>CM059974.1:95282361-96482361 GCA_030490835.1 Annona cherimola | reverse complement strand
ATTTTAAACATGTGATATTACCCTAAATTTGGGTTAATAAAATCATGATTAGTTGCTGGAATTTATGGATTAATATTCTGTTTTGATTTAAGTATCAAAAGAGGTGTTGAAAGAGTGAAAAACGGGTCCTAACGTTGCTGTTTTGGAACCCAATGATAAATGGATTAAAATTTCGTAATTAAACCCTAAATTATATGTTAATTAAGGGTTTTAATCATGCTGAAATAAGATACAAGTTTCAGCGTTGAAAAATATTAAGAAACACATGATCTGTGTTGTAAGATGGGTATATATGAATGGTTATGTATGGTCGGATGATAAATGACTTATATGAATCGCGAAAATGCAAAAATACATGAATATGTAATGAAATGCATGATTATGTTGCTGTATTGATGATTATTGATTACCTAAAATTTTGAGATTAATTTATGAAGCCTAATACGTCAACTATGTGCTTAAAATGAGCATCGACGCAAGAAAAATGAAAAATAGATGAAAAATGATAAATGGTAGGATTAAACCCCTCATATGATGATTAGTGAATGATTATTCTATACTTACCCTATAAATGGGTTTAAAATGCAATATGGAATGCACAAGTGAGTGCTATGTATGTGTACCTGACTTGAAATTCAAGTTGGTTGTGTGAAATGAATTATGGGTTGGAAAACTTAATATATGCAAGCAAATAAAATTTTTATGAATGCAATGCCATTCTTGTGTATAAGAAAAGGCAAAGAGAAAATTGACTAAGAAAGCTAAAGAAAAAGAGGTAAGCAAGCGATTTTCTAAATGCTTCTTGTTTTATCAAAATATGATAAAATGATTGTTAATGATGTTTTAAATGTTTAAATCATTTTACAATTGATTGATGAAATTATTTCCAAGTTATTTAAGGATGGCCATTCATTTAATTCAATATGTGTTGAAACACAATTTCAATTATGATAAATGTTTTATGTTATGCTTTATCAAATATTGATGAAAATTACGTTTTAAGAAGTTATGAATGGAAAATCATGCTAGCATGTCAAAAATGAGGTTTATGAAAGAATTAATGAGCACAAAGCATGAGGTCCACCTCAAAGGTGTAAGCAGACCAAATGTCCCCCTTTGGTGAGGCCAAGTAGCTAAGATAGGTCTCGGGCCAGCGGCGCCTCCCTGGATTGGGAGAGACGTTGGAGACAGATGGTTGCCTAGCTAGCCAATATCTTATGATGTCATGTTTAAAAATAATGTATTGCATTGTTTATGATATACTCTTGATGAGAATAAGAAATCATGTTTTTATACCCTCAAGAGGGTATAATATTGCTTTCCAAGATGTTTTAGATGAAAATGAATTGCCTGAAAACCTTGTAGCTTGCTTATTGAGTTTCGACTCACGATTTTATTTTCCAAATCCTAAAGATAGGTGAAAGGAAGCACCAAGCATGAAGCACAGGTGGAGCTTCAAAGATTAATGAATTTTTATGAACACATGTATATGACTATATAAATGAATGGTTGTATGATGACACTAAATGATTATTTTGATGTTGTAGGAGAATAATGTTTTATTATGTGACTATGGATGGAGAAAATTTTTTATGGACAAATGCCAAGGTATGAATTATCATATTATGAATGAATAGGAATTTTATGAGATAACATGTGTATTATCAATTGTTATAATGACCTAAAAGGGCATTCGATGGAAATGAAAATGTGATTAAATAGTATAAACTCTTAAGGAGTTAAGATTAAATAGATAAATATCCAATAAATCCCGCTGTGTGACACGACAACAATCCTAATCACGTTTACCAATCAATAACGGTCCTGGAGTAAGGCTAATGTTGTGACGCTTGGAATGGGGCGCCACAGAAGTTGGAATCAAAGCATGGATTGGTAAATAAGTGTGGAAAAATTTCTAAGTGTGAAAATTTATAGCATATGATGCTAGATATGTGATTATATGAGGAGTTTTCTATGATTATGTAATACCCAGACCCAAGTATGACTCATATAAGAGCATTTAAGGTGTAATTATGATTTATGTATGAATTGATTGATTTATGGATGATTTTTATGAATTGACGAATTTTGCAATTAGGGTTTGCAATTAAAAATGGTGATTAAGATTAATCACCATAGCCCAATGTGAGTCAAAATGACTAAAGGGGCTTAATGAGGATTAGAATATGCTAATTTGCATTAATATTTAATTTAATTAATGGAGATTAAAATGAAAATTATGAAATTATATTGGAAATCGTAGAAAATTCATAACTTGACGCCTATAAGGCGAAATGAGATGAAATTTGAAAGATAAGCTCATGATTTTGGGCTCAACCTTTTGAGTGGATTGGATTAAGGAAAAACTGATGGGATTAAGAAGATAAATATTTTTTTGTAATATCACACTCTAAGGTTATTTTTAAAGGCTCGTAACTTGATGTAGAAAAGTCGGTTTAAGATGAAATTTGAAGCAATTGAATAAAATTATGAAATCTATGATTTGGAAGGAATGGATTAAGCTAATTACCATAGGAAAGTGCTTAATCAGAAAAAGGTGCCTAGCATTGACTTTGTGCACCCTAGACTACCATAGCATTTAATAAAAAGCATTTGAGTTAAATGACTTAGTTTAATGCTATGAGAGGTGTCAAATGGAGGCGAATGGAGCTAGATTTTTTTGGGATTGTTCAAGGGTCAAATTCATGGAAAATTAAGGGTTTAAATACCTAAGTTTAGCTCAAATGGAGCATAGGTGTGATGTCACACCGAGGGATGTCCAAGGGGAGGATAAGGCTTGATATTTGGATTTTTTAAAAATCCTAAAATGCATATCTAAGTAGCTAAAACCCTAGGGTAACTGTAACGCTCCAGCCCGAGCGTCACATCCTTACCTCAGAAATCTATCGATTGGTAAATGTGAATCAGGATTATTGCCCTGATCACGCGGCGGGATTTTAATTGGAACTCGTCCAAATTTTTTTTTTCGTTTCTTCATTCATCATCATTTCATTTATAACATAAGCAATGGTACACTTATACATATCCTTTATAACTTCTCAACATGTTGTTATACATCATAGGCCCTCTTGACCTAATCATGGCATTTCCATTGCATACATACATCTATTCAATCATTAGTTCACCTAGAACTCGGAACTTTAAACAAGTTCACTTATACATCAACATAGCTGAATACTTTCATTCATATCATTCCACTCACCCTGGCTAATCCTTTTAGCCCACCTGGGTACTACTTCGTACCTTCCTTCATTGCTTAGGTCCATTGACCCCTTGTGTTTCCCAGTACCTGTCTAAGGTTTGGGAAAATAAAATGTGAGCGATAACTCAGTAAGCAAGCATTTTGGGGAAAAACTTTCCTTGAAAATCTTTTCCTAAAACATTTTTCTCATAAATCATTTTGTCCAGGGGACATTTTATGTCCCAAAACATCTTGACATAAACCATATTTGACAATGGACATTCGCATGTCCACGAAAAGACGTTTTTCCACATAAATCATTTTGACATTGGACGTTCATACGTCCTAAGACATTTTTCCACTTAAACCTTGTTGGAAACAGACGTTTATACGTCCTAAAACGTTTTTCACATAAACACTTTGGTAATGGACATTTTTATGTCAAAAATACATTTTAAGTAAGCCTTTTTGGCATTGGACACTCATATGCCCACAAACGCTTTTATCTTCTAGACTCTTTTAGAAATGGACATTTTTATGTCCACATATGTTCCAACATAAATCCCTTTAGGAGATGGACATTCTCATGTCCAACAATTTTTCCCACATAAACCTTTTGAAAATGGACATTCTTATGTCCAAAAAGTTTTCCAACATAAATCCCTTTAGGAAATGGACATTCTCATGTCCAACCATTTTTCCTATTAAACCTTTGGAAATGGACATTCTTATATCCAAAACATTTTCCAATATAAACCCTTTTTCATAATCCCCATCTTAGTGCTTGTTTATAGAAAACAAGTCATGAATCCTTTTCATGAAAACTTTTGCATAAAAATTATTTTTTATTCTTAATATTTACACCTTTTGTGTAAAACACCCTGCTTTTAGGGTAACTTACGCATAATGGCTCATAGAAATCCAATTTAGGATAACTTTTTATATAAATGCTTTTATATCCCCATATTTGGGCTTTTGAAAAGTAAAACGTATGCAAACACATTTCTCCCCATCCAGTAGTGACACTTAGCAAGTGATCATGCTACCATTTGGAAGAGAATCCTTAACAGCATGCTAGCCAGGCGGCTATTTATTTATCCTGCTCCCCTTTCAGGGAGGGCGCCGCTGGCACTCCTGCCATCCCTTAGCGACTTGGCCTTATGTAGAGTGGGCCCCGATTATCCCAACCGTGCTCTACAACCTGCCCGTTTCTTGTACTAGTGCACTGTACATTATTATGACGGACTGCAGCCCGTTTGGTTTGAATAACCACAGACCGCAACCCATGTCCTTTTAAACTGGGATCACAGACCTCTATCTACATCCATAACACAAAAAAAATCTCAGACCGAAGTCTATATCTCTAAAAATTATTTTCAAAAACACATCCCAGACCGCAATCCGTGTTAACTTGTAAAGCGAGCGCACCCACTTTAAACAAGTTGTTATTTGAAATCTAATTTTAGGATGACCTTCCTTATATTTTGTTAGAAACATTTTGAGTAAAATATTTTGATAAACATTTGTAATGTTTGAGAAACAACACACTTTAACCCTTTTAATAAAAGAATTTCAAAACTTTTAGATTTTTAAGAATAAATCATACATTTTTCCTAGTATTTTCTTGGTTTCCATTTCGGGGCCTTTTGCTCACAAAAGTTATGCAATTGTGCTAACGCCTTCTCAACCACCTTAAAATCAATTTCTTATCCACATATCAATTTGTCATTTTTACATAAAGGGTTTGCATATCTTTTGCATACCATTTAGCAACCTGAAATGAAACCATTTTATGAAATCAACATAGGAGGTTAGTCATCCTTAAATCCCTTTCAACACATCCGTATAAATATTTTTCAAGATATTTTCAACATAGATTTCCTTATTTAAAGGAAATCAAAATTTTTTGAATATAATTTTAAAACATATGAACTATGTCCAAATCATCATTTATTATTTAATTATCATGACCTAGCAAAACAAATCTTTTTCATAAATCAATTCCCCTTTTTTCTTTTTCTTTAACAAACATAATTATTTATCATAAAACATCATAAAAGAAATTCAAAACTTATTTACGTTTGTTGCTTTGTGAAAAAGGGCAGAATTCCCTTTTTATTATAAAATACTTTTAAAACAACATCATAAAGAACTTGCTTACTTAAAAGCAAATTCTTAAAACCATCGGCATCAAACATGAAATCCTTTGAAAACATTATCGTGGAGAACTTGCTTACTCATAAGCAAATTTCTCAATCCATTAACATAAAACATTGCCAATCCATAGAAATACTTGTGATAAATTCTTTATCTTAAAAATGTTGATTGCTTCCCATGAAGCAAACCTTGAGGCTTTTCCTTAAAGCCATTCTTTTTTAAAATTTATGACTTTTCATTAAAGCCGTCGTTTTCAAAACTTGTGGCTTTTCATTAAAGCCGTCATTTTCAAAACTTGTGGCTTTTCATTAAAGCCGTCATTTTCAAAACTTGTGCTTGCCCATTCGTTTAAACATAATCATAAACATTTCAATCACACATCATCACATAGAAAGAAAACATCATTTTAGAAAGTTTGCTTGCTTACCTGAGATCGCCATAATCCCTTTCCTTCCTTTCTTTTCCTTGCCTTTGCCTAAATAGAGGAAAATAGCATTTCATTTATTTGCATCGTCCTTCAATACTTATATTTCTTAGGTTTTCCAACCTACATAAGTTCATCTAACTTAACCCACTTGTCTTTCAAGTCGGGTATTCATACTTATCTCTTCATATACGTCCATGTTTCAACACATACTTATGTGTTTCTTAAACTTTTTTAAAATAGAAACTTGTCTCTAATTCCAGCATGATTAAACCCCTTAATTAAAACATAATTTAGGGTTTAATTTCAGATTTATAATCCATTCATCATAGGGTTCGAAAACAGCAACATTAGAACCCGTTTTCATCATTTCAACGCCCGTTTTGACACTTAATTCAAAACAGATTTCTAATCCCTAAATTCCAATAATTAATCATGATTTTCTTAACCCAAATTTATGTTATTAACACATGTTTAAAATCTATATATTAGTTGCTTCCAAAACAGCAACTTTCATATACATCTTGGGTACCCTTTTCGCCCCTCTTCGGACATCCCTTTGCATATCTTCAAAAAAATATATTTAGGGTAATCTTGTTTACCTTTAATAGGTTAAAACCTCATAATAACTTGTTTATATATCATTATAAATCAAATTTCATCACAAAAACCTGGAATTTAACATTTATCTTGATTTATTCCTTAAGCTGTCCATATTGCTGAATTCAGACACACTGATCTTGAATTAATATCTAATCAAGTATTTTTGATCTAAAATTTATACCATACCTTAATAAATACATTAATTAACCAAAATAAATATTTACAGCATGAAATATTTAGTATTTATATTTATTTTTTTATTTTTACTCTGCTGGACAGCAGCACTCTTTTTCAGACAGATTTAATCACGTAAATTATTAGGTATATTTATACCCATAAAAACCTAATTTTTATTTTAATATTGTGGTCCTCAATACGTTTTATATATTATGTAAAATTTTCAGCCGAAAATTCTTTGTATAAAAATTATTAAAAATCCTTTGGTGCAGCTGATCCTGCCACCCGTGCAACCCTATTCAGGTTGATTTTCTCGGATTTTTACTTTTCAACGTGATTATCCTTTTAAGCTGAAAATTTTATATTACCTTAATCACCCCATAATGAGTCTTTAAAAAAAATTTCATGCTAAAACACATCCAGATACTGTTCCGTTCATATTTTTGATTTCTGCCTCATTTCTCCTAGGTTTTGCTCCCATATTTGCATCTCTTTTCAATACATATGAAAAACCCTCAATCAATACTTAATTCAAAAATTTTGTTAATCTTTATTTAAATATTTATCATGATTCAAAACTATGATTCCAATATCAAGAAGAAAACTTAGAAATTGGAAGGCTTAACTCAACAGGTACTTACCCGATTTCGTCGATTCTTTGCCACGAGCTTCCCGAGCTTCTACCAAGCCTTGCCTTCCTCTTTTCCTTCTCCTTTTCTTCCTCTTTTCCTCTCTCCTTGCTGGGTTGACGTGCTTGCTGCTGGTCCTTGGAGAAATTTTTTTTTTTTCTCCCTTTTTTCTCTTCTCTCTCTCTCTCTCTCTCCTTCTCTCTCTCCTATTCCTTGCTGCTGGAATGTCCAACCCCCTTGCTCCCTTTTTTTTCTTTTTATAAACCACTTTTCTTGGTGCCCAAGTAACCCCATAGGCATTTTAGTAAATTCCATTTTCACTTTCCACAATTGTCCTTCTTTACTTAGCTCTTAAGCAACTTGTTACTTGCTCTCCAAGAAACCAACATCCAATCATAATTAGCTTAATCTATTCCATTCATCTCATATATTTCATAATTTTATTCTATCGTTTCAAATTTCATCTCAAACTGACATTTCTATGTCAAGTTATGACCACTTGAATTTATCTTTTGGATTTGGGATAAAAATAATTAATTATCACCCTAATCCCATCATGATTCCCTTAATCCAATTCATTCATAAGATTGGGCTCACCTTCGTGAGCTTACCTTTCAAATTTCATCGAAATCCACTTTGTAGGCGTCAAGTTCTGAATTTTCTATCATTTTTCACCTTAATTCCATAATTACACTTTAATCTTCATAAATTAAATCATGGTAATTAACATGATTATTCATAACACATTTTCACCTTTCAATCATCATTAAGCTCCACGAGTCATACCGACTCACTTTGGGCTCCGGCGATTAAATTTTTAATCACCATTTCTAATTAGACCCTAATTCAAAATGTGACATAATTCACAAAAATCATTCAAAATTCAATTAAATCACACATAAATGAAATATATATGTTCAATGCATCCTATTGAGTCCTACTTGGGTCCGGGTATCACAGTAACTAATGAAGCACATAAATATGTGGAAATTGAGGCATAAAAATGTCAAAAAGCATGCCTAAGATGGGCGTCACCTAGTGGACAGCAACGCATTCTATCAATGCATGGATTTTGATGATTTTTGATAAATGGAAAATGCATATTTTAATTGGATATAAAATTGTGGCGCCCCGAACCAGGGTGCCTAGAAGCCTTACTCCGGGATCGTTTTGATTGGTAAACATGACTCAGGATTGTTGCCCTGATCACACGGAAGAATTATATATATATATATAACATCAATACATGGAAAATTTTCATCATTCATCCAACATGAAATATATTTCACATATCATAGTTATGATCAAAAACTGTTCCATAAATATTTCCATTGGAATAAAAATATTCATTTCCATCTCAAAATTATCATCATTGTCTTTACATAAAATTTACATAAACAACATTTATATCAAAAACTACATAACGCTTGGCATGCTACTTTCATCATCATTTCCTGTCTGTTGTTGAAAAAGCATGGGTGAGTAATAATACTCAGTGAGCAAGTCATACATAATTTTTCAATCATTTTCATGCATTTCATAAAATGCAAATGCAATGCATACATAGCATTTATGACATTCCTTTGAATGTGACGCTAGCTAGGCGCTCATCCCATACATGCTCCCATCTCAGGGAGGTCGCTGCCGGCCTGGGCCTATATAAGCGACTTGGCAATAGTGACGGGGACATCCGGTCCACTTATTACCTCAACTATGGCCTATTTCTCGTGTACATGCTGTGGCGCCCCGACCCGGGTGCCTAGAAGCCTTACTCCGGGATCTTTATTGATTGGTAAACGTGACTCAGGATTGTTGCCCTGATCACACGGCGGGATTTTTAAATTGGATCTCGTCCAATTTTTTTTTCATTTCTTTTTTTTTTTTTGCTTTTCATCACATAACACACACTTGTCATCAACTTTACGCATGATACTCATAATAACATCATATGAACATATATGAACATATTCTTGACATTAATTTCACATATATTATTCATATGACAATAACTGACTTATCTATATCACAAGTTCTTTCAATCTAAACATTTCATACATACATATTTTGAAGAATACATATAATCATTCATACCATATACAGACTAGTTTGTTGAAAAGTTTTCTTCATACTCTTTTCCTTTCCTGCATGGCCTGTGCGATACCTGTCTATGGTTGGGGAAAATAAAACATGAGTCGAAACTCAATAAGCAAGCATTTTTCATTTTAAATGCATTTCTCACCTTTCAGTAGTAGACGCTTAACAAGCGTTCGACTAGTAATTGGAGGAAACCTTTTCATAAATACCTTTCACAAACATTTCATAATCCCAATTCATGGCAAACATATGCTTGTAAAACTTGACATATAAATTCTTTTTCCATAGACATATTTTATGTTCTAAAATATTTTTCATCGAAGCTCCTTTTCTCATAGGACACTCTTATGTCCTAAAATACTTTTCATAAAACCCTTTTTAAGCATATGTAACATGCAACACGTCTCTGTCCATCTGGTAGGTGACACTTATCAAGTGATCATCCTTCCTTAGGAGAGAAACTCTTCCAGGTGATAGCCCACGAGCCAGGCGGCTATCCGTGTCCATCTCCCATTGCAGGGAGGGCGCCGCCGGCATTTAGCCTTATTCAAGAGACTCGGCCTATGCAAAGGGGGCCCAATTTGCAACCGCGTCCGGTATGCATATCCTCTACAGTAGACCTAGTGCATAACCCTTGTGCACACGTTTCCTTCACATTCACATGCTAGCATGATTTTATAAAAACCACAGACCACAGTCTGTGTTCCTTTTCTAAAAGCTTAATGCTATCATGCTTTTATAAAATACTACAGACCTCAGTCTGTATTTCTTTCAAATCTTGAAAACTAGGCTAACCCATGTTAACGAGTTATATACTCAAAACGTTTTGTAAGGATGGTTAACCTTAAAACATTTATATTTCATAAATCATTTGAAGTATTCAAGGAAAACATTTAAAATAACAATATTTTCTAACCGTTTTTGTAAATAATTTTTGAATGACAAAACGTCTTTAAAAATATTTGAAACTTTCATCTAATATCATATACTTTTGTCCACCTGTCTTATTATTCATTTCTATATGGGATAGTCTTGTATAATCCTTTGAACATTACTCAAATCATTTTTGAAATTAATTTATCGTTCGGCCTTCCTTAAATCCTTCTCGAAACAATGGATTTTGGAAATTCCAAAATAATCCAATATTTAGAGAACCTTTGAAACATATCCTTAAAATACTTCAAAACCTTGAAATAAAACTATTCAATACATTTATTTCAAATCTCATTTTAAAATCTCATTTTCCTTTCAACACAACCTTTTCAACATTTGCATTTCAATATTTTTCAACATTAAAAGGATTTTCTTTTAACGAAGCAATTTCCAAGACAATTTAAGATTGCAGAATAAGGTCGTATAAAATTGTATTTTCAAAAGGTTTGCTTGCTTACCTGCGTAGTCAACTTGTATCTTTCACTTGTACCCATTTCCTTTCCTATGCAAATGAAAAGAACTATTTTTCTCATATAGACATAATATTCCATACTTGCACATTTCTACTATTAAATTTGAATTCATCTTAGGGTTTCTAACCCATGCATATGTCCTAATCACATTATTTTCCTTCATAACTCTCATAGAGGTTAATTTGGTCTCTATCTTCACATATGGATTTTTATCCCAAAAATATTTAAAAATTCCATTCATACATCCTTATAAATATCAATCTTATTTCTGCCCAAATCACTTTGTTTACTATTCATGATTATTGTTCATGATCACTGTTCCTAATTATTGTTCACAGCGTGTTGGGCACTGTTCATGTGTTTCAAAATTTGGCATTTTTTTAAAATAAAAAAATATCATGACATAGCTCTTGTCTAGTACATCATGAGATAATTCATGTATTTTGAATTAATCATGATTATCTTGGCTAAATAAATCATTTTAGCCACTTGTACACATATGTGTATAAGGTTCCATATGTTTTAAGCATGAATTTGACTTAACAAAATTCTTTTAATTCCTATAATATATTGCATAACATACCATGATCAACATAATCATAATTCTCATTTAAAATTTCTGAAACTTATTATTAAATTCCAAAACAGCCCTTCTCTTTTCACTATGTTCCATCTTCTTATTTATCTATTAATTCCATATACATATAATAGCATTAATTTGCTATCACTAATCCTTTATTACGCTCTTGTATAACATATATATTAATTTGGATCACTTTCACTTAGTTTTCATATTTATTTTTGATAATTTCTCAAACTGTCCACATTTGCTGAAATCAGGTGTACTTATTTCTCTAAATCTTGATTTATAATCAAATCAAGTTATTTAACTCTGAAATTTCAGTAATACATCAATAACTACATTAATTAACACTCATAAAAATTTCAGAAATAAATATTAACATTATATATTTATTTTGACATTTTCACTGTGCTGGACAGTGTTGTAAAACTAGGAACAGCCCTAATCACTTTATTTTTAAACCATACTTATGTCATCCAAAAATAATATTTAATTTTTTTGTGTGATAATAATAATATCTTGTACATAATTTAAAAATTTCAGATTACAATTACATCTAAAACAATTACTAAAAATCATTTACTACAGCTGATCCTGTCACCCTTTTTACCCTGTTTAAGTTAATCTTCTCGGATTTTTAATTTGTAACCTGCTTAATAGTTTAAGATAAAATTTTTGTCGTTCCTTAATGATAATATAATGAGCTTTTAAAAACAATTTCATGGCAAAAATCATTCGTTTACTATCTCGTTCATATTTTTGTTTCTAATATTACATAAACTCCAGATTTAAAGCAATAAAACAAGATTAACTTATACTTATCAAATTAATCAAGAAAATATCCCTAAATTAGTTTGACGCTGAATTAGTTTAATAAAATTAATCATATATTCAGCAACATCTCATTTGCACCTTTTTCATCGTCCATGTATCTCATATAAAAAAAAATTTTAAATGCTTAAACGCAGCATTTCCAGAAGTTAGAGATCTATTTGGACGTGCAACAATTGAAAGAAAGAAAAATAAATAGGAACCTGCTGCGCTTTTATATATGCTGTTAGTCGGTTGATTTTCAACATTACTTAATTCACCGCTTAATAGATTAGAGGTGTTGAGTTTTAAAAATTCAGCAATTATACATTACATGCACCGTTCACTTCTTGCTGCCAGCGATTTTTTTCTTTTTTTTTAATAATAAATTCCACCATTAACAAATTAAATCATAACTGCCTACATACACACTTATATTTTATGAAAATTTTTCTTATTAATATATATACAATTGCTAACAAAATGTACCTTTTAAGTAACTAATTCATATTTGGATAAAAATCTCTTTTTTAAAATTTTGGAGACATGTTTTCCAAAATTTCATTCCTTCATTAAATTGGGCATATTAAAATAGGCTTACCCATAAAATTTCACCTCAATTAGAGAGCACATAATTTAGTACTTTCTATTAAATTTTTATGTGATTTCGAGTTATGCATGTTTAGATCTAATGAAAACAGTGAGGATGAATATAAGCCCTTAATTATAGCCCCTAATTCGCCAAAAAATTTCTATTTATTTTTATTTTTCCATAAAGTCCATGAATTTAAACAGTTTTAATTTGCATAATTCGGAATTTTGAAATTCCTTTCCGAAATATTTGTAAAAATTCATTTTCATAGCTAATCTTAGTAGGATCATAAATTACCCTCCATTTTCTTATAAATTCCGAATATAACCTTTGTAAATTTCCACTAAGTGCACTTCGTGCCTCCACTCTTGTCAAAATTACCAATCAATCATCTTTTCTAAATTTATAATTTAATCTCACTTTTGTAAAATTACAATTTGCTCTTTTCGTGATTAAGTTAATCCAAAGTGATTAACTTATCACTTTATCTTAATCACATGATTACTATTCATGTTTACTATTTATTAAATTAATTATTCGGTCCTTCAACTCCATATATTACAAAATTATATATTTAAAAAAAATCAATAACCCAGGGTTCATGACCTTAGGGTTTCATACATGGTCCTAAAATTTGGGGTTCCACACATGCCGGCATGATATTTGCAAATCATAAATAATTTCATAAAAAACATTTAATAAATAATTTAACAAAACGGTGGGTCCTCTCCCGCGTGGCCCGACAGGCAATCCTTTCGTGCTCGGCGCCGGGTGGAGGTGAAGGGGGATTTTCAGGTGAAGCTTCTGCCATACAGAATATAGACAAGGGGTTAAAACCTCCGCGGGGATTGAGGTGAGGGTTGGGTGTTTTTTCAAGGGGAATTTCCGAAGGAAGAAGCGGAAGGTATTGGCAGGGATGAACCCGAGCATTGCTGACCTGCTTGAAGCAGAGCTCCAGACAATGGCTATCGCAGGTCCGGCGATAAAGAAGATCTCCCCCGGGGACGAAGCAGTGAGCCTTTGCTCAGTATGGACCTCAAAATCGTATAACAGAGAGCTATTCAAGTCTATGATGCGTAGGCTATGGAGAACGAGCGGGAATTTTTAGTTTGTGGAGATAGAAGAAAACCTCTATAAGATCATTTTCGCAAGCCAAATCGACAAAGAAAGGATATTGATTGGAAGACCGGGGCTGTTCGATAGACACATGGTCCTCATGATGGATCTGAAAGAAGAGACTGATCATGCCCGCCTGGTGCTTGCCAAAACGCCTATATGGATGCACGTAATGGGTATTCCTTACCTAGTTGACAAACAGCAGCTAGGATGCAGCATTGGTAAAACTTTTGAGAATGTGGAAGAGATCATCGTGACTGAATCAGAGCTCAAGATGAAAGTCGAGATCGATTGTAGGGAGCCATTGAGGAGGGGGCTATTTACACAATTGGGGTCACAGAAAAGTGTTGGAAATATGTGGAAAATAAGCTAAGTCTATGTTTTGATGATTAACAAATCAATTTGAGTAAGTCTTGGTTACTAACATGTTTGTGGAAATGATTAAAGGTTATACATTTGAAGAATATGAAGCATGGCAGGTTAAGTCGATCCCCAAGTCGACTCCAGCATCGACTTCGAGGCGTCATTTCCTTCCAGAGTTGAAATAGGGGAGCAGAGCTGCCGAAGTCGCAAACGAAGTCGACTCCGCATTCGACTTGGGTGAAGTCGCAGACCAAGTCGACTCCAACATCGACTTCAAAACAACATTTTCTTCCAGAGTTGAAGTCAAGACTGAGAGGTGCTGAAGTCGCATCCCAAGTCGACTCCACTTGCGACTTGAGGTGAAGTCGCAGACCAAGTCGACTCCGGTAGCGACTTGGAGGCGTCGTTTCTGTCCAGAGTTGAAACCGAGAACAGGGGCTGCCGAAGTCGCATCCCAAGTCGACTCTGCATGTGACTTGGGCGAAGTCGCAGATCAAGTCGACTCCGACTTCGACTTCAGTACGGAAACATGCAGATCAAGATAAATGGTAGACTCAAGAGTTTCAAAAGAAGATTAAGGAAAAAGACAACTCAAGACTCAAGACATGAAGTCAAAAGTGAGAATTATAAAGAGTCTCAAAGGAAGAAGAACCAAATGATGAAGGAATTCAAGCAAGCAATGCATTCCAAGTTTCAAGACTCAAGGACTTAAGGTTTGCAAATCATGGAGCTAAAGGAAAACAAGCTAGAATGATAACACAGTGTTCCAAAGAGATATAAAACAAGGGAGGATAATCAATATGAAGAAAATCAAGTAATCAAAGTCATCTCTGAAAATTTCAAGTTCATCAAACAAGCTGCCGAGGTGAAGTCGCACCCGAAGTCGACTCCACCTGCGACTTGGGTCAAGTCGAGGACCTAGTCGACCAAGACTGGAACTTGAAGTAATTGCGAACTGGCGAAGTCACACCCGAAGTCGACTCCATCTGCGACTTGGGCGAAGTCGCACCCGAAGTCGACTCCACCTCCGACTTGGGTTGCAACGGTCGGAAAATTTTCGAACGTTGGCGCATTAAATGCGCGCCACCTACCTTCAAACGTTCGGATTCCCTCCACAATTATAAAAGGCATTCAATATGAACGAGGAGGGTAGCTGAGAATCATTGAATGTGCATAACTCCCATCCTTAAGAGCTTTAAGTGATCAAGCCAACATCTTGAAGAAGAACTTTGCTTTCAAGCTGCCAAGAGCCTCTTATTGATTCATCAACATTGTTGTACAAGTTCTTCTCTGCGCCAAAATTGTCTCTACACAACAGTAAAGTGTAGAATCTTTCTGTTATTTTTATTGTTGTGTTGAACTTGATTTAGTTAGGATAACTAAGATCAAGTGTAAGCAAAGTAGTGTGTGATTGGAGTGGAACTCATCACCTACTTGTGCTGTGATTTGTTGATGCCCCCTAGAGCTAGAATCTAGAAGAGAGCAGTGACTCTAGTTGTATTTGTGAAATACAATAGTGGAACCCAAGTCACAAGGGGTGTGAGCTTGGAAGAGTGGAGTAGGGAGGTTGCTCGAACCACTATAAAATTTTGTGTGTTGATTTATATTTCTGCTCTCTACATTATATTGCTTTCCATTTTGTTTCTTCATAAAGGGGACTAGATCAATCCGGGGTAAAGTCTCTGTTTAAGTTATAAATTTTTAAATATGCAATTCACCCATCCCCTCTTGGGTAATTTCCATTAACTCGGGACCAACAAGTGGTATCAGAGCAGGTCTTTGAGTTAAACCAAAGAGATCTATTGATATGGCATCCCAATCGACTTCCGTTCCCGCATTTGCCGAAGGCTAATCATTTACTAGGCCACCATTGTTTGATGGGAATAATTTCGGCTATTGGAAGCTTCGTATGAAGCAACTCATCATGGCTACAGATATGGACTCTTGGATTGCAATCCAAGATGGTGTAACCTGCCTATTGATGAAAGAGCTTCCAAATGGACCGAAGAGGAAGTAAGAACTGTTAAGAGCAATGCTAAAGCTATGAACTCACTGTTTTGTGCTCGTACGGCTTCTGAATATGATAGAGTATCCTCTTGTCTAACCGCGAAAGAAATATGGGATACTTTAACATCTATCTATGAAGGAACTTCTCAAGTCCAAGGGACAAGGAGAAGCATTCTGATTGGAGAACTGAAAAGCTTTAGAATGCTAGAAACAGAAAATATTTCTGAAATGTTTGCTAGATTCTCAAAAATTACTAATGCTTTGAAAGGTCTTGGAAAGGCTATATCTGAATCTGAACAGGTTATGAAGATTCTAAGGGCTCTACCCGAATCTTGGACTCCAAAGATTACTGCGATAGAAGAAGCCAAGGACCTTAACACATTGAAGCTAGAAGATCTTATTAGCTCATTAATGTCACATGAGCTAATCAAGAAAAGAAATGAAGATCAACACAAAGTCAAGAGAACCATTGCATTGAAAGCAACACATAACTCAGAAGAGTCCACCTCCTCGTCTCACAACGATGATGAAGATATTGCACTACTCACTCGCAAATTTCGAAAGTTTGTGAGAAAAGAAAAGAACTTCAAAGACTTCAAAGAAAGACCACGAAGAGATAAGAAGAAGGAGGCTACAAAATGCTATAGATGCGGCGGTATGGGACATATGCAAGCTTAATGTCCTACACCGGAAGAAAAACCAAAGTATTATCAAGAGAGGAAGGAAGGATATGAAAGCAGAAAATTTCAAAGGTCGAAAGGAAGAGGAATGTAGGTGAATGAAGAAACTTCATCAACAAGTAGCTCCTCAACCGACAATTTTGAAGCGGCAAATTGTGCAAGAATATGCTACATGGCGCGGATTAAGCAAGAAGAAAATCTGTTGTGTTTGAACACAACGGAAGTTTTGGAAGAACAAACCATCTCAACAAAGTGCACAAGTAATGAAGAGATATGTTTCAAGGCAAAGGTAAGCAACGTTTGGTTCATGGATACCGGCTGTTCAAGGCACATGACCGGAGAAAGAAGTTTATTTCATAAACTTAAGCCTTGCAACGATGGAGCTGTTGCCTTTGGTAATAATGAGAAAGGTAAAATCAAAGGTAAAGAAAACAATTATAGTATTTCAAATGCATGTATGGAAGATGTTTTGTTTGTTGAAGGACTCAAGCACAATCTAATGAGCATTAGTCAATTATGTGACAAAGGATACATGGTTGTGTTTGAATCATCTATATGTAATGTATTTAATGGAGAACATATCATGTTTAGCGGAAAAAGACATGGAAATGTATATTTGGTTTCACTTGATGAACTAGATGGTCAATGTCTAATGGCCATTGATAATGATCCATGGGTTTGGCATAAGAGGCTTGGGCATATAAACATGAAAAATATAAAGACCCTATGGAAGGAGAGTTTGGTAGAAGGATTGTCAAAATTGAAATATGACAAAGATAAAATTTGCAAGGCATGTCAATTATCAAAACAACCTAAAATGCCTTTCTCTACCAAAAAGGAAATTTCCATCACTAGGCCACTTGAATTGCTACACATTGATCTATATGGGTCATCCGACATTTTAACCATTGCTGGAAAGAAATATGTGTTTGTAATAGTTGATGACTTTTCAAGATTCACATGGGTAATTCTCTTAGCTAACAAAGATGAAGTCTTCTCTATGTTTGCAACTTTTGTCAACTTGGTGCATAATGAAAAACAAAGTACTATTATGACTATAAGAAGTGATCATGGTGGTGAATTTAAAAATAAACGATTCATAGAATTATGCAATGAAAAAAGAATTCATCAGACATTTTCTGCACCAAGAACTCCACAACAAAATGGAGTAGTTGAGAGGAAAAACAGAACTATACAAGAGATGGCTAGAACAATGCTAAATGAGAGCAAATTATCCAAGAAATTTTGGGATGAAGCTGTAAGTACAGCTTGTCATGTTTTAAATCGAGTTACCATTAGAGCAATCTTGAAAAAGACCCTATATGAGCTATGGAAAGGTAGAAAACCAAATATTTCATACTTTCATGCTTTTGGATGCACATGCTATGTTTTGAACAATGGTAAAACCAACTTGGGAAAACTAGATGCCAAAAGTGATGAGGCAATATTCCTTGGGTACTCATCAAATAGCAAAGCATATAGAGTATTCAATAAATGAAACCAAGTTGTAGAAGAGTCGATGATGCAGATGATATAACAAGTAGTCTTGAAAAACTGCATGTGGAAAAGCAAGAAGACTCCATGGAGGAAAGGGTAAGTGAAGGTAATAACTCCTATAAACCTTCAACTGATTTAAAGTTCAAACATGTCCATCCAATTGAGCAAGTTATAGGGAATGTATATGAAGGTGTAAAAACTAGAAGATCAAAACAAAATATTTGTGGTCAATATGCTTTTGTATCCAAAATTGAACCATCCAATATTGATCAAGCTCTTGATGATGAAAACTGGATTGTAGCAATGCAAGAAGAGCTAAATCAATTTGAAAGAAACCAAGTTTGGCATCTTGTTCCAAGACCAAAAGATTGTACTGTTATTGGCACCAAATGGGTCTTTAGGAACAAATTAGATGAAAGTGGACTTGTAGTGAGAAACAAAGCTAGACTTGTGGCAAAAGGATACTCACAAGAAGAAGGAATAGATTTTGAAGAATCCTATGCCCCGGTTGCTAGATTAGAAGCTATTCGCATCTTACTAGCTTTTGCATATCACATCAACTTTAAATTGTTTCAAATGGATCTTAAAAATGCATTTTTGAATGGATATATAAATGAAGAGGTGTATGTTGAACAACAACTTGGATTTGAGGAGAAAGATCAATCTAAATTTGTATACAAATTAACCAAAGCATTATATGGATTAAAACAAGCTCCAAGGGCTTGGTATGATAGATTAAGCAAATTTCTGATTGATCATGACTTTCAAAAGGGAAAGGTAGACACCACTTTGTTTATCAAGTATAAAGAAAAGGATATATTGATTATTCAAATTTATGTAGATGATATTATTTTTGGTGCTACTAATGAGATTCTTTGTCAAGAATTTTCTGAGCTTATGCAGAAAGAATTTGAGATGAGTATGATGGGGGAGCTGAATTTCTTCCTTGGACTGCAAATCAAGCAACTAAATGAAGGAATTTTCATCAACCAGTCCAAGTATATCAAAGAAATGTTGAAGAAGTTTGGCATGCAGAATAGCAAAGGGGCAAACACGCCTATGAGCTCAACAATCAAAATCGACAAAGATGAAAAAGGAAAAACATTTGATTTAAAATTGTATAGAAGCATGATAGGTTCTTTATTGTATTTAACTGCTTCTAGGCCAGATATACTGTTTAGTGTGTGTATGTGCTCAAGATTTCAGTCATGTACAAAAGAATCACACTTGGTAGCTGTGAAAAGAATTTTTAGATATTTAGTAGACACTACCAATTTAGGACTTTGGTATCCAAAGGGCTCTAATTTTGATCTAATCGGCTACTCGGATGCGGATTTTGCCAGTTACAAAGTGTTGGTCCCGAGTTTGATGGCAAAACCCAAGAGGGGAGGGGTGAATTGGGTATTTAAAAATTTATAACTTAAACAGAAACTTAACCCCGGATTAATCTAGTCCCCTTAATGAAGAAACGAAATGGAAAGCAATGTAATGTAGAGAGCAGAAATGTAAATCAAGCAGACAAGAATTTTTATAGTGGTTCGGGCAACCTCCCTACTCCACTCTTCCAAGCTCACACTCCTTGTGACTTGGGTTCCATTATTGTATTCTCTTAATACAATTAGAGTCACTGCTCTCTTCTAAATTCCAGCTCTAGGTGGCATCAACAAAACACAGCACAAGTAGGTGATGAGTCACACTCCAATCACACACTACTTTGCTTATACTTGATCTTAGTTCCTCAAACTAAATCAAGTTTGACACATACAAATGAAACAATAAGAAAACTACACTTTACAGTTGTGTAGTAGCAGTTTTGGCGCAGAGAAGAACTTGTTGTAATGGCTTTGAAGATTCTGAAATATAGCTCTTGTAACTTGAAGTGAAGTTCTTCCTCTTTGAATGGCTTGATCTCTTTAGAGCTCTTGAATATAGTAGTTATGCACACTTAATGATTCTCAGCTACTTCCCTCGTCCACCATGAATGCTATTTATAATTTTGGAGGGAATCCGAACGTTAGAGGGTAGGTGGCGCGCATTTAATGCGCCAACGTTCGAATAAATTCCGACCGTTGCGACCCAAGTCGCATGTGGAGTCGACTTGGCCTGCGACTTGGCTTCCAAGTCGCACCTGGAGTCGACTTCGTGTGCGACTCCAGTTCTTCAGATTTCCAAGTCCGAGTCTGGGTCAACTTGGCCTTCAGTCCTCAACTCAAGTCGATCCTGGAGTCGACTTGGGTTGCGACTTGGCGTGGTCTTTTGCAAGAACACCTTGATCTTTTTGAACTGGCTTGAACTTTGTTAAATTTGTCTTCATGACTTGGATATTTCTTCATTTGGAATAAGCTTGAAGATTAGCTTTGGACTTGATAGACTTGATTTGAACTTTGAATATAAATCTTAGCTTTTGATCTTCAAGAAACTTCAGTTGCTTTTTGAGAATGAACTTTGCATCCTATTTGGATTTGATAAAGTCCAAATGGATCCTTGGAATAAGCTTGAAACTTCAATCTTCAAGTCTGAACTCCTCAAGTCGAAGTTGGAGTCGACCTCGTCTGCGACTTCACCCAAGTCGCACCTGGAGTCGACTTCGCCTGCGACTTCGTCATGTCCGTTTCCTCTTTTTCAATTCTGGATGCTTGAAGTCGATGCTGGAGTCGACTTCGTCTGCGACTTGGTTTCCTAAGTCGCACCTGGAGTCGACTTGGCCTGCGACTTCACTTGTTCTTCTCCCCTCTTCAGCTCTGGATGCTTGAAGTCGATTCTGGAGTCGACTTGGTATACGACTTGACTTCCATACTTGATTTTCTTCAAATGAATATTCCTTAAACATTTCCACAAACTTGTTAGTAGCCAAGACATACTCAAATTTAGTTTGTTAATCATCAAAACATAGATTTAGCTAGTTTTCCACATATTTCCAACACAAAGTAGATATAAAAAGCACTAGTGGAACATGTCAATTTCTTGGGAACATGTTGGTTTCATGGTTTTCAAAAAAACAAACTAGTGTTGCTCTATCTACGGCGGAAGCCGAATACATTGCCGCCGGGAGCTGTTGTGCCCAATTGCTTTGGATGAAACAACAACTTAGGGCTTATGGCATGGATTTTAAAGATATACCTATTATATGTGATAATACTAGTGCCATATGTTTAACTAAAAATCCAGTATTGCATTCTAGGACCAAACATATAGACCTTAGACATCATTTTATTAGAAAACATGTAGAAAATCATGACATATGTTTGGAATATGTAAGAACTGAATATCAAATTGCAGATATATTCACCAAACCTCTAGCAAAAGAACCATTTTATAAAATTAGAAATGATATGGGAATGCTTGAATTAACTTAGCACAAACTAAGGGGGAGCACCTGTTTAGGGGGAGCACACCCACCTTTCTCTTACTTTACCCTCTAATTTTTGATATATTGACAAAAAGGGGGAGAAGAGAGGGATTTGAGTCTAAATGATTTGAGTCTAAATGGTTTAAGAGATCGGGATTTTGAGTATAAGCTTTTATGAGTACAAGCTTTTATGTTTGCTTTTAAGTTTTCTAGTTGAACGTTTTCAACTTGACTGTTTGCATAAGTATGATAAAATTTCAAACTGCAAAATTAGCATGTTTTTAAACAATTGAAATGTATACACTCAAATAGGTTTTGTCAATCATCAAAAAGGGAGAGATTGTTGGAAATATGTGGAAAATAAGCTAAATCTATGTTTTGATGATTAACAAATCAATTTGAGTAAGTCTTGGCTACTAACATGTTTGTGGAAGTGATTAAAGGCTATACATTTGAAGAAAATGAAGCTTGGCAGGTTAAGTCGATTTCCAAGTCGACTCAGGCATCGACTTAAGGCCAAGTCGATCCCCAAGTCGACTCCAGCATCGACTTCAAAATGACATTTCCTTCCAGAGTTGAAGTCAAGACTCCGAAGTGGCGAAGTCACATCCCAAGTCGACTACACTTGCGACTTGAGGTGAAGTCGCAGGCCAAGTCGACTCCGGTAGCGACTTGGAGGCGTCGTTTTCTGTCCAGAGTTGAAACTAAGAACTGGGGGTGCCAAAGTCGCATCCCAAGTCGACTCAGCATGCGACTTGGGCGAAGTCGTATACCAAGTCAACTCCGGCATCGACTTCGATCGGACAGAGGAGAAATTTCAAAAGACAAATTGGGATTAGATCGACTTCAGAGCAGAACTAAGTAAAGATGAAGAGCAAGTCAACTCAGATGTTCAAATTGGAACATATGAAGACTAATCCAAGTCCAAAGAAAGCAAGTTGCATAAACTCAACTATTCTAATCAAGATATAATGAACTTGCTCATGAATACGAGATTCAAGACTCAAGGACTCAAGGCTTGCAAATCATGGAGCTAAAGGAAACAACCTAAAGTGAAGACACAATGATTCAAAGAGAACTAAATCAGGGAAGAACATCAAGACATGAAGAAACCCAAGCAATCAAAAGCATTCCGAAGATTTCAAGTTCGTCAAGCAAAACTGCCGAGGTGAAGTCGCACCAGAAATTGACTCCACTTGCAACTTGGGTCAAGTCGATGACCAAGTCGACCCAGTTAGGAACTTGAAGTTGCTGCGGAAAGGCGAAGTCGCACCCGAAGTCGACTCCATCTGCGACTTGGGCGAAGTCGCACCCGAAGTCGACTCCACCTGCGACTTGGGTCACAGCGGTTGGAAAATATTCGAACGTTGGTGCATTAAATGCGCGCCACCTACCTTCAAACGTTCGGATTCCCTCCACAATTATAAAAGGCATTCAATGTGAACGAGGGAGGTAGCTGGAAATCATTAAGTGTGCATAACTCCCATCTTCAAGAGCATTAAGCGATCAAGCCAACATTTAGAAGAAGAACTTTGCTTCCAAACTGCTAGAGCTGCTTGCTGAATCTCAAAGTCTACACAATAAGTTCTTGTCTGCACCAAAACTGCATCTACACAACAGTAACGGGTAGATTCTTTCTGTTATTCTTAATTGTTGTATTGAACTTGATTTAGTTAGGATAACTAAGATCAAGTGTAAGCAAAGTAGTGTGTGATTTGTGAAATACAATAGTGGAACCCAAGTCACAAGGGGTGTGAGCTTGGAAGAGTGGAGTAGGGAGGTTGCCCGAACCACTATAAAATCTTGTATGTTGATTTATATTTCTGCTCTCTACATTATATTGCTTTCCATTTCGTTTCTTCATTAAGGGGACTAGATTAATCCGGGATAAAGTTTCTGTTTAAGTTGAAAATTTTTAAATACCCAATTCACCCCTCCCCTCTTGGGTAATTGTCATTAACTCGGGACCATCAGAACCATCTAATATTGATCAAGCTCTTGATGATGAAAACTGGATTATAGCAATGCAAGAAGAGCTAAATCAATTTGAAAGAAACCAAGTTTGGCATCTTGTTCCAAGACCAAAAGATTGTACTGTCATTGGCACCAAGTGGGTCTTTAGGAACAAATTAGATGAAAGTGGACTTGTAGTGAGAAACAAAGCTAGACTTGTGGCAAAGGGTTACTCACAAGAAGAAGGAATAGATTTTGAGGAATCCTATGCCCCGGTTGCTAGATTAGAAGCTATTCGCATCTTACTAGCTTTTGCATCTCACATGAACTTTAAACTGTTTCAAATGGATGTTAAAAGTGTATTTTTGAATGGATATATAAATGAGGTGTATGTTGAACAACCACCTGGATTTGAGGAGAAAGATCAATCTAAATTTGTATACAAATTAACCAAAGCATTATATGGATTGAAACAAGCTCCAAGGGCTTGGTATGATAGATTAAGCAAATTTCTGATTGATCATGACTTTCAAAAGGGAAAGGTAGACACCACTTTGTTTATCAAATACAAAGAAAAAGATATCTTGATTATTCAAATTTATGTTGATGATATTATTTTTGGTGCTACTAATGAGATTCTTTGTCAAGAATTTTCTGAGCTTATGTAGAAAGAATTTGAGATGAGTATGATGGGGGAGCTGAATTTCTTCCTTGGACTACAAATCAAGCAACTAAATGAAGGAATTTTCATCAACCAGTCCAAGTATATCAAAAAAATATTGAAGAAGTTTGGCATGGAAAATAGCAAAGGGGCAAACACGCCTATGAGCTCAACAATTAAAATTGACAAAGATGAGAAAGGAAAAATAATTGATTTAAAATTATATAGAAGCATGATAGGTTCTTTATTATATTTAACTGCTTCTAGGCCTGATATATTGTTTAGTGTGTGTATGTGCTCTAGATTTCAGTCATGTCCAAAAGAATCACACTTGGTAGCTGTGAAAATAATTTTCAGATATTTAGTAGACACTACCGACATAGGACTTTGGTATCCAAAGGGCTCTAATTTTGATCTAATCGGCTACTCGGATGCAGATTTTGCCGGTTACAAAGTAGATAGAAAAAGCACTAGTGGAACATGTCAATTTCTTGGGAACATGTTGGTTTCATGGTTTTCAAGAAAACAAACTAGTGTTGCTCTATCCACGGCGGAAACCGAATACGTTGCCGCCGGGAGCTGTTGTACCCAATTGCTTTGGAAGAAACAACAACTTAGGGACTATGGCATGGATTTTAAAGAAATACCTATTAGATGTGATAATACTAGTGCCATATGTTTAACTGAAAATCTAGTATTGCATTCTAGGACTAAGCATATAGATCTTAGACATCATTTCATTAGAGAACATGTAGAAAATCATGACCTAAGTTTAGAATATGTAAGAACAGAAGATCAAATTGCAGATATATTCACCAAACCTCTAGCAAAAGAACCATTTTATAAAATTAGAAATGATATGGGAATGCTTGAATTAACTTAGCACAAACTAAGGGGGAGCACCGGTTCAGGGGGAGCCTTCTCTAATTTTACCCACTCTATCTCTAATTTTTTATACATTGACAAAAAGGGGGAGAAGAGATCGGGATTTGAGTCTAAGTGGTTTGGAGAAGAGATCAGGATTTGAGTCTAAGCTTTTATGATTGTTTTTGGGTTGAATGTTTTAACTTGATTGTTTGCATAAGTATGATAAAACTTCAAAATGTAAAAATAGCATGTTTCAAAGACATTGAAAGGTGTACACTCAAATCAGTTTTGTCAATCATCAGAAAGGGGGAGATTGTTGGAAATATGTGGAAAATAAGCTAAGTCTATGTTTTGATGATTAACAAATCAATTTGAGTAAGTCTTGGTTACTAACATGTTTGTGGAAATGATTAAAGGTTATACATTTGAAGAATATGAAGCATGGAAGGTTAAGTCGATCCCCAAGTCGACTCCAGCATCGACTTCGAGGCGTCATTTCCTTCCAGAGTTGAAATAGGGGAGCAGAGCTGCCGAAGTCGCAAACGAAGTCGACTCTGCATGCGACTTGGGCAAAGTCGCAGACCAAGTCGACTCCAACATCGACTTCGCAACAACATTTCCTTCCAGAGTTGAAGTTAAGACTGAGAGGTGCCGAAGTCGCATCCCAAGTCGACTCCACTTGCGACTTGAGGTGAAGTCGCAGACCAAGTCGACTCCGGTAGCGACTTGGAGGTGTCGTTTCTGTCCAGAGTTGAAACCGAGAACAGGGGCTGCCGAAGTCGCATCCCAAGTCGACTCTGCATGTGACTTGGGGGAAGTCGCAGATCAAGTCAACTCCGACTTCGACTTCAGTACGAAAACATGCAGATCAAGATAAATGGTAGACTCAAGAGTTTCAAAAGAAGATGAAGGAAAAAGACAACTCAAGACTCAAGGCATGAAGTCAAAAGTGAGAATTATAAAGAGTCTCAAAGGAAGAACAACCAAATGATGAAGGAATTCAAGCAAGCAATGCATTCCAAGTTTCAAGACTCAAGGACTTAAGGTTTGCAAATCATTGAGCTAAAGGAATACAAGCTAGAATGATAACACAGTGTTCCAAAGAGATATAAAACAAGGGAGGACAATCAATATGAAGAAAATCAAGTAATCAAAGTCATCTCTGAAAATTTCAAGTTCATCAAACAAGCTGCCGAGGTGAAGTCGCACCCGAAGTCGACTCCACCTGCGACTTGGGTCAAGTCGAGGACCAAGTCGACCCAGACTGGAACTTGAACTAATTGCGAACTGGCGAAGTCGCACCCGAAGTCGACTCCACCTGCGACTTGGGTCGCAACGGTCGGAAAATTTTTGAATGTTGGCGCATTAAATGCGCGCCACCTACCTTCAAACGTTCGGATTCCCTCCACAATTATAAAAGGCATTCAATATGAACGAGGAGGGTAGCTGAGAATCATTGAATGTGCATAACTCCCATCCTTAAGAGCTTTAAGTGATCAAGCCAACATCTTGAAGAAGAACTTTGCTTTCAAGCTGCCAAGAGCCTCTTATTGATTCATCAACATTGTTGTACAAGTTCTTCTCTGCGCCAAAATTGTCTCTACACAACATTAAAGTGTAGAATCTTTCTGTTATTTTTATTGTTGTGTTGAACTTGATTTAGTTAGGATAACTAAGATCAAGTGTAAGCAAAGTAGTGTGTGATTGGAGTAGAACTCATCACCTACTTGTGCTGTGATTTGTTGATGCCCCTTAGAGCTAGAATCTAGAAGAGAGCAGTGGCTCTAGTTGTATTTGTGAAATACAATAGTGGAACCCAAGTCACAAGGGGTGTGAGCTTGGAAGAGTGGAGTAGGGAGGTTGCCCGAACCACTATAAAATCTTATGTGTTGATTTATATTTCTGCTCTCTACATTATATTGCTTTCCATTTTGTTTCTTCATAAAGGGGACTAGATCAATCCGGGGCAAAGTCTCTGTTTAAGTTATAAATTTTTAAATACCCAATTCACCCCTCCCCTCTTGGATAATTGCCATTAACTCAGGACCAACAAAAAGGAATTGGATATCGTTCCAATACAAAAAGTTGCCGGTTTTCTGCTATTGGTGTGGAATAATGGGGCATGCTTATAAGGACTTCACGAAACTTACAACTCAAAGTAACAAGAGAGCAGAAATTGTTGAAGCTGATATGCCGTTCGGGAGTGCCCTACGGCTGGGCACCCGACCTATGCGGGTTAAAGAAGGACAAGAGCATGGGAACCGTGTGGCTCCACGGAAATACTTGGGCGAACATATTAGTGATGGAGAGCTAGTAGCCAGAGAAGAGGTACTAAAAGAAGTCTTGAACTCGCAGGGGAGAGGGTGGATGCCTTCTTCCCAACCAGCAACGACGTCGGCCCCTGATGAACACACTAATACCCAACCAGCAGCGACGCTGGACTCTTCTGCTCACTCAATGCTGATGTCGTCACATCATCATCAGGAAAAGCAACAACACTGCTTTCCTTCACAGCAGCAAACTCCGTCCGCTCTACAGCAGCAAATCTTATCTTCTTCCCAGCAGCAACAATGCCATCATTCTCCACTTTCACAGGACCTTATTAATCATTCACAGAATCCTTTCTCGACCTATCTGAAACAACAGCAGCAGCTGCACCCCCAAAGCTCACAGCAGAAATCCCGAGATCCTCTACAGCACGTGTCTTTACCACAACCACAACAGGAGCATTATCCCTACCAACCACAACAGCTGGTTCCTTCTTCTCCAAACCCGAAATCTTTGCCCCATCCACAACAGCAGCCAAATGAAGTGTTCAATGCTCCACATCACACTCAACTACAGGCACCTCCTAAGTGGCATGGCTCTCTCAAAAATCAGGGGTCATCTTCTCCTTTGAGCAAGGATGCTGATCACCAGCGTTCCAATACTGACTTGGGGGTGCTGCAGTCTCTCAACATGCTTGTTACCCACCATGCTTGCGAGCCATTAGATGGAGGTCCTTTTGATGAGCCAGGAACACAACTTGAAGTGCTTGGAACCTCACTGGAAGACAGGTTTATGGGCTCTCATCTAGTAGATAGCAATTCCAACTGGCGAGGTAAAGGAAGGTGGAAACGTTTGGCGAGGGTAATGGATGAAAATCGAATGCAGGGTATAAATGCGAAATCTGAGATGTCAGAAAGCAAGAGAAGGCCGCATGAGAGAGTTGAAGAGCAGAATTCCACTAATAAACGCCCAAGGGTGGAAAAGCTATGTGCATTAATGGAGGTGGAGGCTGAGGGGAACCCTCAGCCCCACCTTGGGTAACATGGCTATCTTAGTCTGGAATTGCCGTGGGCTTGGGAACCCACGTGCAATTTGATGCCTCCTTGACTTGGTCAAGAAAACAGTTCCTAAACTGGTTTTCCTCTGTGAAACGAAGCGGTCTTCAAAAGAAATGGAGGGAATCAAATATAAGCTAAAGTATGTGTGGCGCCCCAAACCGAGACGTCACATCCTTACCTCAGGATCTATCGATTGGTAAATGTGATTCAGGATTGTTGCCCTGAACACGAGGTGGGTTCTTAATTTGACCTCGTCAAATTTTTTTTCTTCTTTTCTTTCATCATATAAGCTCATACTTGTCATCATTCATAGTGAACTCATCCATATCATCATAAAATTTGTCATACAAGTATCTTTACTTTCATATTATAGGCAACATATATATGTTCATGAATAAAGATTCACATAGAATTTTATACATAATCACTTATCTATTTACACCATACATAATCAATCCCATTTTATTATAAGCAATACAATCATCCATCAATTCTTCAAACATACCGATACCTTTTAGCTTTGCTCCTTCCCTCGAGCCTTAAACCTGTCTAAGGTTGGAAAAATAAAACGTGAGTGATAAACTCAGTAAGCAAGCATCATTTTTTCATTTAAATGCATTCCTTGCCTATTCGGTAGGAGACACTTATCAAGTGATCAACTACCAACAGGAAGAAACCTTTTATAGAAATCTTCTTTATTAAACACTTATAAAACTTTGTGCATATCCCCATTTCGAGGATTTTCAAAAGTGATGTCTATGCATCTAAACCATTTTTCATGGGGACAATTGTTTATCCCAAAATATTTTTCATCTATCACGAGGACATGTCTATGTCCAAAAAATATTTTTCATATGGCATGAGGACAATTATATGTCCTAAAACATTTTTCTTTTAACCTTTTGCCCATGAGGACATTTACTTGTCCCAAAACATCATTTATTTAATTTTCTTTATAACCCAACTCGGGATTGTTCAAAAGCAATGCATGTGCATAGAAATCTTTTATCTAGGCGGACATTCTCATGTCCAAAAATATTTTTCCATACAAGCCTCTTTTAACCTGCATATAAGATACCAAACCCTTTTTAAACCAATATGGCGGACATATTCATGTCCTAAAATATTTTTCGGTATCTTCTGAAAACTAAACATAGATCCATTTAAAATAAAACAGTGTAGATGCCCATTTTGGGACTTTTAAAACATTGGGAACATATGTATGTTCCAAACGTAAATGGATTTGTGTCTCTGACCCTCAAGAAGGTGACACTTAACAAGTGATCATCCTCCCCTAGGAAAGAAACCATTCATGTGACTGCACCGCTAGCTAGGCGGTTGTCCATGATCCTGCTCCCATTTCAGGGAGGGCGCTGCCGGCCTCCAGCCTTTCCCTAAGCGACTCGGCTATAGGTAGAGGTGAGCTCTGGTTCTCGACCATTTTTGGTCTGTAATCGCCTCAACCATGAGCCTAGTATATCGTTTTGCGCACACTCATATGCTAGCAATGAGTTTTATAAAACTTAGCCCAGTTATTTGACTGTGCTCTTTTTCAAGCCTCAGCTTGATATGTATAAAGTCAACTTAGTCCGCAGACTATGCCCTTCTCGAATTGAGAACTGGGCAGGATTATTTTGAAAAGAAAAATAAAATATTTTAAACCACTTAGTCCGCAGACTATGCCCTTCTCAAATTGAAAACTGGGCGTGGTTGTTTTGAAAATAAAACATTTTTGTAAATTATTTTCAAATCCTGATGTTAGGATGACCATCCTTAAAGAGTTTTGGAAATATTTTAATAAATCAATTTTATCAAACATTTGAAATATTTGAGAAGACAATATTTTGCAAAACTTTAATGATTTGCTAAACAACTTTTGAAATTCTCATTTTTAGAAGCTTTTGAACTAATTCAAAACTCGCGGAGACAAAACTTTTCTTAATAACATTTTTATGAGCAAAACTTATGCAACTCACTTCTATCAACTGTAATGGCATTATCTATCTTGTCCACGTCACTTTCTGGTTATTCTTATATAGAGAGAGAGAGGAGTTTGCATAATCTTTTGATCATTATTTAAGCATAAAATTCACCAAATCATTTTGTAAGACAGGTCACCCTTAAATCTTTTTAGAACATCAGAGTGAAACATCTTCAAAGTGTTACAACTCTAAGAGTTGTAAAGCACCTTGATAGACTATTTCAAAACTCCTATATAAATCTCAAAACACGTATATAAATTCAATTTATAACATTTAATCAAAATCATTTCAAAACATCTATTTATTTCTAGAAATTATTTTGCAAAGAATTACATTTTTCAATAAAACTCCTTGGAAATAGAATTTCCATGGTTTGTTTTTGAATATCACTTCATGAAAGAGACAAACTCTTTCAATATAAAATTATTTGTAAACCACACTTGTATGAACTTTCTTATATTAAAATCATCATAAAACCCACATCATATTTTCAAAAGGTCTGAGCTTGCTTACTCTATAAGCAATTCTCCACATCATTAATATAAACATGATCAAGTAAATTTAATACTTGACTATGAACATTATGCTTGAAAATTTACGTACTTATCTCGTAAGCAATTATGAAACCAACTTATTATAGCAAGTTCATAAATTTCATAAAATTCCTTTGAAACAATATTTTGGAAAGCCCGTTTGCTTGCTTGTAAGCAAACTCTTTAAAATCATTGATATAAAGCATTTCCAATCTTGGCAACACTTGTGATAAAATAACTATTTTAAGAAATATTGCTTGTTTCCCATGAAACAATCCTTAAGGCATTTTATTTAAGCTATCATTTTCAAAACATATGAGGAAATCAATATTTTGGAAAGTTCGCTTGCTTACCTTGATCACGTGAGCTTCCCGGGTCAACCCTTTTTTTGCCTTTGCCTATACATGTAGAATGATATAACATTCATGTAAATTCCATTTGCTCACATTCACTTAGTTTTTCAATCCATTTTCGTAAATATTCATAACCCGCCTAATCTCCAAGTTAGGTATATTTTACACATTTATGTATCTCAATCATTCATTATGCCACATATTAAATTCCTATATATTAATCTCAAAATTTGAGATTATCAATTCAGCAATGAATTTCACGTTTTTCCATCATATTTTAACATATTTTTTCATTTTAACATTTCACATAATGCATTTATCATCTTATCATGTGCACTGTTTCACATATGTGCGTCTAACAGCGTCTAATTTATATATTCCTTAAAAATTTTCCAAATCAAAAACTTGTCTTCTAATTAAGCAATTGTATACACTTCATTTAATACTTATTTAATGTAATTTCACGGATTTTTAATCCACTAATCATAGGTTTCGAAAACAGCAACTTTGGAACCCATTTTTCACCTGTTTAACGTGTCTTTTGTCATATAATCCTAAACAGTTTCATAAATCCGAAATTTCAGAAATTAATCAGAATTTTACTTACCCAAATCTAGGTTATTAATATATAAATAAATCTGGATCATTTCTGCATAGGTTTCATATTTCTTTTTGATTTTTTCTCCAACTATCCACAAATGCTGAAATCAGGAGAAGTGAAATCTATAAATCTTGATTTATAATAAAATCAAGTTATTTAATTCTGAAATTTTTACCATAAATTAATAACTACATTAAATATCTTTCATGAAAATTTCATCACGAAATATTGACACAATATATTTATTTTTTCATTTTCACTGTGCTGGACAGTGTTGGGATTTTAGGGTCAGCCTTAATCACGTGATTTATAGGGCATATTTATACCCATAAAAATCTAAATTTTATATTTTTATTATTATACTAAATATGTATTATATTTTATGTAAACTTTTCCTGAAAATACTTTTATAAAAATTATTAAAAATCATTTTCTACGGCTGATCCTGTCACCCGTTTTACCCTGTTTAGGTTAATATTCTCGGATTTTTAATTTGAAACTGGATTATCCTATTAAGCTGAAAATTTGTTCGTTCCTTAATATATACATCATGATTCTTCCCAAAACTTTTAATGCTAAAATTAATCCATTTACTGTCCCGTTCATATTTTACTTTACAACATCATAAAATTTCCAGATTTGAGATATAAAAACAAAATAATCAAATACTTACTTGATTAAATGGGTAATTCCTCCTTTTCTCCTTTATTTTGTTCTCTTTTCTTCCTCCTTGGTATCCTAGGGACGTGAGTTTCTTCTGGAGAGGAGAGCTCCAATTTTCCAAAATTTTCTAAGTCCACTTTGCTATGCATATTGACGTCCCTTGCCTTGTAGCAACTAGCTGGAAATTTCCAGCAAATGGGCCCCACATGCCACATCATCCACACCATTTTCAATGCATTACTATCCCCTTATCTGACATGGCAACATGTGGGCCATTAAAAATATTTTTATCTTATTTATAAATTCGTTATTTATCTAAGACATTAAATCAACACAAATCTGCCCATCTGTTGCACGTCCATCCTCAGCCACTTTTTCCATTTTTTTTCAACGAATTTCTCATCAATTAAATGAATACTTACATACCATATTACCTAGGCTAAATATCTATGCATTTTCCAATTTTTAAAAAATATAAAAAAACCACTTTTTATGGCTATGTGGTCGGACTAAATGTGGCTGTCCACTTTTTGATGCCTAGAAAACGTCCACTTTTCAGCAAGTGTCCTTATCATAATTAATTTTTTTACAGCTCCATTTAATTACTCACTTAATTACCTAGTAGTTTAGAGTAATTAGGGTCAATTTATGCTTCTGAAAAATTTTATAAAGTATGCCTAGATCTGCCAAACCGTCCACATCACCTGGATACATGTTGCTGTCCACTTTTTCATTTTCCATTCAATAGTCCAAATCAGCTGCTAATAAATCCGAATTTCACTTTAATTTAATGCCAAATTATCTACATTAACTCCTTGTTGACTTTGGGTATCCATCATATTAAAAATATTTCACAAAAATCCACTTTATGGGCTGCTTGGATGTCCATACTTGCCATGTAAGCTACTCTCCTTTTATGCTAATCACTTTTTGGTATAAAAAGTCAAAAGAATTAATCCTAATTTCGTGCAAGACTAATCCCATCATCATTTTCATGATCAAATCCTTTCATAACCTTAATCTCATAATTTTAACCATCCATTTCAAATTTCATCTTAATCCGACTTTTCTATCTCAATTTATGATCGTTTTAAATTTTGGACGGTGACAATCAATTATCATCAACATTTTCATAATATACCTTTCCCATATGATTAAGCACGAAATTATGTGCTTCCATCTCAATTTTCATATTAATCCGCCTTATGGGCGTCAAATTATGAATTTTCTAAGGTTTTCTTTACTAACTTGAGAATTATTCTTTTAAATTCTCATAATCCATATAAAATAATCTAAAATGATTATTCATGATGTATTGGTGTATTTTAATCACCGAAAAATTATTCTAATCGCTTTGTCCCACATTAGCTTCTAATGATCTCTCGAATCATCATCGCTAATTCTTAGCTCTAATTATCATAGTTTAGCAAAATCACAAAATCATTCATAATTCAATAAATTCACTTATAAATTACATGTAAATATTCAATGCATATATTGATTCCTACTTAGGTTGGGGTTTCACAGTATGATTGTTGTTTGGCAGTGGACCCTATAGAAAGAAGGGGAGGGTTGGCGCTTCTTTGGAACAACGATTTCCTGGCCCTCATTAACAGTTTCTCTTATCACCACATTGATGCAGACATTCAAGGGTGGCGCTTCACAGGTTTCTATGGGCACCCTGAAACGCAATATAGAGTCCACACATGGAATCTTTTAAGCACGCTAAGCAATCGGGCGAAAACCCCGTGGCTGATCATGGGGGATTTTAATGAGGTGACGGGTCCTACGGAATACACAAGTCAAAGGATTCACTCTCAAATGCAGATGGATCACTTCTGTAATTTTCTGGATAGATGCAACCTCTTGGATCTTGGTTTTGTGGGCCCGCCAATGACATGGAGTAATAACCGAAGGGGTTCTCATCGTGTGGAAGCCAGATTGGATAGGGGGGTCGCAACGCCAACTTGGTTATCTCTCTTCCCATAGACGAAAATCTCTCATCTATCTGTTTCCTCTTCAGATCACTGCCCTTTGTTGCTGGTTTTGAACACAATGCACTGCAAGAGGAAACCGCCGAAAGAATTTAGATATGAGTTGTTTTAGGCAAGAGATAGGGAGGCTCATTGCATTGTCCGTCGGCCCTGGGGTGAGCAAGCTTGTGGGGCTTCCTTCTCTCCGGTTCCCCTGGAAAGCAAGATCAAATCTTGTAGCATGGAATTATCTAAATGGAACCGCTCGAGGAGGGGTAATCTTAGGAAAACTATTGAGAAAAAACAACGGGAACTAGAAAATGTTATGGGCCAGGCCCCCTTCGATCAGCGCAATGATGCCATCAACAAAATAAAAGCCCAAATCAATTCTCTCTTGGAAGATGAGGAACATTTATGGCGACAGAGAGCTAAGACCCACTGGCTACATGGGGGGGGGGACAGAAATATGGGCTTTTTTCATCGGATGGCGACCAACCGCAAAAGAGTTAATTCCATAGATGCCCTGAGAGATTCTAATGGGAATTGGGTCCGTGATCAGGATAAATTGATGGACATGGTGGTAACATATTTTTCATCTCTTTTCTCTTCATCAGGTCCACATCAATCCGAGTGGGTGAACAATCTTATATCCAAAAGACTCACAGATCAACAAAGACAATCCCTGACCAGGACCTTAGAGTTGGATGAAGTGGCAAAGGTTGTGAAGGTGATGAGTCCAACAAAAGCCCCGGGACCGGATGGGATGTCGGCAGGGTTCTTCCAAAAACATTGGCAAACGGTGGGTAACGATGTTTTCTTGTGGTGCAAGAACTTCATGGAACAGTCCGACTCGACCCTTCAATGTCTGCAGTTGAAGCACTTGAACTCAACTACCATAGCTCTTATTCCGAAGATGATGGGTGCCCACTCTTTGGCCCATTTTCGCCCAATTAGCCTTTGTAATGTGGCCTATAAGATCTTGGCCAAAGTTCTTGCTAACAGACTCAAGGTATGTCTCCATGATGTTATTAGCGAGAACCAAAGTGCGTTTGTTCCGGGATGGCTCATATCAGACAACATGTTGGTCGCATATGAGGTGATCCATTCACTCCGACGGAGAAGGGGGGGAAAGAAGCATGAGATGGCAATCAAATTAGACATGTCAAAAGCATATGACAGGGTTGAGTGGACATTTCTGCAACAAATTATGGATGCTATGAACTTTGGATCTCTCTGGATTCAATGGATTATGTCCTGTATCTCAACAGTGAGGTACCGTGTGAATGTGAATGGTTACAAAACTAGATACTTCATTCCTCAAAGGGGTCTAAGGCAAGGTGATCCGCTTTCCCCGTACCTATTCCTATTATGTGTTGAAGGTCTCTCTGCTCTTATTTCAAATGTAGTTGAATGTGGAAGTATCCATGGTATCAAGATTAATCCCCGGGGCCCATCCATCACCCACCTCCTTTTTGCGGATGATGCTCTCATTTTTATCCAAGCGAAGGTCAGAGAAGTTCGTAACTTTATGGCGATCCTTCAACTATACTTGGAGGCTTCTGGACAGGTGGTAAATGTGGATAAAACAGCTGTCTTTTTCAGCTCAAATGTTAGAAGCAACTTGAGAAGTGAACTCATCCACTGGCTGGGATCTGGGGGTAATGACTTTGACCGCTATCTTGGGCTCCCTCCTTGGCTCGGAAGGCCAAAAAGATCAATGTTCAAAGGATTAAAACAACACATTTGGCACAAAATCCAGGGTTGGAAGGGTAGACTTCTTTCTTGGGGTGGAAAGGAGACCCTAATCAAAGCAGTGGCCCAGGCTATCCCGACCTACACGATGAGTTTGTTTTTGCTACCAAAAGCATTATGCAGTGAAATTAATGGAATGCTTAGCAGATTTTGGTGGGGAGAACGGGAGAATAAACGGAAAATGAGTTGGGTTGCCTGGAGAGATATGTGTACATCGAAACTATCGGGCGGACTAGGGTTCAGGGAGTTAAATTCATTTAACCATGCTCTTCTTGGCAAACAGGTATGGCGTCTCCTCTTGCGGACAAATTCGTTATGCCACAGAGTCCTCAAAGCAAAATACTTTCCGCATGGCAATGTTTGGAACTGCAATGCTAAACCCTCTGACTCTTTCACATGGAAGAGTATCATGAAGGCCAGAGAGATAATCCGGAATGGATGCAAATGGTGTATTGGAAATGGGAAACGGGTGAAATTCTTCGGAGAGGGATGGCTTGGGACCGGCTGAGCAAAGTGGGCCCTTTACCACTGTCTATTCCCGATGATGTGCCAGTTGCTCACTTTATTGATTCTCCTGAGATCTCATAGAACCGGGATAGAATTGTGGCGTCCGTGGGGGAGGAGGGATGGCAAAAAATCAACCAAGTTCCTCTTCCTCAAACTGATGAAGAGGACCGATTGTTCTGGATGCATGAACCAAGTGGCATATATTCGGTGAAATCCGCCTACAGGTTTTTGCGTCGGGCTGTGGACATCTCTTCCAACTCGGAAATCTATAAAGCAATATGGAAGACAAAGCTTCCGAGTAAGATCTTAATTTTTGGATGGAGACTTTTCAGAGATGCTCTTCCAACACTGAAAAATTTACTGTCCAGGGGTATCGAAGTGGATCATTGGTGTTTCTTTTGCAGGACCGAGGTGGAGGATGCTAACCACATTTTCACGGGTTGCCAGCACACAAGAGATATTTTTTTGAAAGCTGTAAAAATGGTAAATCCTTGGGTATCAGTTCAGGATATTTTTCGTATCCTAGTCTCAAAGAACAAGCCGGAGGATCTTGCTTTTTTTGTTCTATACTGCTGGCGGGTGTGGTCCTTGCGCAACAAACTCAGGAAAGATAAGATTCAACCGATCTTTTCTACTGTTATCGAGTGGTGCGAGAACTATCTCGAACAATTCAGGGGGGCAAAATTTCTCATCCAAGACGGGGCGATTGATCGGCCTCTGGTGGTAAGATGGACCAAACCACCCATTGGTTTTTTCAAAATGAATGTTGATGCCCGAAAACATGGTGATGACCACTTCTTAGGCTTTGCAGCTGTCATCCGGGACTCAAATGGGTTTTTTATTGCAGCCAGGGGCTGGAAACGAAGCGGTACTATGGAACCATTGTGCATGGAGGCAACAACTTTTCTTTTGGGTCTCAAATGGGCTCTCCAGCTCGGTCTGCGGAATGTTCAAGTTGAAACTGATTCTCTACTACTTTTCAATTATCTGGTTGCGGATGAACATATCCTCTCACCTACTGGGGTTCCCATTGAGGAAATAAAATCTCTTCTATCATCTAACCAACACTGTTCGGCCCATCACGTCTTAAGACAAGGAAATGCTGTCGCCCATTCTTTAGCAGATTTTGTATGTATTTCTTTTTTGGATAGTCAGGTTTGGTGGGGTAATCCCCCCCAAATTCTTTTGGAGAAAATTTGTACAGACAATTTTTTGGCAATGAATTGCTCGGATCTCCTTATCCCTTCTTCCCCTCATAGTGCAAGGGAGCTGGGATAGGGTATTTCCTTTTCATAAAAAAAAATTTAACAAAACGAACTTCGGTTCATATAAAGCAGTTATAGGTATGGCCAACCTTAAATAAATTTCATAAAGCAATTTATAACAATTCGCAAACATTTTGGAAATAATTTGCAAAAGATATAACTTGCTTACCTTCTTAGTGGGTGTCCTCGATTTTTTCTTTTCCTTTTCCTATTCAAGGAAAAAGGATATTTTCATTTTTTCTATTCAAGCTGCTTCCCATGCATGCTCTATAATATTTGGGCATTATTTCTTTATACGGATATTTTTATCCATAAATTCTTCAAAAATTTCATCCTTATTTTTAAATATTAATCTTAAATTTTCTCCAAAATCACGTTGTTTACTGTAGCATATTACTGTTCATCCGAGTTACTGTTCATGGGTTTCTAAAATTGACATTTTTTCCAAAAATAAAAAATACAATGACATAGATTATTCTTAGTATATCATGGGAAATTCATAAATATTGAATTTATCATCATTTACTTGGCTAAAAAAATCACTTTCTCCATATACTAAAAATCAACATAAATTTACTTAACCATAATCCTTAATTCCAAAAATCATGAAATTAATATATCATCATTCCAACATCATATTTATCATAATCATACATCCCAAATCATCATTTATCATTTTTTGAGCATTATTTTCACATATCATATGCTATCTTCCCAAATACCCTATCTTTGCTCCAAATTTTTGATATTTTGACATAATTCCAATTAAGCATTATATCTATACTTATTTTCTCATGATTAGGCCTTATCTAAGCATGATTTTACCCTACTTAACATCTAAAAGAAATTTGGGTAGAATTCACTTACCCGAAGTGGAGATACGCCTCTTTTTCTCACACTTTCTCTCTCTAATTTACTGTTTTTTTCCTTGAACGTGTGGGATGGTTTGGGAACTTGGAATGGCTCAAGTGGAGCTGAGATTTCTTGGCTTTTGACGTTCTCCCTGCTGCCCTATTTAAAGGGTTGGATTTTTAAAGAATTTGGAATTTACCACCTAGCTTTGATGTATTTTATTATAAATTGGTATTTCTTTTTAATTTTGAAAAATTGCTTTGAGCCAAGAGCTGCCCACCCTATGCCTGCTCTATCCACCCTATGAAACTCTATTATTTTTTTTTTATTTTTAAAATTATTTAATTTAAGCTAAATAAATCCTAGTCGTTGATTAAAGATGATGATGATCATGGAGTGTTGATCATGGTCAAACCTCCAACTTCCCCCCTGCAACATCCCTTTCATAGCTTCCTTTTAATTAATTTTAATATTTTTTATTATTTATTTTAAATAAATGTCAAATGCATAATTAATGAAAAGTTAGATTACTTTTTTAATCTCCATTTGACGCTCCATCTGAACCTTTAATTTGTGATTTTTATCACATCTTAAACCATCCATCATGTTCATCATGAATTTTTAACCATCCATAAAAAATTTCATCGAATTTCGACGCCTGGATTGCAAATTATAAATTTTTTTCTATTTTTCACTAAAATCCAAATTTGCATTAAAATAATAAAAAGTAATGCTATTTTTTCTTGTAGTGATTAAATCCCTTTTTCGTCTTTTTGTGATTAGGTTAATCCAAGTGATTAACTCTTAATCACGTATCTTAACCCTAGGTTACTATTCACGACACTATTCACGTGGGTTAAATTCTTAATTGTATTATTTTAACCTCTAATGCACATATTCATCAATATAATTCATGAATTTTCATTTATCATAAAAATAATTACAAAATAATTTAGGTTTACAATTCGAAATGACGCGTAAATTGTCGAGGTTTCACAATCCTCCTCCCCCTTACAATTGGTTTCGTCCCGAAACTTATCTTTCCTTGAACAATTGAGGATATTTCCTTTCGACCTCTTCTCGTAGCTCCCAAGTGGCTTCGGATTCTGTATATCGATTCCATTGTACCTTTACATATTCGATTTCTCTGTTCCGAAGCTTCTTGATCTTGAAATCCAATATTTTGATCGGTCTTTCCTCATAGTTCAAGTGTTCTTAGATTGACAAACTTTCTGCTATCAACACATGGGTAGGATCGGAAACATATTTCCTGAGCATGGAGATGTGAAACACATTGTGGATGACATTGAGGGCTGGTGGCAGAGCTATTCTGTAGGCTAATTTGCCAATCTTTTCCAAAACTTCAAAAGGCCCGAGATATCATGGGTATAGTTTTCCCCTCTTTCCAAACCGGGTGACTCCTTTGAATGACGTTACTTTGACAAATACATGATCCCCAACTTGGATATTCAAATCTCTTCTTTTACAATCGGTGCAACTCTTTCGCTTGCTCTGGGCTGTGAGTATACACTGGCGAATCACTTGGACTTTTTCTGTCATTCTTTTTGAGAGGTCTGGAGCTAACTTCCTTTCTCCCACTTCATCCCAGTTTAGAGGAATTCTACATTTTCGTCCATATAGAGCTTCAAATGGGGTCATTTGAATACTTGCTTGATAACTATTGTTATAAGCAAACTCTGCCATAGCTAAATATTCATCCCATGATCCTCCAAATTCTACTGTGCCCATCCTCAGCATATCCTCAACTACTTGATTTACCCTTTCTGTCTGCCCATCAGTTTGAGGATGAAATGTTGTACTGAATTTCAGCTGTGTACCTAAGGTTTGATGTAAACTTTTCCAAAATCGAGATGTAAAATTGGAATCTCGATTGGAAACTATTGACTTAGGTTCTCCATGCAGTCTCACTATCTCCTTATAATAAATCTTAGTCAGTCGCTCAGCAGTAAAATTTTTCTTGATGGCTAGGAAATGAGCTACCTTTGATAATCTATCAACTATCACCCATATAGCATCATTTCCATTTTGGGTTCTTGGTAATCCTTCAATAAAATTTATAGTAATGTCATCCCATTTCCATTCTGGGAGTTCGAGCGACTGTAATTTTCCAGGGGTTCTTTGATGATCAGCCTTAACCCTTTGACATGTTAGGCACTTAGCCACATATTCAGCAATTTCTTCTGAAACCCCAACCTACGTAGGACTCAATAGTATGCATTGAACATATATATTTGATTTATATGTGATTTAAATGAATTTTGAATGATTATGGATGATTTTATGATTTAATGATATTTTGCAATTAGGGTTTAATTAAGAATGGTGATTAAAAATTTAATCGCCGGAGCCCAAAGTGAGTCGGTATGATCAGAGGGGCTTAATGAGGATTTAAATGTGACAATGTGTTATGAATAATCATGTTAATTATCATGATTTAATTTATGGAGATTAAAGTGTAATTATGAAATTAAGATGAAAAATGATAGAAAATTCATAACTTGACGCCTACAAGGCGGATTTCGATGAAATTTGAAAGGTAAGCTCACGACGATAGGCCCAATATTTTGAATGGATTGGATTAAGGGAATCAAGATGGGATTAGGGTGATAATTAATTATTTTTATCCCATATCCAAAAGATAAATTCAAGTGGTCATAACTTGAGTTAGAAACGTCGGTTTGAGATGAAATTTGAAACGATGGAATAAAATTATGAAATCTATGAGATGAATGGAATGGATTAAGCTAATTATCATGAGAAGTTTCTTTCTTGGAGAGCAAGTAAGAAGTTACTTAAGAGCTAAGTAAAGAGGGGTAATTTGGGAAAGCAAAAATGAAATTTACTTAAATCATGATTTAATGTAAGTCATATGATGATTTATGAATAGGTTGCAGATTTTATAAGGTATGGAACCTAGGGTTGCATATATGACTCGATTTTTTTATTTTTATGTTAAAAATGGTATGGAAATGAGATTAAATGATTTATGAAAGTTATGTAGGGTAAAATACACTAGTATTAGGGTACTATGGATGCCCAAAAGTATTTGGGAAGATAAGCCCCAATTCTGATTTTATGAATTTTATGAATAGGTGTTCAAATGGGGTGAAAACGGTACCCGTAATAGGGAAATAAGTTGTTGTTTTGAGAGGAGTTAATATATGGATTTTAAAAATATATTAATACCCTAAATTTAGGTTAAGAAAGGCATGGTTTAAGGCTGGAAAATTTGGATTAAAAATCTGTTTAGACCATGTTGTTAAAGGGAGCATTGAAACGACAAAAAACAGGTTCTAAAGTTGCTGTTTTGGGAACTCTATGATAAATGGATTATAAATATGAAATTAAACCCAAAATTATGTGTTAATTAAGATATTTAATCATGATGGAATTAGAGACAAGTTGCTGTTTTGAAAAAGTTTAAGAAACACATAAGTATTTGTTGAAAAATGGACTTGTATGAAAGGATGGGTATGAATATATGATATATGGATTATGTAAGTTGTTAAAATGCAAAAATGCATAACAACATGATGAAAAACATGGATTAGGTTACTGTTTAAGTAAATAATGATAATCTCAAATTTTGAGATTATTATATGTTGTCAAAGTTAGCAACTAAGTGCTTAAAATGAGCACCGTTGTATGAAAAATGAAAAATATGCTAAAAATGATAAATGAAAATAATGAACTTCCAAATAATAATTTAATGAAAGATTATTACATGTATATAAGTTTACCCTACATAAGGGTATTAAAAATGAATGAATGGATGATTGATATGTATAGGCTATGTTGCTAAGTATGAACACCCGACTTGAAAGACAAGTGGGCTAAGCTAGTGTAATGTAAGTCCAAATGGATTCATGTAGGTTGGAAAATCCTAAGGGATGCAAGCATTTGAAGTGATGCATATAAATATAATATTATTTTCATTTATCTAGGTAAAGGCAAGGAAAAGAATGAAAGAAAAGGATTATAGCGATCTCAAGTAAGCAAGTGAATTTTCTAAAATGCTATTTTCTTTCTATGTGATTGATATGATTAAAACGTTTATGTTTATGTTTTAATGAATGGGCAAGCACAAGTTTTGAAAATGATGACTTTAATGAAAAGCTACAAGTTTTGGAAAATGACGGCTTTAATGAAAAGTCATAAATTTTGGAAAAGAATATCTTTAAGGAAAAGCCTCAAGGTTTGCTTCATGGGAAGCAAGCAATATGCTTTAAGATATGGATTTTATCATCAGTGTTTCCAAAGATTGGTAATGGTTTATGTTAAAGGAATTGAGAATTTTGCTTATGAGTAAGCAAGTTCTCCATGATAATGTTTTCAAAAGATTTCATTTTTGATGCCGATGGTTTTAAGAATTTGCTTATGAGTAAGCAAGTTCTCCATGATAATGTTTTCAAAGGATTTCATGTTTGATGCGGATGGTTTTAAGAATTTGCTTTTAAGCAAGCAAGTTCTCCATGATAATGTTTTCAAAGGATTTCATGTTTGATGTCGATGGTTTTAAGAATTTGCTTCTGAGTAAGCAAGTTCTCCATGATAATGTTTTCAAAGGATTTCATGTTTGATGCGGATGGTTTTATGAATTTTCTTTTAAGCAAGCAAGTCCTTTATGATGTTGTTTCAAAAGTATTTTATAAGAAAAAGGGAATTTTTCCCTTTTCACAAAGCAACAAATGTAAATAAGTTTTGAACTTCTTTTATGATGTTTTATGATAAATAATTATGTTTATGAAAGAAAAAGAAAACAGGAATTGATGTATTGATATTTAAATATAAACAATGATTTGAACATAGTCCATATGTATTGAAATGATATTCGAAAAAGTTTTGATTTCCTTTAGATAAGGAAATCTATGTTGAAAATATTTTGAAAAATGTTTATACGGATGTGTTGAAGGGGATTTAAGGATGACCAACCTCCTATGTTGATTTCATAAAATGGTTTGATTTCAGGTTGCTAATGTTGGTCCCGAGTTAATGACAATTACCCAAAAGGGGAGGAGTAAATTGGGTATTTAAAATTTTTCAACTTAAATAGAACTTTACCCCGGATTAATCTAGTCCCCTTTTATGAAGAAACAAATGGAAACCAATATAGTGCAGAGAGCAGAAATAAATATCAACAAATGAGATTTTATAGTGGTTCAGGCAACCTTCCCTACTCCACTCTTCCAAGCTCACACCTCTTGTGACTTGGGTTCCACTATGTATTTCACAAATACAACAAGAGCCACTGCTCCCTTCTAAATTCCAGCTCTAGGGGGCATCAACAATTCACAGCACAAGTAGGTGACGAGTTCCACTCCAATCACACACTACTTTGCTTACACTTGATAGTTACCCAAACTAAATCAAGTTCAATACAATAAGAAATAATCAAAAGAGAGTTTCTACACGTTACTGTTGTGTAGAGGCAGATTTGGCGCAGAGAAGAACTTGTAACGTAAGCTTACTGATTCAGCAAGCAACTCTAGCCAATTTGGAAGCAAGGTTCTTCTTCTAGATGTTGACTTGATCACTTAATGCTCTTAGAGATGGGAGTTATGCTCATTCAATGAATTCTCAGCTACCCTCCTCATTCATATTGAATGCCTTTTATAACTGTTGAGGGAATCCGAACGTTTGGAAGTAGGTGGCACGCATTTAATGCGCCAACGTTCGAAAATTTCCGACCGTTGCGACCCCAAGTCGCAGATGGAGTCGACTTCGGGTGCGACTTCGCCTGTTCGCAGATTCTTCAAGTTCCACTCTGGGTCGACTTGGTCCTCGACTTGACCCAAGTCGCAGGTGAAGTCAACTTCGGGTGCGACTTCACTTCTTCAGCTTGCTAGTTGAACTTGAAATCTTCAGAGATGACTTTGTTCACTTGATTTTCTTCATATTGATTGTTCTCCCTTGATTTATATCTCTTTGGAACACTTTATGATTATTTATATCTCTGAGTGAGTGTTCATGATTCAACATGATGGATTCATGCAACCCTCATTGCTTTGATTCTCCATTTGATCTTCATTTGAGTGTTTGAGTTGTCTTGATCTTCATCTCCACTCAAATCTGTCCTTGAATTAACTCGTTCAGCAATTTTCGCACTGAAGTCGAAGCTGGAGTCGACTTGGGATGAGACTTCGGCAGCTCTCATCCCCGATTTCAACTCTGGATGAAAATGACGCCTCGAAGTCGAAGCTGGAGTCGACTTGGTCTGCGACTTCACCCAAGTCGCATGCGGAGTTGACTTGGGATGCGACTTCGGCAGCTTTGCTTCTCAATTTCAACTCTGGACGAAAACGACGCTTTGAAGTCGCTTCTTGAGTCGACTTGGCCTAAGTCGAAGCCTGAGTCGACTTGGAAATCGACTTGACTTCTCATGCTTCATTTTCTTCACTTGTATATCCTTTAATCATCTTCACAAACATGTTAGTAACCAGAACTTACTCAAATTGATTTGTTAATCATCAAAATATAAACTTGGCTTATTTTCCACATGTTTTCAACCATCTCCCCCTTTTTGATGGTTGACAAAACTGATTTGAGTATATACCTTTCAATATCTTTAAAACAAACTATTTTTGCATTTTGATTTTTAACATTCATTTCCAATAAATAACAAGTTAAAAATATTCATATAAACATTTAAAACGGAGACTCAAATCCCGATCTCTTCTCCCCCTTTTTGTCAATTGATCAAAAATAGAGATGGAGCGGGTTAATCCCTTGAGAATGGCGGGGTTGCTCCCCCTGAACCTGTGCTCCCCCTCAGCTTGTCCTTTTTCTAAGTTAATTCAAGCATACCCATATCATTTCTAATTTTATAAAATAGTTCTTTTGCTAGAGGTTTGATAAAAATATCTGCAATTTGATCTTCTGTTCTCACATATTCCAAACATATATCATGATTTTCTACATGTTCTCTAATAAAACGATGTCTAAGATCTATATGCTTGGTCCTAGAATGAAAAATTGGATTTTTAGTTAAACATATTGCACTTGTGTTATCACATCTGATAGGTATATCTTTAAAGTTCATGTCATAATCCCTAAGTTGTTGTTTCATCCAAAGCAATTGGGCACAACAGCTCCCGGCGGCAACATATTCGGCTTCCGCTGTAGATAGAGCAACACTAGTTTGTTTTCTAGAAAGCCATGAAACCAACATGTTCCCAAGAAACTGACATGTTCAACTAGTGCTTTTTCTATCAACCTTGTAGCCGACAAATCCGCATCCGAGTAGTCGATTAGATCAAAATTAGAACCCTTTGGATACCAAAGTCCTATGTTGGTAGTATCTACTAAATATCTGAAAATTCTTTTTACAGCTACCAAGTGTTATTCTTTTGGACATGATTGAAATCTAGAGCATATACGCACACTAAACAATATATCAGGCCTAGAAGCAGTTAAATATAATAAAGAACTTATCATGCTTCTATATAATTTTAAATCGACTGGTTTGCCTTTCTCGTCCTTGTCAATTTTAATGGTTGAGCTCATAGGCGTGTTTGCCCCTTTGTTGTTTTCCATGCCAAACTTCTTTAACATTTCTTTGATGTACTTAGACTAGTTTATGAAGATCCCTTCACTTGATTGTTTAATTTGTAGTCCAAGGAAGAAATTCAGCTCCCCCATCATACTCATCTCAAATTCTTTCTACATAAGCTCAGAAAATTCATGACAAAGAATCTCATTAGTAGCACTAAAAATAATGTCATCAACATAAATTTGAATAATCAAGATATCTTTTTCTTTATACTTGATAAACAAAGCTGTGTCTACCTTTCCCTTTTGGAAGTCATGATCAATCAAAAATTTTCTTAATCTCTCATACCAAGCTTTTGGGGCTTGTTTTAATCCATATAATGTTTTGGTTAATTTGTATACAAATTTAGATTGATCTTTCTCCTCAAATCCAGGTGGTTGTTCAACATACACCTCTTCATTTATGTAACCATTCAGAAATGCACTTTTAACATCCATTTGAAACAATTTAAAGTTCATGTGAGATGCAAAAGCTAGTAAGATACAAATGGCTTCTAATCTAGCAACCAGAGCATAGGATTCCTTAAAATCTATTCCCTCTTCTTGTGAGTATCCCTTTGCCACAAGTCTAGTTTTGTTTCTCACCACAAGTCCACTTTCATATAATTGGTTCCTAAAGACCCATTTTGTGCCAATGATAATGCAATCTTTTGGTCTTGGAACAAGATGCCAAACTTGATTTCTTTCAAATTGATTTAATTCCTCTTGCATTGCTATGGTCCAGTTTTCATCATCAAGGGCTTGGTCTATAGTGGATGGTTCAATTTTGGATACAAAGGCATATTGTTCACAAATATTTTGTTTTGACCTTCTAGTCTTTACACCTTCATAGACATTCCCTATAACTTGTTCAATTGGATGGACATTTTTGAACTTTAAATCAGTTGGAGGTTTAAAGGAATTATTACCTTCACTTATCCTTTCCTCCATGGATTCTTCTTACTTCTCTATATGCAAATTTTCAAGGCTACTTGTTATCTCATCTGCATCACTTAAATCATCTTTTCTTTTGAAGCATCGATTAGATTCATCAAAAACAACATGTATCGACTCTTTTACAACTTGGTTCCTTTTATTGAAGACTCTATATGCTTTGCTATTTGATGAGTAACCGAGTATTGCCTCATCACTCTTAGCATCCAGTTTTCCCAAGTTGGTTTTACCATTGTTCAAAACAAAGCATGTGCATCCAAAAGCATGAAAATAAGAAATATTTGGTTTTCTTCCTTTCCATAGCTCATATGGGGTCTTTTTCAAGATAGCTCTAATGGTAACTCGATTCAACACATGACAAGCTGTACTTACAGCTTCACTACAAAATTTTTTGGATAATTTACTCTCATTTAGCATTGTTCTATCCATCTCTTGTATGGTTCTTTTTTTCCTTTCTATCACTCCATTTTGTTATGGAGTTCTTGGTGCAGAAAATGTGTGGTGAATTCCTTTTTCATTACATAATTCTATGAAATGTTTATTTTCAAACTCACCACCATGATCACTTCTAATAGTCATAAAGTACATTGTTTTTCATTTTGCACCAAGTTTACAAAAGTTGCAAACATAGAGAAGGCTTCATCTTTGCTAGCTAAGAGAATTACCCATGTGAATCTTAAAAAATCATCAACTATTACAAACACATATTTCTTTCCACCAATGGTTAAAATGTCGGATGACCCGTATAGATCCATGTGTAGCATTCAAGTGGCCTCGTGGTGGAAATTTCCTTTTTGGTAGAGAAAGGCATTTTAGGTTGTTTTGACAATTGATATGCCTTGCAAATTTTATCTTTGTCATATTTCAATTTAGGCAATCCTTCTGTCAAACTCTTCTTCCATAGGGTCTTTATATTTGTCATGTTTATATGCCCAAGCCTCTTATGCCAAACCCATGGATCATTGTCAATGACCATTAGATATTGACCATCTAGTTCATCAAGTGAAACCAAATATATATTTCTATGTCTTTTTCCTCTAAATATGATATGTTCTCCATCAAATACATTACATATAGATGATTCAAACACAACCTTGTATCCTTTGTCACATAATTGGCTAATATTCATTAAATTGTGCTTGAGTCCTTCAACAAATAATACATCTTCCATACATGCATTTGAAATACTATAAATATTTTATTTACCTTTGATTTTACCTTTCTAATTATTTTCAAAAGTAACAGTTCCATTGTTGTAAGGCTTGAGTTTATGAAATAAACTTCTTTCACCGGTCATATGCCTTGAGCAACCACTATCCATGAACCAAACGTTGCTTGCCTTTGCCTTGAAACATATCTGAAAAATGAACAAATAAATCTTATCTCTATAGTACCCATTTTATGGGTCCATTTGGGTTTGTAAACTGATTTAATCTTTGTTGTTCTATTCTTGAAAGTCCAAATCTTGTGTTTCTTGGAACCCAAACTAATTTTGCACCATGGTCATATAATTTCTTAAAGTTGCATCTATGAATCTTGTGACCCATCTTGTTGCAAAAATTGCAAGCCATTGGTAATCTAAGAGTAGGCCTCCAAGTATGTAGTGGTTCAAAAGTTGGCCTTCTAGTCCACATAATATGTTTCCCTTTAGGCTTGTAGATAGGTACAGTTTGATTTTTCCCAAGTGCTAGCACACATAATTTGCTACTTTCTCCTTGCTCAAATGTTGAGTATCCAAGACCTCTCTTATTGTTTTGAGAGGTCATATTTAGAAATATTTTCACATTTTCTTCTGGATTAGAGAATTTAGCTAATGATTCATTTAAGGATTCATTCTCCTTTTTCAAATTTTCTACTTCCTTCAATAGTAGTTCATTTTCTTCTTTCAGTTTTGATGTACTTTCAGCTAGTTTTCCATTTACAATAATAATGGAATTGCATTGTTGTCTCTTTAGTGATAACTTGTTTCCTAGTTTTTTAATTTCCTCATATAATGAATCATATGCATGTTGTAATTCTTCTAATTCGGCACATTTGAGACATTCTTGAATAGAAGAGTGAGTAGATTGAGAATAGCAAAATTTGGAAATTACCTCTTCATTACTTGTGCACTTTGTTGAGGTGGTTTGCTCTTCCAAAACTTCCGTTGTGTTTAAACGCAACAAATTTTCTTCTTGCTCAATCTGCGCCATGCAGCATATTCTTGCACAATTTGCCGCTTCAAAATCATCGGTTGAGGAGCTACTTGTTGATGAAGTTTCTTCATTCACGTACATTCCTCTTCCCTTCGGCCTTTGGAGTTTTCTGCTTTCATATCTTTCCTTCCTATCTTGTTGATCCTTTGATCTTTCTTCCGGTGTAGGACATTGAACTTGCATATGTCCCATACCGCCGCATCTATAGCACTTTGTAGCCTCCTCCTTCTTCTCTTTTTGAGGTCTTTCTTTAAAATCTTTGAAGCTCTTTTTTTTTTCCACAAACTTTCAAAATTTGCGAGTAAGTAGAGCAATGTCTTCATCGTCATTGTGAGATGATGAGGTGGATTCATCCGAGTTATGGGTGACTTTTAGTGCAATTGCTCTCTTTCCTTCGTGGTGATCTTCATTTCTTTTCTTGATTAGCTCATGTGACATTAGTGAGTTAATAAGGTCTTCTAGCTTCAATGTATTCAAGTCCTTTGCTTCTTCTATTGCAGTAATTTTCAGAGTCCACGATTTAGGTAGCGCCCTTAGAATTTTCATGACCTGTTCAGATTCAGAAATTGCCTTTCCAAGACCTTTCAAAGCATTAGTAATTTTTGAGAATCTAGCAAACATTTCAGAAATATTTTCTGTATCTAGCATTCTAAAGCTTTCCAACTCTCCAATCAAAATATTTCTCCTTGTCCCTTGGACTTGAGAAGTTCCTTCATAGATAGAAGTTAATGTATCCCATATTTCTTTTGCAGTTAGACAAGAGGATACTCTATCATAATCAGAAGCGGTAAGAGCACAAAATAAGGAATTCGTAACTTTAGCATTGGTTTTAACAGTTTTTACTTCCTCATCGGTCCATTTGGAAGCTTTTTCATCGATTGGCAAAGTCACACCGTCTTGGATAGCAATCTAAAAGTCTATATCTGTAGCCATGATGAGTTCTTTCATACGTAGATTCCAATAGCCGAAATTGTTCCCATCAAACAATGGTGGCCTTGTAAAAGATTGGCCTTCAACAAATGTTAGAACGGAAGTCGATTGGGATGCCATATCAAAAGATCTCTTTGGTAAATTCAAAGACCTGCTCTGATACCACTAGTTGGTCCCGAGTAATAACAATTACCCAAGAGGGGAGGGGTGAATTGGATATTTAAAATTTTTCAACTTAAACAGAAACTTTACCCCGGATTAATCTAGTCCCCTTTTATGAAGAAACAAATGGAAAGCAATATAGTGCAGAGAGCAGAAATAAATATCAACAAATGAGATTTTATAGTAGTTCGAGCAACCTTCCATACTCCACTCTTCTAAGCTCACACCTCGTGTGACTTGGGTTCCACTATGTATTTCATAAATACAACTAGAGCCATTGCTCTCTTCTAGATTCCAGCTCTAGGGGGCATCAACAATTCACAGCACAAGTAGGTGATGAGTTCCACTCCAATCACACACTACTTCGCTTACACTTGATCTTAGTTACCCAAACTAAATCAAGTTCAATACAACAAGAAATAATCAAAAGAGAGTTTCTACACGTTACTATTGTGTAGAGGCAGATTTGGTGTAGAGAAGAACTTGTAATGTAAGCTTAGTGATTCAGCAAGCAGCTCTTGGCAGTTTGGAAGCAAGGTTCTTCTTCTAGATGCTGACTTGATCACTTAATGCTCTTAGAGATGGGAGTTATGCTCATTCAATGAATTCTCAGCTACCCTCCTCTTTCATATTGAATGCCTTTTATAACTGTTGAGGGAATCCGAACATTTGGAAGTATGTGGCGCGCATTTAATGCGCCAACGTTCGAAAATTTCCGACCGTTGCGACCCCAAGTCGCAGATGGAGTCGAATTCGGGTGCGACTTCGCCCAAGTTGCAGATGGAGTCGACTTCGAGTGCGACTTCGCCTGTTCGCAGATTCTTCAAGTTCCAGTCTGGATCGACTTGGTCCTCGACTTGACCCAAGTCGCAGGTGAAGTCAACTTCGGGTGCGACTTCAATTCTTCAGCTTACTATTTAAACTTGAAATCTTCAGAGATGACTTTGATCACTTGATTTTCTTCATATTGATTGTTCTCCCTTGATTTATATCTCTTTGGAACACTTTATGATTATTTACATAGAAAACCTTGGATTCCTTTTCTTGAGTTCTTGAGTACTTGAATCTTGGAATGCATGGAAGATGTCTGAGTGGGTGTTTATGATTCAACATGATGGATTCATGCAACCCCGATTGCTTTGATTCTCCATTTGATCTTTATTTGAGTGTTTGAGTTATCTTGATCTTCATCTCCACTCAAATCTGTCATTGAATTAACTCGTTCAGCAATTTTCGCACTGAAGTCGAAGCTGGAGTCGACTTGGTCTGCGACTTCACCCAAGTCGCATGCGGAGTGGACTTGGGTTGTGACTTCGGCAGCTCTCATCCCCGATTTCAAATCTGGATGAAAATGACGCCTCGAAGTCGAAGCTAGAGTCGATTTGGTCTGCGACTTCACCCAAGTCGCATGCGGAGTCGACTTGGGATGCGACTTCGGCAACTTTGCTTCTCAATTTCAACTCTGGATGAAAACGACGCTTTGAAGTCGCTTCTTGAGTCGACTTGGGGATCGACTTGGCCTAAGTTGAAGCCTGAGTCGACTTGGAAATCGACTTGACTTGTCATGCTTCATTTTCTTCACTTGTATATCCTTTAATCATCTTCACAAACATGTTAGTAACCAAAACTTACTCAAATTGATTTGTTAATCATCAAAACATAAACTTGGCTTATTTTCCACATGTTTCCAACAGCTAAATGGTATGCAAAAGATTATGCAAGCCCCTTATGTAAAAATGGTATAATAGATAGGTGGACAATAATTTTATTATTAGGGTGGTTGAGAAGGGGTAGCATAATTGCATAACTTTTGTGAGCAAAAGGCCCCAAATAGAAACCCAGAAAATGTTAGAAAATATATGGTTTAATTTTGAAAATTCAAAAATTTTGACTTTCATTATTATAGGGGTTTTAAGTTGTATTGTTTCTCAAACGTTTCAAATATTTATCAAAATATTTTATTCAAAATGGTTTTAAAAGAATTTCAGGAAGGTCATCCAAAAACTAAATTTCAAATGACAACTTGTTTAAAGTGGGTGCGCTCGCTTTACAAGTTGACACAGACTACAGTCTGTGATGTATTTTTTTTCAAAATGATTTGTCTTAAAAAGACACAGACTTCGGTCTGTGATGTTTTTAAGTTATGAATGCAGACTGAGGTCTGTGATCCCAATTTTAAAGGATACGGCTGCGGTCTGTAATACTTTAAACCAAACAGACTGTGGTTCCTCATAATAATGTATGGTACACCAGTACAAGGAATAGGTCAGGTGTAGAGCACGGTTGGGATGACCGGGGCCCACTCTACCTAAGGCCAAGTCGCTAAGGGATGACAGGAGTGCCATCGACGCCCTCTGAGATGGGAGCAGGATAAAGGAACAGCCGCCTGGCTAGCGTGCTGTTAAGGATTCTCTTCCAAAAGGTAGCATGATCACTTGCTAAGTGTCACTACTAGATGGGGAGAAATGCATTTACATACATTTTTCTTTTCAAAAGCCCAAAGATTGGGATATAAAAGCATTTATATGAAAATTTATCCTAAATTGGATTTTATGAGCTATTATGTATAATTTATCCTAAAATAAAGGATGTTTTACACAACAGTGTAAATAACAGGAATAAAAGGAAATATTTTTATGCAAATGCATTTATGGAAATGGTTTATGTACTTTATATGCCTTGTTTGTTATAAATAAGCCCCAAGACGGGAATTATGAAAAGGATTTATGTCAAACTTATTTTTGGACATAAGAATGTCCATTATTAAAGAGCCTAAATGAAAAGTGTTTATGGACATAAGAATGTCCAATGCCAAAGTGTTTTAATAAAAGGTGTTTCAGGACATATGAATGTTCATTGCCAAAGGAAGCTATGTGAAAAATATTTTGAGACATTAAATGTCTCTTGGCTAAAGGATTTTATGATGAAAAATATTTTTGGACAAAAAAATGTCCTTCGCCGAGAAAGGCTTATATAAATAATGTTTTAGGATATGAGAATGTCCACCCTTGCCAAAGGGTTTATGAGAAAAACATTTTGGACGTAAAACGTCCACTGGCAAAAGATGGTTGAATGTAAAGGTCTTTGAACATTAGAAATGTTCATCTGAGATCAAATGAAATTAATTAAGGAGGGTAAAACGTATATGTTTTGCCTTAACAAGCCCAGATGTGGCTTGTAAATGATTTTAAGAATGAATGTTTTATGATAATGTTCAAGGACATGGAATTGTCCTCATGAACAAAGGATTTCATGATAATATTTTAGGACATATAAATGTCCTCAAGAAAAAGGTGTTCAAGATGTTTAATGAAATTATTTTCAAGGAAGTCTTGCCCTAAAAGATAAAATGCTTGCTTACTGAGTTATCACTCACGTTTTGTTTTCCAAACCTTAGACAGGTACCGGGAAACTCAAGGGGTCAATGGACCTAAGCAACGAAGGAAGGTACGAAGTAGTACCCGGGTGGGCTAAAAGGATTAGCTATGATGAGTGGACTGCTATGAATGGAAGCTTTCAGGTATGTTGATATATATGTGAACTTGTTTAAAGTTCTGAGTTCTAGGTGAACTAATGATTGAATATATGTATGTATGCGATGGAAATGCCATGATTAGGTCAAGAAGGCCTATGATGTATTACAACATGTTGAAATGGTTTAAAGGATATGTACAAGTGTACCATTGCATACGTTTTAAATGAAATGATGATGAATGAAGAAATGAAAAAAAATTTGGACGAGTTCCAATTAAAATCCCACCGCGTGATCAGGGCAACAATCCTGATTCACATTTACCAATCAATAAGGTCTTGAGGTAAGGAAGTGACGTCTCAGTTTGGGGTGCCCCATTTCTCTCTTCATGTTATTCCTCTAATACATCCTTTTGATGTCTTGATACATCTAAGTGCTGCCTGGATGCATTGAGAATGGAGAGAAATGTACTTCTTTCAATATTTATTCTTTTATTTCCTCTTGATTGGGTATACATAGGCGACCCCTATATCTGTACATCCAATGTTCTTCTTGTATATATTCAGTGAGGTTTTTCTTGATCATTTTCTTCACATAACTCTTTAAATCCCCATTTTCTTGTTGAGCCTTTTTAATTTACTCAAATAGATCCGACTGGATTTGTAATTGAGACAATCTAACTTGCACCCCAGGTGGGCTTACAATTAATTCTAATTGTCTCAATTTTTATAGTATCCCTTCTTCCTTTGTGATGAGATGTGCTAAGCTAACATTTCTACTTAGCGCATCGGCTACTACATTCGCTTTGCCTGGATGATATAAAATATCAAGGTCATAATCTTTAAGTAACTCAAGCCATCTTCTTTGCCTCATATTTAATTCCTTTTAAATAAAAATGTACTTGAGGCTTTCGTGATCAGTATAGACCTCACATTTAACACCATACAAATAATGTCTCTAAATTTTCAAGGCAAAGACTACTGCTGCCAATTCTAAATCATGGGTTGGATAGTTTACCTCATTTGGCTTAACTTGCCTGGATGCGTATGATATAACTTTTCCATTTTGCATCGGTACACATCTTAATCCTTTCTTTGAGGCATCACTATAGATCACAAACCCTTCTTTCTCCGTAGGCAGTGTTAGAATTGGCGCTTTTACCAGTCTTTTCTTTAACTCTTGGAAGCTATTCTCACATTCCTGTGTCCATTCAAACCTATTCCACGAATCTCCTGTAGTATCCAGCTAGCCCTTAGAAACTTCTTATTTCCGTGATATTTGTTAGTTGTGGCCACTTTGTGATTGCCTCGATCTTTTGAGGATCTACCTGTACTCCCTTCTCGGATATAATGTGGCCGAGAAAGGCTACCTGTTTCAACCAAAATTCACATTTCTTGAATTTAAAATATAATTTCTCCCTTTGGAGAATTTCCAATACTATCCTCAAATGTTTCTCATGTTCTTATTCTATTTTTGAATAAATCAATATATCATCAATGAATATCACCACAAATTGATCCAAAAACTCTCAAAAAATCCTATTCATCATATCTATAAATACAGATGGGGCATTCGTTAATCCAAATGGCATGACTAAGAATTTATAATGCCCATATCTTGTTCTGAATGTTGTTTTATGGATGTCCTTTGGACATATCCTCAACTGGTGGTATCCTGACTATAAATCAATGTTTGAAAATGTAGAAGCTCCTTTTAACTGATAAAAAAGATCATCTATCCTTACTTATTCTTGACCGTTACTTTATTCAATTCTCTGTAATCAATACAGAGTCTCAAACTCCCATCCTTTTTCCTCACAAATAATACTGGAGCTCCCCAGGGTGATGCACTGGGTCTAATAAATCCTTTATCCAATAAATCTTGAATCTGTACTTTAATTCAGCCAATTCGGCTGGTGCCATCCTATATGGGGCCTTAGATATTGGGGCTGTCCCTGGAATAATTTCTATTTCCATGTCCATCTCCCTTTCTGGTGGTAAGTTACATAACTCCTTTGGAACAATATCTGGAAATTCTTTTACCACTAAAATTTGTTCCATGGGTACCCCATTTCCTTTTATTGTGTTTATAGAGACCAGATAGGTTGTACATTGTTGGCGTATCAGCTTAGCTGCTTTCATAGCTGATACCATCCTTATTGTGTTTTCTGGCTATCTTATTTTACTGATCTCTATTTCCTCTTTTGGTGTTTCAAATTACACCTTTTTATTTCTAAAATCAATTGTCGCACCCCATTGACTTAGCCAATCCATTCCTAGTATGACATCAAATTTTGTCATTGGTAATAGGATGAGATCGGCTTCTAATATCTTCGTTCCTATTCTGATAGAACATGCCTTGCAGATTTGATTTATACTTGCCAATCTATATACTGGGGATTCTACATGTATAATACTACTGGTTTCTTCTACCCGAAGTGAGTGTGTGATTACAAATTGGTATGATATAAATGAATGCGTAGCTCAAGAATCAAATAAAGATACTGCAGAATTTCCTAAAATATAAATCATACCTGTAATCACTTTTTCCTCATCTCTTGTGACTCCGTTCGGGTGAGGGCTTGGACGCGCACTGGGTTGGCAGTTGTACTGAGTCGGTTGGCGATGGCGGGGACCTTTTGCTGGGCCGGCCTCCCTCGAGCTGGTGATCCTTGGGCCATATTCGGACAGTTGGGTGAAATGTGTCCGACTTGACCACAGTTGAAGCACTTTATTATTTTAGCTTCGTTGGTCTCGCAGTCCCGGGCCACATGACCCGCTTGGCTGCATTTGTAGCATTTCCCCGTTCCTTGTAAACATTCGCCTGAATGGTGCTTGTGGCAAGTTCTGCAAGTCGGGGTGCTCTTTGTCTTGTCGCCAATCTTTTTTTTCTTGGCGATTCCCCTTTTTCCTTTATTAGCCTCACCTTCCTTTGAGGCTGAAAAAAATTATTTTTGAGCTTACCTAAGCTCTTGAGTCCTCATAGACTCTATTTCCAATGCCCTACCCCTCTCAATGCTAGAGGCATAGTCTTTTATTAATAACGGGGCTAACCCCTCTCTTAGCTAGGGTCTTAGTCCCCTCTTTGTGTCTTATTTTTCGGCACATTGGCAATCCATGGAACATATATCACCAAGGCGTTGAACTTTGTAGCATATTCCGTAACTATCATCCTGCCTTGGTAGAATTTTTCAAATTTTATCACCCTTTGGCTCTGTAGCCCTACAGGGAGATATTCTTTATTGAATTCTTCCAAAAATTCATGCCACGTAACTAGCTCCGAATGTGGCATGGTGACCATCAGTGTTTTCCACCATTCATAGGTGTCTTTTACCAGAAGGTGGGTAGCGCATAACACTTTCTGTTGATCATTGCAGGACGATATTCTGAATAATTTCTTGATTTTTGTGATCCATTGCTCTGCATGAGGGGGTTCGGTTCCCCTGCAAACTTGGGCAGGCGCTAGGCAAGAAAGGTATTGATAGCCTTTCTGTCGGCCTCAAGGAAACTATCTTCCACTCCCCTTGACGTGCCGGGATTGGCCGAGGGCCCTGGTCTTTCCCTGTCTCCTCTTGATGGCGGGGCCTGCTAGTTCCTCATTTCTTGTAATAATCCAGTAGTCTGGGCTGTCCATTGCTGCATAGCTTTCTCGATGGCCACAACAATTCTTTCTTCTATATTGACCTCCGTTTGAGGTCTAGGGCTTTCCTCTCGCCGTAGGCGGGTCCTAGAGGTTTGTTCCTCGGATTCTGCCCTATATGTTCTTTTGCTGGCTTCGCCCCTTGCTTGATCAATAGATTCCTCCATTGGGGCCTTTCCTTTGTTAGCTCTTGCTTTAGCTCTAGTGAGCGGCATTTTCAACTTTATGAAACATTTATTAGCATAACATCAATATTCATCATAATATAAATTTAACACATAATCATATGATCACATAATTCACATATATTTTCATAAGTCATCTGCAAACCATTTATACATCAGTCAAACTTTTGTACATAGGCTAAATTAGCCTTATGTACTTGTAATATCAATATTTACATATTTATAAAAAAGAAAATAAAAAGTCTTGGCAGTGGCGGTGGCTGTGTCTTCCTACTCCCCATCCCATTTATCGTCCCCTTCTCCTTAACCTTAGGAACCTTCTGAGACTGAAGGGTACCCGTGTGGGCTCCTAAGTGACCGTACTAATATCAGACTAGTCTAGAGGTCCTGGGTTCTCGTCCTCCTCCTCACTATCGCTATCAGACCATTTTATGGGGTCCTCATCATCATTTATTGGAGGAGTGGGAGGTGGGGATTCGGGCCTTACCTCTAATTCTATGACCCGTAGGATGACCTCACCAGGCTGTTTCGGAGGGGGTTGCTCCATTACTTCCTCTCCCCTGGCCAGAGCTTCCCGGCGTGCTTGGGCAGCCTCCCTCTCCCGGCGGTCAATCTGTGCCCATGGTGTTCCATATCGGAACTGGATATACCATGCATAAAACCTAAACCATGGACCTGGGTTAGGGGGGACTGGGCCTACTCTCCTTCGCCAATATGTTTGTAAATCCTCCTCAGCAACCCAATCGGTAACAACCGATGACCTGGGCAATGGGCTGGCTGGGGTATATACTGGAGAGTCTGGGGGTGCAAGAGCACGACTTGAGGACTCTGCCTGATGGGTTTTAGATAATATTGGAAACCCTGGTGAATGGCTTGGGATTATTGGGAGACACGCTTCCAGTCCCCTAATATATGGAAGTGCCCGGTAACTATTGAGAGTTGGGGGTCTTAGGGTTAAACCTTCTTGAGAGGCTAACTGTGAGGACCAGGTATTTTTATTCTATTTTTATTATAACTTTTCTCTATTTATGAGGTAACTTATGAACATGCTAGTAAGAATTTTACGATATTAATGGATACATAACATACATGGACACGACATTTAGGAGATGTATAGTGCATATGTGCATGTATGATTAGCGTTCCATTGATGGGCTCTATGACTATTGTTTCCCTCGCAGAGTAGGTACGGGGTTCGACCTGACCGGTCAGGTCGCGGGGGTCAAGGGGGCAGCGCCCGTTGCGGGGGTGAAGGGGGCAGCGCCCCCGGAGAAAATTTAAATTATTAAGTTGTAGGAGAGCCCCGACCCGACTAATTGCGACTGGACCCGACCCGAGCCCCGACCCGACTCAATGGATTCTATTAACATAAGCGGCCCGCGCTCTAGGGTTTCATTCCCATTTCGCGCCCGACCGCGTTCTCTTCTCCTTCTCTTCTGGTTCTTCGTTCCTCTTCTACTTTCTCTTCCACTCAGTTCGAACCACCCGTGATCGCTTGAGGGGAACTATACCAACTACCTTGAAGGTCATAGATCCGAGTTCAGGAAGCTCCAAGGCTCCGAATTTCTGCAGTCCACATCTAGGGTCGCTGTCTTGGGAGGGATCACAGTCAAGGTAAGTAGATGTCGCCCCTTCTCGATTTAGTGATGAAATTTTACGTTAAACGCGATACGAGGCTAGAGGGAATGTATAGCTTCTAACGACTCCATGATATTAGGCGTAGAGTTCGTAACAGTTAGGGTTCATGGTGAATTTACTTTGAATGCGTGATTTCTATGATGTAAAAGACTTCTTAGCAGTTGTTATATTGTTGAAATGTGACGTGAATTGATTTGCCCCAATCGAGAGTATGAATTGAAGGTTCTTTCATTTCGCACCTATCGTATGTTTGATAAAATGCTTGTGTGACAGATCTACGTGTTGTATCTGAATTGTGTTGATGTTGTATGCGTGGTTTGCGATGTGTTTCATTGTCTGTTATGTATGATGCGTTATCTCAAATAGTTGGTTGTAAGGGTTGTTCATGGCCCCTGATTGACATGAGGAGAGGGTTGTTCATGGCCCTTGACGGACATGAGTAGATGATTGGTTGTGTTGGTCAATTTGTGTGTATGGTTATATGTATACGATCTTGGGAGTGGGTATTGGACCCATGTGTATTAGCTTCATCACTGTATGAGTATCCATCATTATGCTTATTTGCACTTTGTGCTAACCACTATCTACTTACTGGGTCTATTTAGACTCATATCATTGTTATTGTGGTTTTAGATCGCAGGTCAGAAGGAGAACTTAAGGATGGGACAAGTTGAAGATCAAACATGAGAGACCCTAGCACAATATGTTGATTCCAGTTCTTTTAGACTTGTGCTCTTTTGATAATCATATATGTAGACAATTACTTAGACGGATTCGTTTTGACAACTATAATGTATTTGTTATTTCAGATTGGATTATAATCCTTGTTGATGCACATATGCATGACTATTATATCTGTTTGTTGTGTAAGGAAAATATGTAATGATTTCCTTCTATATGAATGTTCTTATTATATGAAGATGCAAGTATATAAATAGGATTGAATGTTACAGATGGAAATGTAATGAATATCAGGTCATGTATTCCATATTACCCCTTGTATGTTATGGGGAGATGCTGCCGAATTTTTCTATGATTGTGTAGCGCCGTTGATTAGTTATTGAGTATTTTTATGAATGGGGCGTTACACTAACCACCTGTTAACTCTCTCCCGAGCCCGTTCCTGTTCCATCACTTCTTCTAGTTCCTGTGCACTTAGTGGAGCCTTTCATCTATCTGCCATCTATATAAATCATCAATGATAAATAAATCAATCATAATCATGATTTCATGTATTCTAGCTTAGTCATTTCTTTCCTTTTCTGCCTATTTATCAATCCATGCTCTGATACCAACCTCTGTGGCGCCCCGAACCGGGGTACCTAGAAGCCTTACTCCGGGATCATTTTGATTGGTAAACGTGACTCAAGATTGTTGCCCTGATCACACGGCATGATTTTTTTTATATATATAACATCAATACATGGAAAATTTCCATCATTCATCCAACATGGAAAATTTCCATATCATAGTTATGATAAAAAATTGTTCCATAAATACTTCCATTGGAATAAAAATATTCATTTCCATCTCAAAATTATCATCATTGTCTTTACATAAAATTTACATATACAACATTTATATCAAAAACTACATAACACTTGGCATGCTACTTTCATCATCATTTCCTGTCTGTTGTTGAAAAAGCATGGGTGAGTAATAATACTCAGTAAGCAAGTCATACATAATTTTTTAATCATTTTCATGCATTTCATAAAATGCAAATGCAATACATACATAGCATTCATGACATTCATTTGGATGCGACGCTAGCTAGGCGCCCATCCCATACATGCTCCCATCTCAGGGAGGTTGCTGCCGGCCTGGGCCAATATAAGCGACTTGGCAATAGTGAGGAGGACATCCGGTCCGCTTATTGCCTCAACTATGGCCTATTCCTCGTGCACATGCTCATTTACATACACATGCCGACATGATATTTGCAAATCATAAACAATTTCATAAAAAGCATTTAATAAATAATTTAAGAAAATGAACTTCAGTTCATGTAAAGCAATTATAGGTATGGCCAACCTTAAATAAATTTCATAAAGCAATTTACAACCATTCGCAAGCATTTTGGAAATAATTTGCAAAAGATATAACCTGCTTACCTTCTTAGTGGGTGTCCTCGACTTTTTCTTTTCCTTTTCCTATTCAAAGAAAAAGGATATTTTCATTTCTTCTTTTCAAGCTGCTTCCCGTGCATGTTCTATAATATTTGGGCATTATTTCTTTATACGGATATTTTTATCCATAAATTCTTCAAAAATTTCAACCTTATATTTAAATATTAATCTTAAATTTTCTCTAAAATCACGTTGTTTACTGTAGTAAATTAATGTAACAAATTACTGTTCATCCGAGGTTATTGTTCACAATAACGTGGTTACTGTTCATGAGTTTCTAAAATTGACATTTTTTTTAAAAATAAAAAATACCATGACATAGCTTATGCTTAGTATATCATGGGAAATTCATAAATCTTGAATTTATTATCATTTACTTGGCTAAAAAAATTACTTTCTCCATATACTAAAAATCAACATAAATTTACTTAAGCATAATCCTTAATTTCAAAAATTATGAAATTAATATATCATCATTCCAACATCATATTTATCATAACCATACATTTCAAATCATCATTTATCATTTTTGGAGCATTATTTTCACATATCATATGCTATCTTCCCGAATATCCTATCTTTGCTCCAAATTTTTGATATTTTGGCATAATTCCAATTAAGAATTATATCTATACTTATTTTCTCATGCTTAGGAATTATCTAAGCATGGTTTTACCCTAATTAACATCCAAAATAAATTGGGGTAGAATTCACTTACCCGAAGTGGAGATACGCCTCTTTTTCTCACACTTTCTCTCTCTAACTTACTCCTTTTTTCCTCGAACGTGTGGGATGGTTTGAGTACTTGGAATGGCTCAAGTGGAGCTGGGATTTCTTGGCTTTAGACGTTCTCCCTGCTGCCCTATTTATAAGGTTGTATTTTTCAAGAATTTAGAATTTACCCCTAGCTTTGAGGTATTTTATTATAAATTGTTATTTCTTTTTAATTTTGAAAAATTTCTTTGAGCCAAGAGCTGCCACCCTATGCCTGCTCCATCCACCCTATGCTGCCCTATTTTTTATTTATTTTTTTATTTTTAAAATTATTTAATTTAAGATAAATAAATCCTAGCCGTTGATTAAAGATGATGATGATCATGGACTGTTGATCATGGTCAAACCTCCAACTGCCCCCCTGCAACGTCCCTGCCATATCTGCCTTTTAATTAATTTTAATATTTTTTATTATTTATTTTAAATAAAAGTCAAATGCATAATTAATGAAAAGTTAGATTACTTTTTTAATCTCCATTTGATGCTCCATCTGGACCTTTAATTTGTGAATTTCATCACATCTTAAACCATCTATCATGTTCATCATGAATTTTTAACCATCCTTAAAAAATTTCATCGAATTCCGATGCCCGGATTGCAAATTATGAATTTTTTCTATTTTTCCACTAAAATCCAAATTTGCATTAAAATAATAAAAGTAATGCTATTTTGTCTTGTAGTGATTAAATCCCTTTTTCGTCTTTTTGTGATTAAGTTAATCCAAGTGATTAACTCTTAATCACGTATCTTAATCCCCAGTTACTATTCACGTGGGTTAAATTCTTAATTGTATTATTTTAACCTCTAATGCACATATTCATCAATATAATTCATGAATTTTCATTTATCATAAAAATAATTATAAAAGAATTTAGGTTTTACAATTCTAAATGACGCGTAAATTGTCGAGGTTTCACAAAAATTGTCATGTCATCAAGGGATAAGTTAGAATTAAATTACCCTCATGACATGTGGCAAAGTGGGTCCCATGGGCAGGTTAAAAATTATAAAAAGGAGGCATATCAAAGGGGGGACGTCCACATGAGAAGGGGGAGAGAAATTCACAAAAAATTCTAAGTGTGGAGAGCAAGCTTGTGCATGTCCAAACCAGCAAGGAAGAAGGAGAAAAGAGGAGAAAAGTAAGAAGGAAAAAGGAGAAGAAAAAGAGAAGGAACCAAGCCAAACAAGTTGGATTCAAGTTAGATTCAATTCAAGTAAGTAAAATCTATGTTTTGAATGGCTTAAATCAAGTTTTTCTCTCTCAAATTATGAGTCATAAATATGATTCATAATGAACTTGTAAAGGATGAGTTATGATGCCTTGATGAAGGTATTGAATGATTTTTGAAAGATATAAATGAGATCAAGAGTTCAAGAGAGTGAAAAGGGAAGTTAGGGTTGAATTTTGAGATGAAATCTAACTTGAAAATTATCAAAACTCTAAACTAAGTTGCTGAATGATTAAAGCATGATGATTAGGATGTAATTCATGTTCTTTTGAATTACATATGTTGATTTGATCATTTGTTAATGATTTCCGCAAAAATGGAACTTAGGGTTTCAAGTAATACCCGATTTTTCTATTTTTGAGTTAAAAATTATAAAAGAAGTGCTTAAATGGTTAATGGATGAATTTTAGAATAAAGTACCCTAAATTAAGGGCCTTTTGGATGACCTAAGTGGCTTGGATGAGTTTGCCCAAAATCTGATTTTTAGGGTATATGCATGGAACGTCCAAATGGGGGCCAAAACGGGTATGAATTTTGTTGTTGTTTGCAAGTAATTCATTTATGGATGTATGGAGGATAAATAACCCTAGTATTAGGGTACTTTGAATGTCTAAAAGGGCTTGGAAATATTTGCCCTAAATCTGATTTTAAGGACATGTGTATAGACACGTCAAAATGGGTCAAAATGGATGCCCTATATGCTTGAAAATGTTGCTGTTTTGGAAGCAAAAAAATTATAAATTTTAAATATGTGATAATTCCCTAAATTTGGGTTAAGAAAAGTATATTTAGTTGCTGGAAATTATGACTTAAAAATCTTTTATGATTTAAGTCTTGAAAGAGGCGTTGAAAGGATAAAAAACGGGTCTTAACATGGCTGTTTTGGAACCCAATGGTAAATGGATTAAAATTCCAATATTAGATCTTAAATTATATGTTAATTGAGGGGTTTAATGATGTTGAAATTAGATGTAAGTTGCTGTGTTACGAAATTCTAAGAAACACATAATATATGTGTTGAAAGTTGTACGTATGTAGAGAATATGTATGAATGGATGATATATGACTTATGTAGAATTTCTAAAAATAAAAAATATGCATGAATATGTGATGAAATGCATAAGGATGTTTCTGTATGAATGATATTTGATTATCGCAATTTTTGAGATTTAATTATGAAGCTTAAAACGTCACTTATATGCTTAAAATGAGCATTGACGTAAGAAAAATGGAAAATAGATGAAAAATGATAAATGGGAGATATAAATCCCCATATGTTGAATTATGAATGATTATTATGTGTTTACCCTAAATATGGGATTAAAACACAATATGGAATGGATTATGTAAATGCACAAGTGAATGTGTGTATGTACGATCGACTTGAAAATCCAAGTTGATTATGTATGAAATGAATTATGGGATTGGAAAACTAAGTGAATGCAAGCAAATGGATTGTTATGAATGCAATGCTATGTTTATGTATAGACAAAGCCAAAGAGATAAACGAAACGGAAAGATAAGTGAACAAGGTAAGCAAGCAAATTTCCAAATGCTTTTGATTTATCAAAATGTGTGCAAATGCTTATAAATGATATTCTAAATGTTTGAATGATTTAGCAAATGCATGTTTTAAATTCTTTATAAGTTGTTTAAGGATGGCCATTCCTTTATATAAATCGGTATTGAAATGAGATTCCAATATGATAAATGATTTGCTTACTGTTTGGCAATTATTATGACAAATGATGAATCATGGATTTATGAATGAAAAATCATGCTAGCATGTCAAGGAATGTTTATGAAAGATGCATGTGAACAAAGTATGAGGTCCACCTCAAAGGTGTAAGCGTACCGAATGTCTCCCTTGTTGGTTCCGAGTTGATGGCAATTACCCAAGAGGGGAGGGGTGAATTGGGTATTTAAAAATTTATAACTTAAACAGAAACTTTACCCCGGATTAATCTAGTCCCCTTAATGAAGAAACGAAATGGAAAGCAATATAATGTAGAGAGCAGAAATATAAATCAAGCACACAAGATTTTTATAGTGGTTCGGGCAACCTCCCTACTCCACTCTTCCAAGCTCACACTCCTTATGACTTGGGTTCCACTATTGTATTCTTCAAATACAATTAGAGCCACTGCTCTCTTCTAGATTCCAGCTCTAGGGGACATAAACAACACACTGCACAAGTAGGTGATGAGTCTCACTCCATTCACACACTACTTTGCATACACTTGATCTTAGCTACCCAAGCTAAATCAAGCTTAATACAATTAAACGAAATAACAAAAGAAGTCTACACTTTACAGATGTGTTGAAGCAATTTGGCACAGAGAAGAACTTGTAATATAGGCTTTGAAGATTCAGAAATGTAGCTCTTGCAATTTGAAGCAAAGTTCTTCCTCTTTGACTGGCTTGATCTCTTTAGAGCTCTTGAATATAGGAGTTAAGCACACTTAATGATTCTCAGCTACTTCCCTCGTCCACAATAACTCCCTTTTATAATTGTGGAGGGAATCCGAACGTTTGAAGGTGGTTGGAGCGCATTAAATGTGCCAACGTTCGAAAATTATCCGACCGTTACGACCCAAGTCGCAGGCGGAGTCGACTTCGGATGCGACTTCGCCCAAGTCGCAGATGGAGTCGACTTCGGGTGCGACTTCGTCTTCTTTTTGCGACTTCAAGTTTCAGATCGGGTCGACTTGGGCATCGACTTGACCCAAGTCGCAGGTGAAGTCTACTTCGGGTGCGACTTCACCTTGTCAGTTGGCTTTGATGAACTTGAAGACTTTTGAGATTGCTTTGTTTTGCTTAGGATTATTTCCTTTAATTGCTTTTATTCTAGAATGGCTCCTCATACTTGTAGATCTTGTCAATCTTGAAGAGCTTTTCTTTGATTCTTCTTGGATTAGCTTGAACCTTGTGAATCTTTGAAGAACTTGAATCTTGCATGGTAGATTCATGCACCTTGCTTGCTTTTGATTCATATTGATCTTCATGACTTGATTATTTCTTCATCTTGGAGCATGCTTGAATCTTTGCTTTGGACTTGATAGATTTAAGTTGATCTTGCACCTTTGATTTGGTTTTGAGAACACTCAAGTCGACTCTTGGAATGAACTTGAAACTACATCTTTGAGCTTGAGAGCATCAAGTCGAACTTGGTGTCGACTTCGTCCGCGACTTCGCCCAAGTTGCAACTGGAGTCGACTTCGTTTGCGACTTCGGCATTCTTCCATCCCAAATTCAGCTCTGGAGTGAATCTCCCGACTGAAGTCGATGCTGGAGTCGACTTCGTTTGCGACTTGGCTTCCCAAGTCGCAAGTGGAGTCGACTTGGCCTGCGACTTCACTTGTTCTTCTCCCATTTTCAACTCTGGACAGATTTGGCTTCTTGAAGTCGATCTTGGGGTCGACTTGGAGAACGACTTGGCCTTCCATACTTCATTTTCTTCAAATGAATATTCCTTAAACATTTCCACAAACGTGTTAGTAGCCAAGACTTACTCAAATTGATTTGTTAATCATCAAAACATAGATTTAGCTAGTTTTCCACATATTTCCAACAATCTCCCCCTTTTTGATGATTGACAAAACCGATTTGAGTGTATACCTTTCAATTACTTAAAAATATGATAAGTTTGTATTTGAAGTGTTATCATACATATGCTCATGCAAACTTTCAATAAAAATATTCAACAAACATATCCTACTCTTCTCCCCCTCAAATCCTACTCGTCTCCCCCTTTTTGTCAATATATCAAAAAGTTAGAGGGTAAAGAGATAGGTGGGTTTGCTCCCCCTAAACAGGTGCTCCCCCTAAGTTTATGCTAAGTTAATTCAATCATTCCCATGTCATTTCTAATCTTATAAAATGCTTCTTTTGCTAGGGGCTTTTGTAAATATGTCTGCAACTTGATCCTCTATTCTTACATATACCAAACATATGTCATGATTTTCTACATGTTCTCTAATGAAATGGTGTCTAAGGTCTATATGTTTGGTCCTAAAATGCAAGACTGGATTCTTGGTTAGACATATGACACTAGTATTATCACATCTGATGGGTATATCTTTAAAATCCATGCCATAGTCCCTAAGTTGCTATTTCATCCAAAGTAGTTGGGCACAACAGCTCCCGGTGGCAATGTATTCGGCTTCCGCCGTAGATAGAGCAACACTGGTTTGTTTTCTTGAAAACCATGAAACCAACATGTTCCCAAGAAATTGACATGTTGCACTAGTGATTTTTCTATCTACTTTGTAACCGGCAAAATCCGCATCCGAGTAGCCGATTAGATCAAAATTAGAGCCCTTTGGATACCAAAGTCCTATATTGGTAGTGTCTACTAAGTATCTGAAAATTCTTTTCACAGCTACCAAGTGTGATTCTTTTGGACATGATTGAAATCTAGAGCACATACACACACTAAACAATATATCAGTCCTAGAAGCAGTTAAATATAACAAAGAACCTATCATGCTTCTATACAATTTCAAATCAACTATTTTTCCTTTTTCATCTTTGTCGATTTTGATTGTTGAGCTCATTGGCGTGTTTGCTCCTTTGCTATTTTCCATGCCAAACTTCTTCAGCATTTCTTTGATATACTTGGACTGGTTGATGAAGATTCCTTCATTTAACTGCTTGATTTGCAGTCCAAGGAAGAAGTTTAGCTCTCCCATCATGCTCATCTCAAATTCTTTCTGCATAAGCTCGGAAAATTCTTGACAAAGAGTCTCATTAGTAGCACCAAAAATGATATCATCAGCATAAATTTGAATGATCAATATATCATTTTCTTTATATTTGATAAACAAAGTGGTGTCTACCTTTCCTTTTTGAAAATCATGATCAATCAGAAATTTGCTTAGTCTATCATACCAAGCCCTCGGAGCTTGTTTTAGTCCATATAATGCTTTGGTTAACTTGTACACAAATTTAGATTGATCTTTTTCCTCAAATCCAGGTGGTTGTTCTACATGCACCTCTTCATTTATATATCCATTCAAAAATGCGCTTTTAACATCCATTTGAAACAATTTAAAGTTCATGTGAGATGCAAAAGCTAGTAAGATGCGAATTGCTTCCAATCTAGCAACCGGAGCATAGGATTCCTCAAAATCTATTCCTTCTTCTTGTGAGTATCCTTTTGCCACAAGTCTAGCTTTGTTTCTCACTACAAGTCCACTTTCATCTAATTTGTTCCTAAAGACCCACTTGGTGCCAATAATAATACAATCGTTTGGTCTAGGAACAAGGTGCCAAACTTGGTTTCTTTCAAATTGATTTAGCTCTTCTTGCATTGCTATAATCCAGTTTTCATCATTAAGAGCTTGATCAATATTGGATGGTTCAATCTTGGATACAAAGGCATATTGTCCACAAACATTTTGCTTTGACCTTCTAGTTTTTACACCTTCATATACATTCCCTATAACTTGTTCAATTGGATGGGCATGTTTGATTTTAAATCAGTTGGAGGTTTATAATTATTACCTTCACTTACCCTTTCCTCCATTGAATCTTCTTGCTTTTCCACATGCAGTTTTTCAAAATTGCTTGCTACATCATCTGCATCACTTAAATCATCTTTTCTTTTGTAGCATGGGTTAGTTTCATCAAAAACAACATGTATGGACTCTTCTACTACTTGGTTTCGTTTATTGAATACTCTATATGCTTTGCTATTTGATGAGTACCCTAGGAATATTGCCTCATCACTTTTAGCATCTAATTTTTCCAAGTTGGTTTTTTCATTGTTCAAAACATAGCATGTGCATCCAAAAGCATGAAAATAAGAAATATTCTGTTTCCTTCCTTTCCATAGTTCATATGGGGTCTTTTTCAAGATTGCTCTAATGGTAACTCGATTCAAAACATGACAAGCTGTACTCACAGCTTCACCCCAAAATTTCTTGGATAATTTGCTCTCATTTAGCATTGTTCTAGCCATCTCTTGTGTAGTTCTGTTTTTCCTTTCAACTACTCCATTTTGTTGTGGAGTTCTTGGTGCAGAAAATGTGTGATGAATTCCTTTTTCATTACATAATTCTATGAATCGTTTGTTTTCAAATTCACCACCATGATCACTTCTTATAGTCATAATAGTACTTTGTTTTTCATTTTGCACCAAATTTACAAAAGTTGAAAACATAGAGAAAGCTTCATCTTTGCTAGCTAAGAGAATTATCCATGTGAATCTTGAAAAATCATCAACAATCACAAATACATATTTCTTTCCACCAATGGTTAAAATATCGGATGGCCCATATAGATCCATGTGTAGCAATTCAAGTGGCCTAGTGGTGGAGATTTTCTTTTTGGTAGAGAAAGGCATCTTAGTTTGTTTAGATAATTGACATGCCTTGCAAATTTTGTCTTTGTCATATTTCAACTTTGGCAAGCTTTCTACCAAACTCTTCTTCCATAGGGTCTTTATATTTCCCATGTTTATGTGTCCAAGCCTTTTATGCCAAACCCATGGATCAGTATCAATGGCCATTAGACATTGACCATCTAATTCATCAAGTGAAACCAAATATACATTTCCATGTCTTTTTCCACTAAACATGATATGTTCTCCATCAAATACATTACATATAGATGATTCAAACACAACCTTGTATCCTTTATCACATAATTGACTAATACTCATTAGGTTATGCTTGAGTCCTTCAACAAACAAAACATCTTCCATGCATGCATTTGAGATGCTATAAATGTTTCCTTTACCTTTAATTTTACCTTTCTCGTTATTACCAAAGTCAACCGTTCCATCGTTGCAAGGCTTAAGTTTATGAAATAGACTTCTTTCTCCGGTCATATGCCTTGAACAACCGCTGTCCATGAACCATACGTTGTTTGCCTTTGCCTTGAAACAAATCTGAAAAATAAAAAGGTAAATCTCATCTCTTTGGTACCCATTTTATGGGTCCATTTGGGTTAGTAATATTATTCAACCTTTGTTGTTTTAACTTAGAAAGCCCAAATCTTGTGTTCCTTGGAACCCAAACTAATTTTGCACCATGGTCATACAATTTCTTAAAGTTACACTTGTAGGCTTTATGACCCATTTTGTTACAGTAATTGCAAGCCATTGGTAATCTTGGAGTTGGCCTCCAAGTATATTTTAGTTCAAATGTTGGCCTTCTAGTCCACATAACATTTTTCCTTTGTGGCTTGTATATAGGTGCAGTTTTGGTTTGATATTTCCCAAGTGTCGGTACATTTGATTTGCCACTTTCTTTTTGCGCAAAAGTATAATATCCAAGGCCTCTTTTATTTTTTTGAGCAGTCATATTCAAAAACATCTTCACATTTTCTCCGGGATTAGAGAACTTTGCTAATGACTCATTTAATGATTCGTTCTCCTTTTTCAATTTTTCTATCTCTTTCAACAATGATTCATTTTCTTCTTTCAGTTTTGTTGATTTTTCAGCTAGTTTTTCGTTTTCAATAATAACGAAGTTACATTGTTGTCTCTTCAATGTTAACTTGTTTCCTAGCTTTTTGATTTCCTCATATAATGAATCATAAGCAATTTGCAGTTCTTCTAATTCAGCACATTTGAGGCATTCTTGAAAAGAAGAATAACTTGATTGAGAATAGCAAGGTTTGGAAGTTACCTCTTCATTGCTTGTGCATTTTGTTGAGGTGGTTTGTTCTTCCAAAACTTCAGTTGTGTTTAAGCATAACAAGTCTCCTTCTTGTTCGATCCGCGCCATGCAACATATTCTTGCACAATTTGCTGCATCATTGTCGTCGGTTGAAGAGCTGCTTGTTGATGAAGTCTCTTCATTGACATACATGCCTCTTCCCTTTGGCCTTTGGTATTTTCTGCCTTCATATCTTTCCCTCCTTTCTTGTTGATCCTTTGATCTCTCTTCCGGTGTAGGACATTGAGCTTGCATATGTCCCACGCCCCCGCATCTATAGCATTTTGTAACCTCCTTCTTCTTCTCTCTTTGTGGTCTTTCTTTGAAGTCTTTGAGGTTCTTTTCTTTTTCACAAATTTTTGAAATTTGCGAGTAAGAAGTGCGATATCTTCATCACCATTATGAGACGAGGAGGTAGACTCTTCTGAGTTACGGGTGGCCTTTAGTACAATAGTTCTCTTTCCTTTGTGTTGATCCTCATTCCTTTTCTTGATTAGCTCATGTGACATTAATGAGCTAATAAGGTCTTCTAGCTTTAAGGTGTTTAGGTCTTTTGCTTCTTCTATTGCTGTAATCTTTGGAGTCCATGAATCTGGTAGAGCTCTTAGGATCTTCATGACCTGTTCAGATTCAGAGATAGCCTTTCCAAGACCTTTCAAAGCGTTAGTAATTTTGGAGAATCTAGCAAACATTTCAGAAATATTCTCTGTATCTAGCATTTTAAAGCTTTCCAATTCTCCTATCAAAATATTTCTCCTAGTCCCTTGGACTTGGGAGGTTCCTTCATAAATAGATGTTAGAGTATCCCATATTTCTTTAGCGGTTAGACAAGAAGATACTCTATCATACTCAGAAGCTGTAAGAGCACAAAATAGTGAGTTCATAGCCTTAGCATTGCTCTTTACAGTTCTTACTTCCTCTTCAGTCCACTTGGAAGCTCTTTCATCTATAGGCAATGTTACACCATCTTGGATTGCAATCCAAGAATCCATGTCGGTAGCCATGATGAGTTGCTTCATACGAAGCTTCCAATATCCAAAATTATTCCCATCAAACAATGGTGGCCTTGTAAAGGATTGGCCTTCAGCAAATGCGAGAACCGAAGTAGATTGGGATGCCATATCGATAAGATCACTTTGGTAAACTCAAAGACCAGCTTTGATACCACTTGTTGGTCCCGAGTTGATGGCAATTACCCAAGAGGGGAGGGGTGAATTGGATATTTAAAAATTTATAACTTAAACAGAAACTTTACCCCGGATTAATCTAGTCCCCTTAATGAAGAAACGAAATGGAAAGCAATATAATGTAGAGAGCAGAAATATAAATCAAGCACACAAGATTTTTATAGTGGTTCGGGCAACCTCCCTACTCCACTCTTCCAAGCTCACACTCCTTGTGACTTGGGTTCCACTATTGTATTATTCAAATACAATTAGAGTCACTGCTCTCTTCTAGATTCCAGCTCTAGGGGGCATAAACAACACACTGCACAAGTAGGTGATGAGTCTCACTCCAATCACACACTACTTTGCATACACTTGATCTTAGCTACCCAAGCTAAATCAAGCTTAATACAATTAAACGAAATAACAAAAGAAGTCTACACTTTACAGATGTGTTGAAGCAATTTGGCACAGAGAAGAACTTGTAATATAGGCTTTGAAGATTCAGAAATGTAGCTCTTGCAATTTGAAGCAAAGTTCTTCCTCTTTGACTGGCTTGATCTCTTTAGAGCTCTTGAATATAGGAGTTAAGCACACTTAATGATTCTGAGCTACTTCCCTCGTCCACAATAACTCCCTTTTATAATTGTGGAGGGAATCCGAACGTTTTGAAGGTGGTTGGAGCGCATTAAATGCGCCAACGTTCGAAAATTATCCGACCGTTGCGACCCAAGTTGCAGGTGGAGTCGACTTCGGATGCGACTTCGCCCAAGTCGCAGATGGAGTCGACTTCGGGTGCGACTTCACCTTCGGTTTGCGACTTCAAGTTTCAGATCGGGTCGACTTGGGCATCGACTTGACCCAAGTCGCAGGTGAAGTCGACTTCGGGTGCGACTTCACCTTGTCAGTTGGCTTTGATGAACTTGAAGACTTTTGAGATTGCTTTGTTTTGCTTAGGATTCTTTCGTTTAATTGCTTTTATTCTAGAATAGCTCCTCATACTTGTAGATCTTGTCAATCTTGAAGAGCTTTTCTTTGATTCTTCTTGGATTAGCTTGAACCTTGTGAATCTTTGAAGAACTTGAATCTTGCATGGTAGATTCATGCACCTTGCTTGCTTTTGATTCATATTGATCTTCATGACTTGATTATTTCTTCATCTTGGAGCATGCTTGAATCTTTGCTTTGGACTTGATAGATTTAAGTTGATCTTGCACCTTTGATTTGGTTTTGAGAACACTCAAGTCGACTCTTGGAATGAACTTGAAACTACATCTTTGAGCTTGAGAGCATCAAGTCGAACTTGGGGTCGACTTCGTCCGCGACTTCGCCCAAGTTGCAACTGGAGTCGACTTCGTTTGCGACTTCGTCATTCTTCCATCCCAAATTCAGCTCTGGAGTGAATCTCCCGACTGAAGTCGATGCTGGAGTCGACTTCGTTTGCGACTTGGCTTCCCAAGTCGCAAGTGGAGTCGACTTGGCCTGCGACTTCACTTGTTCTTCTCCCATTTTCAACTCTGGACAGATTTGGCTTCTTGAAGTCGATCTTGGGGTCGACTTGGAGAACGACTTGGCCTTCCATACTTCATTTTCTTCAAATGAATATTCCTTAAACATTTCCACAAACGTGTTAGTAGCCAAGACTTACTCAAATTGATTTGTTAATCATCAAAACATAGATTTAGCTAGTTTTTCACATATTTCCAACATCCCTTTGGTGCGGCTAAGTCTCTAAGAGAGGCCTCGGGCCGGCGGCGCCTCCCTGGAATGGGAGAGAGGATGAAAGTGGATAGTTGCCTAGCTGGCTTCTATCCAAAGGAATGTCATGGTTTTAAATAATGCATCACATTGTTTATGACATACCCTAGACGGGTATAAGAAGCATGTTTTTATGATATACCCTCAAATAGATGGTATAAGAAGAAAAAAAGACATGAGGACAGATGAGATGAAGAAAAAGTTAGGAGAATCTAAGAATAGATAAGAAGTAGAAAGGAATAGGAACAGATGATGGGTTGAATAATGGAACCCTACATAGAGACCCCCCATATATAAGGCTTTACCATATCTCACATAAGATAGCACAATACTGTGCTATATGATATATATGGTTAAGGAGCAGCGCCTGACGGACATATGATAGGCACCAAGGCACTAACTTTCTAAGTGATTGTTGGTTTGGAATGATAAAATGACAGATTATGTAGGTATAATCTGTATATGTAAGGAAAAGCAGTCTTACACTATGAATGACAAAGATAAAAATGAGAAAGGTAGGAAAAATGAGTTTTCCTTTGATTTTTATGAATGTATTATGTTTGATGTTATGAAAATATAAGTGCATTTGATTTCATACAAATGCTAAGTTATATAAAAAAAAGGAAAGGTCATTGATCTTTCTAGATTATATGATTGAATATGCATGATTCTATGATAAGATACGATTATATTAATATGATTTTATATGTTGCTTTCAACAACATGCCCATCACCTTAGTTTTTGAACAAGGGAAAGACAGTTGCAGATATGAGCCAACAGGAAAGAAGAGAAGTTAGTTGCAAGTCTAAACGACCAAGTGCAGTGAGGATAAGTGAGTCCAAGGGCTCATCAACAACAGGCAAATATAAATCCTGAGTCAAAGAATTGGAGGTGTTACCGCTATAAGGATACCTCACAGGTAGAAAGAGTGGAGGAAAGGATAACTGCAGCTTTAGAAGGAGCTATGCAATAGGTCACTCGAGATTGAGCGGCCCAGACAGTAGAGGTGATACAAAGTCTTTGGGAAAATACCCAACATGACCAATTAAAAGAAGGTGGAAGAAACGCGACGGTACAAATAATAACTTTTAACCTAGTACCCAAACTTTTAAGAGTTGATAACAGAAAGATAGAAGTGAATGGAAAGGATATTAATGTCTTTCTAGCTCAGTATCCACCTAAGTTCTCAGGAAAATCAGACTTTATTTAAGCTGAGCAGTGGTTGACTGAACCCAAGAGCATGTTCAAAGTTTGAACATGTAGTCTTATGTAATTGTCCAAACATTAATTGACAATGCTTATGAGTGCTAGGAAACCCTAATGGCTATTATGCCATAATCAAAGAACGTAATCTGAAAGAATTGATAAGAAATATTTTCCAATAAGACACCAGGATATAACACATGTTAGTAATAAACATGTACAATTAGGACAAGGACAACTTAACCCTAAAGATTAAGGAACCTGATGTAGGGAAAGAAAAAAGTAAGAAAGATCAACTCAATCGATAGCTATAGTTGATAGGAAGTCTCTGCAACTTAATGCAAAAAAATATAGCAAAACATGTCAAGTTAGCATGTATGGAAGGAAAAGGAGATTACATATATGATACCACAAAAGTTGGTATATTATAGCAATGAATGGTAGATAAATGAAGAAAAATGAAGGCAAGAATGATTGTCAGAATTCTTTTCAATTCCGATGTGATCAGAAGATAGGTACGAGGGAAATTATCTCTCTATGATATTCATAAGAAATGAGATTAGAAAAAAATGAAAATGATAAGGACCCTTACTAGTTTATGGAAACTGGAAAGGGAGATAAGGAAGAAAATATTTTAGACTGGTTTAGTACTGGTATTCCTAATAGATAGTCTACGATGGTAAAATCTAGTGGTAGACATTATGAGAGGAGAAGGAATTGATAGCTTAGCAAAAGTGTCTTTTGCTAAGACATGTATGAAATTTCATGTATGAAACTCTATACGAGAGCAACTTTTGCTCTATATTATCAAATGAATGTATTCTGTCATATGGATGATATGTGAAAATGATTGCTATAGATTTTTATGAATGAATGGGTAGCCTAGATCTTACCCTATGATAAGGTGATAAATTCTATAATTTCTCTATGTATAAGAATAATAGTATGCCTACCATAAGAATAAGAGATGGAAGGCATAAAGGAAAGGACAATTTCAATGAGATGCCCATATGGGAACAGGAAACAGAAAATAGTAGAGACAAGTGATAGGTCTATTGGACCAAGGCTAAAAATGCTACTAAGACAGAGTAGTGCAGTGGAAGCGTATGAGCCATTGAAGTAATGGAGAAGATGATAAGTTAGCAAATTTATATGAGCTTTACCCCCGATATTTGAAATGTAATAGGTTTCGGGATGAAACCTGTTATAAGTGGGGGAGGATTGTGATACCCTGACCCAAGTAAGGCATATTTATATACAATTGGCATATAAATATGGATCACGTATGGTTTAGTGGAACTATAAATGATTTTCCTAAGCAATATTGATGATTTATTGCAATTAGGAAAAATGATTATGAATGATCAATATAAGCCGATATGGGTCAATGTGATTAAAGAGGCTTAATGAGGATTCGGGAATGTTAATATGTTGAGGATAATTGCCTCATATATTAAGGTTTAATTAATGAAGGTTATGTGTTAATTATGGATTTAAGGTAGCAAATGCTAGAAAATCCATAACTCGACGCCGGTAAGGGGGATTAAGATGAAAATTGAAAGGTAAGAACATAATTTCGTGCTTAATCATATGGAAAGGTTGGATTATGAAAAAAATGATGAAATTAGGGTAAAAATCGATCATCACCATAAAAAACCAAAGATGGATTCAAATGATCATAACTTGAGACGAAATTTGAAATGAACGATTAAAATTATGAAATCCATGTAATGAGAGGCTTGGATTAAGAAAATGATGATGGGATATTGGTTGCACGAAAATGGGTGTATAATTATTGATTTTTGTGCACCAAAAAGTAAGTTTGTGTTTATGTTAAAGTAAGGTGATTAACTATATGATTAATGGCATAAATGAGGTGTCAAAAGGAGGTAATTACACATGTATTTTATGAATTACTTTAATTGACAAAATCCATGAAAAAATCAAGTGATTAATGGCATGATTTAATGGTTAATGGATTAGCTCAAAAGGAGCATGAAAAGGTGGCCCACACATGGATGATCAAGGGGCTATTGCATGGGATTTTATAATTTTAAAAAAATAGAAAATGTGCATTTTAATGACCTAGGCAACTAGGGTGAATAGTGGATGAGATTTGGGTTGATTTTTGTGGCAAGAAAATGCCAAAAAGTTAATGATAAGTGGACCCCACCAAGTAGACAGCCACATGGAAGCCAAGTGAGGTGCACGTACAAGCTGCACTTGGAATTTTTAATAATTTTTTAAAAAGACTAAGTGGAACCCTAAGTAGCTTATTAGCTAGGGTGGTTAATTAGCCATTAATTAAAGTGAAAATTATGTGGAAAAATCGTGCAAAGGCTGCTGCAAGGGGACATTGCATTATGTGGGCAGATTTTGTCCATTAATGACATGGATTTTTAATGATTTTATTAAAATAAATTGCTAATTTACTTGGCCCATATTTTTCCATGTTAGGAAAGGGAGATAAGCATGCTTTAATAAGCTGCTAAGTGATGTGGAAAGTGGGTCCAACAAAGTTGAAAAATCCAGCTCATATCCTAGGTGCACGTCCACATGTGCTAAGGGAGAGAGAGATATGTAAAAGGGAAAAAAATCCCCAAAACAAGGGCAGCAAGCACGTCCCTCATTCCAGCTGCATGAGGGGAGAAAAAAAGAGAAAATGAGAAGGAAAAATGGGAAGAAAGAAGAGGAACCAAGCTAAGAAAATGGAGTTCAAGTTGGATTCAATTCAAGTGAGTATACTTCTCTTGAATTTTCTTAAATTCACAAAATGAGTTGCTGTTTGGATTGGATATCATAATTAGATTATGAATCATGATTTAATGGATTATATATGTTGGGTATAAGAATCAAGAACAAATGATGCTTCCCACTAAAGGACAAAAGTGCTTTTTGGATTAAAATATTAATTTTCGGATTTTTAGTGGATTTTTGAGAGAAAATGAAGAAAAATTCATAATTTGCAATCCGGACGTCGAATTAAAGTGAAATTTTTTATGGATGGACAAATATTTATGATGAACATAATGAATGATTTAAGATATGATGAAAATTATGAATTAAGGGTCAAGATGAAATGTCGTTTGGAGATCAAAAAGGTAGCCCACCTTTTTCATTAATTATATTTGACTTTTGGGTTAAATTTAATTAATTAAAAATCAAAATAATTAATGCAAAATCAGCACAAGGCTCAAGGAGGGCAGGGGCATGGGATTTGGAGCCAAAATCAATGGCCCCAAATCATCCTCATCAAGAATCAACGGTTGAGATTTAATTAGCTTAAAATAATTAATTTTAATAAATCAAAAATCATAAATAAATAGATACAGCTAGGGGGCATGAACAGTATCTAGGGTGCTGCACATTGCTCAAGACAATTCATGGGATTTGGAAAAAAATATTTAGAATTTAATACATTGAGCAAGAGAGTAAATAATAATTTAATGAAAAATGCCACACTATAAATAGGGAAGCATGGTGGACATCCGAAGGCATAAATCTCAGCTCCATTGAGCATTTCCAACCCCCAAAATTCGTTTGTGGCCTTAGAGAGAGAAGGAGAGAAGGAAAGAGAGAGAAAGGCCAAGTAGGAGGAGAGTTTTTCTACTTGAGGTAAAGGAATTCTTCCCAAAATTTTTGGGGATGTTAAGTAGGGTAAAACCATGCTTAGATAATGCCTAAGCATGAGAAAATAAGTATAGTTATAATGATTGATTGAAATTATGCCAAAACATCAAAAATTTGGAGCGAAGATAGAGTATTCAGGAAGATGACATATGATATGTGTAAATAATGCTCCAATATTGATAAATGATGATATGGGATAAATATTTATGATAGTTATGATGATATATTAATTTCATGATTTTTTAATTTAAGGATTATGCTTAAGTGAAATTATGATGAATTTTAGTATATGGAGAAAATGATTTAATTAACCAAGTGAATGATGATAAATTCAAAATTCATGAATTTTCCCATGATATACTAATTGAGAGCTATGTCATGATATTTTTTGTTTTTGGAAAAAATGTCAATTTTTGGAACTCATGAACAGTAACCAACACGCTGTGAACAGTAACCTCGGATAAACAGTAATCTACTATAGTAAACATAAACAGTAACTATGAACAGTGAACAGCATGATTTTGGAAAAATTTGAGATTTATTTTTGAGGAAATATGGATGGAATTTTTAAAGGATTTATGGATAAAAATCCATATAAATGGGTAATGACCAAGTATCTTTATAAGATTAACCTCTATGGGAATGAGGTAATGAATGGTTATAAAGCAAGCATGGAAAGCAACCTAAGACATGGAATGGATAGATAAAATATCCATTTTCCTTATATAGGGAAAAAGGAAGGAGAAGGTTAAAGACACCGACTGAGGAGGTAAGCAAGCACAATTTTAAAAATGTGATTTTATTGCTTCATTGTAAGCAAGAACAACTTTGAAAATATGTTTTATTCTCAAGTATTTATGAAATGTGTTTAAGGATGGTCATTCCTATAATGTTTTGAAATGATGAATGTTTATGAATTTTTATGAAAAGTCATGCCGGCATATTGATATCATGTGATGTTCATGGACATGTGCACATGTATGATGCATAATGAAGAGGCTTTGGTGGAGGTAGAAAGAAGATCAAAGGGTTCCCCTTCACTATTACCGAGTCATATAGGCTGTGTGCTCGCGGCGTCCTTTCAAAAGGTGGAGGCAAAGGAATGTTATGTGTGAATAAATGTATTGCATTTTCATACATAGATTGAAAAGGAAAGCATGAATTTGAAATGATGTTTTTAAGGGATGGTGCAAATAATTCTCTACATGAGAATGACAAGTCACCTGGTGTAAGAGGTATATAATGCAGAAGAAATCAAAAGTCATGCATATAGGAGACCATGTAGGCATCAAGAGGAAGAGAGGTTTCCCTTGATGAGGCCAAGTCGGAGAGAGCCGGCGTATTGGACTATGCTATGGGAGATGTTCCCTGGGCTAGCGTACCCGCACACGAAGGTTTATGTCAGGAATGGAAAGGAAGCATTTGCACATCTAATGTTTATGAAATGATTTTTATGAAAAGATTTCTGTGCATTTGATAGTTGATCACTTGGTAAGTGTCTTCTATCGAATGGAGAGGAATGAATTTAAAATGAAAAATGCTTGCTTATTGAGTTTCGACTCATGTTTTGTTTTCTCAACCTCAAACTGGTGTAGGGAAAGCCAAGAGATGAAATGCATGCGTTGCTAAAGGAAAAGAGAAATCTACAAAGGTTAGTAGATTTTTGTATGAATAGATGCCCTAATGGGATATGATGAAAAAGGACATAGGTTGTATGAAATTATGAAGTTATGAATAATATGAGAAGTTGATGATTTATGATGATATGGATGAGTCCATTATGAATGATGACGAGTATATGATTATGTGATGAAAGAAAAAGAAAAAAAAATTTTGGACGAGATCCAATTAAGTATCTGCCGTGTGATCAGGGCAACAATCCTAAGTCAAATTTACCAATCGACAAGATCCCGGAGCAAGGACTATGTGGACGCCTCGGTTCGGGGGGCCACAAGAAGCATATCTAAGCAATGAAGTAAGGCACGAGATGATGGCCAGGAAGGCTATAAGGAATGGGAAAGCATGAATATGCTAAGGTACGTTAATGTGTATGTGAACTTAATTAGAATTTTAAGTTCTATATGATTCAATGATTGAATGTATGGATGTAAAATGTGATGATTTAGTCAAGGAGACTTTTACTGTAGAAAAGCATGATGAGATGTTATAAATGAAATATGAAATGTATTACAAGTGTATTGTCGCTTGAATGATGAATGATGTTGATTGTAAAGAAATGATTGATGAATAAGTCAAAAAAAAATAGATGAATCCAATTAAGAACCTGCCGCATGATCATGGCAACAATCCTGATTCACATTTACTAATCAATAAGATCTTGAGATAAGGAAGTGACGTCTTGGTTTGGGGCGCCACAGATTATGTATGATATGATTTATATATGATATGATTTTACATGTTGTTTTCTACAACATGCCAATTGTAACGCCCCAGCCCGAGCATCACATCCTTACCTTAGGAATCTATCGATTGGTAAATGTGAATCAGGATTGTTGCCCTGATCACACGGCGGGATTTTAATTGGAACTCGTCCAAATTTTTTTTCGTTTCTTCATTCATCATCATTTCATTTATAACATAAGCAATAATACACCTGTACATATCCTTTAAACCATTTGAACATGTTGTTATATATCATAGGCCCTCTTGACCTAATCATGACATTTTCATTGCATACATACATCTATTCAATCATTAGTTCACCTAGAACTCGGAACTTTAAACAAGTTCACATATACATCAACATACCTTAAAACTTCTATAACGCCTCAGCCCGAGCGTCACAACCTTACCTCAAGATCGTTCGACTGGTAAACGTGATCAGGAGTTTAATTCCTCATATGTTCTTTTCATGCATATCTGAGTCATTTCCATCCAATAATGTCATAACTAGACATGATTTTCATAACATATTTTAAAACATCTCATAAATCAGATGTCATTGCATGTATTAACCATAGTCATCAACATAAAACATCAAAATAATTTACATCCATTCATCATATGTTTTTCACAAACATGAAACTTATAATGTTCTCCATTTCCTCAATGGTCAGCTCCTGCTTCTTTACCAGGTCTCTTCTTTCACCTGTCTATGGGTTTGGGAAACAAAAACGTGAGTCGAAACTCAGTAAGCAAGCTTATATTTTGTAGGCAATTCATTTTGAAGGCATATTTATTTAAAAGCATTTTTCTCCCTTCAGTAGAGACACTTATCAAGTGATCAATTACCTGTAGAGCAAAAACCTTTTCATAAATCATTCAAACACTTTTCATAAACATTTCATAAACATTGGATATGCAAATTCATCATTTTCATTGATGACGTTATCCTTCATGTGGCGGTACGCTAGCATGGGGAACCCTCTTTCATGAAATGATCCTTTCCATCCTTGGCGCCGGACCTTCCGACTTGGCAACGTCAACGGGGACTCCTTGTCCACTTACTATTTCGACTAGCCTACCTCGCCGGTCCTTTCTGACTTGGCGACGTCAAGGGGGACTCCTTGTCCACTTACTACCTCAACTAGCCTACTTGATTTCCATTTCATGCATGACTTTTAGTCATCCCGGTATTATATACCCCTTTCACATGGAACTTGTCATTCTCATATAGAGAATTCTTTGCACCATCCCTTTTTAAACACCATTTCAATGAAACATCGTATAAACTCATGTTTCAACACATTTCATGCATAATTACGAAACTATAAGCAATCATTTATTTCAATAGAAATAAACATTTCAATACACATATAAACAAGGAACGGCCATCCTTAAATACCTTGTAATGAAAACTAAAATCATTTAGAAAGTTGCTTGCTTACATCGCTTGCTTAGCTTTCTGTTTCGCTTATCCCTTTACCTTTGTCTATACATATAAGAATGATATAACATTCATATATTTCCTTTTCTTGCATTCAACTCAGTTTTCTAACCCATTTTCATTAACAAACATAATTCCTTCGACTTTTCAAGTCTTATGCCCGTATAGCACATACTTGTGCATTACATGGGCTTTTACACATCACATTTAGTCCCATAAGTAGGGTAATCATTCAATCACATAATAATAATCCAATAATTATTATTTAATGGCTCATTACCTTCCTTAAGCCATTTTTCACTTATTTTCCAAAATTCACACATCGTTGCTCATTTTAAGCACCCGTTGTTGCCTTAAGCCTCATTAATTAATCCCAAAATTTGAGATTAACATCATGTCATTCTAAACAGAAATATAGTCACAAAATTTATCATATTTTCATGCATTTTTGCACAAAACCAAATTACATAAGTCATTTACCACTCATGCATGTCTATTCTTTCACATATAGCCATTTAACAACACATATATGAGGCCTTTCATAAAATTTTCCAAGGCAGAAATTTAATCCACATTTCAGCATGATAATATTCCTTAATTATCACTTTACTTAGGGCATTTTTATGGAATTTAAATCCACTAATCATAGATTTCCAAAACAGCAACTTTGGAACCATTTTTCACCCATTTAACGTGTCTTTTGACACATAACCCTAAGCAGTTTTATAAATCCGAATTTTCAGCAAATAATCCCACTTTTCTTAATCCAAATTTAGGGTATTAACATATACAACAATTGGGATCATTTCTACATAGGTTTCATATTTCTTTTTGATTTGTTTCTCCAACTATCCACATATGCTGAAATCAGGCATACTGAATTCTCAAAAACTTGAATTAATATCAAATAAAGTAGTTTTGATCTGAAATTTATACCATACCTTAATAAATATATTAATTAACCAAAATAAATATTTCTAGAATTAAATATTTAATATTTATATTTATTTTGGTATTTTTACCGTACTGGACAGCAGAATCCATTTTCAGACAACCTGAATGACGTTAATTATGGGGTATATTTATACCCATAAAATCCTAATTTTTATTTTATTAGTGTGATCCTAAATAGGTATTATATATCTTGTAAAAGTTTTTGACCAAAATCCCTTGTATAAAAATTATTAAAAATCCTTTGGTGCAGCTGATCCTGATACCCGTACAACCCTGTTCAGATTATTTTCTTGGATTTTTAATTTGCAAATGGCTTATCCTTTTAAGCTTAAAATTCATACTAAAATTGATCCATTTACTGTTCCATTCATATTTTATTTTAGAACATCATATAACTTCCAGATTTGAGGAATAAAATCAAGATTAACATATACTTACTTGTTCATACTAAAATTCATCCATTTACTGTTCTGTTCATATTTTATTTTAGAACATCATATAACTTCCAGATTTGAGGAATAAAATCAAGATTAACATATACTTACTTGATTAATTGGTAATTCCTCTTTTTCCCCTTCTTTTTCCCTTGTTTTTCTTCCTTCTTTGCTGGCTCTAGAGCTGGACGTGAGGGCTGCCTTGGGGAAGATGAAGTTTCAGCACTTAGAAAAAAATCACAACACCCCATTTCATATGACCGAGCATCCCTCTTATAGAGCTGGATTTTCCAGATGTGGGCCCCACTTTGGAGCTGGATTTTCCACATCATTTAATGTATACGTATCCCCTTCATGTGCTGGATAAATATTAGCCATGTAAAATAATTTTTACACATTTTAATAAAACCAAAAATCTGCTTACATCTCAAGCCTACAGCTGTCCACCAAATCACGTCCATCATTGCTGTCCATTTTCATATTTTTTTCCATTTTTTTTATTAATCTCCATTTAAGGGTAAATCATACACCTAATTACCCTTTAATTCATGCATTAATTTGGCATAATTAATTTAGAAAAAATGGCAGCAACCACACATAATTTTGTACGTCATTTGCATGCAATGAGCTGTCCACTTTTCATCCATCCATGGCAGCTGCTGTTCACGAATTTTCTTGGAATTTTTTCACATAATTAAATGCTCATTTATGTATCCCAACATGTCAGCTATTTATATGCATAATTTATAAAATTAAAAATAAAAAAAAATTCCAGCAATAATATCACTTGAACGTCCATGTATGGACACCTCACCTATGCTCATTTTGAGCTCTTTCCATAGCTCATTAATTCCAGAAAAATATCCAAAGAATTTCTACACATATTAATGCATAAAATACCATTCATTGCACCTTAATTTGACACCAATTTGGTTCATTAAAAATTGCATTTAATCCATGCACCTTTTGCCTTAAATGCATGGTACTCTTGAGGTGTAAAAGTCAACCATATACACCTTTTCCAATTCTGATATTTTCTCAACATAATTTTCTTAATCCAAACCTTTCAAAATGTGCATATCATAATTTCATTCAACAATATCAAATTTCATCTCAATCCGATTTTCCTAGCTCAAGTTATAGCCGTTTGAAATTAACGGTTGGAACTGAGATATGATCAATAAATCATTAAACCAATTTCATCAAGGATTTTAATAACCCAATAATTTCATAATACCAAGCCCAACATCATCAACTTCCATCGCAAATTTCACTTGAATCCGCCTTACAAGCGTTGAGTTATGAATTTTCTATGATTTTCCAACATAATTCCATGATTTCCACTTTAATCTCCATTAATTAAATCATGGAAATTAAACTAAAAATTCATGCCACATTAGCATATTTTAATCCTCATTATGCCCCTTTAGTCACCTTGACTCATATTAGGCTCCAACGATTAAATTTTTAATCACCGTTTCCAATAGAAACTCTAATTCAAAATGCGACATAATTCACAAAAATCATTCAAAATTCATTTTCGTCACGTATAAATCATGTATATATGTTCAATGCATCCCATTGAGTCCTACATAGGTTGGAGTTTCACAACTTCCATTCATAGCATTCCACTCACCATGGTTGATCCTTTTAGTCCACCTGGGTACTACTTCGTACCTTCCTTCGTTGCTTAGGTCCATTGACCCCTTGTGTTTCCCGGTACCTGTCTAAGGTTTGGGAAAACAAAATGTGAGTGATAACTCAGTAAGAAAGCATTTTATCTTTTAGGGCAAGACTTCCTTGAAAATCATTTCCTAAAATAGTTTACTCATAAATCATTTTGGCTGGGGGACATTTTATGTCCCAAAACATCTTGACATAAACCATATTTGGCAATGGACATTCTCATGTTCATGAAAAGACGTTTTTCCACATAAATCATTTTGGCACTGGACGTTCATACGTCCTAAAACATTTTGCACGTAAACCTTGTTGGAAACGGACGTTTATACGTCCTAAAATATTTTTCATATAAACACTTTGATAATGGACATTTCATGTCCAAAATACATTTTTCGTAAGTCTTTTTGGCAATGGACATTCATATGTCCACAAACACCTTTATCCCTTAAACTCTTTTAGAAACAGACATTTTTATGTCCACACATGTTCCAACATAAATCCCTTTAGGAAATGGACATTCTCATGTCCAACCATTTTTCAACATAAACCCTTTTTCATAATCCCCATCTTGGGGCTTGTTTATAGAAAACAAGTCATAAATTCTTTTCATGAAAACTTTTGCATCGAAACCATTTCTTTTTATTCTTAATATTTACACTTTTAGTGTAAAACACCCTACTTTTAGGGTAACTTATACATAATGGCTCATAAAAATCCAATTTAGGATAATTTTTCATATAAATGCTTTTATATCCCAATCTTTGGGCTTTTGAAAAGCAAAACATATGCAAACACATTTCTCCCCATCCAGTAGTGACACTTAGCAAGTGATCATGCTACCTTTTGGAAGAGAATCCTTAACAGCACACTAGCTAGGCGGCAGTTTATTTATCCTGCTCCCATCTCAGGGAGGGCGCCGCTGGCACTCCTGCCATCCCTTAGTGACTTGGCCTTATGTAGAGTGGGCCCCAGTCATCCCAACCGTGCTCTACAACCTGCCTGTTCCTTGTACTGGTGCATCGTACATTATTATGATGGATCGCAGTCCGTTTGGTTTGAAGAACCACAGGTCGCAACCCATGTCCTTTTAAACCGGGATCACAGACCTCTGTCTGCATCCATAACACACAAAAATCTTAGACCGAAGTCTATATCTCAAAAAAATTATTTTCAAAAACACAGCACAGACTGCAGTCTGTGTTAACTTGTAAAGTGAGCGCACCCACTTTAAACAAGTTGTTATTTGAAATCTAGTTTTAGGATGACCTTGTTGGTCCCGAGTTAATGGCAATTACCCAAGAGGGGAGGGGTGAATTGGGTATTTAAAAATTTTCAACTCAAACAGAAACTTTACCCCGGATTAATCTAGTCCCCTTTGTGAAGAAACAAAGTGGAAAGCAATATAGTGTAGAGAGCAGAAATAAAAATGAACACACAAGATTTTATAGTGGTTCGGGCAACCTCCCTACTCCACTCTTCCAAGCTCACAGCTCTTGTGACTTGGGTTCCACTATGTATTCCGCGAATACAACTAGAGTCTCCACTCTCTTCTAGATTCTAGCTCTAGGGGGCATATACAACCAGAGCCTCCGCTCTCTTCTAGATTCTAGCTCTAGGGGGCATCAACAATACACAGCACAAGTAGGTGACGAGTTCCACTCCAATCACACACTACTTTGCTTACACTTGTTCTTAGCTACCCAAGCTAAAACAAGTTCAATACAACAATAAGAATAAAAGGAAGTTTCTACACGTTACTGTTGTGTAGAGGCAGTTTTGACGCAGAGAAGAACTTGTACAGCAGTGTTGATGATTCAATTAGAAGCTCTTGCTAGTTTGAACTCGGAGTTCTTCTTCTTTATGATGGCTTGATCACTTAATGCTCTTTGAGATTGGAGTTATGCACATTCAATGATTCTCAGCTACCCTCCTCGTTCATATTGATTTCCTTTTATAATTGTGGAGGGAATCCGAACGTTTGGAGGTAGGTGGCGCGCATTTAATGCTCCAACGTTCGAAAATTTTCCGATCGTTGCGACCCAAGTCGCAGGTGGAGTCGACTTCGGGTGCGACTTTGCCTGTGTGCAACAACTTCAAGTTCCAGTCTGGGTCGACTTGGTCCTCGACTTGACCCAAGTCGCAGGTGGAGTCTGTTGGAAATATGTGGAAAATAAGCTAAATCTATGTTTTGATGATTAACAAATCAATTTGAGTAAGTCTTGGCTACTAACATGTTTGTGGAAGTGATTAAAGGCTATACATTTGAAGAAAATGAAGCTTGGCAGGTTAAGTCGATTTCCAAGTGGACTCAAGCATCGACTTAGGGCCAAGTCGATCCCCAAGTTGGCTCCAGCATTGACTTCAAAATGACATTTCCTTCCAGAGTTGAAGTCAAGACTCCGAAGTGGTGAAGTCGCACCCCAAGTCGACTCCACTTGCGACTTGAGGTGAAGTCGCAGGCCAAGTCGACTCCGGTAGCGACTTGGAGGCGTCGTTTTCTGTCCAGAGTTGAAACCGAGAACTGGGGGTGCCAAAGTCGCATCCCAAGTCGACTCAGCATGCGACTTGGGCGAAGTCGTAGACCAAGTCGACTCCAGCATCGACTTCGATCGAACAGAGGAGAAATTTTAGAAGACAAATTGGGATTAGATCGACTTCAAAGCAGAACTAAGTAAAGATGAAGAGCAAGTCAACTCAGATGTTCAAATTGGAACATATGAAGACTAATCCAAATCTAAAGAAAGCAAGTTGCATAAACTCAACTATACTGAACTTGCTCATGAATACAAGATTCAAGACTCAAGGACTCAAGGCTTGCAAATCATGGAGCTAAAGGAAACAAGCTAAAGTGAAGACACAATGATTCAAAGAGAACTAAATCAGGGAAGAACAACAAGACATGAAGAAACCCAAGCAATCAAAAGCATTCCAAAGATTTTAAGTTCGTCAAGCAAAACTGCCGAGGTGAAGTCGCACCCGAAGTCGACTCCACCTGCGACTTGGGTCAAGTCGATGACCAAGTTGACCCAGTTAGGAACTTGAAGTTGCTGCGGACAGGCGAAGTCGCACCCGAAGTCGACTCCATCTGCGACTTGGGCGAAGTCGCACCCGAAGTCGACTCCACCCGCGACTTGGGTCGCAACGGTTGGAAAATATTCGAACGTTGACACATTAAATGCGCGCCACCTACCTTCAAACGTTCGGATTCCCTCCACAACTATAAAAGGCATTCAATGTGAACGAGGGAGGTAGCTGAGATTCATTAACTGTTCATAACTCCTATCTCTAAAGAGCTTCAAGTGATCAAGCCAATCCTTAGAAGAACTTTGCTTCAAACTGCAAGAACTCAACTGCTGATTCTTCAAAGCCAACTCAACAAGTTCTTCTCTGCACCAAAACTGCATCTACCCAACAGTAACGTGTAGATTCTTTTTGTTATTCTTAATTGTTGTATTGAACTTGATTTAGTTAGGATAACTAAGATCAAGTGTAAGTAAAGTAGTGTGTGATTGGAGTGAACTCATCACCTACTTGTGCTGCGATTTGTTGATGTCCCCTAGAGCTAGAATCTAGAAGAGAGCAGTGGGTCTAGTTGTATTTGTGAAATACAATAGTGGAACCCAAGTCACAACAGGGAGCAGTGAGGTTGGAAGAGTGGAGTAGGGAGGTTGCCCGAACCACTATAAAATCTTGTGTGTTGATTTATATTTCTGCTCTCTACAGTATATTGCTTTCCATTTCGTTTCTTCATTAAGGGGACCAGATTAATCCGGGGTAAAGTTTCTGTTTAAGTTGAAAATTTTTAAATACCCAATTCACCCCTCCCCTCTTGGTTAATTTCCATTAACTCGGGACCAACAGAGTCGACTTCGGGTGCGACTTCACCTCGACAGCTTGCTTGATGAACTTGAAATCCTTGGAATGCTTTGCTTGCTTGAGTTTCTTCATGTTTGGTTGTTCTTCCTTTAAGACTCTTTATGATTCTTTAATTCTTCTACCTTAAAGCACATTTTACTCCATGTCTTGAGTCTTGTGTCTTTGAGTATTGGAATGCATAAGAGAGATTCAAATGCATGATCTCGATTCTCCATGAGAAATATGCAGCTTTGCTTTGGTCTTCACTTGATCCTCATTTGATCTTCATTTTCTTTTGAATCTCTTGAATCTATCATTGAGTTATCTTGATCTGCATGTTTCCGTATTGAAGTCGAAGTCGGAGTCGACTTGATCTGCGACTTCACCCAAGTCGCATGCAGAGTCGACTTGGGATGCGACTTCGGCAGCCCTTGTTCTCGGTTTCCACTCTGGACAGAAATGACGCCTCCAAGTCGCTATTGGAGTCGACTTAGTCTGCGACTTCACCCAAGTCGCAAGCAGAGTCGACTTGGGATGCGACTTCGGCACCTCTCCTTCTCGATTTCAACTCTGGAAGGGAATGACGTCTTGAAGTCGCTTCTTGAGTCAACTTGGGGATCGACTTGGCCTAAGTCAAAGCCCGAGTCGACTTGGAAATCGACTTGACTTGCCATGCTTCATATTCTTCAAATTTATAACCTTAAGTCATTTCCACAAACATATTAGTAACCAAAATTTACTCAAATTGATTTGTTAATCATCAAAACATAGACTTGGCTTATTTTCCACATATTTCAAACAATCTCCCCCTTTTTGATGATTGACAAAACTGATTTGAGTGTTTACCTTTCAATGTCTTAAAAACATGTTAATTTTGCATTCATACTTATGCAAATAATCAAGTTAAAAACATTCAAACAAAAAAACTTAAAACCAGTCATAAAAATTTAGACTCAAATCCCGATCTCTTCTCAAAACCACTTAGACTCAAATCTCGATCTCTTCTCCCCTTTTTTGTCAATGTATCAAAAAATTGAGATAGAGTGGGTAAAATTTTATGAGAATGGTGGGGTTGCTCCCCCTGAACCTGTGCTCCCCCCAAGTTTGTGCTTTGCTAAGTTAATTTAAGCATTCCCATATCATTTCTAATTTTATAAAATGGTTCTTTTGCTAGAGGTTTGGTGAATATATCTGCAATTTGATCTTCTGTTCTTACATATTCCAAACATATATCATGATTTTCTACATGTTCTCTAATAAAATAATGTCTAAGGTCTATATGTTTGGTTCTAGAATGCAATACTGGATTTTTAGTTAAACATATGGCACTTGTATTATCACATTTAATAGGTATATCTTTAAAGTCCATGCCATAGTCCCTAAGTTGTTGTTTCATCCAAAGCAATTGGGCACAACAGCTCCCTGCGGCAATGTATTCGGCTTCCGCCGTAGATAGAGCAACACTAGTTTGTTTTCTTGAAAACCATGAAATCTACATGTTCCCAAGAAATTGACATGTTCCACTAGTGCTTTTTCTATCTACTTTGTATCCGGCAAAATCCGCATCTGAGTAGCCAATTAGATCAAAATTAGAGCCCTTTGGATACCAAAGTCCTATGTTGGTAGTGTCTACTAAATATCTGAAAATTCTTTTTACGGCTACCAAGTGTGATTCTTTTGGACATGATTGAAATCTAGAGCACATACATACACTAAACAATATATCAGGCCTAGAAGCAATTAAATATAATAAAGAACCTATCATGCTTGTATATATAATTTTAAATCAATTGTTTTTCCTTTCTCATCTTTGTCAATTTTAATTGTTGAGCTCATAGGCGCGTTTGCCCCTTTGCTGTTCTCCATGCCAAACTTCTTCAACATTTCTTTGATATACTTGGACTGGTTGATGAAAATTCCATCATTTAGTTGCTTGATTTGTAGTCCAAGGAAGAAATTCAGCTCCCCCATCATACTCATCTCAAATTCTTTCTGCATAAGCTCAGAAAATTCTTGACAAAGAATCTCATTAGTAGCACCAAAAATAATGCCATCAACATAAATTTGAATAATCAAGATATCTTTTTCTTTGTATTTGATAAACAAAGTGGTGTCTACCTTTCCCTTTTGAAAGTCATGATCAATCAAAAATTTGCTTAATCTCTCGTACCAAGCTCTTGGAGCTTGTTTTAATCCATATAATGCTTTAGTTAATTTGTATACAAATTTAGATTGATCTTTCTCCTCAAATCTAGGTGGTTGTTCAACATACACCTCTTCATTTATATATCCATTCAAAAATGCACTTTTAACATCCATTTGAAACAATTTAAAGTTCATGTGAGATGCAAAAGCTAGTAAGATACGAATAGCTTCTAATCTAGCAACCGGAGCATAGGATTCTTCAAAATCTATTCCTTCTTCTTGTGAGTATCCCTTTGCCACAAGTCTAGCTTTGTTTCTCACTACAAGTCCACTTTCATCTAATTTGTTCCTAAAGACCCATTTTGTGCCAATGACAGTACAATCTTTTGGTCTTGGAACAAGATGCCAAACTTGATTTCTTTCAAATTGATTTAGCTCTTCTTGCATTGCTATAATCCAGTTTTCATCATCAAGATCTTGATCAATAGTGGATGGTTCAATTTTGGAAACAAAGGCGTATTGTCCACAAACGTTTTGTTTTGACCTTCTAGTTTTTACACCTTCATACACATTCCTTATAACTTGCTCAATTGGATGGGCATGTTTGAACTTTAAATTAGTTGGAGGTTTATAGGAATTATTGCCTTCACTTACCCTTTCCTCCATGGATTCTTCTTGCTTTTCCACATGCAGTTTTTAAAGGCTACTTGTTATATCATCTGCATCACTTAAATCATCTTTTCTTTTGAAGCAAGGATTAGTTTCATCAAAGACAACATGTATTGATTCTTCTACAACTTGGTTTTTTTTGTTGAAGACTCTATATGCTTTGCTATTTGATGAGTAACCAAGGAATATTGTCTCATCACTTTTACCATCCAATTTTCTCAAGTTGGTTTTTCCATTGTTCAAAACATAACATGTGCAACCAAAGGCATGAAAATATGAAATATTTGGTATTCTACCTTTCCATAGCTCATATGGGGTCTTTTTCAAGATTGCTCTAATGGTAACTCGGTTCAACACATGACAAGCTGTACTTACAGCTTCACCCCAAAATTTCTTGGATAATTTACTCTCATTTAGCATTGTTCTAGCCATCTCTTGTATAGTTCTATTTTTCCTTTCAACTACTCCATTTTGTTGTGGAGTTCTTGGTGCAGAAAATGTGTGATGAATTCCTTTTTCATTGCATAATTCTATGAATCGTTTATTTTCAAATTCACCACCATGATCACTTCTTATGGTCATAATAGTACTTTGTTTTTCATTTTGCACCAAATTGACAAAAGTTGCAAACATAGAGAAGGCTTCATCTTTGCTAGCTAAGAGAATTACCTAAGTGAATCTTGAAAAATCATCAACTATTACAAACACATATTTCTTTCCACCAATGGTTAAGATGTCGGATGGCCCATATAGATCCATGTGTAGCAATTCAAGTGGCCTAGTGGTGGAAATCTCTTTTTTGGTAGAAAAAGGCATTTTAGGTTGTTTTGACAGTTGACATGCCTTGCAAATTTTATCTTTGTCGTATTTCAATTTTGGCAATCCTTCTACCAAATTCTTTTTCCATAGAGTTTCAATGTTTGACATATTCACATGTCCAAGCCTCTTATGCCAAACCCATGGATCATTGTCAATGACCATTAGACATTGACCATTTAGTTCATCAAGTGAAACCAAATATACATTTCTATGTCTTTTTCCGCTAAACATGATATGTTCTCCATCAAATACATTACATATAGATGATTCAAACACAACCTTGTACCCTTTGTCACATAATTGGCTAATACTCATTAAATTGTGCTTGAGTCCTTCAACAAATAATACATCTTTCATACATGCATTTGAAATACTATAAATGTTTCATTTATCTTTGATTTTACCTTTCTCATTATTTCCAAAAGCAACAGTTCCATCGTTGCAAGGCTTGAGTTTATGAAATAAACTTCTTTCACCGGTCATATGCCTTGAGCAACCACTATCCATGAACCAAACGTTGCTTGCCTTTGCCTTGAAACATATCTGAAAAATGAACAAATAAATCTTATCTCTTTGGTACCCATTTTATGGGTCCATTTGGGTTAGTAAACTGATTTAATCTTTGTTGTTCTATCTTTGAAAGTCGAAATCTTGTGTTTCTTGGAACCCAAACTAATTTTGCACCATGACCATATAGTTTCTTAAAATTACATTTATGGACTTTATGACCCATCTTATTGCAAAAATTGCAAGTCATTGGTAATCTAGGAGTAGGCCTCCAAGTATGTATTGATTCAACAATTGGCCTTCTAGTCCATGTAGTATGTTTCCCTTTGGGCTTGTAGATAGGTGCAGTTTTGGTTTGATTTTTCCCAAGTATTGGCACATTCGATTTGCCACTTTCTCTTTGCTCAAATGTGAAGTTTCCAAGACCTCTTTTATTTGTTTGAGAGGTCATGTTCAGAAATATTTTTACATTTTCTCCTGGATTAGAGAATTTAGCTAATGATTCATTCTCCTTTTTCAATTTCTCTACTTCTTTCAAAAGCAATTCATTTTCATCTTTCAGTTTTAATGTACTTTCAGCTAGTTTTCCATTTGCAATAATAATGGAATTGCATTGTTGTCTCTTTAATGATAACTTATTTCTTAATTTTTTGATTTCCTCATATAATGAATCATATGCATGTTACAATTCTTCTAATTCAGCACATTTGAGACATTCTTGAATAGAAGAGTGAGTAGATTGAGAATAGCAAAATTTGGAAGTTACCTCTTCATTACTTGTGTACTTGGTTGAGGTGGTTTGCTCTTCCAAAACTTCCGTTATGTTTAAACACAACAAATCTTCTTCTTGCTCAATCCGCGCCATGCAACATATTCTTGCACAATTTGCCGCATCAAAATCATCGGTTGAGGAGCTACTTGTTGATGAAGTTTCTTCGTTCACACACATTCCTCTTCCCTTTAGCCTTTGGAATTTTCTGCTTTCATGTCTTTCCTTCCTTTCTTGTTAATCTTTTGATCTCTCTTCCGGTGTAGGGCATTGAGCTTGCATATGTCCCGTACCGCTGCATCTATAGCACTTTGTGGCCTCCTTCTTCTTCTCTTTTCGAGGTCTCTCTTGAAGATCCTTGAAGTTCTTTTCTCTCCTTATGAACTTTCGAAATTTCCGGGTCAACAATGCAATGTCTTCATCGTCGTTATGAGATGATGAGGTGGATTCATTCGAGTTATGGGTGACTTTTAGTGCAATTGCTCTTTTTCCTTTGTGGTGATCTTCATTTCTTTTCTTGATTAGCTCATGTGAAATTAGTGAGCTAATAAGGTCTTCTAGCTTCAATGTGTTCAAGTCCTTTGCTTCTTCTATTACAGTAATTTTCGGAGTCCATGATTCGGGTAGCGCCCTTAGAATCTTCATGACCTGCTCCGATTCAGAAATTTCTTTTCCAAGACCTTTCAAAGCATTAGTAATTTTAGAGAATCTAGCAAACATTTCAGAAATATTTTCTGTATCTAGCATTCTAAAGCTTTCCAATTCTCCTATCAAAATATTTCTCCTTGTCCCCTGGACTTGAGATGTTCCTTCATAGATAGATGTTTGTGTATCCCATATCTCTTTTGCAGTTAAACAAGAGGATACTCTATCATATTCGGAAGCGGTAAGAGCACAAAATAAAGAATTCATAGCCTTGGCGTTGCTCTTAACAGTTTTCACTTCCTCATCGGTCCATTTGGAAGCTCTTTCATCAATTGGCAAATTCACACCATCTTGGATAGCAATCCAAGAGTCCATATCTATAGCCATGATGAGTTGCTTCATACGAAGCTTCCAATAGCCGAAATTGTTTCCATCAAACAATGGTGGCCTAGTAAAAGATTGGCCTTCGGCAAATGCGGGAACGAAAGTCGATTGGGATGCCATATTAAAAGATCTCTTTGGTATAACTCAAAGACCTGCTCTGATACCACTTGTTGGTCCCGAGTTAATGGCAATTACCCAAGAGGGGAGGGGTGAATTGGGTATTTAAAAATTTTCAACTTAAACAGAAACTTTACCCCGGATTAATCTAGTCCCCTTTATGAAGAAACAAAGTGGAAAGCAATATAGTGTAGAGAGCAGAAATAAAAATGAACACACAAGATTTTATAGTGGTTCGGGCAACCTCCCTACTCCACTCTTCCAAGCTCACAGCTCTTGTGACTTGGGTTCCACTATGTATTCCGCGAATACAACTAGAGTCTCCACTCTCTTCTAGATTCTAGCTCTAGGGGGCATATACAACCAGAGCCTCCGCTCTCTTCTAGATTCTAGCTCTAGGGGGCATCAACAATACACATCACAAGTAGGTGACGAGTTCCATTCCAATCACACACTACTTTGCTTACACTTGTTCTTAGCTACCCAAGCTAAAACAAGTTCAATACAATAATAAAAATAAAAGGAAGTTTCTACACGTTACTGTTGTGTAGAGGCAGTTTTGACGCAGAGAAGAACTTGTACAGCAGTGTTGATGATTCAATTAGAAGCTCTTGCTAGTTTGAACTCAGATTTCTTCTTCTTTATGATGGCTTGATCATTTAATGCTCTTGGAGATAGGAGTTATGCACATTCAATGATTCTCAGCTACCCTCCTAGTTCCTATTGATTGCCTTTTATAATTGTGGAGGGAATCCGAACGTTTGGAGGTAGGTGGCGCACATTTAATGCGCCAACGTTCGAAAATTTTCCGACCGTTGCGACCCAAGTCGCAGGTAGAGTCGACTTCGGGTGCGACTTCGCCCAAGTCGCAGATGGAGTCGACTTCGGGTGCGACTTCGCCCAAGTCGCAGATGGAGTTGACTTCGGGTGTGACTTCGCCTGTTCGCAACAACTTCAAGTTCCAGTCTAGGTCGACTTGGTCCTCGACTTGACCCAAGTCGCAGGTGGAGTCGACTTCGGGTGCGACTTCACCTCGACAGCTTGCTTGATGAACTTGAAATCCTTGGAATGCTTTGCTTGCTTGAGTTTCTTCATGTTTGGTTGTTCTTCCTTTAAGACTATTTATGATTTTTTAATTCTTCTATCTTAAAGCACATTTTACTCCATGTCTTGAGTCTTGTGTCTTTGAGTATTGGAATGCATAAGAGAGATTCAAATGCATGATCTCGATTCTCCAGGAGAAATATGCAGCTTTGCTTTGGTCTTCACTTGATCCTCATTTGATCTTCATTTTCTTTTGAATCTCTTGAATCTATCATTGAGTTATCTTGATCTGCATGTTTCTGTATTGAAGTCGAAGTCGGAGTCGACCGACTTGATCTGCGACTTCACCCAAGTCGCATGCGGAGTCGACTTGGGATGCGACTTCGGCAACCCTTGTTCTTTGTTTCAACTCTGGACAGAAATGACGCCTCCAAGTCGCTACTGGAGTCGACTTGGTCCGCGACTTCACCCAAATCGCAAGCGGAGTCGACTTGGGATGCGACTTCGGCACCTCTCCTTCTCGATTTCAACTCTGGAAGGGAATGACGTCTTGAAGTCACTTCTTGAGTCGACTTGGGGATCGACTTGGCCTAATTCGAAGCCTGAGTCGACTTGGAAATCGACTTGACTTGTCATGCTTCATATTCTTCAAATTTATAACCTTAAGTCATTTCCACAAACATGTTAGTAACCAAAACTTACTCAAATTGATTTGTTAATCATCAAAACATAGACTTGGCTTATTTTCCACATATTTCCAACAGACCTTCCTTAAATTCTTTTAGAAACATTTTGAGTAAAATATTTTGATAAATATTTGAAATGTTTGAGAAACAACACACTTTAAAAACCTTTTTAATAAAAGAATTTCAAAACTTTTAGATTTTCAAGAATAAATCACACATTTTTCCCAGCATTTTCTGGGTTTCCATTTCGGGGCCTTTTGTTTACAAAAGTTATACAATTGTGCTAACCCCTTCTCAATCACCTTAAAATCAATTTCTTGTCCACATATCAATTTTGTCATTTTTACATAAAGGAGCCTTGCGTGGTCTTTTGTATGCTACTTTAGTAACCCAAAACCAAACCATTTTAAAAAAATCAATAAAGGACGTTGGTCATCCTTAAATCCCTTCAACACATCCGTATAAACATTTTTCAAGATATTTTCAACATAGATTTCCTTATCTAAAGGAAATCGAAACTTTTTGAATATCATTTCAAAACGTATAAACTATGTCCAAATCATCATTTATTATCTAATTATCATGACCTAGCAAAACAAATCTTTTTCATAAGTCAAATCTCCTTTTTTTTCTTTTATAACATGATTATTTATCATTAAACAACATAAGAGAAATTCAAAACTTATTTACATTTGTTACTTTGTGAAAAAAGGCAAAATTCCCTTTTTATTATAAAATACTTTTTGAAACAACATCATAAAGAACTTGCTTGCTTAAAAGAAAATTCTTAAAACCATCGGCATTAAACATGAAATCCTTTGAAAATATTATCATGGAGAACTTACTTACTCATAAGCAAATTTCTCAATCCATTAACGTAAAGCATTGCTAACCTTTTGGCAACACTGATGATAAAATCCTTATCTTAAAACGTATTGTTTGCTTCCCACGAAGCAAATCTTGAGGCTTTTCCTTAAAGCCATTCTTTTCCAAAACTTACGAGTTTTCATTAACGCCGTCATTTTCCAAAACTTGTGGCTTTTCATTAAAGTCATCATTTTCAAAACTTGTTCTTTCCCATTCGTTTAAACATAATCATAAACAATTAAATCACACATCATCACATAGAAAGAAAACATCATTTTAGAAAGTTTGCTTGCTTACCTGAGATTGCCATAATCTCTTTCCTTCCTTTCTTTTCCTTGCCTTTGCCTAAATAAATGAAGATAACATTTCATTTATTTGCATCATCTTCAAATACTTATATTCCTTAGGTTTTTCAACCTACATAAGTTCATCTAACTTAACCGACTTGTCTTTCAAGTTGGGTATTCATACTTATCTCTTCATATACGTCTATTTCTCAACACATAAATCATGTGTTTCTTAAAATTTTTCAACACAGCAACTTGTCTCTAATTCTAATATTATTAAACCCCTTATTTAACACATAATTTAGGGTTTAATTTTGGATTTATAATCCATTCATCATAGGGTTCGAAAATAGCAACATTAGAACCCGTTTTTCTATCATTTCAACGCCTGTTTTGACACTTAATTCAAAACAGATTTCTAATACATAAATTTCAGCAATTAATCATGTTTTTATTGACCCAAATATAGGATGTTTAAAATTCATATATTAGTTGCTTCCAAAATAGCAACTCTCATATACATCTTGGGTACTCTTTGCAGCCCTCTTTGGACATCCCTTTGCATATCTTCAAAAAATCATATTTAGGGTAATCTTGTTTACCTATAATAGGTAAACCCTCATAATATCTTGTTTATATCCCATTATAAATCAAATCCATCACAAAAACCTGGAATTTAACATTTATCTTAATTTATTCCTTAAGTTGTCCATAATGCGGAATTCAGGCACATTGAATTATCAAAATCTTGAAATAATATCAAATCAAGTAGTTTTGATCTGAAACTTCTAAAAAACCTTAATAAATACATTAATTAACTAAAATAAATATTTACAGCATGAAATATTTAGTATTTATATTTATTTTGGTATTTTTACTCTGCTGGACAGCAACACTCCTTTTCAGACAGCCTTAATCACGTAAATTATTGGGTATATTTATACCCACCAAAACATAATTTTTATTTTATTAGTGTGATAATAAATATGTATTATATATCCAGTAAAATTTTGAGCCCAAAATTACTTGTATAAAAATTATTAAAAAGCCTTTGGTGCAGCTGATCCTGCCACCCGTGCAACCCAGTTCAGGTTGATTTTCTAGGATTTTTAATTTATAACTTGCTTATTTTGTTAAGCTAAAAATTTGGTATTTACTTAATAACGCCATCTTGAGTCTTACCACAAATTTTTATACTAAAAATAATCCATTTACTATTACATTCATATTTTTGATTTCTGCCTCATTTCTTCTAGGTTTTGCTCCCATATTTGCATCTCTTTTCAATACATATGCAAAATCCTCAATCAATACTTAATTCCAGAATGTTGTTAATATTTATTTAGAGGTTTATTATGATTCAAAATCATGATTCCAATATCAAGAATAAAACTTAGAAATTGGAAGGCTTAACTCAACGGGTACTTACCCGATTTCACCGATTCTTTGCCCTGAGCTTCTCGAGCTGCTCCTTCCATTTTTCCTTTTTCTTTTCCTCCTATTTTCTCTTCTTCCTTGCTGGGTTTGATGTGCTTGCTGCTGGTCCTTGGAGAAAATCCCTTTTTTCTCCCTTTTTCCTCTCTCTCTCTCTCTCTCTCTCTCTCTCTCTTTCTCCTTCTCTCTCTCCTCTTCCTTGCTGCTGGAACATCCAACCCCTTGATCTCTTTTTTTTTCTTTTTATAAACCACTTTTCTTGGTGCCCAAGTAACCCCATAGGCATTTTAGTAAATTCCATTTTCACTTTCCACAATTGCCCTTCTTTACTTAGCTCTTAAGCAACTTGTTACTTGCTCTCCAAGAAACCAACTTTCCATGATAATTAGCTCAATCCATTCCATTCATCTCATAGATTTCATAATTTTATTGCATCGTTTCAAATTTCATCTCAAACCGACGTTTCTAACTCAAGTTAAGACCACTTGAATTATCTTTTAGATTTGGGATAAAAATAATTAATTATCACCCTAATCCCATCATTATTCCCTTAATCTAATTCATTCATAATATTGGGCCCACTTTCTTGAGCTTACCTTTCAAATTTCATTGAAATCCGCCCTATAGGCGTCAAGTTATGAATTTTCTATCATTTTTCACCTTAATTCCATAATTACACTTTAATCTCCATAAATTAAATCATGGTAATTAACATGATTATTCATGACACATTTTCACCTTTAAATTCTTATTAAGCCTCACGGGTCATACTGACTCACTTTGGGCTCCGGCGATTAAATTTTTAATCACTATTCCTAATTAAACCCAAATTGTAAAATATCATCAAATCATAAAATCATCCATAAATCATTCAAAATTCATTTAAATAACACATGTGTCAAATTTAAAGACCTACTTAGGTCTGGGTATCACACCTATCACCAGAGCAAGAACTAAGGTGATCAAGGGAAAGGCTAGCTCGACTAAAGCTAATCATAGCTACTAGTTATACAAGTCTCTGCAAATTTATTGCAGACAGATATAATAAACCGTGTCGGGTTAGCATGGATGGAAGTAAAATGATGATGATGATGAGGGTGGTAACACTAATGTTGATCCCCCTGCATGATCCGACACTAGTACTATTACCGAGGAACCCACAAAAGTCTTGCCTAGTAGGAGGCATGATATAAGAAGGGGTCCCGGTAGATGATGAATTTTTCTATGTTTTTATGAATGTACATGTAAATATAAATGCATGTATAAAGCGTGGCTGATGATGCTATGGTTTGCTATGATGTTTTGGCATGTACATAAGTGTGATCTATATAAATGTGCTATGCCATAATGTGTTGAAATTCTAGTTTCATGATAGAATTCTTAAATTATGTGAAAGATGTTAATACATGAATGATGGATTATGAATAGTTATGATGACATAACTATGCATGAGGTAAGTAACTATGAATGACTATGAAAGGCTATGGATGTTTATGTTAATGAATGATAGAATATGACATGATTAAGATTGGATGGTCTAGTCATGTTAAATTAATCATATGATGATGAGATGCATACGTTATCACCTAACCCTAACCATGAATGAAGGTTATATGCTTTTGATATTCAGAAAAAAGCATCATGGTTGATACAAGGTCAAGGGTAAGAAAGAACAAGGGAAAGGAAGTTGCTACAGAAGTTCCCAGCCAGCATGAGGTTGGAGAAACTAGTAGACTCAAGAAGGGTAAACCAGAATCATATGGGAAAAACTTAAGGACTCATCAAAGATGAGGAAATTTAAGCCCAGAAAGAAATATTGAAGAGGAACTTGAGCTAAGACAGACTAGATTGATTGAAGAAAGAGTAGCTGTGGCGATAAAGGAAGTCATGCAGCAAGCTACTAAAGACTGGGCAGCCCAAGCCGCAGATATTATCCAAGGCTTGTGGGAAAGGACCTAGCAAAGATGTTGGTCCCGAGTTGGTGGCAAAACCCAAGAGGGGAGGGGTGAATTGGGTTCTTTAAAAACTTCTTTGGTAAACCAAAAATATTAACCCCTTGAAGAACTTAATCCCCTTTTAGCACAAAATGGAGAGCAATAAAGATAAAGCAGTAGAAATAAATAGAGCACAAGATTTATAGTGGTTCGGGCAAACCTTCCCTACTCCACTCTTCCAAGCTCACACTCCGTTGTGACTTGGGTTCCACTATGTATTCCACGAATACACTTAGAGTCACCGCTCTCTTCTATATTCCAGCTCTAGGGGGCATATACAACTAGAGCCACTTGCTCTCTTCTAGATTCTAGCTCTAGGGGGCATAAACAAGTCACTTGCAAGAGTAGGTGATGAGTCTCACTCCAATCACACCCTACTTTGCATATACTTGATCTTAGCTACCCAAGCTAAATCAAGATTTATACAACAAGACAATGAAATAAATGAAACTACACTTTACAGATTTGTGTAGGCAGATTTAGCTCGAGGAAGAAGTTGTAGAAGCAGCTTTGGATGAATATTGTTGAAGGCGCTAGCAACTTGAAGCTTTCTTCTTCCTTAGAATTTATACGGACCACTCAACAATAGAGAAAAGCAAATAGGAAACCTTTCTTGCACTTCTTTTCTCTCTTTGAACTTTAACGTAGTGTCTTGTGTTCTCTTATTGTGTTTTCACGTTCATTTGAGGGTCCTTTTATAGAGGGAAGAAAATATGAACGTTGTGGAGGTGGTCGGTGCGCAATAAATGAACTCCAACGTTCGAAAATTTGAACGTTATACCCAAGTCGAAGGTGGAGTCGACTTGGGATGCGACTTGGCTACTCAAGTCGCATCTGGAGTCGACTTCGTCTGCGACTCCAGTTCTTCGGATTCCCAAGTCTTAGGCTTGGTCGACTTGACTTCAGACTTCGACCCAAGTCGATCCTGAAGTCGACTTGGCCTGCGACTTGGCTCGGGTTTTGCTGAACTTGCTTTGATCTTCAAGTTGTGTTCTTCTATCTTGGATTGGATTGATTCTTACTTAGATGATTCATGCATATTTGACTTATGTAGTCTTGATAGACATTGTTTGAATCATTCTTGTATCTTTGTCTTAGAGCTTGATAGACTTGATTTGATGTAGAACATGATTCTTGACTTTGAATTTGACTCATTTGTTTTTCATCTTGATTCCTTGGACTTGAGTGATAAATCCTCTTGAATAGCTTGAAAACTGCATCTTTGAAGTTTGAACTTCTCAAGTCGTGGATGGAGTCGACCTGACCTGCGACTTCACCCAAGTCGCACATGGAGTCGACTTCGTTTGCGACTTCGTTATGTTCGTTTCCACTTTTCAACTCTGGATACTCCAAGTCGATGCTGGAGTCGACTTCGTCTGCGACTTGACTTCCCAAGTCGCAAGTGGAGTCGACTTGACCTGCGACTTCACCTGTTGCCTTTTGGGATTCATTCTCAAGTCGATATTTGAGTCGACTTTGGGATCGACTTCACCCAAATCGAAGTCCAAGTCGACTTGGAGATCGACTTGACCTCTTTGCTTTCCTTAAACATTTAGCAAACACATTAGTACCTTTTATATACTCAAAATTAGTTCTTGTTAATCATCAAAACTCAAGATTTGGTCAATTTTTATTATTTTAAACATTGTTTCCAACAATCTCCCCCTTTTTGATGATTGACAAAACTTCATTTGAGTTGATACCTTTCAAGCATTAATCATGTTCATATGTCTTTTGAAAAACAGAGCATTTGTCTTATAGGTCAGAGCTTTTTGAAATTTCAACCATTATATCATTTTGGCATATTGGATACCTTTCAAGCAAATCATGTTGAATACTTTATTAATCAAGCATAACATATTAAGCAAACATAACATTCATCAAAAGCATATATATATATCAAGTTTCATTTTTACAAAATGCAATACAAAACAAAAATGAAACCTAGATACAAAACTACCCAACCCAAAAGAAAATTTTACTCAACTCACCTATTCTATCTCCCCCTTTTTGTCAAACTATCAAAAATTTATCAAAAAACGATCAACTCTTAATGATTTTGTGAATTGAAATTGAGAGATCGGATATAAGATTGGTTCGATAGGACAATGATGGGCCGATGAGTAAATGAGAGAAGCGTGATCTGGAGTTGCTTCTTTATGAACTGATCCTGATTCGTAAGGATCGAGTTCAGGCATGGGTTTTTTCTTATGTCGGCCTGAGGCAAGATGATAGCGGATAGTCCGCATTTCCCGCTCAATTCTGTCTTGCCGGGAGTGCATATCCTCGAGGGCATTGTGAACGCCGGTGATAAGACTTGTCATCCGGTCTTCTTGATAACCCATTTCTGCCCTCATAGCAACAATTTCATCTTTTAAATCCTTTAGGGTGACCTCCTCAGAAGAGGTTGGAGGCACCCGTTCTCTTGCAGCGGACCCTTGTGGAGAATAGGATCCGTGCGATATGGGAGATGCTGGCTCCTCTTGAGCAAGTGGTGCCGCGGGAGGTTGCTCCCCCTCAGTCTGTGCATTGTCTTCTTGCTCTTCTTCTGAAGCTTCATGCCTTAGTTCAAGCAGATTGATCTTCATTCTTTGTATGAGAGCTTTATTTATGGCATTTGTGGATTTGAGCACTTCGAAAGGCTCGCCTTCAATATCCACTTTGAAGAATTCAAGAATCTTTGTGATCCATGTGCCATAGGGAAGGACTCCTCGTGGGTTATCCTTTCTAGAAGCTAAGGCTTCAAGAAATAATTTGGGTATGCTCACTTTGACCCTGTTGGCCACTTTCCATAGTATCCCTGCTTCCTGTGGATTTAATTGGTTTCTTCCACCGCCCTTTGGGTAGATGCAGTGGGCAATGAGGAGTCTGAGCACTCGTAGCCTAGGTGACAGATCCATGTACCGAAGGAATTTGATTCCCAGATGGTACTTGTTGCTCCGGGTGAGCTGATTATACATTTGATCCAAAGTGAGGTCTTCTGGAATAGGCTCATCCTCATACGGGACTCCAAGTATGTGTCCTAAATGACTCATTACTTCAGTCGGTCCTGCAACTATCCCGATTCCAAGATCCATTTCGACTCCTTTGACGAAGGTTCCAAAGTATTCTTCATCCCAAAGATAATAAAACATTCGGGTAAGATCTGGATAGACCCTTTCGTCTTCCTTTAGCAAATTTGTCCATCCTTGAAAATCCAATAGATCTTCTATGTCGGATCCATATTCTTTCAAGAAATTAAAATCTATAATCTTGGGTATGAATACCTTCCGTTCGTAGAATTTTTTGTAAAAACGGCTATGTTGGAGCTCGGTTTTGAAGTAGGTAGTGGGCATCTTCAATACTTGTGCTTTCCCAGCTGCAGTGCCCCTTCTGCTTGTCCCGGATTGTGTGCTCTGTGAGGTTTGTTGTTGATTTTCCGACCTGGGTGCTTGATCAGATGATTGAGTGGAGGTCTGGAATCGAACCCGTTTACCCGTCGAAGTTGATGGTTCCTCTTTGGCTCTTTTTGATGGAGTCCTAGTTCTTCTAGGAACTTCTTTTGGTTGAGATGAAGGTTGTGGTTGTGTGGGAACCCGTTTGGGGTATGGTTTTGATACGGCTTTCTTTGGTGCCATTTGGTGTTTGGACTTTATGGATTTTGAGAGAGGAAAATGGAGATGATACCAAAGAAATGCTGTGAGAAAGAGAGAGAGCTTGGGAGAGATGGAGCTTGAATGAGAGAAGAAAATGAGAAAGCAATGAAGAGAGAAAGAGAGAAACAGAGAGGAAGAGTGAGAGAGAAAGAGAAATGGAGAAGAAAATCGGAGAGAGAGAGAGGGATTCGCCGAAAAGGTTTGCCGGAGATGGAGGAGGAGAAAATTGCCGGAAGAGTGGAGAGGAATCGCCTGAGAGTAGAGGAAAAAACAGGGAGGCCAAAAGAAAATGAGGAAGAAAGAAAAGAGGGAAGAAGATATAGAAAGGAAGGCTCGGAAGTCGGACGGTCGCGCTCGCGGAGTCGACTTTGCCCTAGGCGAAGTCGACTTCGGCTCCCTGGAGTCGACTTCGCACATAGTGCGGAGTCGACTTCGACCCCGTGGAGTCGACTTTGCTGTCGAAGCGGAGTCGACTTCACTTTCCCAAGTCGACTTGGCGGAGTCGACTTGGCTCCTATGGAGTCGACTTGACTCATCAGTTTGCCTTTTTCAAATTTTGATTTCTTGTTTTAATTTTTCCTAATTTAGCTCTATCATCCCCATATCATTCCTAATCTTGTAGAATGATTCATTAGCTAGTGGTTTGGTAAAGATATCAGCAATTTGATCCTCTGTTTTCACATATTCTAAGCACACATCATGATTTTCAACATGTTCACGAATAAAATGATGTCTCACATCAATATGTTTGGTTCTAGAATGCAATACAGGATTTTTAGTCAAACAAATTGCACTTGTATTATCACATCTAATAGGAATATCAACATAATCAATACCATAGTCTTTCAACTGTTGTTTCATCCAAAGTAATTGGGCACAACAACTACCGGCGGCTATGTATTCGGCTTCCGCAGTAGATAGTGCAACACTTGTTTGTTTTCTTGAATGCCATGAAACTAGCATATGTCCAAGAAATTGACAAGTTCCACTGGTAATTTTTCTATCTACTTTATATCCGGCAAAGTCTGCATCTGAATAGCCGATTAGATCAAAGGTTGACCCCTTTGGATACCATAGTCTAAGATTTGTAGTTTCTAACAAATATTTAAAAATTCTTTTTACAGCAAGTAGATGTGATTCTTTTGGACATGCTTGGAATCTAGAGCACATACAAACACTAAATAGGATGTCGGGTCTAGAAGCAGTTAAGTATAGCAAGGATCCTATCATGCTTCTATAAAGTGTTTGATCGATACTTTTACCATTTTCATCCGCATCGATCTTGATTGTAGAGCTCATTGGAGTGTTTGCTCCTTTGCTATTTTGCATTCCAAACTTCTTGAGCATCTCTCTGGCGTATTTGGACTGATTTAGAAATATTCCTTCACTTTGTTGCTTGATTTGCAGTCCAAGGAAGAAATTTAATTCTCTCATCATACTCATTTCGAATTCGTTCTGCATTATCTTAGAAAACTCTTGACAAAGTTTTTCGTCAGTAGCACCAAATATTATGTCATCAACATAAATCTGCACAATTAAAATGTTTTTATTTTTATATTTAATGAACAGAGTAGTGTCTACTTTCCCTTTTTGAAACTCATGGTCAATCAAAAATTTATTCAATCTTTCATACCAAGCTCTTGGAGCTTGTTTTAGTCCATATAATGCTTTGGTCAATTTATAGACATACTTTGATTGATTCTTTTCTCCAAAGCCAGGGGGTTGTTCAACATATACTTCTTCATTCAGATAGCCATTCAAAAATGCACTTTTTACATCCATTTGAAACAATTTGAAATTCATATGAGAAGAAAATGCTAGTAAAATACGTATGGCTTCTAATCTAGCCACGGGTGCATATGATTCTTCAAAATCAATTCCTTCTTCTTGGGAATACCCTTTGACTACTAATCTTGCCTTGTTTCTAATTACGAGTCCGCTTTCATCTAATTTGTTCCTAAATATCCATTTAGTACCTATGATAGTGTGATTATTTGGTCTAGGAACTAAATGCCATACATTGTTCCTTTCGAATTGGTTTAGCTCTTCTTGCATTGCAATCACCCAATTTTCATCATTGAGAGCTTGTTCAATGGTATTTGGTTCAATTTTAGATACAAAGGCATATTGACCATAAACGTTTTGTTTTGATCTTCTAGTTTTCACTCCTTCATATATATTTCCAATAACTTGTTCAATTGGATGAGCATTTTTGAATTTTAAATCAGTTGGAGGTTTGTAAGAAACATTACCTTCACTTACCTCTTTCTCCACGAGATCTTCTGGCTTGAGCTCGAGTTCCTTTGATTGTTCTTTGCCTTTTGTCTCATCTGCATCACTTTGTTCATCCTCCTTTCTCGGAGTTTGGTCAACTTCATCAAATACAACATGTATGGATTCTTCTACAACTTGGTTTCGTTTGTTGAATACTCTATATGCTTTGCTATTTGATGAATAACCAAGGAATATAGCCTCATCGCTTTTAGCATCTAATTTTCCCAAGTTAGTTTTTCCATTGTTCAAAACATAATATGTACATCCAAAAGCATGAAAATAAGAGATATTTGGTTTCCTTCCTTTCCATAGTTCATATGGGGTCTTTTTCAAGATTGCTCGAATGGTAACACGGTTCAATACATGACAAGCTGTACTTACAGCTTCACCCCAAAATTTCTTGGATAGATTGCTCTCATTTAGCATAGTTCTAGCCATCTCTTGTATAGTTCTATTTTTCCTTTCAACTACTCCATTTTGTTGTGGAGTTCTTGGTGCAGAAAATGTGTGGTGAATTCCTTTTTCATTACAAAATTCTATGAATCGTTTGTTTTCAAATTCGCCACCATGATCACTTCTTATGGTCACAATAGTACTTTGTTTTTCATTTTGCACCAAATTTGCAAAAATTGCAAACATAGAGAAGGCTTCGTCTTTACTAGTTAAGAGAATTATCCATGTAAATCTTGAAAAATCATCAACTATGACAAATACATATTTCTTTCCACCAATGGTTAAAATGTCGGATGGCCCATATAGATCCATGTGTAGTAATTCAAGTGGCCTAGTGGTGGAAATCTCCTTTTTGGTAGTGAAAGGCATCTTTGGTTGTTTAGATAATTGACATGCCTTACAGATTTTGTCTTTGTCATATTTCAACTTAGGCAAGCCTTCTACCAAACTTTTCTTCCATAAGGTTTTTATATTTCTCATGTTTATATGTCCAAGCTTTTTATGCCAAACCCATGGATCATTATCAATTGCCATTAGACATTGACCATTTAGTTCATCAAGTGAAACCAAATATACATTTCCATGTCTTTTACCACTGAACATGATATGTTCTCCATCAAATACATTACATATAGATGATTCAAACACAACTTTGTATCCTTTATCACATAATTGGCTAATGCTCATTAGATTGTGTTTGAGTCCTTCAACAAACAAAACATCTTCTATGCATGCATTTGAAAAGTTATGTATATTTCCTTTACCTTTGATTTTACCTTTTTCATTATTGCCAAAAGCAACCACTCCATCATTACAAGGCATAAGTTTGTGAAATAAACTTCTTTCACCGGTCATATGCCTTGAGCAAACCGCTATCCATAAACCATTCATTGTTTGCCTTTGCCTTAAGACATGTCTGAAAAATAAGCAAATAAATCTTATCTTCTTGGTACCCATTTTATGGGTCCATTTGGGTTAGCGATGTAAATCGACCTTTGTTGTTCTATCTTGGAAAGCCCAAATCTTGTGTTCCTTGGAACCCAAACTAATTTTGCACCATGGTCATATAGTTTCTTAAAATTACATTTGTAGGTTTTATGACCCATTTTGTTGCAGAAATTACAAGCCATAGGTAATCTTGGAGTAGGCCTCCAAGTATGCAATGGTTCAAATGTTGGTCTTCTAGTCCACTTAAAATTTTTCTTTTGTGGCTTGTACATAGATGCATTTTTAGTTCGATGTTTCTCAAGTATTTGTACATTTGATTTGCTACTTTCTCCTTGCTCAAAAGTATGATACCCAAGACCTCTTTTATGTGTTTGGGAGGTCATATTCAAAAACATTTTGACACTTTCTCCTGGATTAGAGAACTTAGCTAATGATTCATTTAATGATTTGTTCTCCTTTTTCAGTAGATCATTTTCATCTTTCAATTTGTCTAATCTTTCTGCAAGTTTACCATTTACAATTATTGTTGCATCACATTGTCTTTTCTTAATTGTAAACTTGCTTCCTAATTTCTTTATTTCTTCATATAATGAATCATATGCAGTTTGTAGCTCATCTAATTCAGTACATTTGAGGCATTCTTGAAAGGAAGAAAAACTTGATTTAGAATGGGAGAGTTTGGAACTTACCTCTTCATCGCTTGTGCATTTTGTTGAGGTAATTCGTTCTTCTTGTTCGATTTGTGCCATGCAGCAAATTCTTGCACATTCTTCCGCCTCGTTTTCGTCGGTTGAGGAGTTACTCATTGTAGATTCCTCATCGTTTACATACATGCCTCTACCTTTGTACTTTTGGAATCTTTTGTTGTTCCTTCTATCCTTTCTTTGTTCGTTTGCCTTGCTTTCTTCGGGAGTTGGACATTGAGCTTGCATATGTCCCGAACCGCCGCATCGGTAGCATTTGGTTGGTTCTTTCTTCTTCTCTTTGGGAGTTCTTTCCTTGAAGCTTCTGAAATTTTTCCCTTTCCTCACAAATTTTCTGAAGCGTTTTGTGAGAAGGGCGATTTCATTGTCATTTTGGGAGGAGGAAGAGTCGTCCGAGTTGGTGGCAAAACCCAAGAGGGGAGGGGTGAATTGGGTTCTTTAAAAACTTCTTTGGTAAACCAAAAATATTAACCCCTTGAAGAACTTAATCCCCTTTTAGCACAAAATGGAGAGCAATAAAGATAAAGCAGTAAAAATAAATAGAGCAAAAGATTTATAGTGGTTCGGGCAAACCTTCCCTACTCCACTCTTCCAAGCTCACACTCCGTTGTGACTTGGGTTCCACTATGTATTCCATTAATACACTTAGAGTCACCGCTCTCTTCTAGATTCCAGCTCTAGGGGGCATATACAACTAGAGCCACTTGCTCTCTTCTAGATTCTAGCTCTAGGGGGCATAAACAACTCACTTGCAAGAGTAGGTGATGAGTCTCACTCCAATCACACCCTACTTTGCATATACTTGATCTTAGCTACCCAAGCTAAATCAAGATTTATACAACAAGACAATGAAATAAATGAAACTACACTTTACAGATTTGTGTAGGCAGATTTAGCTCGAGGAAGAAGTTGTAGAAGCAGCTTTGGATGAATATTGTTGAAGGCGCTAGCAACTTGAAGCTTTCTTCTTCCTTAGAATTTATACGGACCACTCAACAATAGAGAAAAGCAAATAGGAAACCTTTCTTGCACTTCTTTTCTCTCTTTGAACTTTAACGTAGTGTCTTGTGTTCTCTTATTGTGTTTTCACGTTCATTTGAGGGTCCTTTTATAGAGGGAAGAAAATATGAACGTTGTGGAGGTGGTTGGTGCGCAATAAATGAACTCCAACGTTCGAAAATTTGAACGTTATACCCAAGTCGAAGGTGGAGTCGACTTGGGATGCGACTTGGCTACTCAAGTCGCATCTGGAGTCGACTTCGTCTGCGACTCCAGTTCTTCGGATTCCCAAGTCTTAGGCTTGGTCGACTTGACTTCAGACTTCGACCCAAGTCGATCCTGAAGTCGACTTGGCCTGCGACTTGGCTCGGGTTTTGCTGAACTTGCTTTGATCTTCAAGTTGTGTTCTTCTATCTTGGATTGGATTGATTCTTACTTAGATGATTCATGCATATTTGACTTATGTAGTCTTGATAGACATTGTTTGAATCATTCTTGTATCTTTGTCTTAGAGCTTGATAGACTTGATTTGATGTAGAACATGATTCTTGACTTTGAATTTGACTCATTTGTTTTTCATCTTGATTCCTTGGACTTGAGTGATAAATCCTCTTGAATAGCTTGAAAACTGCATCTTTGAAGTTTGAACTTCTCAAGTCGTGGATGGAGTCGACCTGACCTGCGACTTCACCCAAGTCGCACATGGAGTCGACTTCGTTTGCGACTTCGTTATGTTCGTTTCCACTTTTCAACTCTGGATACTCCAAGTCGATGCTGGAGTCGACTTCGTCTGCGACTTGACTTCCCAAGTCGCAAGTGGAGTCGACTTGACCTGCGACTTCACCTGTTGCCTTTTGGGATTCATTCTCAAGTCGATATTTGAGTCGACTTTGGGATCGACTTCACCCAAGTCGAAGTCCAAGTCGACTTGGAGATCGACTTGACCTCTTTGCTTTCCTTAAACATTTAGCAAACACATTAGTACCTTTTATATACTCAAAATTAGTTCTTGTTAATCATCAAAACTCAAGATTTGGTCAATTTTTATTGTTTTAAACATTGTTTCCAACAAAAGACAGTTGGGAAATACTGAAAGAGAAGGACCCGCTCTGATGGCTAATCTAACCCCCAGGATGGCACTTACAAGAGATGAGGATCAGTTGATGGAGGTAGATAGAAGAGCTATTAATGCATTCCTCACTCAACGACCTCCTAAATTTTCTGGAGAACCTAACCCCGTTCAAGCTGAACAGTGGATGATGGAGATTTGAAAGTTGTTCAGGATATCTCCATGTAATGATGACGAGCTGCGTATATACCTAATTATAATGCTCATTTTAACGCAAGTATACGTGCCGATCAAGTAATAAAGAGTGAGTAGAGTACCGTTCTCATAAGGATTGTGTCAAACGGATTAGCACCTTAAATTTCAATTGTCTAAGTGAATTGGTAAAAGGAATGAGATTTGGTTTCAAAGAATTGAATTAAACTAATTGAGCAAAGCAGTAAATGACCAAAGTGGTGTGGAATACTATTGAGATTGCCTTCAGATGATTAAGACAAGTGGGAATATGAATTCATTGAATCATAGCTATGTCATTTGGTTCGCTGTAAGTTAGTTGTGCAGAGATTACTAATCTAGGTTCATTCATATTCATATATGTCTTCCAACACATACAAACCTAACCAAGTTTTAGTTATTTGTTATGTTCCCATGCACACAAGTAAAACAAGGTTAATAACCACATAACCTAATCAAGATTACACAGGGTTAATAGGTATATTCCTATCCATATTAACATCCAACACAAACAAGTGCTGGAAAACCTGTGCCTCATATATGGATCTTATTCAAATCCCACTTTTCCAAGCATGAATCTGAATATTCAATCAATCCACAAGGTTGCAAAGCTTGTAAATGCATTAAGCATGATATATAAGGGTAATCTCAAGCAACATAAGTCACATCACAACTATATTATCAATTCAAGCATAAAAAAAACTAAATAACATAGGTTATGAGTTCAAATCCTACATATCTCCCACTATAGGAAGGTTTAGCCCATAAACATAACTTCAATTTTCATTAAAATCAAGTTACAATCATCCCAAGCAAGGAGAATAACAAATAGGAAGAGATAGATGAGAAGAGGAGATGAAACTCAATGGATTTTCAATGATAGCTTCGATCTCCACTTGATTTTCTCTCATTCCGTGAAGCTTTGGGTTTCCTCCCTTTTCTCCACAGCCGCCACGACCTCTCTCTATGTTCTCTGTGTCTCCCTTGACACGAATTCCTAGGTTTCTATTTAAACATATCAGCTTGCACAACACACGTGCAGAAATCCATGCATACAGATGCATAGTGGCGCCTAGGCGCCAACTCCCTGTGTGCTGTGTAACTTTGAAACCTTTCAGAATGCCTTGGTAACTCATGCCTTGGTGCCCCAAGTCAGCGCCTGGGCGCCAACTCCCTGGAAGCTTTATGACCTGGAAAATCTTCTGGGATTCGTCTGCATGTTAGTGAAGTGGCTCCTAGGCATCCCTAGCCAGCGCCTAGGCACCAACTCGCTGGAAGCTCTTTGCCTTGTGAGGTGCTAGAACTTCTGGCTAAGGCATGTAGGGTGGCGCCTAGGCGCCAGCCTGCCTGCTTCTTCATTTCACTCCGTTCTTCATTCGACTCACTCGCACACCTATAAATGTCCGTCCTTCCTGCAAAATTGACTAAAACTAAATAAATGAGCTAAAAATGCCTATTTTATACTAAAAATGCATAAAAACTACATTATGCTCCTAAAATGCAAAGTGAGTGAAAACTAAGCTAAATGGGTGCAAACTAACCACATTCTCTCAGACTAACATGCAAAATTAGTCTAAAACGGGCCATGATAACTCTCATTTTTAGGAGTTATCACACCCCCAAACTTAAATGTTGCTAGTCCTCGAGCAACACATGAAAACATAATAAATGAATGAATGACTTTGGACTTTATCAACCCAACCTAATTCAAATTATGCTTCTAACAAGCACATTTCTCAACTCAACAAGATCAAGAATAACCCTAACTTGAAACATTGCATAAAAAATCATCTTTTTCTCAACATAGGACATGCGTTTTCATTTTCATTCTCAAATCAAGTTACATGTAAATCACGGTATTATTAGTCTACAGTCATAAATCAATCCTGCTAATCTTCCTCTTGATCAAAAGAAACTGGTAAAAAAAATCAATACAAAACAGATAAATCAAGGTTTAAGCATAACTTTTTGGTCAAAGAACATGACATTAATTCACTTGATCCCGTTTTTCCTAAATGCACATTCTCCCCCCCCCCCAACTTATTGCATGACTCTTCTCACTATATTTCAGGATATCTGGAGAGATGCTTTTATCTTTTATTTGATTTTTTTTTGCTCCCCTCACCATATTTCAGGGTATCTGGGGAGAGTTTTCTTTTTAAAGCGTTATTACTGTGACTTTCCTTTGCCTTTTTATGCAAACCTTGACATTTGTGAAACCCTAATTTGAGTAGAAGTCATGTGAATGCTATTGAAAGATTTATGTATGAATAATGTATTCACAATTAAAGTGTTTGCAATTTTTAAAGATTTTTGCAGGTAGGTCATTTGTGTGAATGTTGTTCAAAACTTATCAATTGAAGATAAGGTGGATTAAGGTGAAAATAGAGGAAGAAGCACATAATTTTGTGCTTAATCACATGGAAAAATTAGATTATGAAAATTTTGATGAAAATTGATCATCACCGTTCAAAACTAAAAATGATCATAACTTGAGCTAGAAAGATCGGATTGAGATGAAATTTGAGATGCGCGACTAAAATTATGAAATTAAGGTTTTGGAAGGATTTGATCATGCAAATGATTAAGCAAATGAATAGCATTTATGTTAAAAATGAATAAAATAAGCCAATGAATAAAGACAAATTTGAGGTGTCAAGAAGGGGTAATTTGTAGGGTATTTTCTGAATTACTAAAAATGAGAAAATTCCTGCAATTATCTCTTAATTAAATGCATAATTAAATGGTTCAAAAAGAGCATGGAAGAGGTGGCAGCCAAGAACGTGCAAATAGCCACATAGTTGCATTTGATGAGATATTTTTTAATAAAATAAATACCAAAAGTCAACTATGAGTTAATGAGGATAAAAATGCATTAAATTAAAGTGAAATTCGGATTTAAAAGGGGCAGATCTGGACCGTTGAATGGAAAAAGAAAAGATGGACAGCAACATGCCTCTTGGATGATGTGGACGGTTTGGCAGCTGTATGCATATTTTATAATTTTTTTTATTAAGCTAAAATGGCCCTAAATGCCCTACACTACTAGGTAATTAAATGACTAATTAAATAAAGCTGAAAAAAAATTAATAATGATAAGATAAGTGCTGCAAAACAGGGACGTGCATATGCATAAAAAAAAGGAGCAGAAAATTTTGAACGTGCAAGTGACGAAAAATGTGATTTTTTGTATTTTTAAAAAATTTATAAATGCATGGATAATGAGCCTAGGTATTAGGGAATATAAATGTGCATTTAATAGCTGCAAAATTCGTTGAAAAAAATTGGAAAACAGTAGCAGATTGTGGACGTGATCTGGTGGATAGATTTGAGATGATTTAATACAATGGATAATTAGCAAATTTTTAATTAAGAAAAAATTAATTTAAATGGCCCAAAAGTTGCCATGTCAGCTAAGGGGATAGAATTTCATTAGAATTAGCATAGATGAGTTGGCATGTGGGGTCCATTAGCTGGAAATTTCCAGCTAATTGCATAAAAAGCAAGGGACGTCCATATGCATGAAAGGACTTAGAAAATTTCTGCATTTTGAGCTCTCATTCCAGTACCAACTTATGTCCCCCTTTCATCACTTTTCAAACCTAAAAATAAGTGAAGAAACAATGAAAGAAAAGGAGGAGTAAGTGGAGGAAGCTTGCTTGAGAAGTGGAAGTTAAGTGGCACTTAATACAAGTAAGTATATGACTTGAGTTTGAGTGATTCTAATTTAGTTTTTCTAACTTGATTTATGAGATAGGAATATGTTTCATAATGAATCTTGTAATAAGGATTGATGATGATTTTAATTGGGATATTTAATGGGAATTTATTAGCAAGTAGTGCAACTAAGAGTTAGATGCAAGTAGAGAGTGAATAGTGTGATGTATGAGCTCCTACACTAGCCTATACTTGCTGAAATTTGTATTTAGTGTTGATATTTTATTTAGTTAATATAATCACATGATAATTCATGATTTAATGTTGAATATATATGAAATTTAGCATGAATTATGAAGTGTAGAAGATAAGCTAGTTAGGGTTTCTTCTAAGACCTGAAATTCACGTTTGAATGTGAAAAATGTTACATGAAATGATTCAAATAAATTGTGGGTGAATTGTAGGGTAAAATACCCTAAATATAGGACACTTTGGACGTAAAAGGGGACCTTGTATGAACTGTCCAAATTCGGATTTTGAAGTGTGAAGTGGACGTCCAAATGGCGTAAACGGGTACCCTATACGTATATAAAATGTTGTTGTTTTGCAAATAACTTATATATGGATTTTAAATAGGTGAAAATGCATTGAATTTAGGGTAAGAAAATTGGTATAAATTGCTTGAATCAAGTAGATAAAAATCTGTTTAAGTTGGAGTATCAAAAGAGACGTTTAAAGTGTAGAAATCGGAAATCAAAATTGCTGTTTTTGGAACTTTGAAAATTGTGGATTAAAAATTCATAAAAATGCACTAAATGAAGTATATAAACTTGCCGAATTAGAGGAAAGGTTGTTGATTTAAAAAATTTTAAGAAATATATGAATTAGACGTTGTTAGATGTACATATGTGAAGCAGTGCATATGATAAGATGATAAATGCATTATGTAAAATAATAAAATGCAAAAATATGTTAAAATATGATGGAAAAATGTGAAATGCATTGCTGAATTGATAATCTCAAAATTTGAGATTAAATTATGGGAATTAAATATGTGATATAATGACTAATTGATATACGTAAGTATAAAGTACGCATACCCGACTTAGAGATTAAACGGGTTATGAATATTTATGGAAATGGGTTGAAAAACTAAATAAATTCAAGGAAATAGAATTTACATGGATATTATGTTATTTTTTCATAGGCAAAGGAAAGGAAAAGGTTGATCCGGAAAGCTCTCACGATCAAGGTAAGCAAGCAAATTTTCTAAATGAATTTCTATTTATTAAAATTTCTTTAAAATAATTGTAAATAATGTTTTAACTGCTTTTTTTGATTTAGCAAATGTTATTTGAAATTTATTTCTAAATTCTTAAGGATGACCATTCCTTAGCTCACTATGTTATTTGAAATTTATTTCGAAATTCTTAAGGATGACTATTCCTTAGCTTACTAAGTATTTTAAATTGATTTATATAACTGCTTTATGATTGATGAAAATTGTTGTCCTACGATATTATGTGTGAAAAATCATGCTAGCATGTCATGGATAAATTCATGTGCACAATGCATAAGGTTTACCTTAAAGGAATAAGTAGACCGATTGTCCCCCTTTGGTGTAGCCGAGTCGCTAAAATAGGCCAAGGGCCGGCGGCGCCTCCCTGGATGGGAGAAGACGAAGACGGATGGTCGCCTAGCTAGCTTCCATCCTAAGGGATCATGATTCATTGATCACATTGTCATTATATATCCCCAAGGGGTATAAAGTTGCTTTCCATAATGATTAGAAATAAAAGGTTTCTGCTCCGTAGGTAGTTGATCACTTGATAAGTTTCTCTACTAAATGGAGGGAAATGCTTTTGGAGAATGTTGTTTTTAAAAATATTTTTCCTGAAAACATATATATATATAATGCTTGCTTATTGAGTGTACCGCTCACGTTTTTGTTTTCCAAACCCATAGACAAGTGAATGAAGAGACTCGGCAAAGGAGCAAATAAAATATCATTAAAGCAAGAGAAAAACATTTGCAGTCATGATGATATAGTAGAACTTATGATGAATGAATGTAACTAAGTTGTTATTTTCATAAGGACAACCATGGTTATAACATGCAGTAACATCTGATTTAGGAGAATGTTGTAATGTTTTTGAATAACACGCTTTGTTGGGTGTTGAATGGTTGGAAATGACTTAGTTATTACCTGAGATATAATTAAGAGGAAATAAACTCCTATGAAAATATATTTAACTAGATAATTATTCGTTAAAAACTCGCCGTGTGACAGGGCAAAAATCCTGATCATGTTTACCAGTCGATACTGATCCCGAGGTAAGGCTTAGGATGTGACGTTCAGGTTGGGGGCGCCACAGAGCTTGGTATTGGAGCATGGGCTGGTAAATAGGCGTGGAAAAGTCTAAGTTTGATGATAAAACATGATATATATGACTCTATGAGAATTTTATAGGTCATTATCATATATTGCAAAATGATTTGCAAGGTATTATTTTTAGTATATAACTAATGCAGTTATATATTTGAACAGATGGCCAATAAGGGAAAACGAGTGATGAGTGTAGAAGAGTTAATGAAGGAGATGGAAGAAGAAAAGAAACGAAAACTTGAAGAGAGTGTTAATAGGTGGTTAGAGTCACAACGTGATGCAGACCCTTTTTCATCAGCACTTCCAGGTTTTTCTTCTAGACAGCATCCACCTCATTTGCAAGATAGATCCCAGCAGAGGCCAAATATTGTGGAGTCTAGCAGCAGGGCTTCTAGAGCTGAGGGTATACCAGTTTATCATCCTGAATCTTTAGGAACCCTTTGTACGCCCATGGATTATATATCTCCTCAGGAACTGCAGCGGTTTTGGAACAGTACTCCAGCACATATACCTCCTACTTTGGGACCTTGGTATAAATTTGAAGGTGGAAATCTCCAATTCCGATATGGAAAGACTTGGGAGAGTATTCGACAGAGAGAAAAATACATGGTTCCTATTATAGAGGAGGGTTGTGCCAGAGGATTTATAGAGCCACCTGAATCTACTCCTCGTCTTGGTGAAGTTATCATCCACATGGATAGAAACACGGGTAAATTGTTTTCGATGGTAGCACCATTACGATATCTTGAACCAATGGTAGATGGAGAAGAAAATGGTGATGAAAGTGAAAGCAACAGTGATAGTAGTGACAATAATAATAATGGTGGAGGAGAGAATAATCATGCTTGGTCTGATACTAGCTCTATCACAGAGGAACCTACCGAGGTTTCGCCTAGGCATAAGCATTATCATTACTCTAATAGGAGAGCGGGTAGGCGCTGAGTTTTCTTTGTTTTTATGAACTTTAATATACATAATTATGAGATAAGGAGACTTTGCTATGAGGTGTTGTACATATAAATATATGGTGTGATGTACTAGGAAATAAGGAATGTATGAAAATATATGTTTGCTAATGTGAATAATATGAAATATTGTGAATATGGATGGTTATGAATGTTTATGATGATGAATGTGCAAATTGATTTTTAATTTTGTGCTGATAATACATATATGATGATCTAACCCTAATTATAAATGAAAGATTATGTGCTTTTATATATTCAGAAAAGCATTATGGTGGAAACAAGATCTGGAAGGAGAACAAATAAAGGAAAGGAAGTCATTCAAGAAGTCCCCAGCCAACATGAGGTTGGAGAAACTAGTAGACCAAAAAGGGCGGAACCTGAATCCAATAGTGAAAGTTCAAGAACGCGACAAAGACGAGAAAATGTAAGTACAAAACAAAATATAGGAGAAGGATATGAGACAAGACAGGCTCGACTCAAAGAAAAAAGGGTAGCGGCAGCAGTCAAAGAGGCGATGCAGCAGGCTACTCATATTGGGCAGCACAGACAGCAGATATTATTCAAGGTTTGTGGAAAAGAACACAGCAGGCCCAGTTAGGCAATACTGAAAGAGATAGAGACATTCCGACGGCTGGCCCAACTCCAACAATAGCATCCACAGAAGATGAAAATCAGCTAATGGAAGCTGATAGAAAGGTGATCAATGCATTCTTGGCTCAGAGACCCCCAAAATTTGCAGGAGAACCCGATCCGGTACAGACTAAACAATGGATAACAAAGATTAAGAAATTATTTATAATCCCTCTGTGTAACGAACGCCAGAAGGTATTGTGCGCTACACATTTATTGATTAAGGATGCGCATGAATGGTGGGAAACGATGTTGGTCATGATGCCACAACTAGAAGAGGTATCTTGGCCAACATTTGTTGAGGAGTTCAATAAGGAATACCTCCCCGTTGGGTTACAAAGTCAGAAAGTGATTGAATTTGGAAGGCTCTATCAAGGGAGGATGTCTGTTACGGAATATGCAACTAAGTTCAATGCCTTAGTTCGATATGTGCCCTGGATTGCTAATGAGCCAAGCAATAAGGCACAAAGATTCCAGCAAGGACTGAGGTCGTATCTCAGAGAAAGCCTGACTCCCTTGCTAATTAAGGATTATGTTTCATGAATAGAGAGGGCAAGAGCATTAGAAATTGAGGCATTGAGAACACAGGAATTAAGGTTTGGGTCAAAAATATTTAGTTTTGGAACAAAGGAAACTGAATCAGGCAAAGAAAGGAAATGTAAAGAGAGGAAAAGGAGATCCAAAGAAGAAACTCCCGCCTTTCTGCAGGAAATGTCAAAGACGACATTCAGGCAAGTGCCTAAAAGGAACAAATAAGTGCTATAAATGCGGGCAAGTAGGCCATATAGCCAAGGAATGTAGAGCGGGTGAAGTAAAGGTCATTAAATGTTATCTTTGTGATCAAACAGGACATATTGCTCCGAATTGTCCTAATAAAGCACAAACATCACAAGGTCGTGGAAGACCCGCACAGCTCAGGATACCGGGAACAACGAATAGGCAGGGAACTTGTGGCGCCCCGAACCAAGGTGCCTAGAAGCCTTACTCCGGGATCGTTTTGATTGGTAAACGTGACTCAGGATTGTTGCCCTCATCACACGGCAGGATTTTTTTTTTTCATCAATACATGGAAAATTCCAATCATTCATCCAATTTGAAATATATTTCACATAACACAGTTATGATAAAAAACTATTCCATAAACATTTTCATTGGAATAAAAATATTCCTTTCCATCTCAAAATTATCATCGTTCACTTTATATAAAGTTTACATAAACATCATTTATATCAAAAACTACATAACACTTGGCATGCTGCCTTCATCATCATTTCCTGTCTGCTGTTGAAAAAGCATGGGTGAGTAATAATACTCAGTAAGCAAGCTATACATAATTTTTCAATCATTTTCGTGCATTTCATAAAATGCAAATGCAATGCATACATAGCATTCATGACATTCCTTTGGATGCAACGCTAGCTAGGCGCCCATCCCAGACATGCTCCCAATTCAGGGAGGTCGCCGCCGGCCTGGGTCTATTAAGCGACTTGGCAATAGCGAGGGGGACATCCGGTCCGCTTACTACCTCGACTAAGGCCTATTCCACGTGCACATGCTCATTCTCATACACATGCCGGCATGATATTTGCAAATCATAAACAATTTCATAAAAAGCATTTAATAAATAATTTCACAAAACGAACTTCAGTTCATGTAAAGCAGTTATAGTTCATGGGAAGCAGTTATAGTTCATACCAGATAACTGTTCATCCGAGTAACTGTTCACAGAGACGTGGTTACTGTTCATGGGTTCCAAAAATTGATATTTTTTTTCAAAAATAAAAAATACCATGACATCCCTTATGCCTAGTATATCATTGGACATTTCATATATTTTTAATTTATCATCATTTACTTGGCCAAAACAATCATTTTCTCCATATACTAAAAATCATCATATATTCACTTAAGCATAATTCTTAATTCCAAAAATCATGAAATTAATATATCATTATTATAAAATCATATTTATCATAATTATACATCCCAAATCATCATTTATCAATTTTGGAGCATTATTTTCACATATCATATGCTATCTTGCCGAATACCCTATATTCGCTCCAAATTTTTGATGTTTTGGCATAATTCCATTTAAACATTATATCTATACTTATTTTCTCATAATTGGGAATTATCTAAGCATGGTTTTACTTCGTCTAACATTCAAAACAAGTTTGAGGAGAATCCACTTACCTCAGGCGAAGTTATGCCTCTTCAACTCGCCTTTTCTCACTCTCCAACCTTTGATTCTCCTCTTTCCTTAAGGCTAAAACGTTTGGGGATGGGAAATGAAGTTGCTCAAGTGATTATTGAGCTGGGATGGTTGTGAATTTCGTCCATGGCCTGCTCCTCTATTTATAGGGGTCCATTTCTCATGAATTTGCAATTTACCCCCTCTAGCTTAGGGTGTAAAATTGCAAAGGTTTTTTTTTCTAATTTCCTAAAGGTGCTTAGAGCCTTGTACAGCTCCCTACCCTGATCCAGCTGCCCTATTTTTCAGGCCTATTTTTCCTATTTTTTTTATTTTTTTATTTAATTAATTTTAAGATAATTAAATCTAAACCCTTGATTTGTGATTTGGATGAATTTGAACCATTGTTCAAAGTCAAATGGCCATCAATACCCCTGCTCACGCCCCCTGCTATTTCTGCATTTCATTTAATTTTTTTATTTTTTATTATTTAATTTTTGTAAAAAGTCAAAAGTAGCATTTAATTAAAGTAATGCTACTTTTTGATTTTTCATTTGAAGTTTAATCTTGACCTTTGATTTGTTATTTTCATCACATCTTAATTCATTCATCATGTCCATTATGAATTTTTAACCATCCATAAAAAATTTCATCGAATTCCGACTTTCGAATTGCAACTTATGAATTTTTTTCTATTTTTCCATAAAATCCGAATTTTGATTAAAATATCCAAAAGAATTGCTATTTTGTCTTGTAGTGATTAAATCTCTATTTTGTTTTTTTATGATTAAGTTAATCCAAGTGATTAACTCTTAATCATATATCTTAACCCCTGTTTACTATTCACATGCACTATTTACGGGGTTAAATTCCCAATTGCATTATTTCAACCTCAAATACACATGTCCATCAATAAGGTTCATGAATCTTTATTTATTCATAAAATAATCTTCAAAATTACAAGTGTCGAAATGACGCGTATACGGTCAAAACAACGCGTATACGGTCAGGGTTCCACAATTCTCCCCCCCTTACAATAGGTTTCGTCCCGAAACATATCTTTCTTCGAATAATTGAGGGTACTTTCTTTCAACTTCTTCCCGTAACTCCCATGTGGCTTCGGATTCTGAATATCGATTCCATTGAATCTTTACTTACTTAATTTCTCTGTTTCGAAACTTCTTGATCTTGAAAATCCAGTATCTTGATTGGCCTTTCCTCATAGTTCAAGTGTTCTTGTATTGACAAATTTTCCGCTATCAACACATGGGTTGGATCGGAAACGTATTTCCTGAGCATGGAGATGTGAAACACATTGTGGATGGTACTGAGGGCTGGTGGCAAAGCTATTCTACAGGCTAGATTGCCTATCTTTTCCAAAACTTCATAGGGCCCAACATATCTCGAGTTTAATTTTCCCCTCTTTCCAAACCGGGTGACTCCTTTGAATGGTGTTACCTTAACAAATACGTGATCCCCAACTTGGATATTTAAATCTCTTCTTTTGCAATCGGTGTAACTCTTTTGCCTGCTCTGGGCTGTGAGTATACACTGGCGAATCACTTGAACTTTTTCCGTCATTCTCTTTGAGAGGTCTGGAGCTAATTTTCTTTCTCCCACTTCATCCCAGTTTAGAGGAGTTCTGCATTTTCGTCCATATAAAGCTTCAAATGGGGCCATTTGAATACTTGCTTGATAATTGTTGTTATAAGAAAATTCTGCCATAGCCAAATATTCATCCCATGATCCTCTAAATTCTACTGTGCACATTCTCAGCATATCCTCTACTATTTGATTTACCCTTTCTGTCTACCCATCAGTTTGAGGATGAAATGCTGTGCTGAATTTTAATTGTGTACCTAAGGTCTGATGTAAACTTTTCCAAAATCGAGATGTAAAACTGGAATCTCGATCGGAAACTATTGACTTAGGTACTCCATGCAGTCTCACTATCTCCTTATAATAAATTTTAGCCAGTCGCTCAGCAGTAAAATTTTTCTTGATGGCTAGGAAATGAGCTACTTTTGATAATCTATCTACTATGACCCATATAGCATCATTTCCATTATGGGTTCTTGGCAACCCTTCAATAAAATCCATAGTAATATCATCCCATTTCCATTCTGGGACTTCTAGCGACTGTAATTTTCCAGGGGTTCTTTGATGATCAGCCTTAACCCTTTGACATGTTAGGCATTTAGCCACATATTCAGCAATTTTTCTCTTCATATTATTCCACCAATACATCTTTTTGATGTCTTGATATATCTTGGTGCTACCTGGATGCATCGAAAATGGAGAGAAATGTGCTTCTTTCAATATCTGTTCCTTTACTTCCTCTTGATCGTGTATACACAAGCGACCCCTGTATCTGTACATCCCCTGTTCATCTTGTATGTATTCACTGGGATTTTTCTTAATCATTTTCTCCACATAATTCTTGAAATCCCCATTTTCTTGTTGAGTCATTTTAATTTGCTCAAATAAATTCGACTGGATTTGTAATTGAGACAATCCAACTTGTACCCCAGGTGGGATTACAATTAGCTCTAATTGTGTCAATTCTTGTAGTAGCCCTTCTTCCTTTGTGATGAGATGAGCTAAGCTAACATTTCTACTTAGCGCATCGGCTACTACATTGGCTTTGCCTGGATGATATAAAATGTCGAGGTCATAATCCTTTAATAACTCGAGTCATCTTCTTTGCCTCATATTTAACTCCTTTTGAGTAAAAATATATTTGAGGCTCTTATGATCAGTATAGACCTCACATTTAACTCCATATAAATAATGTCTCCAAATTTTCAAGGCAAAGACTACTGCTGCCAATTCTAAATCATGGGTTGGATAGTTTACCTCATTTGGCTTGAGTTGCCGAGATGCGTATGATATAACTTTTCCATTTTGCATCAGTACACATCCTAATCCTTTCTTTGAGGCATCACTATAGATCACAAACCCTTCTCCGTAGGTAGTGTTAGAATTAGAGCTTTTACCAGCCTTTTCTTTAATTCCTGGAAGCTATTCTCACATTCCTGTGTCCATTCATACTTAACTCCTTTCCTTGTCAGTTTTGTGAGCGGAGCTGACAATTGTGAGAATCCTTCCACAAATCTTCTGTAGTAGCCAGCTAGCCCTAGGAAACTTCTTATTTCCGTGATATTTGTTGGTTGTGGCCACTTTGTTATTGCCTCAATCTTTTGAGGATCTACTTGTACTCCCTTCTCGGATATAATGTGGCCGAGAAAGGCTACCTGTTTCAACCAAAACTCACATTTTTTGAATTTAGCATATAATTTCTCCCTTCGAAGAATTTCCAACACTATCCTTAAATGCTTCTCATGTTCTTCTTCTATCTTTGAATAAATTAATATATCATCAATGAATACCACCATAAATTGATCCAAAAATTCTCAAAAAATTCTGTTCATCATATCCATAAACACAGCTGGAGCATTCGTTAGTCCAAATGGCATGACTAAGAATTCATAATGCCCATATCTTGTTCTGAATGCCATTTTATGGATGTCCTTTGGACATATCCTCAACTGGTGGTAACCTGACTGTAAATCAATTAATGAAAATGTAGAAGCTCCTTTTAACTGATCAAAAAGATCATCTATTCTTGGGAGTAGGTACTTATTTTTTACTGTTACTTTGTTCAATTCTCTGTAATCAATACAGAGTCTCAAACTCCTATCTTTTTTCCTTACAAATAATACTGGAGCTCCCCAAGGTGATGCACTGGGTCTAATAAACCCCTTATCTAATAAATCTTGAATTTGTACTTTCAACTCAGCCAATTCGGCTGGTGCCATCCTATATGGGGCCTTAGATATTGGGGTTGTCCCTGGGATAATTTCTATCTCCATATCCATCTCTCTTTCTGGTGGTAAATTACATAGCTCTTTTGGAAAAATATCTGGAAATTCCTTTACCACTGGGATTTGTTCCATAGGTACCCCATCTCTTATTGTGTTTATAGAGACCAGATAAGCTGTACATTGTTGGCGCATCAGCTTAGCTGCTTTCATAGCTGATACCATCCTTATTGTGTTTTCTGGCTGTCTTATTTTACTGATCTCTATTTCATCTTTTGGTGCTTCAAATTGCACCTTTTTATTTCTACAATCAATTATCGCAGCCCATTGACTTAGCCAATCCATCCCTAATATGACATCAAACTCTATCATGGGTAATAGGATGAGATCAGCTTCCAATATTTTTGTTCCTATCCTAATAGGACATGCTTTGCAGATTTGATTTATACTTGCCAACCTATATACTGGGGATTCTACATGTATAGTACTACTGGTTTCCTCTACCCGAAGTGCGTGTGTGATTACGAATTGGTATGATATAAAGGAATGCGTAGCTCCAAAATCAAATAAAGCTACTGCAGAATTTTCCAAAATGTAAATCATACCTGTAATCACTTTTTCCTCCATCTCTTGTGACTCCGTTCGGGTGAGGGCTTGGACACGCACTGGGTTGGTAACAATATCGGGTCTATTAGCGATGGCGGGGACTTTTTGTTGGGCCGGCCTCCCTCGAGCTGGTGCTCCTTGTAGCTTATTCGGACAATTGGGCGAAATGTGTCCGACTTGACCACAGTTGAAGTACTTTATTATCTTGGCTTCGTCGGTCCAGCAATCCCGGGCCACATGACCCGCTTGGCCACATTTGTAGCATTTCCCCGTTCCTTGTAAACATTCGCCTGAATGGCGTTTGTGGCAAGTTCAGCAAGTCGAGGTGCTCTTGTTGCCGATCTTCTTTTTCCCGGCGATTTCCTTTTTTCCTTTATTAGCCTCACCTTCCTTGGAGGCTGTAAAGAACTATTTTTGAGCTTGCCTAAGCTCCTGAGTCCTCATAGACTCCATCTCCAATGCCCTAGCCCTCTCAATGCTAGAGGCATAGGCCTTTATTAATAATGGGGCTAACCCCTCTCTTAGCTGGGGTCTTAATCCCCTCTGGAACCTTTGTGCCTTATTTTCCGGCACATTGGCCATCCATGGAACATATCTTACTAAGGCATTGAATTTTGTAGCATATTCTGTGACTGTCATCCTGCCTTGGTAAAGCTTTTCGAACTCTATCACCCTCTGGCTCTGTAGCCCTACAGGGAGATGTTGGCCCCGAGTTTATGGCAAAACCCAAGAGGGGAGGGGTGAATTGGGTTCTTGAAAAATCCTTTGGTAAATTAAAACTTAACCCCTTATAATTTCAATCCCCTTGATGAAACGTGATATGAGATAGAATGAGAGGGTGCAAATGGAATATAAAAATGTAAACAATCAAACCAAACAAGAGACAACGATATATAGTGGTTCGGGCAACCTTCCCTACTCCACTCTTCCAAGCACACACCCGTTGTGTCTTGGGTTCCACTATTGTATTTTCAATACAATCTAGAGCACCCGCTCTCTTCTAGATTCTAGCTCTAGGGGGCATATACAACAATCACTTGTTGGTGAGACCAACTCTAACCAACCAAGTCCAAACGATTGGTGAGACAAACTCCAACCAATCAAGCAAAACCCGTTAGTGAGACAAACTCAAACCAACCCCCTGTTTTGCTTCTTCTTGAATTCGGTCTCCAACACCGATTCAAGGCAACAACACAAAATAAAATAAACAAAAGAGAAATTACACTTTACAATGTGTATTCGATTAAGCACCGGAAGCTCCTTGTCATGTAGATGATAAACTTGGAAGCGCACTTGAAAGTTGTAGCACTTGGAAGCTTCAATAGTTATTCAAATATCTTCAACACACATGAATATTAGAAGATGGAAGCTCAACTTGTGTTTTCCTCTTTCTTTCCTCATTCTCTCTTTTTCTCCACGTTCATTCTTCAATGGTATATATAGAGGAAAAAAGGTTCTAGCCGTTGGAGTGGAGGTTCACGCGCATCTAGAGCTCCAACGTTCGGATTTTCGACCGTTACGAGTTGAAGTCGCAAGTGGAGTCGACTTCGGATGAGTGGAGTCGACTTCGGATGGGTGAAGTCGACTTGGGATGCGACTTCGCCTTGTAAAAACTTGCTGTCCAGAATTTTGCCTTCGAAGTTGCAGGTGAAGTCCACTTGGGTCTGGGACTTCACCCAAGTCGCAGGCGAAGTCGACTTGGGATGAGACTTCACTTTGCTGTCTGTCCGAAGTCGCAGGCGAAGTCGACTTGGGTCTGAGACTTCACCTTGCTGTCTGTCCGAAGTCGCAGGCGAAGTCGACTTGGGTCTGGGACTTCACCCAAGTCGCAAGTGAAGTCGACTTGGGCTGAGACTTCACTTTGCTGAACTTGCAATTCATGAACTAAAACTCTTGAAACTTAAATTATTTCACATTCTCATTTTTATACACATAATTTGAGACAAAACATCTGAGAACACTTAGACAAATGTGTTAGATCCTTTTTAATGATATTTTAATTATTTGTTAATCATCAAAATCAAATTAACCATTCTATTCGATAAGCACATCATCAATAATCTCAACAGGAGATATTCTTTATTGAATTCCTCCAAAAAATCATGACACGAAACTTGCTCTGGATGTGGCATAGTGACCATCAGCGTTTCCCACCATTCATAAGCATCTTTTATTAGCAGGTGGGTAGCGCACAATAATTTTTGCTGATCATTGCAGGGCGATATTCTAAATAATTTCTTAATTTCCGTGATCCATTGCTCTGCAATGAGGGGGTCCGGTTCCCCTGCAAACTTGGGCGGTCTCTGGGCAAGAAAGGCATTGATAGCCTTTCTGTCAGCCTCAAGGAGACTATCCTCCACTCCCCTTGATGTGCTGGAATTGGCCGAGGGTCCTGGTCTTTCCCCGTCTCCACTTGATGGCGGGGCCTGCTGGTTCCGCATCTCTTGTAATAACCCAGCAGTTTGGGCTGTCCATTGCTGCATAGCTTTTTCGATAGCCGCAGCAATTCTTCCTTCTATATTGACCTCCGCTTGAGGTCTTGGGCTTTCCTCTCACCGTGGGTGGGTCCTAGAGGATTGCTCCTCAGATTCTGTCCTACTAGTCCTTTTATCGGCTTCGCCCCTTGCCTGATTGACTGATTCTTCCATCGGGGCCTTTCCTTTGTTGGCTCTCGCTCTAGCTCTAGTGAGCGGTATTTTCAACTTCATGAAACATTTATTAGTATAACATCAATATTCATCAATAATAAATAAATCAATCATGATTTCATGTAATCTAGCTTAGTCATTTCTTTCCTTTTCTGCCTATTTACCAATCCATGCTCTGATACCAACTTCTGTGGCGCCCCGAACCGAGGTGCCTAGAAGCCTTACTCCGGGATCGTTTTGATTGGTAAACGTGACTCAGGATTGTTGCCCTGATCACACGGCATGATTTTTTTTTTCATCAATACATGGAAAATTCCAATCATTCATCCAATTTGAAATATATTTCACTTAACACAGTTATGATAAAAAACTATTCCATAAACATTTTCATTGGAATAAAAATATTCCTTTCCATCTCAAAATTATCATCGTTCACTTTACATAAAGTTTACATAAACATCATTTATATCAACAACTATATAACACTTGGCATGCTGCCTTCATCATCATTTTCTGTCTGTTGTTGAAAAAGCATGTGTGTGTAATAATACTCAGTAAGCAAGCTATACATAATTTTTCAATCATTTTCGTGCATTTCATAAAATGCAAATGCAATGCATACATAGCATTCATGACATTCCTTTGGATGCAACGCTAGCTAGGCGCCCATCCCATACATGCTCCCAATTCAGGGAAGTCGCCGCCGGCCTGGGCCTATTAAGCGACTTGGCAATAGCGAGGGGGACATCCGGTCCGCTTACTACCTCGACTAAGGCCTATTCCTCGTGCACATGCTCATTCTCATACACATGCCGGCATGATATTTGCAAATCATAAACAATTTCATAAAAAATATTTAATAAATAATTTCACAAAACGAACTTCAGTTCATGTAAAGCAGTTATAGGTATGGCAACCTTAAATAAATTTCATAAAGCAACTTGCAAACAATTTCAAGCATTTTGGAAATAATTTGCAAAACAGATAACTTGCTTACCTTTTTAGGAGGTGTCTTCGACCTTCTCTTTTCCTTTTCCTATTCAAGGAGAAATGTTATTTTCATTTCTTCTATTCAAGCTGCTTCCCATGAATGTTTTATATTATTTGGGCATTATTTCTTTATGTGGATATTTTTATCCATAGGTTCTTCAAAATTTTCATCATCATATTTAAATATTAATCTCAAATTTTCTTCAAAATCACGCTGTTACTGTAGCAAAATTACTGTAGTAGATCACTGTAGCAAAAATACTGTACCAGATTCTGTTCATCCGAGTAACTGTTCACAGAGACATGGTTACTGTTCATGGGTTCCAAAAATTGATATTTTTTTTCAAAAATAAAAAATACCATGACATCCCTTATGCCTAGTATATCATTGGACATTTCATATATTTTTAATTTATCATCATTTACTTGGCCAAAACAATCATTTTCTCCATATACTAAAAATCATCATATATTCACTTAAGCATAATTCTTAATTCCAAAAATCATGAAATTAATATATCATTATTATAAAATCATATTTATCATAATTATACATCCCAAATCATCATTTATCAATTTTGGAGCATTATTTTCACATATCATATGCTATCTTGCCGAATACCCTATATTCGCTCCAAATTTTTGATGTTTTGGCATAATTCCATTTAAACATTATATCTATACTTATTTTCTCATAATTGGGAATTATCTAAGCATGGTTTTACTTCGTCTAACATTCAAAACAAGTTTGAGGGGAATCCACTTACCTCAGGCGAAGTTATGCCTCTTCAACTCGCCTTTTCTCACTCCAACCTTCGATTCTCCTCTTTCCTTAAAGCTAAAACGTGTGGGGATGGGAAATGAAGTTGCTCAAGTGAGTTTTGAGCTGGGATGGTTGTGAATTTCGTCCATGGCCTGCTCCTCTATTTATAGGGGTCCATTTTTCATGAATTTGCAATTTACCCCCTCTAGCTTAGGGCGTAAAATTGCAAAGGTGTTTTTTTCTAATTTACTAAAGGTGATTAAATCCTTGTGAAGCCTCCCTACACTGCTCCAGGTGCCCTATTTTTCCTATTTTTTTATTTTTTTATTTAATTAATTTTAAGCTAATTAAATCTAAACCCTTGATTTGTGATTTGGATGAATTTGAACCGTTGATCAAAGTCAAATGGCCATCAATACCCCTGCTCATGCCCCCTGCTTTTGCTTCATTTCATTTAATTTTTTATTTTTTATTATTTAATTTTTGTAAAAAGTCAAAAGTAGCATTTAGTTAAAGTAATGCTACTTTTTGATTTTTCATTTGACGTTTAATCTTGACCTTTGATTTGTGATTTTCATCACATCTTAATCCATTCATCATGTCCATTATGAATTTTTAACCATCCATAAAAAATTTCATCGAATTCCGACTTTCGGATTGCAACTTATGAATTTTTTTCTATTTTTCCATAAAATCCGAATTTTGATTAAAATATCCAAAAGAATTGCTATTTTGTCTTGTAGTGATTAAATCTCTATTTTGTTTTTTTATGATTAAGTTAATCCAAGTGATTAACTCTTAATCTTATATCTTAACCCCTATTTACGATTCACGTTACTATTCACGTACACTATTTACGGGGTTAAATTCCCAATTGCATTATTTCAACCTCAAATACACATGTCCATCAATAAGATTCATGAATCTTTATTTATTCATAAAATAATCTTCAAAATTACAAGTGTTGAAATGACGCGTATACGGTCAGGGTTCCACAGAACTACCACGAATCCGGTACATGTGTATGCTTTGACTCGGACCGAGTCTCTGGAACAAGAAGAGAAGGTGGTCACAGGTATGGTTTATATTTTAAGAAATTCGGCAGTTGCTTTGTTTGATTCTGGTGCTAGTCACTCATTCATAGCATGCCAATTTGTGGCCACCCATGCACTACCGGTAGAGGAAATCAATGAGATAATTCATGTAGAATCCCCTGTATATCGGTTAGCCAGTGTTACCCAAGTATGCAAAGCATGCCCAATTAGGATAGGATCATTGATTTTAGAAGCCAATTTGATCCTATTACCTATGACAGAATTTGATGTGATATTGGGTATGGATTGGTTGAGTCAGTGGGGAGCTACAATTGATTGTAAAAATAAGAAGGTTCAGTTAGAAAAAGCCCCAGAAAAAGAGATAGTCATTGGGGAGCTGAGACCACTTGAAAATGTTACGATATTAATATCATTCATGAAAGCGGTCAAAATGATTTGCCAAAGGTGCCAAGCTTATCTGGTATCAGTTAATGTGGAGAAAGGCATGAAGATAGAAATAAATCAAATTTCGGTGGTTAAAGAATTTCCTGATGAATTTTCAAAGGAATTGACCATGTTACCTCCGCAAAGAGAAATGGATATGACATAGATATTATACCTGGTACAGCTCCGATATCAAAGGCTCCATACAGAATGGCACCGGCTGAAATGAATGAGCTGAAAACTCAAATACAGAAGCTGTTAGATAAAGGTTTGATCAGACCCAATGTATCACCCTGGGGAGCTCCGGTATTATTTGTGAGGAAGAAAGATAGAAGTTTGAGATTGTGCATTGATTATCGGGAATTAAATAAGATCACAGTGAAAAATAAATACCCATTGCCCAAAATTGATGATTTGTTTGATCAATTACAATGAGCTACTACTTTCTCTAAGATTGATTTACAGTCAGGGTATCATCAGTTAAGAATATGTCCGACCGATGTTCACAAAATAGCTTTTCGAACTAGGTATGGATATTATGAATTTTTAGTGATGCCTTTTGGGCTCACTAACGCCCCTGCTGTATTTATGGATATGATGAATAGGGTATTTCGGGACTATCTTGATCAATTTGTGGTGGTATTTATCGATGATGTCTTGATTTACTCAAAGACAGAGAAAGAACATGAATTTCATTTACGAAAGGTATTGGAAAGATTGAGAAGAGAGAAATTGTATGCTAAGCTAAAGAAATGTGAATTTTGGCTGAAACAAGTAGGATTTCTGGGTCACATAATAACAGAACAAGGGATTCAAGTTGATCCTCAAAAGATTGAGGCAATTTTGAAATGGCAAAGGCCAATGACCATTATAGAAATTCGAAGATTTCTTGGCTTAGCAAGGTATTATAGAAGGTTTGTTGAAGGTTTTTCTCAATTATCAGCTCCATTAACAAAATTGACTCGCAAAGGAGTCAGGTATGTATGGTCTGAGGAATGTGAGCGCAGTTTTCAGGAACTAAAGCAGCGGTTAGTGGAAGCACCTATTTTAACATTACCTGAAGGGAATGAGGGTTTTGTAATATATAGTGATGCTTCAAGAAAGGGTTTAGGTTGTGTGTTAATGCAGAGAAGAAAGGTGATAGCTTATGTGTCACGACAGTTGAAGCCCAATGAGGTAAACTACCCCACTCATGATCTGGAATTAGCAGCAGTGGTGTTTGCCTTAAAAATATGGAGACATTACCTGTATGGTACTAGATGTGAAATTTATACAGATCATAAGAGCGTTAAGTATATTTCCACACAAAAGGAGTTAAACATGAGACAAAGGAGATGACTTGAGTTATTAAAAGATTATGATTTGGAGATACTATATCATCTAGGTAAAGCAAATGTAGTAGCCGATGCATTGAGCGGAAATGTCAGCATGGCGCATCTTATCACCAAACAGGAAGGATTGCTTCAGGAAATAAGAAAGTTAGAATTGATTGTATGTCCCCCTAGAGTTCAAGTAAGGTTATCACAGATGTACATAGATTGTAAAAGAAAAGATCTAAATATTCAAGTTGGCGAACATGTGTTCATAAAAGTCACACCATTCAAGGGAGTTACGAGATTTGGAAAAAGGGGTAAGTTGAATCCTAGATATATTGGACCATTTGAAGTATTGAAAAAGATTGGGAAGTCAGCTTATAGGATTGCTTTACCTTCGGCACTAGCCTTAGTACACAATGTTTTTCATATTTCTATGCTTAGGAAATATGTAACAGATCCGACCCATGTACTAGTAGCAGAAAACTTACCAATCCAAGATCATTTAAACTATTAGGAAAGACCTATTAGAATTCTGGATCATAAGATACAAAAGCTTCAGAATAGGGAAATAGAATACGTAAAGATTCAATGGAATAGATATTCCGAAGGCGAAGCTACAAGGGAATTAAGGGAGGAAGTAGAAAGGAAATACCCCCAGATATTTAAAGAATAGTGTATTCATAATTATAAGGGGGGAGGATTGTGACACCCTAATTTGAGTAGAAGTCATGTAAATGCTATTGAAAGATTTATGTATGAATAATGTATTCATAATTAAAGTGTTTGCAATTTTTAAAGATTTTTGCGGTTAGGTCATTTGTGTGAATGTTGTTTAAACTTACCAATTGAAGATAAGGTGGATTAAGGTAAAAATTCAGGGAGAAGCACATAATTTTGTGCTTAATAACATGGAAAAATTATATTATGAAAATTTTGATGAACATTGAAAATCACCGTTCAAAACTTAAAATGATCATAACTTGAGCTAGAAAGATCAGATTGAGATGAAATTTGAGATGAACGGATAAAATTATGAAATTAAGGTTTTGGAAAGATTTGATCATGCAAATGATTAAGGGATTAAGCTTGCACGAAATTGGGATTAGAAATTTTGACTATTCAAACCAAAAAATGAATAGCATTTATGTTAAAAATGAATAAAATAAGCGAATGAATAAAGACAAATTTGAGGTGTCAAGAGGGGGTAATTTGTAGGGTATTTTGTGAATTACTAAAAATTAGAAAATTCCTGCAATTATCTCTTAATTAAATGCATAATTAAATGGTTCAAAAAAAGCATAGAAGAGGTGGCAGCCAAGAACGTGCAAATAGCCACATAGTTGCATTTGATGAAATATTTTTTAATAAAATAAATACCAAAAGTCAACTATGAGTTAATGAGGATAAAAATGCATTAAATTAAAGTGAAATTCGGATTTAAAAGGGGCAGATCAAACCGTTGAATGGAAAAGGAAAAAATGGACAGCAACATGCCTCTTGGATGATGTGGACGGTTTGGCGGTTGTATGCATATTTTATAATTTTTTTATTAAGATAAAATGACCCTAAATGCCCTAAAATACTAGGTAATTAAATGAATAATTAAATAAATCTGTAAAAAAAATTAATAATGATAAGATAAGTGCTGCAAAACAGGGACGTGCATAGGCATCAAAAAATGGAGCAGAAAATTTTGACCGTGCAAGTGACGAAAAATGTGATTTTTTGTATTTTTTAAAAATTTATAATGCATGGATAATTAGCTTAGGTATTAGGGAATATAAATTTTCATTTAATAGCAGCAAAATTCGTTGAAAAAAATTGGAAAACAACAGCTGATTGTGGACGTGATCTGGTGGATAGATTTGAGATGATTTAATGCAATGGATAATTAGCAAATTTTTAATTAAGAAAAAATTAATTTAAATGGTCCACAAGTTTCCATGTCAGCTAAGGGGATTGAATTTCATTGGAATTAGCATAGATGAGGTGGCATGTGGGGTCCATTAGCTTGAAATTTCTAGTTAATTGCATAAAAAGCAAGGGACGTCCATATGCATGAAAGGACTTAGAAAATTCCTGCATTTTGAGCTCTCATTCCAGTAGAAACTCATGTCCCCCTTTCATCATTTTTCAAACCCAAAAATAAGTGAAGAAAAAATGAAAGAAAAGGAGGAGTAAGTGGAGGAAGCTTGCTTGAGAAGTGGAAGTTAAGTGACACTAAATAGAAGTATGTATATGACTTGAGTTTGAGTGATTCTAATTTAGTTTTTCTAACTTGATTTATGAGATATGAATATGTTTCATAATGAATCTTGTAATAAGGATTGATGATGATTTTAATTGGGATATTTAATGGGAATTTATTAGCAAATAGTGCAACTAAGAGTTAGATGCAAGTAGAGAGTGAATAGTGTGATGTATGAGCTCCTACACTAGCCTATACTTGCTGAAATTGGTATTTAGTGTTGCTGTTTTATTTAGTTAATATAATCACATGGTTATTCATGATTTAATGTTGAATATATATGAAATTTAGCATGAATTATGAAGTGTAGAAGATAAGCTAGTTAGGGTTTCTTCTAAGACCCGAAATTCACGTTTGAATGTGAACAATGTTACATCAAATGATTCAAATAAATTGTGGGTGAATTGTAGGGTAAAATACCCTAAATATAGGACACCTTGGACGTAAAAGGGGACCTTGTATGAACTCTCGAAATTCGGATTTTGAAGGAAGTGTGAAGTGGACGTCCAAATGGCGTAAACGGGTACCCTATACATATATAAAATGTTGCTTTTTTGCAAATAACTTATATATGAATTTTAAATAGGTGAAAATGCATTTAATTTAGGGTAATAAAGTTAGAATAAATTGCTGGAATCAAGTAGATAAAAATCTGTTTAAGTTGGAGTATCAAAAGAGACGTTCAAAGTGTAGAAATCGGAAATCAAAGTTGCTGTTTTTGGAACTTTGAAAATTGTGGATTAAAAATTCATAAAAATGCACTAAATGAAGTATATAAACTTTCTGAATTAGAGAACAAGTTGTTGATTTGAAAAATTTTAAGAAATATATGAATTAGACGTTGTTAGATGTACATATGTGAAGCAGTGCATATGATAAGATGATAAATGCATTATGTAAAATATTAAAATGCAAAAATATGTTAAAATATGATGGAAAAACATGAAATACATTTCTGAATTGATAATCTCAAATTTTGAGACTAAATTATGGGAATTAAATATGTGATACAATGACTAATTGATATACGTAAGTGTAAAGTACGCATACCCGACTTAGAGATTAAACGGGTTATGAATATTTATGAAAATGGATTGGAAAAAAAAATAAATGCAAGGAAATAGAATTTACATGGATATTATGTTATTCTGTCATAGGAAAAGGAAAGGAAAAGGTCGATCCGGAAAGCTCTTGCTATCAAGGTAAGAAAGCAAATTTTCTAAATTAATTTCTATTTATTAAAATTTCTTTAAAATAATTGTAAATAATGTTTTAACTGCTTTCTTGATTTAGCAAATGTTATTTGAAATTTATTTCTAAATTCTTAAGGATGGTCATTCCTTAACTCACTATGTATTTTAAATTGATTTATATAATTGCTTTACGATTAATGAAAATTGCTGTCCTACGATGTTATGTGTGAAAAATCATGCTAGCATGTCATGGATAAATTCATGTGCACAATGCATAAGGTTCACCTTAAAGGAATAAGTAGACCGATTGTCCCCCTTTGGTGTAGCCGAGTCCCTAAAATAGGCCAAGGGCCGGCGGCACCTCCATGGATGGGAGAAGACAAAGACGGATGGTCGCCTAGCTAGCCTCCATCCTAAGGGATCATGATTCTTTGATCACATTGTCATTATATATCCCCGAGGGGTATAAAGTTGCTTTCCATAATGATTAGAAATAAAAGGTTTCTGCTCCGCAGGTAGTTGATCACTTGATAAGTGTCTCTACTAAATGGAGGAAAATGCTTTTGGAGAATGTTGTTTTTAAAAATATTTTGTTTGAAAACATATATATATATATATAATGCTTGCTTATTGAGTGTATCGTTCACATTTTTATTTTCCAAACCCATAGACTGGTGAATGAAGAGACTCGGCAAAGGAGCAAATAAAATATGATTAAAGCAAGAGAAAAACATTTGCAGTCATGATGATATAGTAGAACTTATGATGAATGGATGTAACTAAGATGTTGTTTTCATAAGGACAACCATGGTTATAACATGCAGTGACATCTGATTTAGGAGAATGTTGTAATGTTTTTGAATAACATGCTTTGTTGGGTGTTGAATGGTTGGAAATGACTTAGTTATTACCTGAGATATAATTAAGAGGAAATAAACTCCTATGAAAATATATTTAACTGAATAATTATTCGTTAAAAACCCGTCGTGTGACAGGGCAAAATTTCTGATCACATTTACCAATAGATACTAATCACGAGGTAAGGCTTAGGATGTGACGCTTGGGTTGGGGGCGCCACAACATTTGTTGATGCCAAGTCCTGGTTACTCATCTTAGGTCAGTCACCCCCTTTTATTACTCTGATAATTTGGTAGGGGTACTGAAGATTCAAGTTAACTCATTTTAGATCCCATTAGAAAAAATTGTGAAATTTTACCATATCTGAGACCATTTAATCCTTTAAAGCACGTGGTTAACATTTGTTTAACTCGGTTCTTATCATTTCAGTTGAAAAGATTAACATGGAATTGAATTATGATAATGTACTATGAGATTTAGTCCAATTCTGTGAAACCCTAACCCATGTAGGACCCATATGTATGCATTAATCATGTATATGATATTTATATGTGAATTATTGAATTATGAAGATTTTATATGATTTTGCTAATTATTGCAATTAGGGTTATGGATTAGCAATAATGATGTGATTAAGCATTTTGAGCTAAAATGAGACAATCGGATTAGAGCATATTGATGTTGATTTAAATATGCAAATATATCATGAAAAATCATTTTCTATTATTTAATGTGAATTATGGGAATTTATATGGTAATTGACAAGTTTAATGGAAAAACATTGAAAAATTCATAACTCAACGCCTGTAAGGCGGATTCAAGTGAAAATTGAAATGAAAATTAATAATATTGGGCTAGGTATTATGGAATTAATGGGTTATAAAAATTCTTGATTAAATGAGAATAATGATTTATTGATCATATTTAAATTTCAACCGTTAACTTTAAATAGTTATAACGGGAGCTAGGAAACTCGGATTGAGATGAAATTTGAAACAGTTAAATAGAATTGTGAGATGTTTATTTTGAATGGCTTGGATTAAGCATGAAATTTTGGAAAAATACCTGCATTGAAAAAGTTGATCATGGTTGACTAATGCTCCACATGAGTACAATGCATTTAATGCTAGAGTACCAAATATAAATGCATGATGTGAATGGGATTTGAGGTAGCAATTGCAGGCCATTTCTAGTGCATTTTGTGCAATTATTTGAAATGCAAAAATGTGAGAATTATCCATCCATTGAATGCATATGATGATGGAGCTACAAAAGGCAAAACCTAGCCTAGAGGAGGTGGCAACATGGGACGTTCAAGGGGCTGTTTTGATGCATATTTTTTATTTTTTTATTTTTAAAATATGCATATAAGTTGCAGGGATGCAAGTACATGATATGTGCATGCAATAATGAAGATTTTCAGCAATAAAAAAATTAGAAAAGGCAGATACATGCAGCCGAAACGTGGACAACATATAGGGATGGAAAATGTGATTTCATATGCTAAGTTGCTGCAGTTTTTGTTAAATTTATTTACACCAAATTAATATATGAATTAAGGGGTAATTAAGTGTACAATTTACTCTTAAATTAGGGTTAAAATTGGAAAAATGAATGGAAAATGGGCAGCAGCAGGACGTGAATGGATGGGCAGATTGACGGTCATGCTTTGATGCAGTTTTTGCTTTTTGTAAAAAGGTAAAATCCCAATTTTACTAGGCTGAAATTTACCCAGGACATAAGGTAGATAAGGGAGCATTTAAGGTTGTGGAAGTTTCCCAAAATGTGGGGCCCACAGCTAGAAAAATTCCAGCAACTAGAAAACCCATGCACGTTGAATTGAGAAGGGATTTTGGAAAATTTCAAGAGTTGGTTTTTCACCGAAGCAACCAGAAGCTCACGTCCCCATTTTTCCCCAGCAAGAAGGAAGAAAAGAAAGGGAGAAAGGGAGGAAATTTGAGAAGAAAAGCAACTCAAAGGATTAGGGTTTGGGTTAGCTCAAAACCAAGAAAGTATGTAGTTGGTTTTAAGTTGTGTAACTTGAGTTTTAAACTCAAAACTTGAAAATGGAAGGGATGCTCAAATGATTTGTAAAATGGTGATTTAACATGATTTTGAATGAATATGGAATGGATATTAGGTTTTATGTATGAATTTTTAAGTTTAAGTTGATGAAAATGAAGTTTTGCATGTGTATTAAGTGGAAAATCGAAGTTGATAAACCCTAAATCTCCAAGACAAGTTGGTATTTTGGTTTGATAAAGTGATTAAGTTATGAATCAATTATACATGTAAAATATATGATGGTTTATGCTTTAATGATAAATTTGTGAAGTTATGGAATGCAAAGTGATGATTTTGACCTAATTTCTATGTTTATATGCTAAAAATGCTATGAAATTTTTTTTGCATGTTTTATGTATGTTATGTAGGGTAAAATACCCTAGGTTTAAGTTATTATGGATTCCTAAAAATATTTGGGAAAAGAAACCCTAAAACTGATTTTTATAGATTTTATGAAAGAACGTCAAACCGATGTGAAACGGGACTCAAAACGTGTAGGCTACTTGCTGTTTCGAGAAATGATAATGTATGGATGTTATATATATGTTTAATCCCTAAATATGGATTAGGTAAAATGGATATATTTGCTGAAATTTCGGAATTATATGACTGCATAGGGTTATGTGTCAAAAGACACGTAAAATGGGTGAAAAACGGGTTCCAAACTTGCTGTTTTGGAAACCTAGGTTGAATGGATTTAAATCCCATAAAAATACCTTGAATGCAGTGGTAATTAAGGGTAATTAAAATCCTGAAAAATGGATTAAATTTCTGAGTTAGCAAATTTTATGAAAAGCATTATGTTTATGTGCTAAATGAGCTTATGTGAAGGGATAAAGGTGAATAGGTGATGAATGGTTTATGAAAAATGATTTTGTGAACAAATGTATGAAATGAGATGAATTCCATGTTTATATATATGTTTGATATTTTATGATATTAATTCCAAAATTTTGGACTTGATTTATGAAGCTAAGGCAATGATATGTACGTAGAAGAAACATCCATGTGTGTATTTTGGAAAAAATGGATAAATGGCAAAGTGAGCTTGATGAACCTATGTATGATGGTTATTGAATGAATATTGTGTAATTGAAATGAATACCCTATGTATGGGGTTATACATGTTATGTTATATGGTAGCCGAAGAAATGTGTATAAAAATGTGCTAATATGTGCAAAATGAGCTATATATGTGTATGATGACTTATGAAGTCAAATAAATGATGTATGTATATGGAATGGGTTGGAAAACTAAATGAAATATGAGAAAAAAAATATATGAAAAATCATATTATTCTCATGTAGGCAAAGGCAAAGAAAAATTTGTAACGGAAAGCTAAGGAATTTAGGTAAGCAAGCAAATTTTCTAAAGGATTTTTGCTTTTCTAAATTGTTTCCATAAATGCAATTTTTGCTTTAACTTGTTTGTTGAAACTATGAAAATTGTTTCTAATGTGTTTAAGGATGGCCATCCCTTAGCAAAATGATGTTGAAATGATATTTTACTTCAAATGCAATATTATGAAATTTCTCTTTGATAAATGCTATGGAAAAATGATGTGAATCTATGTTTCTGATTGAAAAATCATGCTAGCATGTTAAAGATGGATTTATGCAAAAGTTCATGTGCACAGGATACTAGGTCCCCTTGAAGGGTATAAGCGGACCGATTGTCCCCCCTTAGTATGGCCAAGTCACTTGAAACAAGCCTAAGGGCGGCGGCGCCCTCTCTGAAATGGGAGTTAACATGACGGATGATCGCCTGGCTAGCTTCCATCCTAAGGGAGAAATGGTATATGTGTTCATGTTTTCATATGGCATTATGCATATGGGACCCGTGATGGGTACAAGATTTTATGCTTTTAAGATATACCTTTAGACAAGGTATAGATTGCTTTCCAATATGATTTTGAATGAAAAATGTTGCCTGAACTGATTTGCCTATAAAATGCAAATAGCTTTCTTATTGGGTTTCGACTCACTATTTTATTTTCCAAACCCAAAGACAGGTGAAGAATAGGTCATGGAAAAGGAGCAAGTGCCAGCTTAAGGAATTAAGAATTTTTATGTTATGGAACTTATGTGGGAAAAATGTAAACTGAAATTTTTTTTATGGTGCTGATGACTATGATGTATATATGTCGTGTCATCTGATTTAAGCACTTGTTGAAATGTTGCTTCAACAACATATTGCTATGAAATGAATGGATCGAAATGACTTAGATATGTCTGAGATTGAAATTATGAGAACTTGAATTGTTATGTGGATTTCTATAGGATCATAATTAAAAGGATAAATATCCGATAACACCCGTCGTGTGACAGGGCAGCAATTCTGTTCATGTTTACCAATCAATACGATCCCGAGGTAAGGGCTAGGATGTGACGCTCGGTTTGGGGCACCACAGAGCTTAGGATCAGAGCATGGATTGGTAAATAGGCATGGGAAATGTTGGTCCTGAGTTAATGGCAATTACCCAAGAGGAGAGGGGTGAATTGGGTAATTAAAAATTTAAACTTAAACAGAAACTTTACCCCGAATTAATCTAGTCCCCTTTTATGAAGAAACAAATGAAAAGCAATATAGTGCAGAGAGTAGAAATAAATATCAACAAATAAAATTTTATAGTGATTCGGGCAACCTTCCCTACTCCACTCTTCCAAGCTCACACCTCTTGTGACTTGGGTTCCACTATGTATTTCGCAAATACAACTAGAGCCACTGCTCTCTTCTAGATTCTAGCTCTAGGGGGCATCAACAATTCACAGCACAAGTAGGTGACGAGTTCCACTCCAATCACACACTACTTTGCTTACACTTGATCTTAGTTACCCAAACTAAATCAAGTTCAATACAACAAGTAAAAGTGAAAAGACAGTTTCTACACGTTACTGATGTGTAGAGGCAGATTTGGAGCACAAAAGAACTTGTAGCGTAAGCTTAATGATTCAGCAAGTAGCTCTTGGCAGTTTGAAAGCAAGGTTCTTCTTCTAAATGTTGGCTTGATCACTGAAAGCTCTTAGAGATGGGAGTTATGCTCATTCAATGAATTCTCAGCTACCCTCCTCGTTCATATTGAATGTCTTATATAATTTGTGAGGGAATCCGAACGTTTGGAAGTAGGTGGCGCGCATATAATGCGCCAACGTTCAAAAAATTTCCGACCATTGCGACCCAAGTCGCAGGTGGAGTCGACTTCGGGTGCGACTTCGCCCAAGTCGCAGATGGAGTCGACTTCGGGCGCGACTTCGGTTGTCCGTAGCTTCTTCAAGTTCCAGTCTAGGTCGACTTGGTTTTCGACTTGACCCAAGTCGCAGGTGAAGTCGACTTCGGGTGCGACTTCACTTCGTCAACTTGCTTAGTTGGACTTGAAATTCTTTGGAATGCCTTGCTTGCTTGAATTTCTTCATGTTTGATTGTTCTTCCACCATTTTATGTAACTTAAGACTCTTTATGTTTCTTCTATCTTAAAAACATTTGATTTCGTGTCTTGAGTCTTGAATCCTTGAGTATTGGAGTACATAAGAGAGGTCCAAGTGTATGATCTCGATTCTCCATGAAAATATGCAACTTTTCTTGCTCTGGACTTCATTTGATTTTCACTTGAATCTAGCATTGAACCATCTTGATCTGCAAGTTCCGCACTGAAGTCGAAGCTGGAGTCGACTTAGGAAGTGACTTCGGCAGGTCTCGTCCCCCGATTTCAACTCTGGAAAAAATTGATGCCTCGAAGTCGAAGCTGGAGTCGACTTGGTCTGCGACTTCACCCAAGTCGCATGCGGAGTCAACTTGGGATGCGACTTCGGCAGCTTGGTTACCCATTTTCAACTTTGGACGAAAATGACAGGCTGAAGTCACTACTGGAGTCGACTTGATCTGCGACTTTACCCAAGTTGCATGCAGAGTCGACGCCTTGAAGTCGCTTCTTGAGTCGACTTGGGGATCGACTTGGCCTAAGTCAAAGCCTGAGTCGACTTGGAAATCGACTTAACTTGTCATGCTTCATTTTCTTCATTTATATATCCTTTAATCATCTTCACAAACATGTTAGTAACCAAAACTTACTCAAATTGATTTGTTAATCATCAAAACATAAACTTGGCTTATTTTTCACATGTTTCCAACAATCTCCCCCTTTTTGATGATTGACAAAACCGATTTGAGTGTATATCTTTCAATATCTTTGAAGCATACTATTTGTGCTTTTTGAAATTTAACATTTTCATCACAAGTTAAAAATATGAGTTTAACATACATATTTCACTTCCAATACATCACAAGTTAAAAACATGAGTTTAACATACATATTTCACTTCCAATACATCACAAGTTAAAATCATTCATACAAACATTTAAGACCAAGACTCAAATCTCGATCTCTTCTCCCACTTTTTGTCAATTAATCAAAAATAGAGATGGAGCAGGTTAATCCTTTGTGAATGGCGGGGCAGCTCCCCTTGAACCTGTGCTCCCCCTCAGCTTGTGCTTTTCTAAGTTAATTCAAGCATTCCCATATCATTTCTAATTTTATAAAATGGTTCTTTTGCTAGAAGTTTGGTGAATATATCTGCAATTTGATCTTCTGTTCTTACATATTCCAAACATATATCGTGATTTTTTACATGTTCTCTGATAAAATGATGTCTAAGGTCTATGTGCTTGGTCCTAGAATGCAATACTGGATTTTTAGTTAAACATATTGCACTAGTATTATCACATCTAATAGGTATATCTTTAAAATCCTTACCATAATCCCTAAGTTGTTGCTTCATCCAAAGCAATTGGGCACAACAGCTTCCGGCAGCAATATATTCGGCTTCTGCGGTGGATAGAGCAACACTAGTTTGTTTTCTTGAAAACCATGAAACCAACATGTTCTCAAGAAACTAACATGTTCCACTAGTGCTTTTTCTATCTACTTTGTAACCAATAAAATCCGCATCCGAGTAGCCGATTAGATCAAAATTAGAGCTCTTTGGATACCAAAGTCCTATGTTGGTAGTATCTACTAAATATCTGAAAATTCTTTTTACAACTACTAAGTGTGATTCTTTTGGACATGATTGAAATCTAGAGCACATACAAACACTAGACAGTATATCGGGTCTAGAAGCAGTTAAATATAATAAAGAGCCTATCATGCTTCTATATAACTTTAAATCAATTGGTTTGCCTTTCTCGTCTTTGTCAATTTTAATAGTTGAGCTCATAGGCATGGTTGCCCCTTTGCTATTTTCCATGCCAAACTTCTTTAACATTTCTTTGATATACTTGGACTGGTTTATGAAGATCCCTTCACTTAGTTGCTTGATTTGTAGTCCAAGGAAGAAGTTTAGCTCCCCCATTATACTCATTTCAAATTCTTTCCGCATAAGCTCAGAAAATTCTTGACAAAGAACTCATTAGTAGCACCAAAAATAATATCATCAACATAAATTTGAATAATCAAGATATCTTTTTCTTTATACTTGATAAACAAAGTGGTGTCTACCTTTCCCTTTTGAAAGTCATGATCAATCAGAAATTTGCTTAATCTTTCATATCAAGCTCTTGGAGCTTGTTTTAATCTATATAGTGCTTTGGTTAATTTGTATACAAATTTAGATTGATCTTTCTCCTCAAATCCAAGTGGTTGTTCAACAAACACCTCATTTATATACCCATTCAAAAATGCACTTTTAACATCCATTTGAAACAACTTAAAGTTCATGTGAGATGCAAAAGCAAGTAAAATCTGAATGGCCTCTAATCTAGCAACCGGGGCATAGGATTCCTCAAAGTCTATTCCTTCTTCTTGTGAGTATCCTTTTGCTACAAGTGTAGCTTTGTTTCTCACTACAAGTCCACTTTCATCTAATTTGTTCCTAAAGACCCATTTTGTGCCAATGACAATACAGTCTTTTGGTCTTGGAACAAGATGCCAAACTTGGTTTAATTCCTCTTGCATTGCTATGATCCAGTTTTCATCATCAAGAGCTTGGTCAATAGTGAATGGTTCAATTTTGGATACAAAGGCGTATCGTCCACAAATATTTTGTTTTGACCTTCTAGTCTTTACATCTTCATAGACATTCCCTATAACTTGCTCAATTGGATGAACATTTTTGAACTTTAAATCAGTTGGAGGTTTATAGGAATTATTACCTTCACTTACCCTTCCCTCCGTGGATTCTTCTTGCTTTTCCACATGCAATCTTTCAAGGTTACTTATGATATCATCTGCATAACTTAAATCATCTTTTCTTTTGAAGCATGAATTAGATTCATCAAAAACAACATGTATCGACTCTTCTACAACTTGGTTCCGTTTATTGAATACTCTATATGCTTTGCTATTTGATGAGTAACCAAGGAATATTGCCTCATCACTCTTAGCATCCAGTTTTCCCAAGTTGGTTTTTCCATTGTTCAAAACATAACATGTGCAACAAAAAGTATAAAAATATGAAATATTTGGTTTTCTACCTTTCCATAGCTCATATGGGATCTTTTTCAAGATTGCTCTAATGGTAACTCGGTTCAACACATGAGAAGCTGTACTTACAGCTTCACCCCAAAATTTCTTGGATAATTTACTCTCATTTAGCATTGTTCTAACCATCTCTTGTATGGTTCTATTTTTCCTTTCAACTACTCCATTCTATTGTGGAGTTCTTTGTGCAGAAAATGGGTGGTGAATTCCTTTTTCATTACATAATTCTATAAATCGTTTATTTTCAAACTCACCACCATGATCGCTTCTAATGGTCATAATAGTACTCTGTTTTTCATTTTGCACCAAGTTTACAAAAGTTGCAAACATAGAGAAAGCTTCATCTTTGCTAACTAAGAGAATTACCTATGTGAATCTTGAAAAATCATCATCTATTACAAACACATACTTCTTTCCACCAATGGTTAAAATGTCGGATAACCCATATAGATCCATGTGTAGCAATTCAAGTGGCCTAGTAGTGGAAATCTCCCTTTTGGTAGAGAAAGACATTTTAGGTTGTTTTGACAATTGACATGCCTTGCAAATTTTATCTTTGTCATATTTCAATTTTAGCAATCCTTCTACCAAACTCTTTTTCCATAGGGTCTTAATATTTTTCATGTTTATATGCCCAAGCCTCTTATGCCAAACCCATGGATCATTGTCAATGACCATTAGACATTGACCATCTAGTTCATCAAGTGAAACCAAATATACATTTCCATGTCTTTTTCCACTAAACATGATATGTTCTCCATCAAATACATTGTATATAGATAATTCAAATACAACCTTGTATCCTTTGTCACATAATTGGCTAATACTCATTAGATTGTGCTTGAGTCCTTCAACAAACAACACATCCTCCATACATACATTTGAAATACTATAAATGTTTCCTTTACCTTTGATTTTACCTTTCTCATTATTTCCAAAGGCAACGGTTCCATCGTTACAAGGCTTGAGTTTATGAAATAAACTTCTTTCACTTGTCATATGCCTTGAGCAACCACTATCCATGAACCAAACGTTGCTTACCTTTGCCTTGAAACAAACCTGAAAAATAAGCAAATAAATCTTATCTCTTTGGTACCCATTTTATGGGTCCATTTGGGTTAGTAAACTGATTTAATATTTGTTGTTCTATCTTTGAAAGCCAAAATCTTGTGTTTCTTAGAACCAAAACTAATTTTTCACCATGTTCATATAGTTTCTTAAGGTTGCATCTATGAATTTTGTGACCCATCTTGTTGCAAAAATTGCAAGCCATTGGTAATCTAGGAGTAGGCCTCCAAGTATGTAGTGGTTCAAAAGTTGGCCTTTTGGTCCAAACAACTCGTTTCCCTTTAGGTATGTAAATAGGTGCAATTTTGGTTTGATTTTTCCCAAGTATTGGCACATTTGTTTTGAGAGGTCATGTTCAGAAACATTTTCACACTTTCTCCTGGATTAGAGAACTTAGTTAATGATTCATTTAAGGATTCATTCTCCTTCTTCAATTTTTCCACTTCTTTCAATAGTAGTTCATTTTCTTCTTTCAGTTTTGTTGTACTTTCAGCTAGTTTTTCATTTACAATAATAATAGAATTGCATTGTTGTCTCTTTAGTGATAACTTGTTTCCTAGTTTTTTGATTTCCTCATATAATGAATCATATGCATGTTGTAATTCCTCTAATTCAGCACATTTGAGACATCCTTGAATAGAAGAGTAAGTAGATTAAGAATGGAAAATTTTGAAAGTTACCTTTTCATTACTTGTGCATTTTGTTGAGGTGGTTTGCTCTTCCAAAATTTCCGTTGAGTTCAAATTTTCTTTTTGCTCAATCCGAGCCATAAAGCAAATTCTTGCACAATTTGTTGTTTCAAAATCATTGGTTGAGGAGCTACTTGTTGATGACGTTTCTTCATTCACATACATTCCTCTTCCCTTAGGCTTTTGGAATCTCTGGCTTTCATATCTTTTCTTCCTTTCTTGATGATCCTTTGATCTTTCTTCCGGTGTAGGACATTGCGCTTGCATATGTCCCATACCGCCGCATCTATAGCACTTTGTAATCTCCTTCTTCTTCTCTTTTCGTGGTCTTTCTTTGAAATCTTTGAAGTTCTTTTCTTTTCTCACAAACTTTCAAAATTTTTGTGTAAGTAGTGCAATGTCTTCATCATCGTTGTGAGATGAGGAGGTGGACTCATCCGAGTTATGTGCCGCTTTCAATGCAATGGCTCTTTTACCTTTGTGGTGATCTTCATTTCTTTTCTTGATTAGCTCATGTGACATCAACGAGCTAATAAGATCTTTCAACTTCAATGTATTTAGATCCTTGGCTTCTTCTATTGCCGTGATTTTTGGAGTCCATGATTCGGGTAGAGCCCTTAGAATCTTCATGACCTGCTCCGATTCAGAAATTGCTTTTCCAAGATCTTTCAAAGCATTAGTAATTTTAGAGAATCTAGCAAACATTTCAGAAATATTTTCTGTTTCTAACATTCAAAAGCTTTCCAATTCTCCAATCAAAATATTTCTCATTGTCCCTTGGACTTGAGAAGTTCCTTCATAGATAGATGTTAATGTATCCTATATTTTTTTTGCAGTTAGACAAGATGATACTTTATCATATTCGGAACTGGTAAGAGCACAAAACAGTGAGTTCATAGCTTTAGCGTTGCTCTTAACAGTTCTTACTTCCTCATCGGTCCATTTGGAAGCTCTTTCATCAATAGGCAAGGTTACGCCATCTTGGATTGCAATCCAAGAGTCCATATCTGTAGCCATGATGAGTTGTTTCATACGTACCTTCCAATAGCCGAAAATATTCTCATCAAATAATGGTGGCCTAGTAAAAGATTGGCCTTCGGCAAATGCGGGAACGGACGTCGATTGGGATGCGATATCAAAAGATCTCTTTTGTAAAACTCAAAGACCTGCTCTGATACAACTTGTTGGTCCCGAGTTAATGGTAATTACCCAAGATGGGAGGGGTGAATTGGGTAATTAAAATTTTAAACTTAAACAGAAACTTTACCCCTAATTAATCTAGTCCCTTTTATGAAGAAACAAATAGAAAGCAATATAGTGCAGAGAGTAGAAATAAATATCAACAAACAAGATTTTATAGTGGTTCGGGCAACCTTCCTTACTCCACTCTTCGAAGCTCACACCTCTTGTGACTTGGGTTCCACTATGTATTTCGCAAATACAACGAGAGTCACTGCTCTCTTCTAGATTCCAGCTCTAGGGGGCATCAACAATTCACAGCACAAGTAGGTGATGAGTTCCACTCCAATCACACACTACTTTGCTTACACTTGATCTTAGTTACCCAAACTAAATCAAGTTCAATACAACAAGTAAAAGTGAAAAGACAGTTTCTACACGTTACTGATGTGTAGAGGCAGATTTGGCGCACAGAAGAACTTGTAGCGTAAGCTTAATGATTCAGCAAGTAGCTCTTGGCAGTTTGAAAGCAAGGTTCTTCTTATAAATGTTGGCTTGATCACTGAAAGCTCTTAGAGATGGGAGTTATGCTCGTTCAATGAATTCTCAGCTACCCTCCTCGTTCATATTGAATGTCTTATATAATTTGTGAGGGAATCCAAACGTTTAGAAGTAGGTGGCGCGCATTTAATGCGCCAACGTTTGAAAAATTTCCGACCGTTGCGACCCAAGTCGCAGGTGGAGTCGACTTCGGGTGCAACTTCGCCCAAGTCGCAGATGGAGTCGACTTTGGGTGCGACTTCGGCTGTCCGTAGCTTCTTCAAGTTCCAGTCTAGGTCGACTTGGTTTTCGACTTGACCCAAGTCGCAGGTGAAGTCGACTTCGGGTGCAACTTCACTTCCTCAGCTTGCTTAGTTGAACTTGAAATTCTTTGGAATGCCTTGCTTGCTTGAATTTCTTAATGTTTGATTGTTCTTCCACCATTTTATGTAACTTAAGACTCTTTATGTTTCTTCTATCTTAAAAACATTTAATTCCATGTCTTGAGTCTTGAATCCTTGAGTATTGGAGTACATAAGAGAGGTCCAAGTGTATGATCTCGATTCTCCATGAAAATATGCAACTTTTCTTGCTCTGGACTTTATTTGATTTTATTTGAGTGTTTGAGTTGTCTTGGCCTTCATCTTCACTTGAATCTAGCATTGAACCGTCTTGATCTACAAGTTCTACACTGAAGTCCAAGCTGGAGTCGACTTGGTCTACGACTTCACCTAAGTCGCATGCGGAGTCGACTTGGGTGTGACTTTGGCAGCTCTCGTCCCCCAATTTCAACTCTGGACAAAATTGACGCCTCAAAGTCGAAGCTGGAGTCGACTTGGTCTGCGACTTCACCCAAGTCGCATGCGGAGTCGACTTGGGATGCAACTTCGGCAGCTTTGCTCCTCGATTTCAACTCTGGACGAAAACGACGCCTTGAAGTTGCTTCTTTAGTCGACTTGGGGATCGACTTGGCCTAAGTCGAAGCCTGAGTCCACTTGAAAATCGACTTAACTTGTCATGCTTCATTTTCCTCATTTGTATATCCTTTAATCATCTTCACAAACATGTTAGTAACCAAAACTTACTCAAATTGATTTGTTAATCATCAAAACATACACTTGGCTTATTTTCCACATGTTTTCTACAGGAAATTTCTAAGTATAGGAAATTGACAGAATATGAAGAGATATGCATGATTACTCATGAATATACATGATTAACCATGGTTATGTGATGAATTAGATATGATTATATGATGCTCATGTATGACTATAACATGGTAAAATACATGCTAGATGATTGATTTGGTATGCTTCTAACATGATGAAATGCATGCCATATGATAATGAATTGTTGTTGCAATGCAATTTGATTGCTATGTCTACACAGATGGCGGATAGAGGAAAGAGGATGATGAGTGCGGAGGAGTTACGAAGAGAAAGAGAGGAAGAGGATAAGAGACAACAAAGAGAAGAAAATATAATAGATGGTGGGAATCACAGCCCGACAATACACCGTTTCCAATAGTCACCCCAGAATTTTCACCAATACGCACACATGACCACACTAAGGGAAGCTACTATGACTCCTCAAGTCAACATGCACAAGATCTAGGAGAGCCCTCCAGTCATAAACCTAGGGCACGAGTGTTACCAGACACATACCTTGGCATTCTCCGGGATCTCCCTGTTCCAACCGACAGAGTAGACCCCCAAGACCTCCAGGACTTTTGGATGAGGACTCAAGCACCTAAAACCCCTGATGCAGGCCCATGGTATTGGTTTGTTGATGGATGTGTCCGGTTTCGTTACGGAGCTTCTTGAGACAGACTCCATCAGCAGGAAGTAGACATGGCCCTCTATATAAACAGGCGTCGTGTCGAGGGAGTCATCGATATGCCTGCACCTCTTAAACCTGACGAGGTTATGTTATATATAATGGAGAACATAGGTGAAATTGTTCCTCTGACCGAAATTAATGATGATGACGACTCGATGGAATTCCTCGAGCCTTTTGAGGAAGAGGAGGAGGAGGAAGAGGATGAAGTAGAGGAGGAAGTAGAAGAAGAAATAGTAGAGTTTGTAGAGGATGAGGATGATGAGGATGATGAGGTTCAGGCATGGTTCGACACTAGCACTATCATAGAGGCACCCTCACAAGTTCCACATAGACGTCAACGGAGGGGTCCAGGAGGACGATGAACTTATTTGTTTTGCTTTTCTTTAAACAGCTGTATATATATAAGTGTGGTTGATGATCATGTGGTGTATGTATAATTATGGTTGGATGACACTATGGTTGCTATGGTGAACTGACATGTATGTAAGTGTGAAATGGTTACGCTATGCTGAATATGTACATAAGTGTGACTTACTTTTGTATGTACTAACTGTGAATATGGTGTATGTGAATGAATATGTTAATATACTGAACTTCTTATGTTTTAGATGTGTATGGATGAATGAGTATGAGCTGAATGGTGTGATATGTTATGATTGAATAGAATGATTGTGACCATGTGATGATGAGATGAATATGCAATGATTTAAAATTGAATGAAACTTAAATGCATATACGATGATTTTATAATGATTACCAATGAAATGTGTATATAATGATTTAATGCTAATTGAAAATGAAAAGTGTCTATTATATACTCAGATTAAGATAATGGTGGAAACGAGAGCAGGATTGAGGAAAAATAAAGGAAAAGAGACAGAGACAGAGGTTCCAAATCAACACGAAGTTGGCGAATCTAGCCAACATAAAAGGGGAAGACCAGTGACATAGAATCAAAGGAACCAACAAAGGCAGAATGATGAAAGCCCAGAACGGAATGTGGAAGAGGAAACTGAGTCGAGGCAGAATAGACTCATGGAGGAAAGAGTGGCTGAAGCGGTGGAAAAAGCAATGCAGTAGGCCACTAGGGATTGGGCAGCGCAGACTGCCGACATTATACAGGGATTATGGGAAAGGACACAACAAGCTCAGTTGGGAAATGTAGAGCGAGAAGGACCTGCTCCTATGGCGGACCCTGTTGCCACACCGGGACCACTAAGGGATGAAAATTAGCTAATGGAAGCTGATAGAAGAGCCATAAATGCCTTTCTAGCACAGCGACCCCCAAAATTTTCTAGAGAACCAGACTCGGTCCAAGCAGAGCAATGGTTGACAGAGATTAAGAAATTGTTCAGGATATCTCCATGCAATGACCATCAGAAAGTACTGTGTGCCACCCATTTGTTAGCAAAGGATGCGCGTGAATGGTGGGAGACGATGTTAATCACAATGCCATGACCCAAAGAAGTGACTTGGCAAACATTTGTGGAAGAATTTAACAAAGAGTACCTTCCGATTGGAGAGTCAAAAGGTGATAGAATTTGAAAAATTATATCAAGGGAGGATGATGATCACTGAGTATGCTACAAGGTTTAATGCTCTGGTCAAATATGTCCCTTGGATCGCAAATGTGCCACAAAATAAGGCACAAAGATTTCAACAAGGGTTGAGGCCATATCTGCGGGAAAGCCTTGCACCTTTACTGATTAAGGATTATGTTTCAAGCCTTGAGAGAGCAAGGGCTTTAGAAATTGAGGCCTTGAGAACCAAAGAATTAAGATTGGGTTCGAGGGCGTTCAGTGTGGGTCCTAAGGAACCGAAAACTGGAAAAGAGAAAGCTAGAAAAGGCAGTGTAAGAAAGGGAAAAGGAATCCAAAAGAGGAAAAGCTCACCACCGTGTAAGAAATGTCAAAGGCGACGTACAGGCGAGTGTTTAAAAGGCTCGAATCGGTGTTACAAATGTGGACAGACGGGTCACATTGCCAAGGAGTGCAGGCCGGGAGAAGCAAAGGTGGTTAATTGTTATATATGTGATCAAGTGGGTCACATAGCCCCAAACGGCCCAAGCAAGATGCAGTCATCTCAAGGACATGGAAGACCTGCTCAACTTAGGATACCTGGAATGACAAGCAAGCAGGGAACTTCTACGAACCCGGTGCATGTGCATGCCCTAACCCGGACAAAATCTCAAGAACAAGAAGAAAAGGTGGTCACAGGTACGGTTTATATTCTAGGGAATATGGCAGTAGCTTTGTTTGATTCTGGTGCCACCCATTCATTCATAGCATGCCAATGCGTGACCACCCATGCACTGCCGATAGAAGAGACCAATCAGGTCATACATGTAGAATCTCCAGTCTATAGGTTAGCAAGTACTAGCCAAGTATGCAAAGCCTGCCCAATTAGGATAGGATCATTGATTCTAGAAGCTGATTTGATCCTATTGCCTATGACTGAGTTCGACCTGATATTTGGTATGGATTGGCTAAGCCAATGGGGAGTGACCATAGACTGTAAGAATAAGAAAGTGCAGTTTGAAGCAACTCCAGGAAGGGAGATTGCCATTGGAAAATTAAGGCAACCTGACAGTTCAAGTATACTGATATCATCTATGAAAGCTGTCAGAATGATTCGACAAAAGTGTCAAGCTTACTTGGTGTCTGTGAATGTAGGTAAAGGCATGGAGGTAGAAATTAATCAAATACCTGTGGTTAGAGAATTTCCGGATGTATTTCCAAAGGAATTAACCACATTACCTCCACAAAGGGAAATGGATATGGCATTTGATGTGATGCCGGGTACAGCTTCGATTTCTAAAACTCCTTATAGAATGGCGCCAGCTGAGATGAATGAACTAAGGACACAAATACAGGAGCCGTTGGACAAAGGTTTCATTAGACCAAGTGTATCCCCTTTGGGAGCCCCGGTATTGTTTGTGAGAAAAAAGGACGGAAGCTTGAGGTTATGTATTGACTACCGAGAGCTGAATAAGGTTACCATAAAGAATAAATATCCATTGCCCAGGATCGATGATCTGTTTGATCAGTTGCAAGGAGCAACGACTTTCTCCAAGATTGATTTACAGTCAGGGTACCATCAGTTAAGAATAAGTTCGACTGATACTCATAAAACGACATTTCGAACCAGGTATGGACACTATGAGTTGCTGGTAATGCCTTTCGGACTTACTAATGCTCCTGCTGTATTCATGGACATGATGAATAGGGTTTTTCGGGACTATTTAGATCAATTTGTGGTTGTTTTTATTGATGATGTCCTGATCTACTCTAAAACGGAGAAAAACGGAGAAAGAACATGAAGACCATCTGCGAAGGGTTTTAGAAAGGTTGAGGAAAGAGAAATTATATGCAAAACTGAAGAAATGTGAGTTTTGGCTGAAACAAATAGGATTTCTCGGACATATAATATCTGAAAAGGGTATTCAAGTTGATCCTCAAAAGATTGAGGTGGTTTTGAAATGGCCAAAGCCGACAACCATTACGGAAATTCGAAGCTTCCTAGGGTTGGCCGACTATTATAGAAGGTTCGTGGAAGGGTTTTCACAATTGTCAGCCCCGTTAACCAAGTTGACTCGTAAGGGAGTTGGGTATGTATGGTCTGAGGAATGCGAGCGCAACTTTCAGGAATTGAAACAACGGTTAGTAGAAGCACCCATTCTAACCCTACCCGAAGGAAATGAAGGGTTTGTGGTTTATAGTGATGCATCGAGAAAAGGATTGGGTTGCGTTTTGATGCAAAGGGGTAAGGTGATAGCTTATGCGTCACGACAATTAAACCCCAATGAGGTAAGCTACCCTACGCATGATTTAGAACTAGCAGCGGTGGTATTTTCCTTAAAAATATGGAGGCATTACCTGTATGGTGCAAAATGTGAGATTTACACTGATCATAAAGCGTTAAATATATTTTCACTCAGAAGGAGTTGAACATGAGACAAAGGATATGGCTCGAGCTATTGAAGGATTATGATTTGGAAATTTTATACCATCTAGGTAAGGCAAATGTGGTAGCTGATGCATTGAGCCGAAATGTCAGCTTAGCGCATCTTATCACTAAGGAGAAAGGGCTGCTTAAGGAGATAGAGCGAATGGAATTGATTGTATGTCCACCAAGAGTCCAGGTCCGACTGTCACAATTACACATACAATCATCACTTTTTGAACAGATCAACGTTGCGCAGCAAAAGGACACAGACCTACATACACATGTTGAGAAAATGAAGAGAAAGGGGTTGATAGAATTTGATATTGATGAACAAGGTGTGATCAGGTTCAAGGGTCGCCTTTACATACCTAACATAGCTGAATTGAAAGAACAGATCCTTAAAGAGGCACATTTTTCACCTTTTTTTATTCACCCAGGGAGTACTAAGATGTATCAGGATCTCAAGAAAGCATATTGGTGGAATAATATAAAAAGAGAGATCGCTGAATATGTAGCTAAGTGTTTAACTTGCCAACGGGTGAAGGCGGATCACCAGAAAATACCTGGTAAGTTACAGTCCTTGGAAATTCCCGAATAGAAGTGGGATGAAATTACAATGGACTTTATCGAAGGATTACCTAGAACCCAAGCAGGAAATGATTCTATATGGGTAATCATGGATAGGTTATAAAAAGTCGTGCACTTCCTACCTATCAGAAGGACTTATACATCGGAAAAGCTAGCTAAGGTTTACTATAAAGAGGTTGTACGATTACATGGAGTGCCAAAGTCGATTATCTCAGATCGAGATGCGACGTTTACATCAAGGTTTTGGAAAAGCTTACACGAAACCTTAGGCACCCAACTCAAATTCAGTACAGGTTTTCATCCTCAAACCGATGGAAAAATGGAGCGGGTGAACCAAGTCGTTGAAGATATGCTCCGTATGTGTACCTTAGAGTTTGGAGGATCATGGGATGAGTATATCTCAATTGCGGAATTCGCATATAACAATAGTTATCAAGCTAGCATTCAAATGGCTCCATTTGAGGCATTGTATGGTCGACGGTGTCGAACGCCGTTGAACTGGGATGAAGTTGGAGAGAAGCAATTAGCCCCAGACTTATCTCAACAAATGGCAAACAAGGTGAAGACTATTCGCCAGTGTATACTCACAACCCAAAGTCGGCAAAAGAGTTACACAGATTGCAAAAGAAGGGATCTGAACATCCAAGTTGGCGAACACGTGTTTATTAAGGTCACGCCATTCGAAGGGGTTACAAGGTTTGGAAAAAGAGAAAAACTGAATCCCAGGTATATTGGAACATTTGAAGTTTTGAAAAAGGTTGGGAAATTGGCATATCGAGTAGCCTTGCCCCCAGCGCTAGCTTTAATTCACAATGTGTTTCATATATCGATGCTTAGGAAACATGTTCCAGACCCAACACATGTATTAGTGGCTGAAAATTTGCCGATTCAAGATTATCTAAACTATGAAGAAAGACCAGTGAGGATCTTGGATCACAAGGTACAAAAGCTTCGGAATCGGGAAATCGAGTACGTGAAGGTGCAGTGGAACCGATATTCCGAAAATGAAGCCACTTAGGAGCTAAAGGAAGAAGTGGAACGAAAGTACCCCCATCTATTTAAAGAATAGATGGTTTCGGGATGAAACCTGTTATAAGGGGGGAGGATTGTGAAACCCTAACCCATGTAGGACCCATATATATGCATTAATCATGTATATGATATTTATATGTGAATTATTGAATTATGAAGATTTTATATGATTTTGTTAATTATTGCAATTAGGGTAATATGTTGATTTAAATATGCAAATATATCATGAAAAATCATTTTCCATTATTTAATGTGAATTATGGGAATTTATATGGTAATTGACAAGTTTAATAGAAAAACATTGAAAAATTCATAACTCAACGCCTGTAAGGCGGATTCAAGTGAAAATTGAAATGGAAATTAATAATATTGGGATTGGTATTATGGAATTAATGGTTTATGAAAATTATAGATTAAATGAGAATTATGATTTATTGATCATATTTCAATTTCAACCGTTAACTTTAAATAGTTATAACGGGAGCTAGGAAACTCGGATTGAGATGAAATTTGAAACGGTTGAATGGAATTGTGACATGTTTTTTTTGAATGTCTTGGATTAAGCATGAAATTTTGGGAAAATACCTGCATTGAAAAAGGTGATCATGGTTGACTAATGCTCCACATGAGTACAATGCATTTAATGCTAGAGTACCAAATATAAATGCATGATGTGAATGGGATTTGAGGTAGCAATTGCAGGCCATTTCTAGTGCATTTTGTGAAATTATTTGAAATGCAAAAATGTGAGAATTATCCATCCATTGGATGCATATGATGATGGAGCTACAAAAGGCAAAACCTAGCCTAGAGGAGGTGGCAACATGGGACATTCAAGGGGCTGTTTTGATGCATATTTTTTATTTTTTTATTTTTAAAATATGCATATAAGTTGCAGGGATGCAAGTACATGATATGTGCATGCAATAATGAAGATTTTCAGCAATAAAAAAATTAGAAAAGGCAGATACATGCAGCCGAAACGTGGACAACATATAGGGATGGAAAATGTGATTTCATATGCTAAGTTGCTGCAGTTTTTGTTAAATTTATTTACACCGAATTAGTATATGAATTAAGGGTAATTAATTGTACAATTTACTCTTAAATTAGGGTTAAAAAATGGAAAAATGAATGGAAAATGGGCAGCAGCTGGACGTGAATGGATGGGCAGATTGACGGTCATGCTTTGATGCAGTTTTTGATTTTTGTAAAAAGGTAAAATCCCAATTTTACTAGGCTGAAATTTACCCAGCACATAAGGTAGATAAGGGAGCATTTAAGGTTGTGGAAATTGCCCAAAATGTGGGGCCCACAGCTGGAAAAATTCCAACAACTTGAAAACCCATGCACGTTGAATTGAGAAGGGATTTTGGAAAATTTCCAGAGCTGATTTTTCACCCAAGCAACCAGCAGCTCACGTCCCCATTTTTCCCCATCAAGAAGGAAGAAAATCAAGGGAGAAAGGGAGGAAAATTGAGAAGAAAATCAACTCAAAGGATTAGGGTTTGCATTAGCTCAAAACCAAGTAAGTATGTAGTTGGTTTTAAGTTGTGTAACTTGAGTTTTAAACTCAAAACTTGAAAATGGAAGGGATGCTCAAAGGATCTATAAAATTTTGTTTTAACATGCTTTTGAATGAATATGGAATGGATATTAGGTTTTATGTATAAATGTTTAAGTTTAAGTTGATGAAAATGAAGTTTTGCATGTGTATTAAGTGGAAAATCCAAGTTGATAAACCCTAAATCTCCAAGACAAGTTACTGTTTTGGTTTGATGAAGTGATTAAGTTATGAATCATGTATTCATGCAAAATATATGATGGTTTATGCTTTAATGATAAATTTGTGAAGTTATGGAATGCAAGTTGATGATTTTGACCTAATTTCTATGTTTATATGCTAAAAATGCTATGAAAATTGATTTGCATGTTTTATGTATGTTATGTAGGGTAAAATACCCTAGGTTTAAGGTATTATGGATGCCTAAAAATATTTGTAAAAACAAACCCTAAAACTGATTTTTATAGATTTTAAGAAAGAACGTCAAACCGATGTGAAACGGGACTCAAAACGTGTAGGCTACTTGCTGTTTTGAGAAATGATAATGTATGGATGTTATATATGTGTTTAATCCATAAATATGGATTAGGGAAAATGAATTTATTTTCTGAAATTTCGGAATTATATGACTGCATAGGGTTATGTGTCAAAAGACACGTAAAACGGGTGAAAAACGGGTTCCAAACTTGCTGTTTTGGAAACCTAGGTTGAATGGATTTAAATCCCATAAAAATACCTTGAATGCAGTGTTAATTAAGGGTAATTAAACCCCTAAAAAATAGATTAAATTTCTGAGTTAGCAAAATTTATGAAAAGCATTATGTTTATGTGCTAAATGAGCTTATGTGAAGGGTGATGAATGATTTATGAAAAATGATTTTGTGCAAAACTACATGAAAATGAGATGAATTCAATGTTTATATATCTGTTTGAGATTTTAGGATATTAATTCCAAAATTTTGGACTTGATTTATGAAGCTAAGGCAATGATATGTACGTAGAAGAAACATCCATGTGTGTATTTTGGAAAAAATAGATAAATGGAAAAGTGAGCTTAATGAACCTATGTATGATGGTTATTGAATGAATATTGTGTAATTGAAATGAATACCCTATGTATGGGGTTATACATGTTATGTTATATGGTAACCGAAGAAATGTGTATAAAATGTGCTAATATGTGCAAAATTAGCTATATACGTGTATGATGACTTATGAATTCAAATAAATGTTGTATGTATATGGAATGGGTTGGAAAACTAAGTGAAATATGAGAAAATGAAATATATGAAAAATCATATTATTCTTATGTAGGCAAAGGCAAAGAAAAAGTTGTGACGGAAAGCTAAGGAATTTAGGTAAGTAAGAAAATTTTCTAAAGGATTTTTGCTTTTCTAAATTGTTTCCATAAATGCAATTTTTTCTTTAACTTGTTTGTTGAAACTATGAAAATTGTTTCTAATGTGTTTAAGGATGGTCATCCCTTAGCAAAATGATGTTGAAATGATATTTTACTTCAAATGCAATATTATGAAATTTCTCTTTGATAAATGCTATGGAAAAATGATGTGAATCTATGTTTCTGATTGAAAAATCATGCTAGCATGTTAAAGATGGATTTATACAAAAGTTCATGTGCACAGGATACTAGGTCCACTCGAAGGGTATAAGCAGACCGATTGTCCCCCCTTGGTGTGGCCAAGTCGCTTGAAACAGGCCTAAGGCCGGCGGCGCCCTCTCTGAAGTGGGAGTTAACATGACGGATGGTCGCCTGGGTAGCTTCCATCCTAAGGGAGAAATGGTATATGTGTTCATGTTTTCATATGGCATTATGCATATGGGACCCGTGATGGGTACAGGATTTCATGCTTTTAAGATATACCTTTAAACAAGGTATAGATTGTTTTCCAATATGATTTTGAATGAAAAATGTTGTCTGAAATGATTTGCCCGTAAAATGCAAATAGCTTGCTTATTGAGTTTCGACTCATGATTTTGTTTTCCAAACCCAAAGACAGGTGAAGAACAGGTCATGGCAAAGGAGCAAGTGCTACCTTAAGGAATTAATGGAAAAACTTAGAATTTTTATGTTTTGGAACTTATGTGGGAAGAATGTAAACTGAAATTTTTTTTATGGTGTTGATGACTATGATGTATATATGCCGTGTCATCTTATTTAAGCACTTGTTGAAATGTTGCTTGAACAACATATTGCTATGAAATGAATGGATCGAAATAACTTAGATATGTCTGATATTGAAATTATGAGAACTTGAATTGTTATGTGGATTTCCATATGATCATAATTAATAGGATAAATATCCGATAACACTCGCCGTGTGACAGGGCAGCAATCCTGATCACGTTTACCAATCAATATGATCTCGAGGTAAAGGCTAGGATGTAATGCTCAGTTTGGGGTGCCACAAATTCATTCACATGTTACTTGCAAATTTCCATAACACATAGTCCTTAGCTAGAATTTTTAATTTTTCATAAAATCGATTTCAAGTTAAAGTTTTTCTCGACCTTGCACATATTTCATCAAAATGGATTGAAACATGATAATTTTCACAGGCAAAATTTGACATGATATGCAATCTAACACATGTATACGAGATATGAATCAAAACACACCAAAAGAAATTATACACGCCCCAAAACTTGAGGGATGCATTGTTCTCAATGCATGCAACTACATGAAACCTACATGATCATAGACTAAGAAATAAATACAAAAGGAATATAAAATGAAAAGGACAGGTACTCCCCTAGGCGTTTGATGTGGAGGAATCGTCGTCGTTACGCTCACTTTCTTCACCAGGCTGATGTGAAGATTGACCAAAATAGGTTTGGAACTCGGAAGGTGTCGATGAGAATGGTGGTAAAGCCTTCATATCAATCTGTCAGTCTTCCATGAGTCTTCGAAAGTGCGCCTCCATAGCCCGATTGGACAGCTGTAAAAACTGGGCTTGGGCTGCCATTAGATTCTCCAAGTTGGTCAGCCTCACATTGGTTGGGAGCGGTTGAGAACGACGTCACAAATAGGAAGAAGGAAGAACGAGCAGCACAATATTTAAAAGTGTACTGCAAGGTCAAATCTCCAGGACTCTACACCCCAAATATATTCCATAAAAGCTCTTCTCAGAAAATTGAACTCAAGTTTCAAGCCATATGATTGATACCCCAAGTGCAGTTCATAAACTCCTCCCCCACTACTTTAAACCCTTAGCAACAACAAAATAATGGAACAATTTGAGCCAAAAAGTTATCCACAAGCAACACATCCACATGCCCGCAAATATATGAGAAATGCAAGCCACCCTTTTTCACACCTTTTACTTAAAGTAATAAAACAGGTCATTTACTAAAAGCAGTAAAAAAATTGCATAGAACTTCAATGGCCCCAAAATATGCAAAAATGGAGGATTTTGATATTGGAAATGATATCAAATAATCAAACCATGGTCTTCATGTTGACGGGCTCGAAACATGCTTTTCCGTTGATATGTGGTAGCTCCCGTAACTCCTCCGGGATAAAAAGTTATGACCAGTTGAAGTTGGCATGCTGAAAACTCATGTTTTGCTATTTTTTTATACTAGCTAGGGGGATGGCGCCAGGGCGCCAAAAATTGAGGCCTATGTGCCAACTTGCTGACTCAAAAGTTGCAACATGTTGTTTCCTTGAAAAAATGTGGCGTCGGGTCGCCGGATCATGGCGCCAGAGTGCCACTTCTCTATCCTAATTTGTTGCAACATATTATTTTGTAAAAAATTAGCGTCAGGGCGCCAAAAATTGAGGCCGAGGCTTCACTCCAACTGCATTTTCTTGTCTTGAATGATGAATATAAACTTGAAACTCCTTGATTCCATCATCTATCAACTTCAAAGTGGATTGAAAATCCATATGATAATCCTGTCCTTCCTTGCCTTGGGAGATACTGCTTTATTCTTAGATCAAAAATCAAAAAGTGTAATGGGTTACCTCCCATTCAGCGCTAAATTTATCATCTTCATCCCGATGTCCCATTATGATTAGCCAATTCTCGCTCTATTGAACTTCCTTCCATGCGAATTGTGCTCTGGAAGTTCAGCTCTCTTCTTAGCCTCATCAAATAGATCAGTTAGCCTCTTTTCTTGAATTTCATAGAGACTATAGAAAAGATTTTCAGGGTCTTGAATAAATGATAGCTTTAAGATGCTGCTTTCCAAGGCAATGCATTGATCACTTAAGTCAAGCTGCACCTGAATTTCAGGAAGACAAATTAAAGGCATGTTCATATGATAATTTTTAACTTTCTCCACTATATCAATCTCTATTTCTTCATCGATTTTCTCTTCTACTTCTTGGCTTTCCATTAGCTCGGCCAATTGTTCAAGCACATGTTGAGGTATAGGTTGCTCCATCAACTCGATTGATATATCTTCATTAATGCTCGGAGAGACTTCACAGCCCTGTTCCAACTTGTCTTCTTCTGAAATTTCTTCTTTATGACTGAAAGACTCTTCTTGATGCTGGCATTGGATTGCGGTAGCCAATTGCTCCACCTGTTTCTGCATGTTCTTATTAAATTTCATTTGGCTCTTCATGAATTACATGAACATGTCCTCCAAAGATGACTTGCTTTCAAGTGGTGATGGCTCCCCTGCTTGATATGCTTGAAATCCTATCGACATCATATTATCTGATTGCAGGTCTTCATAATTGTCCTATACATCATTTGAATGATCAAGATAGCCCATAGATACTGAGTAATGCACGCATTGATTTGATAAATGTCTCTCGCCTCCACATAAATTGCAGTAAGTTGAATAAGAATTGCCCATATTCTGCATTTGATTGTCAAAACCTGCAAATTGAGCTGGAGGTGCCCATATATTGTCATACTCATGGAAACCTATTGTGCTTAGTGTTGAAAATTCTGCATTTGGCCAATGGTAAGCATTTGAAGCCATTGTACATTGCAATAAAAAGATCCCTGAAATAAACTTTTATCAAAATCAAAGAAAGAAAAAAAAACTATGTATAATATATACACATTCACAAAAGACAACTGAAATTGTCAAGTACTAAGTTTAAATCAATCCTCGGCAACGGTGCTAAAAACTTAACGAGCTGTGTATATACCTAATTATAATGCTCGTTTTAACGCAAATATACGTGCCGATCAAGTAATAAAGAGTGAGTAGAGTATCGTTCCCACGAAGATTGTGTCAAACGGATTAGTACCTTAAATCTCAATTGTCTAAGTGAATTGGTAAAAGGAATGAGATTTGGTTTCAAAGAATTGAATTAAACTAAGCAAAGCAGTAAATGACCAAAGTGGTGTGGAATACTACTGAGATTGCCTTGAGATGATTAAGACAGGTGGGAATATGAATTCATTGAATCATAGCTATGTCATTTCGTCCACTTTAAGTTAGTTGTGCAGAGATTACTAATCTAGGTTCATTCATATTCATATATGTCTTCCAACACATACAAACCTAACCAAGTTTTAGTTATTTACTATGTTCCCATGCACACAAGTAAAACAAGATTGATAACCACATAACCTAATCAAGATTACACAGGGTTAATAGGTATATTCATATCCATATTAACATCCAACACAAACAAGAGCTGGAAAACTTGTGTCTCATGTATGGATCTTATTCAAATCCCACTTTTCCAAGCATGAATCTGAATATTCAATCAATCCACAAGGTTGCAAAGCTTGTAAATGCATTAAGCATGATATATAAGGGTAATCTCAAGCAACATAAGTCACATCACAACTATATTGTCAATTCAAGCATAAGAAAACTAAATAACATAGGTTACGAGTTCAAATCCTACATATCTCCCACCATAGGAAGGTTTAGCCCATAAACATGACTTCAATTCCCATTAAAATCAAGTTACGATCATCCAAAGCAAGGAGAATAACAAATAGGAAGAGAAAGATGAGAAGAGGAGATGAAACTCAACAGATTTTCAATGATAGCTTCGATCTCCACTTGATTTTCTCTCGTTCCTTGAAGCTTTGGGTTTCCTCCCTTTTCTCCACAGCCGCCACAACCTCACTCTGTGTTCTCTGTGTCTCCCCTGACATGAATCCCTAGGTTTCTATTTAAACCTTCCAGCTTGCGCAGCACATGTGCAGAAATCCGTGCGTACGGATGCGTAGTGGCACCTAGGCGCCAACTCTCTATGTGCTGTGTAACTCGGAAACCTTTTGGAATGCCTTGGAAACTCATGCCTTGGCGCCTAGGCACCCCAAGTTGGCGCCTAGGCGCCAACTCCCTAGAAGCTTTATGACCTAACAAATCTTTTAGGCTTCGTCTGCATGTTAGTGAAGTGGTGCCTAGGCGCAAACTCACTGGAAGCTCTTTGCCTTATGAGGTGCTGAAACTTCTAGCTAAGGCATGTAGGGTGGCGCCTAGGCATGGATTGCTACCAAGTTCAATGTCTTGGTAAGATATGTACCTTGGATTGCTAACGTGCCAGAAAATGAGGCACAAAGATTTCAACAAGGACTGAGGTCATACCTAAGGGAGAGCCTTGCGCCTTTATTAATTAAGGACTATGCATCGAGCTTAGAAAGGGCAAGAGCATTGGAAATTGAGGCATTGAGAACCTTGGGGTTGGATGAAGAAGAAGATTTGTTTAGACTGGGTGTTAAGGAAGAGGGAACGGGGATAGAAAAGAGTAAGAAAGGAGGGATGGAAAAAGGTAAATCTACCTCTAAGAAGAATTCTCTATTATGTAAAAAGTGTCAAAGGCATCACCAAGGTGAATGTTTGAAAGGATCAAACAAATGCTACAAGTGTGGACAGACAGGTCTGTTGAAAACAATTGTTGAAAATCAAATGCAAAATATCTAAAGCATGTGTTTTGATGATTAACAATACAATTTGAGTAAGTTTTAACTACAAATACATTTTGTGTAATGTTTTAGTTATAAAAGTGAAAAATATGAAGTATTGCAGGTCAAGTCGATCCCCAAGTCGACTCCAGCATCGACTTAGGCGAAGTCGATTCCCAAGTCACCTCCAGAAGCGACTTCAAAAGTCATCCTCTGTCCAGCGTTGAAATTGGAAGCAAGAATTCTTGAAGTCGCACTCGAAGTCGACTTCACCTGCGACTTAGGTGAAGTCGCAGACCAAGTCGACTCCAGCATCTACTTCAATCAGACAGGGCAAAAATTTCAAGAGCTACGTCGGGGAATAAGTCGACTTCAAGATAGACTTGAACTAAATTAAAGACTAAGTCGACTTAAATGTTCGACTTGGAGCATATGAAGATTAATTCAAGTCCAAAGCAAGTAAAGACAATTTCAAAGAAGCCTAAGTTCACTTGGCAAGAAAGAGAAGTCAAGTCGCAAACGAAGTCGACTCCAGCATCGACTTGGGTCAAGTCTCAGACCAAGTCGACCAAGAAGACAGACTTGGAAACTAAAGCATCCGAAGTTGCACCCGAAGTCGACTCCACATGCGACTTGGGTCAAGTCCAAGGCGAAGTCGACCTGAGGAAGAACTTGAACAAATGAAGCATAGTCGAAGTTGCACCCGAAGTCGACTCCAGCATGCGACTTGGGTGAAGTCGCACACGAAGTTGACTCCACCTGCAACTTGGAGAAATAACGTTCGAATTTTTGAACGTTGGAACATTTATTACGCGCCAACCAACTCTATAACATTCAAAATTCTCCCTCCTCTATATATAGATACTCAAGCAAACGTGGAAATACACAAGATAGAGCTGAAAAAGAGGAAAGAAGTGCTACTAAGAGTTTCAATCCACTTTTCTCTGTTGGAAATATGTGGAAAATAAGCTAAATCTATGTTTTGATGATTAACAAATCAATTTGAGTAAGTCTTGGCTACTAACATGTTTGTGGAAGTGATTAAGGCATATACATTTGAAGAAAGTAGAGCATGGAAGGCCAAGTCATTCCCCAAGTCGACTCCAACATCGACTTCAAAAGAGCCAAATCCGTCCAGAGTTGAAATGGGAAGAAGAGCAGGTGAAGTCGCAGGCCAAGTCGACTCCACTTGCGACTTAGGAAGCCAAGTCGCAAACGAAGTCGACTCCAGCATCGACTTCAGATGCCAAAATCACTCCAGAGTTGAATTTGGGAGAGAAAGATACCGAAGTCGCAGTCGAAGTCGACTCCAGTTACGACTTGGGTAAAGTCGCAGACGAAGTCGACCCCGAGTTTGACTTGACGTTTTTCAAAGTTCAAAGATGCAGTTTCAAGCTCATTCTAAGAGTCAACTTGAGTGTTCTCAAAACCAAATCAAAGGTGCAAGATCAACTTAAATCTCTCAAGTCCAAGACAAAGCTCCAAGCATATCTCAAGATGAAGAAATTCAAGCTATGAAGACTAATCCAAGTTCAAAACAAAATGCATAAGCTTGACCAAGAAGTTATTCAAGATCATAGGCTTACAAAACATGGAGCAAATAAAAGCAAGCTAAAATGAAGACAATAATTCAAAAGGAAAGACATGAAAAATGCAAAAGAAATAAAGGCATGAAGGAACAAAGCATCCCGGAATTATTCAAGCTCATCAAGACAACTGACGAAGTGAAGTCGCACACCGAAGTCGACTCCACTTGCGACTTGGGTCAAGTCGATACCCAAGTCGACCCGACCTGGAACTTGAAGTCGCTAACGGAAGGCGAAGTCGCACCCGAAGTCGACTCCATCTGCGACTTGGGCGAAGTCGCATCCGAAGTCGACTCCGCCTGCGACTTGGGTCGCAACGGTCGGATAATTTTCGAACGTTGGCGCATTAAATGCGCGCCATCTACCTTCAAACGTTCGGATTCCCTCCACAATTATAAAAGGCATTCATTGTGGACGAGGGAAGTAGCTGAGAATCATTAAGTGTGCTTAACTCCCATCTACAAGAGCATTAAAGAGATCAAGCCCATTCAAAGAAGAAGAACTTTGCTTCAAACTGCAAGAGCTCAACTTCTGAATCTTCAAAGCCAATACTACGAGTTCTTCTCTGCGCCAAATTGCTTCTACACATCTGTAAAGTGTAGACTCCTTTTTGTTATTTCATTTTGATTGTATTGAACTTGATCTAGTTTGAGGAACTAAGATCAAGTGTAAACAAAGTAGTGTGTGATTGGAGTGGAACTCATCACCTACTTGTGTTGTGTCTTGTTGAAGCCCCCTAGAGCTGGAATCTAGAAGAGAGCAGTGGCTCTAATTGTATTTGAGGTATACAATAGTGGAACCCAAGTCACAAGGAGTGTGAGCTTGGAAGAGTGGAGTAGGGAGGTTGCCCGAACCACTATAAAAATCTTGTGTGCTTGACTTATATTTCTGCTCTCCACATTATATTGCTTTCCATTTCATTTCTTCTACCAAGGGGATTAAACTTTCAAGGGGTTAAGTTTTTTAAGTTACCAAAGAATTTTTTAATGAACCCAATTCACCCCTCCCCTCTTGGGTTTTGCCATTAACTCGGGGCCAACAAGTGGTATCAGAGCAGGTCTTTGAGTTAAACCAAAGAGATCTAATCACATGGCAACCCAATCTACTTCTGTTCCCGCTTTTGCTGAGGGCCAATCATTTACTAGGCCACCATTGTTTGATGGGAACAATTTCGGCTATTGGAAGCTTCGAATGAAACAACTCATTATGGCTACCGACATGGATTCTTGGATTGCAATCCAAGATGGTGTAACATTGCCTATAGATGAAAGAGCTTCCAAGTGGACCGAAGAGGAAGTAAGAACTGTAAAGAGTAATGCTAAAGCTATGAACTCACTATTTTGTGCTCTTACAGCTTCCGAATATGATAGAGTATCATCTTGTCTAACCGCTAAAGAAATATGGGATACTCTAACATCCATTTATGAAGGAACCTCTCAAGTCCAAGGGACTAGGAGAAATATTTTGATAGGAGAATTGGAAAGCTTTAGAATGCTAGAAACAGAAAATATTTCTGAAATGTTTGCTAGATTTTCTAAGATTACTAACGCTTTGAAAGGTCTTGGAAAGGCTATCTCTGAATCCGAACAGGTCATGAAGATACTAAGAGCTCTACCGAAATCTTGGACTCCAAAGATTACGGCAATTGAAGAAGCCAAAGACCTAAATACACTAAAGCTAGAAGATCTAATTAGCTCATTAATGTCACATGAGCTAATTAAGAGAAGAAACGAAGACAATCACAAAGGGAAGAAAGTCATCGCGTTAAAAGCGGCACACAACTCAGAAGAGTCTACCTCCTCTTCGCATAACGATAATAAAGATATTGCACTTCTCACTCGCAAATTCTGAAAATTTGTGAGAAAAGAAAGGAACTTCAAGGACTTCAAAAAAAGAACAAGAAGAGAGAAGAAGAAGGAGCCAACGAAGTGCTACAAATGCGGCGGGATAGGACACATACAAGCTCAATGTCCTACGCCGGAAGAGAAATCAAAAGAATATCAAGAGAGGAAGGAAGGACATGAAGGCAGAAAATACCAAAGACCAAAGGGAAGAGGCATGTACGTCAATGAAGAGACTTCATCAACAAGCAGCTCTTCAATCGACGATAACGATGCAGCAAACTGCGCAAGAATATGCTGCATGGCACGGATCGAACAAGAAAAAGACTTGTTATGTTTAAACACAATTGAAGTTTTGGAAGAACAAACCATCTCAACAAAATGCACGAGCAATGAAGAGGTAACCTCCAAACCTTGCTATTCTCAATCAAATTATTCTTCTTTTCAAGAATGCCTCAAATGTGCTGAGTTAGAAGAACTATAAATTGCTTATGATTCATTATATGAGGAAATCAAAAAGCTAGGAAACAAGTTGTCATTGAAGAGACAACAATGTAACTTCGTTATTATTGAAAATGGAAAACTAGCTGAAAAATTAACAAAACTGAAAGAAGAAAATGAATCATTGATAAAAGCGATAGAAAATTTGAAAAAGGAGAACGAATCATTAAATGAATCATTAGCAAAGTTCTCTAATCCTGGAGAAAATGTAAAGATGTTTCTGAGCATGACTGCTCAAACAAATAAAAGAGGCCTTGGATATTATACATTTGAGCAAAAAGAAAGTGGCAAATCGAATGTGCCAATACTTGAAAAATATCAAACCAAAACTGCACCAATATACAAACCAAGAAGGAAAAATGTTATGTGGACTAAAAGGCCAACGTTTGAACCATCATATACTTGGAGGCCTACTCCTAGATTACCAATGGCTTGCAATTTCTGCAATAAAATGGGTCATAAAGCCTATAAATGTAACTTTAAGAAACTGTATGACCATGGTGCAAAGTTAGTTTGGGTTCCAAGAAACACAAAATTTGGGCTTTCTAAGTTAGAGCAACAAAAATTGAATCATATTACTAACCCAAATGGACCCATAAAATGGGTACCAAAGAGATAAGATCTACTTGTTTATTTTTCAGATATGTTTCAAGGCAAAGGCAAACAACGTGTGGTTCATGGATAGCGGTTGTTCAAGGCATATGACCGGAGAAAGAAGTTTATTTCATAAACTTAAGTCTTGCAACGATGGGACGGTTGCCTTTGGTAATAATGAGAAAGGTAAAATTAAAGGTAAAGGAAAAATTTATAGTATTTCAAATGCATGCATGGAAGATGTTTTGTTTGTTGAAGGACTCAAGCACAATCTAATGAGCATTAGTCAATTATGTGACAAAGGATACAAGGTTGTGTTTGAATCATCTATATGTAATGTATTTGATGGAGAACATATCATGTTTAGTGGAAAAAGACATGAAAATGTATATTTGGTTTCACTTGATGAACTAGATGGTCAATGTCTAATGGCCATTGATAATAATCCATGGGTTTGGCATAAAAGGCTTGGACATATAAATATGGGAAATATAAAAACCTTATGGAAGAGGAGTTTGGTAGAAGGCTTGCCAAAGTTGAAATATGACAAAGACAAAATTTGCAAGGCATGTCAATTATCAAAACAACCTAAAATGCCTTTCTCTACCAAAAAGAAAATCTCCACCACTAGGCCACTTGAATTGCTACACATGGATCTATATGGGCCATCCGACATTCTAACCATTGGTGGAAAGAAATATGTGTTTGTAATAGTTGATGATTTTTCAAGATTCACATGGATAATTCTCTTAGCTAGCAAAGATGAAGTCTTCTCTATATTTTCAACTTTTGTAAATTTGGTGCAAAATGAAAAACAAAGTACTATTATGTCTATAAGAAGTGATCATGGTGGTGAATTTGAAAACAAACGATTCATAGAGTTATGTAATGAAAAAGGAATTCATCACACATTTTCTGCACCAAGAACTCCACAACAAAATGGAGTAGTTGAAAGGAAAAATAGAACTATACAAGAGATGGCTAGAACAATGCTAAATGAGAGCAAATTATCCAAGAAATTTTGGGGTGAAGCTATGAGTACAGCTTGTCATGTTTTGAATCGAGTTACCATTAGAGCAATCTTGAAAAAGACCCCATATGAGCTATGGAAAGGAAGGAAACCAAATATTTCTTATTTTCATGCTTTTGGATGCACATGCTATGTTTTGAACAATGGAAAAACCAACTTGGGAAAATTAGATGCTAAAAGTGATGAGACAATATTCCTTGGGTACTCATCAAATAGCAAAGCATATAGAGTATTCAATAAACGAAACCAAGTGGTAGAAGAGTCCATACATGTTGTTTTTGATGAAACTAACCCATGCTTCAAAAGGAAAGATGATTTAAGTGATGCAGATGATATAGCAAGCAATCTTGAAAAATTGCATGTGGAAAAGCAAGAAGATTTCATGGAGGAAAGGGTAAGTGAAAGTAATAATTCCTACAAACCTCCAACTGATTTAAAATTCAAACATGCCCATCCAATTGAACAAGTTATAGGGAATGTATATGAAGGTGTAAAAACTAGAAGGTCAAAGCAAAATGTTTATGGACAATATGCCTTTGTATCCAAGATTGAACCATCCAATATTGATCAAGCTCTTAATGATGAAAACTGGATTATAGCAATGCAAGAAGAGCTAAATCAATTTGAAAGAAACCAAGTTTGGCACCTTGTTCCTAGACCAAACGATTGTACTGTTATTGGCACCAAGTGGGTATTTAGGAACAAATTAGATGAAAGTGGACTTGTAGTAAGAAACAAAGCTAGACTTGTGGCAAAAGGATACTCACAAGAAGAAGGAATAGATTTTGAGGAATCCTATGCCCCGGTTGCTAGATTGGAAGCAATTCGCATCTTATTAGCTTTTGCATCTCACATGAACTTTAAATTATTTCAAATGGATGTTAAAAGTGCATTTCTGAATGGATATATAAATGAAGAGGTGTATGTAGAACAACCACCTGGATTTGAGTAAAAAGATCAATCTAAATTTGTATACAAGTTAACCAAAGCATTATATGGATTAAAACAAGCTCCAAGGGCTTGGTATGATAGATTGAGCAAATTTCTGATTGATCATGATTTTCAAAAAGGAAAGGTAGACACCGCTTTGTTTATTAAATATAAAGAAAAGGATATATTGATCATTCAAATTTATGTTGATGATATCATTTTCGGTGCTACTAATGAGACTCTTTGTCAAGAATTTTCTGAGCTTATGCAGAAAGAATTTGAGATGAGCATGATGGGAGAGCTAAATTTCTTCCTTGGACTGCAAATCAAGCAATTAAATGAAGGAATTTTCATTAACCAGTCCAAGTATATCAAAGAAATGCTGAAGAAGTTTGGCATGGAGAATAGCAAAGGAGCAAACACGCCAATGAGCTCAACAATCAAAATCGACAAAGATGAAAAAGGAAAAATAGTTGATTTGAAATTGTATAGAAGCATGATAGGTTCTTTGTTGTATTTAACTGCTTCTAGGCCTGATGTATTGTTTAGTGTGTGTATGTGCTCTATATTTCAATCATGTCCAAAAGAATCACACTTGGTAGCTGTGAAAAGAATTTTCAGATACCTAGTTGACACTACCAACATAGGACTTTGGTATCCAAAGGGCTCTAATTTTGATCTAATCGGCTACTCGGATGCGGATTTTGCCGGTTACAAAGTAGATAGAAAAAGCACTAGTGGAACATGTCAATTTCTTGGGAACATGTTGGTTTCATGGTTTTCAAGAAAACAAACTAGTGTTGCTCTATCTACGGCGGAAGCCGAATACATTGCCGCCGGGAGCTGTTGTGCCCAATTACTTTGGATGAAACAGCAACTTAGGGACTATGGCATGGATTTTAAAGATATACCCATTAAATATGATAATACTAGTGCCATATGTTTAACTAAAAATCCAGTCTTGCATTCTAGGACCAAACATATAGACCTTAGACATCATTTTATTAGAGAACATGAGGAAAATCATGATATATGTCTAGTATATGTAAGAACTGAGGATCAAATTACAGATATATTCACAAAGTCCCTAGCAAAAGAAGCATTTTATAAGATTAGAAATGACATGAGAATGATTGAATTAACCTAGCACAAACTAAGGGGGAGCACATGTTTAGGGGGAGCAAACCCACCTATCTCTTTCTTCTCCTAAATAACTTTTTGATATATTAACAAAAAGGGGGAGAAGAGTAGGATTTGAGTCCCAATGAGTCCAAAGGGGGAGAAGAGTAGAATTTGATATAAGTCTTTATGATTGATGAATGTTTTTCACCTAGCATAAGTATGATATGATAACATGTCAAAAATGCAAACTTAGCATATTTTTAAGCAATTGAAAGGTATGCACTCAAATCGGTTTTTTCAATCATCAAAAAGGGGGAGATTGTTGGAAATATGTGGAAAATAAGCTAAATCTATGTTTTGATGATTAACAAATCAATTTGAGTAAGTCTTGGCTACTAACATGTTTGTGGAAGTGATTAAGGCATATACATTTGAAGAAAGTAGAGCATGGAAGGCCAAGTCATTCCCCAAGTCGACTCCAACATCAACTTCAAAAGAGCCAAATCCGTCTAGAGTTGAAATGGGAAGAAGAGCAGGTGAAGTCGCAGGCCAAGTCGACTCCACTTGCGACTTAGGAAGCCAAGTCGCAAACGAAGTCGACTCCAGCATCGACTTCAGATGCCAAAATCACTCCAGAGTTGAATTTGGGAGAGAAAGATACCGAAGTCGCAGTCGAAGTCGACTCCAGTTACGACTTGGGTAAAGTCGCAGACGAAGTCGACCCCGAGTTCGACTTGACGTTTTTCAAAGTTCAAAGATGAAGTTTCAAGCTCATTCTAAGAGTCAACTTGAGTGTTCTCAAAACCAAATCAAAGGTGCAAGATCAACTTAAATCTCTCAAGTCCAAGACAAAGCTCCAAGCATATCTCAAGATGAAGAAATTCAAGCTATGAAGACTAATCCAAGTTCAAAACAAAATGCATAAGCTTGACCAAGAAGTTATTCAAGATCATAGGCTTACAAAACATGGAGCAAATAAAAGCAAGCTAAAATGAAGACAATAATTCAAAAGGAAAGACATGAAAAATGCAAAAGAAATAAAGGCATGAAGGAACAAAGCATCCCGGAATTATTCAAGCTCATCAAGACAACTGACGAAGTGAAGTCGCACACCGAAGTCGACTCCACTTGCGACTTGGGTCAAGTCGATACCCAAGTCGACCCGACCTGGAACTTGAAGTCGCTAACGGAAGGCGAAGTCGCACCCGAAGTCGACTCCATCTACGACTTGGGCGAAGTCGCCTCCGAAGTCGACTCCGCCTGCGACTTGGGTCGCAACGGTCGGATAATTTTCGAACGTTGGCGCATTAAATGCGCGCCACCTACCTTCAAACGTTCGGATTCCCTCCACAATTATAAAAGGCATTCATTGTGGACAAGGGAAGTAGCTGAGAATCATTAAGTGTGCTTAACTCCCATCTACAAGAGCATTAAAGAGATCAAGCCCATTCAAAGAAGAAGAACTTTGCTTCAAACTGCAAGAGCTCAACTTCTGAATCTTCAAAGCCAATACTACGAGTTCTTCTCTGCGCCAAATTGCTTCTACACATCTGTAAAGTGTAGACTCCTTTTTGTTATTTCATTTTGATTGTATTGAACTTGATCTAGTTTGAGGAACTAAGATCAAGTGTAAACAAAGTAGTGTGTGATTGGAGTGGAACTCATCACCTACTTGTGTTGTGTCTTGTTGAAGCCCCCTAGAGCTGGAATCTAGAAGAGAGCAGTGGCTCTAATTGTATTTGAGGTATACAATAGTGGAACCCAAGTCACAAGGAGTGTGAGCTTGGAAGAGTGGAGTAGGGAGGTTGCCCGAACCACTATAAAAATCTTGTGTGCTTGACTTATATTTCTGCTCTCCACATTATATTGCTTTCCATTTCATTTCTTCTACCAAGGGGATTAAACTTTCAAGGGGTTAAGTTTTTTAAGTTACCAAAGAATTTTTTAAAGAACCCAATTCACCCCTCCCCTCTTGGGTTTTGCCATTAACTCGGGGCCAACATTCTCTACAATTGAGTGATCTATACACTTTCAAAGGATGAACAAGCTTCAAAATTGTTGTTTGCTTCAACGCAAAATGATTTGTTGCTTCTATAGATTCTTCCTCGAGCTGGAACTTGCTACACAAATCTATAAAGTGTAGATTTCTTCTATTTCATCTTATTATTTGGTTTTTGGTGCTTGGTTTGATTTTGGTGTTTCAAACTAAGGATATGATTAGGATAAGGATCCTAGATCATAAAGTACAGAAGCTTCGGAATAGAGAAATTGAGTACGTTAAAGTTCAATAGAATAGATATTCCGAAAGCGAGGCTACTTAGGAACTGAAAGAAGAGGTAGAAAGAAAGTATCCCCAGTTATTCCAAAAGTAGATGGTTTCAGGACGAAACCTATTATAAGGGGGGATGGATTGTAATACCCAGACTCAAGTAGGACTCATATAATTGCATTTAAGGTGTAATGAATGAGTTATGTGCGAAATGATTGAATTTTGGATGATTTTCATGAATTTATGAATTTTGCAATTAGTTGCAATTAAGAATGGTGATTTAGATTAATCGTCAAAGCCCAATATGAGTCAAGATGACTAAAAGGGGAATAATGAGGATTAGAACATGCTAATGTGGCATGAATATTTATTTTAATTTTCATGATTTAATTAATAGAGATTAAAATAGAAATTATGGAATTGTGTTGAAAACCAAAGAAAATTCATAACTTTACGCCTACAAGGCGAAATGAGATGAAATTTTAAAGGAAAGCTCATGATTTTGGGCTCAACCTTATAAGTGAATTGGATTAAGGCACAATTGATGAGATTAAGGTGACAATTAATTGACACTCTAAGGATATTTTCAAAGGTTCATAACTTGACGTAGAAACATCAGTTTGAGATGAAATTTGAAACGATAGAATAAAATTATAAAATCTATGTAATGAGTGGATTTGATTAAGCTAATTACCATGGAAAAGTGGTTAATTAGAAAAAGGTACCTAGCATTGACTTTGTGTACCCTAGACTACTATAGCATTTAATAAAAAGTATTTGAGAAAATGACATATTTAAATGCTATGCAATGTGTCAATTTTCTAATGGATTAAGCTGAATTTTTAAGCATGGTTTAATGGTCAAATCCATGGAAAATTCAATGATTAAATGCCTTGGTTAAATGCCTAAACACTAGCTCAAAGAGGAGCATAGATCATGTGGCATCAAGGTGGACGTCCAAGGGCAATAAGGGCATGAAATGTGGATTTTTAAAAATCCTAAAATACATATCTAAATTGCCTAACACCTAGGTGAAGTAAATGGGCAATTAAATATGTGGAATTTCATGGCAAAAATCGTTGAAAAGGAAGCTTCATGGATGTTGCAAATAGTGGACAGCAATTCCATTAATGAGTGGATTTTAATGATTTTTATAAATGAAAAATGGGTATTTTACTTGGATATAAATTAGCCAAGTCATCAAGGGATAAGATGGCATTCAAATACCCTATCTATGATGTGTCAAAATGGTCCCAACAAGATGGAAAAAAAATATAAAAAGGGGAGCTTGACTTTTAGAACGTACACATGAGAGGGGGAGAGAAAAATCTCTCAAAAATTTTCTAAGTGAGCAGCCCTTGCACGACCCAGAACAGCAAAAAAAAGAGGGGAAAAAGAGTAGAAAAAGAGAAGGAAAAAGAGGAGGAAAGAAGGGGATTCAAGCTAGGAAAGTTTGGATTTAAGTTTGATTCGATTCAAGTAAGTATATTTCATGTTTTGGATTCTTTAATCCTAAGTTTCTTCTCTCAAATCATGAGTCATAAATATGGTTCATAAAGAAATCTTAAAGGATGAGTTATGATGCCTTGATAAGGGTATTGAATGATTTTTGAAATATTTAAATGAGATCAAGAGTTCAAGATAGTGAAAAGGGAAGTTACGGTCGAATTTTGAGATGAAATCTAACTTGAAAATTCTCAAAACCCTAAACCAAGTTGTTGTATGATTAAAGCATGATGATTTGGATTTAATTCATGTTCTTTTTAATTACATATGTTGATTTGATCATTTGTTAAGGATTTTAGCAAAAATGGAACCTAGGGTTTCAAGTAATACCCGATTTTTCAATTTTTGAGCTAAAAATGATACAAGGAAGCACTCAAGTTGTTTTTGGATGAATTTTAGGATAAATTACCCTAAATTAATGACCCTTTGGATGGCCTAAGTGGGCTGGATGATTTTACCCTAAATTAAGGACCCTTTAGGGTATGCATATGGGACGTCCAAACGGGGGCCAAAACGGGTACTTTCCATATGATTTTTGTTGCTGATTGTAATGAAATGATTTATGGATATTATGGAGGTTAAAATACCCCATGTTTAAGGTACTTTGAGTTTCCAAAAATGTTTGAAAAGATTAGCCCGAAATCTGATTTTTTGGACATATGTTTGGACACGTCAAAATGGATCAAATGGATACCCAATATGTATGAAGATGTTTCTGTTATGGAAGCCAATGAATTATAGATTTTAAATATGTGATAATACCCTAAATTTTGGTTAAGAAAATCATGTTTAGTTACTGAAAATTATGACTTAAAAATCTGTTATGATTTAAGTCATGAAAGAGGCATTGAAATGATGAAAAATGGGTCATAACGTTGCTATTTTGGAACCCTATGATGAATGGATTGAAAATACAAAATTAGACCCTAAATTAAATGTTAGTTAATGGGTTTAATCATTCTGAATAAGGACAGAAGTTGCTGACTTGAAAAATTTTAAGAAATACCCAAGTTATGTGTTGTAAGATGGGTATATGTTGAAGGCTAAGCATGGATAAGTGATATATGATTTATGTGAAGTTGCTAAAATGAAAAATATGCATGAATATATGATAAAATGCATAAGGATATTGCTATATGAACGAGGATTAATTATCTCAATATTTGAGATTTATTTATGAAGCTTGAAACGTCACTTATATGCTTAAAATAAGCATTAGCGTACGAAAAATAGAAAATGCATGAAAAATGGTTAATGGGAGATATAAATCCTCATATGTTGAGATATGAATGCATGTTATATGTTTACCCTAAATATGGGATTAAAACACAATATAGAATGAATGATATGATGCACAAGTGCCTGTCATGTATGTATGATCGACTTAGAATCCAAGTTGGTTATGTATGTTAATGGATTATGGGTTGGAAAACTAAGCAAGAAAATGGAAAATGTTATGAATGCAATGTCATTCTTATATGTATAGGCAAAGACAAAGAGATAAGCGATACGAAAAGCTAAGGCGAAACAGGTAAGCAAGTAATTTTCTAAATGCTTTTCATTTTATCAAAATATGATAAAATGATTGCAAATGATGTTCTAAATGTGTCAAACCATTTTGAAATTGATTGATGAATTATTTCTAAGTTATTTAAGGATGGTCATTCCTTTACTTCAATATGTGTTGAAATATTATTTCAATTATAATAAATGAATTGCTTAATATTTCGCAAGTATTTATGAAAAATGATGAAGCATGGATTTAAACAATGTTTCATTGAAACGATGTTTAAAAGGGATGGTGCAAAGAATTCTCTACATGAGAATGACAAGTTTCCATGTGTAAGAGGTATATAATGCCGGGGTGACGAAAGTCATGCATGGAATGAAAATCAAGTAGGCTAGTCAAGGCAGGAAGCAGGACAAGGAGTCCGCCCTTGACATTGCCAAGTCGGAAGGTCCAGTGCCAAGGATGGAAAGGATCATATCATGAAAAAATGTTCCCCGAGCTAGCGTACCGTCACATGAAAGATAATGTCATGAATGGAAATGATGCATTTGCACATCCATTGTTTATGAAATGTTTATTAATGGTTTATGAAAAGGTTTTTGCTCCGCAAGTAGTTGATCACTTGCTAAGTGTCTCCTATCGAATGGAGAGAAATGCTTTTAAATAATGTTGCCTTCAAAATGAATTGTCTGAAAACCCTATAGCTTGCTTATTAAGTTTCGACTTATATTTTATTTTTCAAACCCAAAGACAGGTGAAAGGAAGGAGGCAAAGAGCACAGGTGGAGCTTCAAGAAAGAATGAATTCTTATGAACACCTGTATATGCCTTTATGTATAAATGATGACATTAAATTGTGAATTAATGTTGTATATGAATTATGTTATGGTTTTGTGACCATAGAAAGCGAAAAATTATTATGGTCAATTGTTATGGATGATTTATCATGATATGATTAAGTATGAAATTTATGAGATCATATGTGTATATCTCAAATGGTATAATGGCCTGAAAAGGCATTTGATGAAAATCGAAGGTATGAAATGATATAAACTCCTAAGGAGTTAAGTTTAAGTGGATAAATATCCAATAAGCCCATTGTGTGACATGGCAACAATCCTGATCACGTTTACCAATCGATAGATCTTGGAGTAAGGTTGTGAAGCTCGGGCTGGGGCGCCACAGAAGATGGTATCAGAGAATGGATTGGTAAATAGGCGTGGAAAACTTTCTAAGTATGAAAATTGATAGCATATGATGCTAGATATGTGATTATATGATGAGTTGTCTATGATTATGATGAAAGAGATAGACTGGAATCATAGGACATGTATGACATATGTTGTCTTTTACTATGTCTTATATGATGCAATGATACACTTATTTAAGGAAATGTAGCTGGTTTACTATGTTTCATAATAAAGATGGTATATGACGGAAGAATGGTAAAGGAACCAGATAAGATGAAAAAGGTGGTAAGGAAAAGCAACCTTACACCATGAAAAGTGAAGATAGAAATGAGAAAGGTAGGAAAAAGGAAATCCTCTCTCTTAAGACAGCCAAAGAATGTATGGTGTTTGATAATGATATTATGGATATAGAAGTGCATTTGATTTTATTCAGATGCTAAGTGTATATGAAAAAGGAAAAGTCATTGCTCTTTCGAGATTATACAATTGATTATGTATGATATAATTTTACATGTTGTTTTCTACAACATGCCTATCACCAGAGCAAGAACTAAGGTGATCAAGAGAAAGGCTAGCTCGACTAAAGTTAATCATAGCTACTAGTTATACAAGTCTCTGTAAATTTATTGCAGACGGATATAATAAACTGTGTTGGGTTATCATGGATGGAAGTAAAATGATGATGATGATGAGGGTGGTAACACTAATGTTGATCCCCCTGCATGATCCGACACTACTACTATTATCGAGGAACCCACAAAAGTCTCGCCTAGTAGGAGGCATGATATAAGAAGGGGTCCCGGTAGATGATGAATTTTTCTATATTTTTATGAATGTACATGTAAATATAAATGCATGTATCAAGCGTGGCTGATGATGCTATGGTTTGCTATGATGTTTTGGCATGTACATAACTGTGATCTATATAAATGTGCTATGCCATAATGTATTGAAATTCTAGTTTCATGATGGAATGCTTGAATTATGTGAAAGATGTTAATACATGAATGATGGATTATGAATAGTTATGATGACATAACTATGCATGAGGTAAGTAACTATGAATGACTATGAAAGTCTATGGATGTTTATGTTAATGAATGATGGCGTATGACATGATTAAGATTGGATGATCTAGTCATGTTAAATTAATCATATGATGATGAGATGCATATGTTATGACCTAACCCTAACCATGAATGATGGTTATATGCTTTTGATATTCAAAAAAAAGCATCATGGTTGATGCAAGGTCAAGGGTTAGAAAGAACAAGGGAAAGGAAGTTGCTACAGAAGTTCCCAGCCAGCATGAGGTTGAAGAAACTAGTAGACCCAAGAGGGGTAAACCAAAATTATATGGGCAAATTTTAAGGACTCGTCAAAGACGAGGAAATTTAAGCCAGAAAGAAATATGGAAGAGGAACTTGAGCCAAGACAAGCTAGATTGATTGAAGAAAGAGTAGTTGTGGCGGTAAAGGAAGCCATGCAGCAAGCTACTCAAGACTGGGCAGCCCAAGCCGTAGATATTATCCAAGGCTTGTGGGAAATGACCTAGCAAGGACAGTTGGGAAATATTGAAAGAGAAGGACCCGCTCTGATGGCTAACCTGACCCCCACGATGGCACTTACAAGAGATGAGGATCAGTTGATGGAGGTAGATAGAAGAGCTATCAATGCATTCCTCACACAACGACCTCCTAAATTTTTTAGAGAACCTGACCCCATTCAAGCTGAACAGTGGATGATGGAGATTCGAAAGTTGTTCAAGATATCTCCATGTAATGACAGGCAAAAGATGTTGTGCGCTACTCACTTATTGGTAAAGGATGCCTATGAGTGGTGGGAAACTATGTTGATCACCATGCCACATCCAGAGGAGGTGACATGGCAGACATTCGTTGAAGAATTCAACAAGGAATACCTTCCAGTTGGAATACAAAGCCAAAAGGTGATTGAATTTAAAAGCTTGTACTAAGGAAGGATGTCTGTCCCAGAATATTCTACCAAGTTCAATGCCTTGGTAAGATATGTACCTTAGATTGCTAATGTGCTAGAAAACAAGGCACAAAGATTTCAACAGGGACTGAGATCATACCTAAGGGAGAGCCTTGCGTCTTTATTAATTAAGGACTATGCATCGAGCTTAGAAAGGGCAAGAGCATTGGAGATCGAGGCATTGAGAACCTTGGAGTTGGATGAAGAAGAAGATTTGTTTAGACTGGGTGTTAAGGAAGAAGGAACAGGGACAGAAAAGAGTAAGAAAGGAGAGATGAAAAAAGGTAAAGGTACCTCTAAGAAGAATTATCTGTTATGTAAAAAGTGTCAAAGGCATCACCAAGGTGATTGTTTGAAAGGATCAAACAGATGCTACAAGTGTGGACGACAGGTCATGTAGCCAAAGAGTGCGGGATGGGAGAAAATAAAGGATGATGAAAGGATAAGTATGATACCACAGAAGTTGGTAGCAGATGCTACGTTTGTAATCAGGTAGGGCACATCGCCCCAAATTGTTCGAATAAGGTACAAACGTTGCAATGGCACGGAAGATCAGCCCAACTGAGGATACCGAAATAGCTAACCAACAGGTTACCTCTACGAACCTGGTACATATGCATGCCCTAACTCAAATGAAGTCACGGGAGCAAAAAGAAGAGGTGGTTACAGGTATGAAATAAATTTTAGAAAGTTTGGCAATGACTTTGTTTGATTTTAGTAATAACCATTCATTCATGGCTTGCCAATATGTAACCACGCATGTACTACCTGTAGAGGAAACCAACAAGATAATACAGATGGAATTCCCTGTATGTAGGTTAGCTGAGATTAACTAAGTATGGAAGATATGATTAGGATAAGGATCCTAGATCATAAAGTACAAAAACTTCAGAATAGAGAAATTGAGTACGTTAAAGTTCAATGGAATAGATATTCCAAAAGCGATGCTACTTGAGAATTGAAGGAAGATGTAGAAAGAAAGTATCCCCAGTTATTCCAAAAGTAGACGGTTTCGGGACGAAACCTAATACAAGGGGGGAGGATTGTAATACCCAGACCCAAGTAGGACTCATATAATTGCATTTAAGGTGTAATGAATGAGTTATGTGTGAAATGATTGAATTTTGGATGATTTTCATGAATTTATGAATTTTGCAATTAGTTGCAATTAAGAATGGTGATTTAGATTAATCGCCAAAGCCCAATATGAATCAAGATGACTAAAAGGGGCTTGATGAGGTTTAGAACATGCTAATGTGGCATGAATATTTATTTTAATTTCATGATTTAATTAATGGAGATTAAAATGGAAATTATGGAATTGTGTTGAAAATCATAGAAAATTCATAACTTTACGCCTACAAGGCGAAATGAGATGAAATTTTAAAGGAAAGCTCATGATTTTGGGCTCAACCTTATAAGCGGATTGGATTAAGGCACAAGTGATGAGATTAAGGTAATAATTAATTGATTTTAATCTCACACTCTAAGGATATTTTCAAAGGTTCATAACTTGATATAGAAACGTCGGTTTGAGATGAAATTTGAAACGATAGAATAAAATGATGAAATATACGGAATGAGTGGATTTGATTAAGATAATTACCATGGAAAATGGTCAATTATAAAAAGGTACCTAGCATTGACTTTGTGTACCCTAGACTACCAAATCATTTAATAAAAAGCATTGGAGAAAATGACATATTTAAATGTTATGCATGGTATCAATTTTTAAATGGATTGAGCTGGATTTTTAAGCATTGTTTAATGGTCAAATCCATGGAAAAGTCAAGGATTAAATGTCTTGGCAACAATCCTGATCACGTTTACCAATCGATAGATCTTCGAGTAAGGTTGTGACGCTCGGGCTGGGGCTCTACAAGTTCAACAAAGACTATCTCCCGGTGGGATTGCAGAGTCAAAAAGTCACTGAGTTTGAGAGGCTTTACCAAGGGAGAATGTTTGTTACAGAATACGCCACCAAGTTCAATGCCTTGGTGAGGTATGTACCCTAGATAGCGAATGTGTCAGAGAGCAAGGCAAAAAGATTTCAACAAGGATTGAGGTCATACCTCAAAGAAAGCCTAGCCCCTCTACTAATCAAGGATTATGCATCAAGCGTATAAATGGCAAGATCTTTACAAATTGAGGCGATAAGAACTCAAGAGATAAGGCTAGGATCAAGGATGTTTAGCTCAGGTGTGAAGGAAACTGAGACGGGGAACGAAAAAGTTAAGAAAGGAGGCATGAAGAAAGGAAAAGGGGCTCCAAAGAAGAAAAGCCCACCCATTTGCAAGAAATGTCAAAAGCGCCATGTGGGCGAATGTTTAAAAGGGTCAAATTGGTGTTTCAAATGTGGGCAAATGTGGCATATAGCCAAGGAATGTGCTAAGGGAGAAGCAATGATTGTTAAATGCTACATTTGTGACCAAGTCGGGCACATAGTTACGAACTATCCAAATAGAACACAAACGTCACAAGGGCGCGGAAGGACTACACAGCCAAGGATAACTAGAGCAGCTAATAGACAGGGAACCTCTGCAAATCCGGTTCAAGTGCATGCCCTAAGCTGAACCAAGTTGCAAGAGCAAGAAGAGAAAATGGTTACAGGTATGGTTTACATTTTGGAAAATTCGGCTATAGCTTTCTTTGATTCGGGTGCTAGCCATTCATTCATAGCTTGCCGGTATGTAACCACGCATGCACTACTTGTAGAGAAAACTAACAAGATAATTCATGTAGAATCTCCTGTCTATAGGTTAGCCAGCTCTAGCTAAGTATGTAAAGCATGCCTAATTAGGATAGGGTCAATGATTTTAGAAGCCGACCTAATCCTACTACCCATGGCCGAGTTTGATGTGATACTAGACATAAATTGGTTAAGCCAATGGGGAGCTACAATTGATTGCAAAAGTAAGAAAGTACAATTTGAAGCGGCTCCCAAAAAGGATGTAGCCATTGGAAGGCTAAGGCAACCTGAAAATTCAACAATACTGATATCTTCCATGAGATCGGATAAAATGGTCTGCCAAAAATGTCAAGCCTATCTAGTATCAGTAAGTTTAAGGAAATGAACGGAAGTAGAGATAAATCAGATTCCGGTGGTTAAGGAATTTCCTGATGTCTTTCCAAACAATTAACCACATTACCTCCGGAAAGAGAAATGGATATGACGATAGACATCATGTCAAGCACAGCTCCAATATCTAAGGCTCCATACCGAATGGTACCAGCAGAGATGAATGAGTTGAGAACTCAAATATAGGAGCTATTGGATAAAGGTTTTATCAGACCCAGTGTATCACCTTGGGGAGCTCCGGTGCTGTTTGTAAGGAAAGAGGATGGCAGTCTCAGATTATGTATTGATTATAGGGAGTTGAACAGGGTTACGATAAAGAACAAGTACCCATTACCAAGAATTGATGATTTATTCTATCAATTGAAAGGAGTTACAACTTTCTCCAAAATAGATTTGTAGTCAAGGTACCATCAGCTAAGGATAAGTTCTACCGATGTTCATAAGACAGCTTTTCAAACCAGGTATTTTAGTGATGCCTTTTGGGCTCACTAATGCCCCTGTTGTATTTATGGATATGATGAACAGGGTATTTCGGGATTATCTGGATCAATTTGTGGTTGTGTTTATTGATGATATCCTGATCTACTCCAAGTCGGAAGAGGAGCATAAAGTTCATTTAAGAAGGGTACTAGAAAGGCTAAGGAAGGAGAAATTATAGGCTAAGCTGAAGAAATGTGAGTTTTGGTTAAAACGAGTGGCATTTCTTGGGCATATAATCTCAAAAAAAGGTGTACAAGTCGATCCTCAAAAGATTGAGGCTATATTGAAATGGCCAAGACCAATGACCATTACAGAAATCAGGAGTTTTCTGGGATTGGCAGGCTACTACAGAAGGTTTGTCGGAGGCTTTTCACAGTTATCAACCCCATTGACGATGTTGATTCGTAAAGGAGTCAAGTATGTATGGTCTGAAGAATGCGAGCGTAGTTTCTAAGAAGTGAAGCAACGATTGGTAAAAGCGCCTATCCTAACCCTACCCGAAGGAAATGAAGGATTTGTAGTTTACAGTGATGTTTCAAGAAAGGGACTGGGATGTGTGCTAATGCAGAGAGGCAAGGTGATAGCTTATGTGTCATGGCAATTGAAGCTCAATAAGGTAAGCTACCCCACTCACGACTTAGAATTAGCTGCAGTGGTGTTTGCCTTGAAAATTTGGAGACACTACCTATATGGTGCTAGATGTGAGATTTATACGGATCACAAGATATTTTCACTCAAAAGGAGTTGAACATGAGACAACGAAGATGGCTTGAATTGCTAAAGGATTACAATTTGGTGATTTTATACCATCCAGGTAAAGCAAATGTGGTATCTGATGCATTGAGCAGAAATGCCAGCATAGCGCACCTTATCACAAAGGAGGAAAGATTGCTTCAAGAAATAAGGCAACTGGAATTAATTGTATGTCCCACTGGAGTTCAAGAAAGATTATCACAAATGCACATACAATTTTTCTTATTTGAACAGATCAAGGTTGCGTAGTAGAAAGATACAGACCTACATACATATGTGGAAAAGATGAAGAAAAAGGGGTTGAATGAATTTGTTATTGACGAACAAGGTATATATTAGTACAAGAGTCGCCTATGCATACCTAATTCAGGAGAATTGAAGGAATAGATTCTCAAAGAAGCGCATTTTTTGCCATTTTCTATGCATCCAGGAAGCACTAAGATGTATCAAGCTATCAAGAAAGGATATTAGTGGAATAACAAGAAAAGAGAGATCGCATACGTGTCTAAATGCTTAACATGTCAAAGGGTGAAGACAGATCACCAATGAATGCCTGGAAAACTACAGTCTTTGGAAGTTGCTGAATGGAAGTGGGACAACATAACTATGGATTTCATAGAAGAATTGCCTAAGACTCAAGCAGGAAATGACTCTATATGGGTAATAGTGGATCGATTGTCCAAAGTTGTGCATTTTATACCTTTAAAGAGGACCTATAAAGTTAAAAAATTAGCCAAGGTATACTACAAAGATATAGTACGACTCCATGGAGTGCATAAGTCAATAGTATCCGATCGGGATATAACGTTTACGTCCCGATTTTGGAGAAGTTTACATGAAACCCTAGGCACCCAACTTAAGTTTAGTACGGCATTTCAACCCCAGACGGATGGACAGACGGAGTGGGTAAACCAGATTATCGAGGATATGGTCTGCATGTATGCATTGGAATTTGGAGGATTGTGAGATGAATACATATTGCTAGCGGAGTTTGCGTACAACAACAGCTATCAGGCTAGTATTCAAATGGCTCCATTTGAAGCGTCATATGGACGACGGTGTCGAACACCATTAAACTGGGATGAAATTGGAGAGGAAAAGTGTGAAACCCCGACAATATACACGTCATTTCGACATTGTAATCCTAGATTTTTTGTAATTATTTTTATGATAAATGAAAATTCATGAATTACATTGATGGATATGTGTATTAGAGATTGAAATAATGCAATTAGAAATTTAACACCGTAAATAGTGTCCGTGAATAGTAAACATGAATAGTAACCGGGGATTAAGACACGTGATTAGGAGTTAATCACTTGGATTAACTTAATCACAAAAACACAAAATAGAGATTTAATCACTACAGGACGAAATAGCAATTCTTTTTTATATTTTAATACAAATTTGGATTTTAGTGGAAAAATAGAAAAAAATTCATAAGTTGCAATCCGAGCGTTGGAATTCGATGAAATTTTATATAGATGGTTAAAAATTCATGATGGACATGATGGATGGGTTAAGATGTGATGAAAATCACAAATCAAGGGTCAAGATGACACGTCAAATGATCAAAAAGTAACTTCTCTTTTTCATTAAATAGCTTTTGACTTTTTATTTAAATAAATAATTAAAAATAAAAAAATTAAATGAAATGGCTGCTGCAGCAGGGGGGGAAGTTGGAGGATTGACCAAAATCAATGGTCCATGATCAACCTCATCTTTAATCAACGGCTAAGATTTATTTAGCTTAAATTAAATAATTTTAAAAATAAAAAAAATAGGTAAAAAATAGGGCTGCATAGGGGGGCTGGAGTAGGCCTAGGGTGGTCAGCACATGGCTCAAAGCATTTTTGAAAATTAAAAAGAAATACCAATTTATAATTAAATACCTCAAAGCTAGGGGGTAAATTCTAAATTCTTGAAAAATCTAACACTATAAATAGGGCAGCAGGGAGAATGTCCAAGGCCAAGAAATCTCAGCTCCATTTGAGCCATTCCAAGCCCCCAAACCATCCCACACATCCAAGGAAAGAAAGGAGTAAGTTAGAGAGAGGAAGTGTGAGAAAAAGAGGCGTATCTCCACTTCAGGTAAGTGATTTCTACCCAAATTTCTTTTGGATGTTAAGTAGGGTAAAACCATTCTTAGATAATTCCTAAGCATGAGAAAATAAGTATAGATATAATGCTTAATAGGAATTATGCCAAAACATCAAAAATTTGGAGCGAAGATAGGATATTCGTGAATATAGCATATGATATGTGAAAATAATGCTCCAAAATTAATAAATGATGATTTGGGATGTATGATTATGATACATATGATGTTGTAATGATGATATATTAATTTCATAATTTTTGAAATTAAGGATTATGCTTAAGTGAATGATGATAAATTCAAAATATATAAAATTTACTGTGATATACTAGGCATAAGCTATGTCATGGTATTTTTTATTTTTGAAAAAAATATCAATTTTTGGAACCCATGAACAGTAACCACGTCTCTGTGATCAGTAACCTCGGATGAACAGTAACTGCTACAGTGATTTGCTACAATGATTTGCAACAGTAAACAGCGTGATTTTGGAAAAAATTGAGATTTATTTTTACATTTTATGAGGATATATGGATGGAATTTTTAAGGAATTTATGGATAAAAATCCATATCAGGAGGTAATGACCAAGTATATTTATAAGATTAACCTTTATAGAAATGAAATAATGGATGATAATAAAGCATGCATGGGATGTAAACTAAGACATGAAATGATATAGGTAAAATATCATTTTTTCTTGTATAGGAAAAGGTGGAGGACACAGACTGAGGAGGTAAGCAAGTTCTATTTTGAAATTGCTTTTCAAATATTGCAAATGATTGCAAATATGATTATGAAATGTGTTTCAAGGATGGTCACTCCTATAATATTTGAAATGATAAATGTTTGTTTGCTTCTCAAATATTTTTTATGAAGTTTATGATTCATGTCATGTCGGCATATGTATGTATGAACATGGTGCACAAGGAAGTGGCTTTGGTGGAGGTAGTAAGCGGATCGAGGATCCCCTTTCACTATTGCCAAGTCGCAAGGGCTATATGCCGACGGCGTCCTCCCAAGAGGGTGGAGGCAAAGGAAAGTCATGTGTGAATGAATGCATTACATTTTTATAAAATGCATAAGTATGAAAAGGTTTACATGATGTTTTATCGAAATAATGTTTCAAAAAGAGATGGTGCAAATAATTCTCTACATGAGAATGACAAATCACCTGGTGTAAGAGGTATATAATGCCGAAAAAATTAAAAGTCATGCATGTAGGAGACCATGTAGGCTAATCAAGGTAAAGGACACAAAGTCCCCCTTGACGAGGCCAAGTCGGAGAGAAAGTCGGCATATTGGACCATGCTATGTGAGATGTTTCCTGGGCTAGTGTACCCATACACGAAGGTCTATGTTAGGAATGGAAAGGAAGCATTTGCACATCCAATGTTTATAAAATAATTTTTTTATGAAAAGATTTCTATTCCATTTGTAGTTGATTACTTGGTAAGTGTCTCCTATCAAATGGGAAGAAATGCATTTGAATGAAAGAAAAATGTTTACTTGTCAAAGAAAAAGGCTTGCTTGCTGAGTATTATTACTCACATGTGTTTTCAAAATGACAAACAGGCTATGGAGCTGAATCATAAAGGATGCCAGGTAGAAATGACCTACAAATCTATTTGCAGTTCTATGTATGCGTCTAAAGGGACAAATGTATGATGATCATATTTGAATCAGGTTTTATGAATATTACAAACATGATTGTACTTATGTGAAATTATTTCAATAAAAAGAATATATGAAAGGTTTTATGATGATATGGATGAGTCCATTATGAATGATGATGAGTATATGATTATATGATGAAAGAAAAAGAAAAAAAAATTGACAAGATCCAATTATGTACCCACCGCATGATCAGGGCAACAATCCTGAGTCACATTTACCAATCGACAAGATCCTGGAGTAAGGCTTCTAGGCACTCCGGTTCGGGGCGCCACAAAAAGCTAGCCCCAGACTTATCTCAACGAATGGTAGACAAGGTACAGGTTATTCACCAGTGTATAACTCACAGCCGAGAGTCGGCAAAAGATTTACACATACTGCAAGAGAAGGGATTTGAATATCCAAGTTGGCGAACATATTTTTATAAAGGTCACGCCATTCAAAGGAGTTACAAGATTTGGGAAAAGAGGCAAGTTAAATCCCAGGTATATCGGGTCATTTGAAGTATTAGAAAGAATTGAGAAGTTAGCCTATAGAATAGCGTTACCTCCAACGGTAGTGTAATACCCAGACCCAAGTAGGACTCATATAAGTGCATTTAAGTTGTAATTATGATTCATGTGTGAATTGGTTGATTTATGGATGATTTTTATGGAATGATGAATTTTTGCAATTAGGGTTGTGATTAAGAATGGTGATTAAGATTAATCGTCATAGCCCAATGTGAGTCAATATGACTTAAAGAGCTTAATGAGGATTAGGAAATGCTAATGTGTCATGAATAATTATTTTAATTTTCATGATTTGATTAATGAAAATTAGAATTATAATTATGGAATTATGTTGGAAAATGTAGAAAATTCATAATTTGACGCCTATAAGGCGGATGAGATGAAATTTGAAAGATATGCTCATGACTATGGGCTTAACCTTATGGATGGATTGGATTAAGGAAAATATGATAGGATTAAGATGATAATTATTTATTTTCATCTCAAATTCCAAAGGTTAATTTTAAAAGATCATAACTTGACATAGAAAAATCGTATTGAGACGAAATTCAAAACGGGTGAATAAAATTATGAGATTAACGCTATGGAAGGATTAGATTAAGTTAATTACAATGGAAATATGCCTAATCGGAAAAAGGTGAGTAGCTTTGACTTTGTGCACCATAAAGTACCATAACATTTATTAAAAATCAATTGGTTTAATGGTTTGGTTTAATACCCACAAGAGGTGTCAAATGGAGGTGCTTTGAGCTAGATTTTTTGTATTAATATAAGGGCTAAAATCCATGGAAAATCCAGGGCTTAAATGTTTGGTTTTAAGTGGCTATGGTATAGCTAAAAAGAGGTTTAGATATGGTGGCAATGCATGTGACGTCCAAGGGGGATAAATGCATGGATTTTAGATTTTTGAAAATCTCAAAATATGTATCTAAGTAGCTAAGCACCTAGGTTAAGTAATGGGGCATTAAAACTAGTGGAAAATTGGGCACAAAATGTCAAAAGGGAGCTGCTACATGGGACGTCACCTAGTGGACAGCAACATGGGCCATCAATGCAATGGATTTTGATGATTTTTGATATATGGTAATTGCATATTTTACTTGGATATGAGTTAACCAACACATCAAGGGATAAGTAAGCAATGAATTACCCTCATAAGATGTGGCAAAAGTGGGCCCCACAAGGGGAAAAAAATTATAAAATGGGGCACACACATGGGATGTCCACTTTTGGGAAATCCAAGAGGAGAAAATTTTCTAAGGAGTAGCCTTGGAAGTGCCCATATTCAGCAAGAAAAGCAGAGGAAAAAGGAAGAAAAAGAAGAAGAAAAAAAGAGGAAAAGGAAGGAATAAAAGAGAGAACTCAAGCTTAGAAAGGTTGGAATCAAAGTTGTGTAGATCCAAGTAAGTACACCTTGAGGTTTGGATTCTTTAAACCAAGTTTTATTCCCTCAAATCATGAGTCATGAATATGATTCATAATGAACCCTTAAAAGATGATTTATTATGCCCTTAATTAGGGTATTGAATGATATTTGAATGGTATAGATGAAATCAAGGGTTCAAGAGGGTTAAATGGGATGTTAGGGTTGATTTTTGAGATAAAACCTATCTTGAAATTTCTTAAAACCCTAAGACAAGGTGTTGTTTGGTTTAAGAATGATTATTAGGACATGATTCATGTTCTTATGGATTACATATGTTGATTTGGTTATATGTTAATGATTTTAGCAAAAATGGATCTTAGGGTTTCATGTATTACCTAATTTTTCCATTTTTATGGTAAATATGATGCAAAGAGGAGCTTAAATGATATATGTGTGAATTGTAGGGTAAAGTACCCCAAATTAAGGGTAATTTGGACTTGCAAAAGGGCTTGGAAAGATTTTTCCTAAATCTGATTTTTAGGGCATATGCATGGAAACGTCCAAACGGGTAAAAACAGGTACCCTACATGTATGTTATGTTGCTGTTTTGCAAATAATTAAATCATGGATGATTTAGAGGCTAAAATACCCTAGGATTAAGGTACTTTTGATGGCCATAAAATATTGGAAAGGTATGACCTAAATCTGATTTTCTAGGGTATGTAAAAGGGTGTCCAAAGAAGGGTGCAAAAAGATATCCAAAACATGTATGGAAGTTGCTGTTTTGGAAGCAACTAAATTATGGATTTTAAATATGTGATAATACCCTAAATTTGGGTTAATAAAATCATGATTAATTTCTGGAAATTATGGTTTAAAAATCTGTTTTGATTTAATTATCAAAAGAGGCATTGAAAGGATGAAAAACGAGTCCTAACACTGCTGTTTTGGAACCCAATGATAAATGGATTAAAATTCCGTAATTAAACCCTAAATTATATGTTAATTAAGGAGTTTAATCATGCTGAAATCGGATATAAGTTGCTGTGTTGAAAATTTTTAACAAACACATGATCTATATGTTGTAAGATGGGTGTATGTGGAAGGGTATGTATGGTTGGATGATACATGACTTATATGAAATTTCTAAAATGCAAAAATGCATGAATATGTGATGAAATGAATTATTATTCTTCTGTATTAATGGTTATTGATTATCTCAAAATGTGAGATTTATTTATGAAGCTTAAGACGCAATTGTGTGCTTAAAATGAGCATCGACATAGGAAAAATAAAAAATGGATGAAAAATGATAAATGGGAGATATAAACCCCCACATGATGTTTAATGAATGATTATTATGTGTTTACCCTATATATGGGTTTAAAACGAAATATGAAATGGATGGTATGATGCACAAATGAATGTTATGTATATATGCCGACTTGAAATTCAAGTTGGTTATGTGTGAAAGCAATTATGGGTTGGAAAACTGAATGAATGCAAGCAAATGAAATTTTTATGAATGCAATGCCATTCTTGTATATAGGCAAAGGTAAAGAGAAAATTGACCCAAAAATCTAAAGTGAACAAGGTAAGCAAGAACTTTTCTAAATGTTTTTTGTTTTATCAAAATGTGATGAAATATTTGCTAACGACGTTCTAAATATTTGGATAGTTTAGCAAATGAATATTTCAAATTCTTTCTAAGATGTTTAAGGATAGTCATTCTTTTATCTCAATGTGTATTGAAATGATATTTCCAATATGATAAATGAATTGTTCAATGTTTCTTAATTAATTATGACAAGTGATGACACATGGTTTTATGAATGAAAAATCATGCTAGCATGTCAAAAGAATGTTTATGAAAGATTAATGTGCACAAAGCATGAGGTCTACCTCAAAGGTGTAAACAGACCGATTGTCTCCCTTTGGTGCGGCCAAGTCGCTAAGATAGGCCTCGGGTCGGTGGCGCCTCCCTGGATTGGGAGAGATATTGGAGACGGATGGTAGTCTGGCTAGCCACTATCCTATGATGTCATGTTTTAAAATAATGCATCACATTGTTTATAATATACTCTTGACAAGCATAAGAAATCAGGTTTTTATACCCTCGAGTGGGTATAATATTGCTTTCCAAGATATTTTAAATGAAAATGAATTGCCTAAAAACCTTATAGCTTTCTTATTGAGTTTCAACTCACGATTTTGTTTTCCAAACACTAAAGACAGGTGAAAGGAAGAGCCAAGCAAGGAGCACAGGTGAAGCTTCAAGGATATATGAATTTTTATGAATTACCTGTGTATGAACTTATGGTGGAATGGTTGATGACATTAAATTTTTGTCTTAATGATTGTATAAGGATCATGTTATGTTTAGTGACTATGGATGGCGAAAAATTTTATGGATAAATGCTAAGATATGAATTATAATGTTATGATTAAGTATAAATTTTGTGAGATAACATATGTAATTCTCAAATGGTATAATGACCACAAAGGGCAATTGATGGAAATTGGAATGTATGGAATGATATAAACTCCTAAGGAGTTAAGTTTAAGTGGATAAATATCCAATAAAATCCGCCGTGTGACAGGGCAACAATCCTGATCATGTTTACCAATCAATAACGGTCCCGAAGTAAGGCTAATGTTGTGACACTCGGGCTGGGGCACCACAGCTAGCCCTAGTGCATAATGTTTTCTTCATTTCTATGTTGAGAAAGTATGTTTCAGACCCAACCCATGTGCTAATAGAAGAAAACTTACCAATTCAAGACCATTTGAATTATGAGGAAAGACCACTTAGGATCTTGGATCATAATGTGCAGAAGCTTCAGAATGGATAAATCAAGTATGTTAAAATTCAATGGAACCGGTATTCCAAAAGCGAGGCTACTTGGGAACCGAGGGAGGAAGTAGAAAGGAAGTATCCCCAATTATTTCAAAAGTAGACGGTTTCGGGACAAAACCTATTATAAGGGGGGAGGATTGTAATACCCAGACCCAAGTAGGGCTCATATAAGTGCATTTAAACTGTAATTATGATTTATGTATGAATTGGTTGATTTATGGATAATTTTCATGAATTCGTGAATTTTGCAATTAGGGTTGTGATTAAGAATGGTGATTAAGATTAATCACCATAGCCCAATGTGAGTCAATATGACTAAAGGGGCTTAATGAGGATTGAAAAATGCTAATATGTTATGAATAATTATTTTAATTACATGATTTGATTAATGGGAATTAGAATGATAATTATGGAATTAGGTTTAAAAATGCTAGAAAATTCATAACTTGACGCCTATGAGGCGGATTGAGATAAATTTGAAAGGTAAGCACAAGATTTTGTGCCCAATCTTATGGATGGATTGGATTAAGGAAAATGTGATGGGATTAAGATGATAATTATTTATTTTCATCTCAAACCCAAAAGTTAATTTCAAATGATCATAACTTGAAATAGAAAAGTCACTGAGACAAAATTTGAAACGGGTGGATAAAATTATATGATTAACGTTATGGAAGGATTGGATTAAAATAATTATCATGAGAATATGCTTAACCGAAAAAAGGTGCATAGATTTGACTTTATGCACCATAAAGTACCATAACATTTATGTAAAAGCAAAGAGATTAAACGCATGCTTAATGGCACAAATGAGGTGTCACACAAGGGTAATTTTGAGTGGATTTGTGATACCCAGACCCAAGTAAGGCTTATATATATGCATTTGGCATATAAATATGGATCATGTATGATTTAGTGGAATTATGAATGATTTCCCTTGCAATATTGATGATTTATTGCAATTAGGGCAAATGGTTATGAATGATAATTATTAGCCGATATGGGTCAATGTGATTAAAGAAGCTTAATGAGGATTAAGAAATATGAATATATTGAGGATAATTACCTCATATATTATGGTTTAACTAGCGGAGATTATGTTGATAATTATAGACTTAAGGTGGCAAATGCTAGAAAATCAATAACTCGACGCCGGTAAGGCGGATTAAGATGAAAATTGAAAGGTAAGCACATAATTTTTTGCTTAATCTTATGGAAAGGTAAGATTATGAAAATATTGATGAAATTAGGGTAAAAATCGATCATCACCATCAAAATCCAAAGATAACTTCAAATGATCATAACTTGAGGTAGAAAAGTCGGATTGAGGCGAAATTTGAAATGAACGGTTAAAATTATGAGATCTATGCAATGAGAGGCTTGGATTAAGCTAAGTATGATGGGATCATGGTTGCACGAAAAAAGGTGTATACCTTTGACTTTTGTGCACCATAAAGTAAGTTTGTATTTATGTTAAAGTTAAAGTGATTAATTAAATAATTAATGGCATAAATGAGATGTCAAAAGGAGATAATTACACATGGATTTTATGAATTATTTGAAATGACAAAATTCATGATAAAATCAAGTGATTAATGACATGCTTTAATAACTAATGGGCTAGCTCAAAGGAGATTGAAGTAGGTGGCATGGAGTCGACAGCTATGGACTCCAAAAGTGGATTTTTTGATTATTTTTAATTATAAAATCCACACCTAAGTCAACTAGAGAATCAAGGTAAATAAATGAGCATTTAACATTGGTAGAAAATTCGGATCAAAAATGTCAAAATCAAGGCATAAGTGGACTTCCATCAAGTGGACAGCAACATGGAGGCAAAGAGAGGTGCACGATCAAGTTGCTTTTTGAGATTTTTTATGATTTTTTAATGCTAAATGGACCCCTAAATGAGCTCCTAGTTAGGATAATTAATTTTCCATTAATTAAAGCTGCAATTTTGTGAAAAAATTGCAAAAGGGGTAGCTGCTTATGGACGCGATCACATGGACAGCAAGTGGAGCATGAATGATGAGGACGTGCGGTAGTTATGTGACGCCCCAAACCCGAGCGTCACATCCTGAGCCTTACCTCGGGATCGTATTGATTGGTAAACGTGATCAGGATTGTTGCCCTGTCACATGACGGGTTTTATCGGATATTTATCTCATTAATTATGATCATATAGAAGTTCACATAACAATTCAAGTTCTCATATTTTCAACTCAGACATATCTAAGTCATTTCAATTCCATTCATCACATACAAGTATGATGTTCAAGCAACATTTCAACACTTGCCTAAATCAGATGTCATGGCATAAATACATCATCAACATCAATATAAAACACTTCATATAATTTACAATTATTTCACATGAGTTTTCATAACAAAAAAATTCTAAAATTTCTCCAATGTTTCCTTAAGCTTATATTTGCTCCTTCGCCATGTCCTGTCCTTCACCTGTCTTTGGGTTTGGAAAACAAAATCGTGAGTCGAAACTCAATAAGCAAGTTATTTCCATTTTACAGGCAAATCATTTCAGGCAATATTTTGCATTTAAAATCATCTTGGAAAGCAACTTATACCTTGTCTAAAGGTATATCTTAAAAATATGAAATCTTGTACCCATCACAAGTACCATATGCATAATGTCATATGAAAACATGAACATATATATCATTTTTCCCTTAGGATGGAAGCTAGCCAGGCGACCATCCATCACGTTAACTCCCACTTCAGAGAGGGCACCGCCTACCTTGGACCTATTTTAAGCAACTTGGCCACACTAGAGGGGCAATCGGTCCACTTATACCCTTCAAGTGGACCTAGTACCCTGTGCACATGAACTTTTGCATAAATTCATCTTTAACATGCTAGCATGATTTTTCAATCAGAAACATAGAATCACATCATTTTTCCATAGCATTTATCAAAGAAAAATTTTATAATATTGCAATTGAAGTAAAACATCATTTCAATACCATTTTGCTAAGGGATGACCATCCTTAAACATATTAAAAATAATTTCCAATATTTCATCAACAAGTTAAAGTAAAAATTGCATTTATGTAAACAATTTAGAAAAGCAAAAATCCTTTAGAAAATTTGCTTGCTTATTTGTGTCTCTTAGCTTTCCGCTTCCGCTTTTTCTTTGCCTTTGCCTACATGAGAATAATATATTTTTTCATATATTTATTGTTCTCATATTTCGTTTAGTTTTCAAACCCATTCCACTCACATATATCATTTATTTGACTTCACAAGTCATTATGCACATATATAACATATTTTTTTTACACATTTCTTCGGCTACCACATAACATAACTTATATAACCCCATACATAGGGTATCCATTCATCCACATAAAATTCATTCAATAATCATCATACATAGGTTCATTAACCTCAATTTGTCATTTTTCACTCTTTTTCCACAATACACACATCGGTGCTTGTTTTAGCACACATTATCGCCTTAGGCTTCATTAAGCAATTTCAAAATTTGAAATAAATCATCATACACTCAAAAAAGATGTATAATCATGAAATTAATCTAATTTTCATGCATTTTTGTACAAAATCACTTTTCATAAGTCATTCATCACCTATTCACCTTTATCCATTCACATAAGCCCATTTAGCAATATATGCATAATGCATTTCATAAAATTTGCTAACTCAAAAATTTAATCCATATTTCAATGGTTTAATTACCCTTAATTACCACTGCATTCAGGGTATTTTTATGGGATTTAAATCCACTCACCATAGGTTTCCAAAACAGCAAGTTTGGAACCCCTTTTTCACCTGTTTAACGTGTCTTTTGACACATAACCCTATACAGTCATATAATTCCGAAATTTAAGCATGTAATCCCACTTTTCTTAATCCATATTTATGGATTTAACACTTATGTAACATTCATGAATTATCATTTCTCAAAACAGCAAGTTGCCTACACGTTTTGAGTCCCGTTTCACATCGGTTAAACACACTTTCATAAAATCTATAAAAATCAATTTTATGTATTATTTTCCCAAATATTTTTGGGCATCCATAATAACCTAAACCTAGGGTAGTTTACCCTACATAACATTCACAAATCATGCAAACCTTTTTCCATAGCATTTTTAGCATAGAAACAAGGAAATTAGGTCATAACTATCACTTTGCATTCCATAACTTCAAAAATTCATCATTTAAGCACAAACCAACATATGTTTCACATTAATACATGATTCATAACCTAATCATATCATCAAACCAAAACAGAAACTTGTCAAAGAGATTTAGGGTTTACCAACTTGGATTTTCCACTCAATATACATGGAAAACTTTACTTTCATCAACTTAAATATGAAAATTCATACATGAAACCTAATACCCACTCCATATCAAATCAAAAGCATGTTAAATCATCATTTTACAGATTCTTTAAGCATTCTTTTCATATTCCCATTTTGGAGTTTAAAAACTCAAAATAATCAACTCAAACAACACGTATACTTACTTGGTTTAGAGCTAATTCAAACCCTAGAACTTGGAGATGATTTTCCTCCAAAAATTCTCCTCTTTTTTTCTTGTTTTTCCTTCTTCCTTGGCTGGGAAAAATGGACGTGAGAGTTGCTGGTTGCTTGGGATAAAATTCAGCACTTAGCCATTTTCCAAAATCCCCTTTTCATATGGACGTGCATGGGTATGTATAAGCTAGATTTTTTTTCCAGCTGTGGGCCCCACTTCTTGGGCATTTTCCACACCATTAAATGGTACTTATCTCCTTTGAAGTGCTGGCCATTTTACATCCATGTAAATTAGGTTTTTACTAATTTTCAAAAATCACAAAACTGCATTAAATCATGGCCGTCAATCTGCCTCCATGATTCACGTCCCTGCTGCCCTTTGTTTCTAGCAAATTTTTCATTTATTAATAATTCCCATTTAAGGGTAAAACATAAACTTAATTTTCCTTTAATTCATGTATAAATTTGGCATTAAAAATTATCAAAATGGCAGCAATAAGCATAACATTGCACGTCCAGATTTCCAACCAAGTTGTCCACGTTTTCAGCTTCATGCATCTGCATTTTCCAAATTTTTTATTGCTGCAAATTTCCATAATTGGATGCATATCTTATGTACCTGCATGTCAGCTGCATTTACCCATATTAAAAATTCAAAATTCAAAAATATGCAGCATGGCAGCCCCTTGGACGTTCCCTTGTGCCACCTCACCTATGCTCATGTTATGCCTTTTGTAGCTCCATCATGATAACCATTTAATAGCTGGATAATGTTGGTCCCGAGTTTATGGCAAAACCCAAGAGGGGAGGGGTGAATTGGGTTCTTGAAAAATTCTTTGGTAAATCAAAACTTAAACCCTTTAAAGTTTTAATCCCTTAGATTGTAACAAATAGAAAGCAATAAGATAATGAAAACAATAAAGAAAAACAGTAGACAAGATTTATAGTGGTTCGGGCAACCTTTCCCTACTCCACTCTTCCAAGCTCACACACCCTTGTGACTTGGGTTCCACTATGTATTCCGCGAATACAACTAGAGTCTCCGCTCTCTTCTAGATTCTAGCTCTAGGGGGCATATACAACCAGAGCCTCTGCTCTCTTCTAGATTCAAGCTCTAGGGGGCATATACAATCAACACAAGTAGGTGATGAGTTACACTCCAATCACAACTCTACTTGCAATGTCTTGGTTTGAATCACCAAACTCAAACCAAGCACTAAAAACAAACAATAATGTGAAAATAAAGGAGATCTACACTTTACTGAGTTGTGTAGCAAGTTTCAGCTTGAGGAAGAATCTGTAGAAGCAACCAATTGTATTTCGTTGAAGCAAACCGCAACTTTGAAGCTTGTTCTTCCTTTGAAAGTGTATAGATCACTCAATTGTAGAGAAAAGCGAATGAAAGCTCTTACTAGCACTTCTTTCCTCTCTTTAGGCTCTATGTTATGTGTATCCACGTTTGCTTGAGTGTCTATATATAGAGGAGGGAAGATTTTGAACGTTATAGAGTTGGTTGGCGCGTAATAAATGTTCCAACGTTCAAAAATTAGAACGTTACGTCTCCAAGTCGTAGGTGGAGTCGACTTCGTCTGCGACTTCGCCCAAGTCGCATGCTGGAGTCGACTTCGTGTGCGACTTCGGCTGTTCTTCAGCTGCGAAGTCTATCTTTTGGGTCGACTTGGTTTCAGACTTGGCCTCAAGTCGATCTTGGAGTCGACTTGGGGTGCGACTTGACTATTTCCTTGTACCAAATCAGTTTGATCTTTGTTGATATAATTCTTGCTTGCTTAACTCCTTTTTTCTTGTCCTTCAATACTAGAGGCTTTATTTGTGTTGGATTTGCTTCAAATCTTGTGAACTTGGAGAACTTGAATCTTGTATGGACAAATCATCTTTGATTGGGAATGAATTCATATGCCTTGCTTGCTTTAAGCTTGTATTAGTCTTCATAAACTTAGGTTTGATAAACTTGAGTTGTCTTCATCTTGAAATGGACTTGTACCTCAACTTGGGCTTGAGAATTTCAAGTCGATCTTAGGGTCGACTTCATCTGCGACTTGGCCTCAAGTCGCAAGTGGAGTCGACTTCGACTGCGACTTCGAATGTGTTGTCCCCAAAATCAATGCTGGAGAGAAAGGTGCAACTTCAAGTCGATACTGGAGTCGACTTCATCTGCAACTTGGCCTCAAGTCGCAAGTGGAGTCGACTTCATCTGCGACTTCAGATGTTTAATTTCCCAATTTCAACGCTGTCCAAAAATGCCTCTTGAAGTTGCTTGTGGAGTCGACTACAGGATCGACTTCGCCTGAAGTCGATGTCTAAGTCGACTTGGGTTGTGACTTGACTTGTTCTGTTTTGTATACAACTTTGCACAATACATGTTAGTAGCTTAGATTTACTCAAATTGTGTTGTTTAATCATCAAAACATATGCTTTGGTCAATTTGTTTTGTTTTAACTATTGTTTCCAACAGATAATTCATGTATTTTTGCTTTTTATATTAATGCATAAAATTCCTTAAAAATGGGCTGCACTTGACACCTCAAATTCCATTAAATTCATGCAATTATGCATTGTACTCTAGCATTAAATGCAATGTACTCTTGTGGTGCATTAGTCAACCAAGCTCACCTTTTTCAATGCAGGTATTTTTTTTGTATATTCCATGCTTAATCTAAGCCATCCAAAATAAACATCTCATAATTTCATTTAACTGTTTCAAATTTCATCTCAATCCGATTTTTCTAGCTCCCGTTATAGTCATTTAAAGTTAACGGTTGAAATTGAAATATGATCAATAAATCATAACTCTCACTTCATCAAGAATTTTCATAACCCATTAATCACATAATATCAAGCCCAACATCATTAATTTTCATGTCAAATTTCACTTGAATCCGCCTTTCAGGCGTTAGTTATGAATTTTCTAATATTTTTCCATTAAACTTGTCAATTATCATATAAATTCCCATAATTCATATTAAATAATGGAAAATGATTTTCCTTAATGTATTTGCACATTTAAATCAACAACAATGTGCTCTAATCCCATTGTCTCTTTTTAGTTCAAAATGATTAATCATATCATTATTGCTAATTCTTAACCCTAATTGCAAAAAATAGCAAAATCACATAAATCCTTCATAATTCAATAATTCACATGTAAATATCATGTACATGATTAATGCATACATATAGGTTCTACATTGGTTAGGGTTTCATAATCCTCCCCCCCTTATAACAGGTTTCGTCCCGAAACCGTTTATTCTCCAAATAGCTGGGGGTATTTCCGTTCCACCTCTTCCGTTAATTCCCATGTGGCTTTATTTTCGGAATACCGGTTCCATTGTACCTTTACGTACTCGATTTTCCGATTCTGAAGCTTTTGTATCTTGTGATCCAAGATTCTCACTGGTCTTTCTTCATAATTCAGATAATCTTGAATCGGCAAATTCTCAGCCACTAATATATGTGTCGGGTCCGGAACATATTTTGTAAGCATTAAAATATGAAACACATTATGAACTAGGGCTAGCGCTGGGAGTAAGGCTACTCGACATGCCAACTTCCCAACCTTCTCCAAAACTTCAAATGGTCCAATAAACCTGGGATTCAGTTTTCCTTTTTTTCCAAAACAGTGTAACTCCCTTTGAATGGCGTGACCTTTATAAACACGTGTTCGCCGACTTGGATGTTTAAATCCCTTCTCTTGCAATCTGTGTAACTCTTTTGCCGACTTTGGACTGTGAGTATACACTGGCGAATAGTTTTCACCTTGTCTGTCATTCATTAAGATAAGTCTGGGGCTAACCTTTTCTCTCCAACTTCATCCCAGTTCAATGTCGTTCGACACTGTCGACCATACAACGCCTCAAATGGAGCCATTTGGATACTAGCTTGGTAGCTATTGTTGTATGCGAATTCTGCAATCGAGATGTACTCATCTCATGATCCTCCAAACTCTAAAGTACACATTCGGAGCATATCTTCAATGACTTGGTTCATCCGCTCTGTTTGTCCATCGATTTGATGATGAAAGGCTGTACTGAACTTGAGTTGGGTGCCTAGGGTTTCATGTAAACTTTTCCAGAACCTTGATGTAAATGTTGCATATCAATCAGAGATAATCGACCTTGGCACTCCATAGTCTTACGACCTCTTTATAATAAATCTTAGCTAGCCTTTCCGCTGTATAAGTCCTTTTGATAGGTAGGAAGTGCGCGACTTTTGATAACCTATCAACGATTACCCATATAGAATCGTTTCCTACTTTGGTTTTAGGTAATCCTTCAATGATCCTCCAAACTCTAAAGTACACATTCGGAGCATATCTTCAATGACTTGGTTCATCCGCTCTGTTTGTCCATCGATTTGATGATGAAAGGCTGTACTGAACTTGAGTTGGGTGCCTAGGGTTTCATGTAAACTTTTCCAGAACCTTGATGTAAATGTTGCATATCAATCAGAGATAATCGACCTTGGCACTCCATAGTCTTACGACCTCTTTATAATAAATCTTAGCTAGCCTTTCCGCTGTATAAGTCCTTTTGATAGGTAGGAAGTGCGCGACTTTTGATAACCTATCAACGATTACCCATATAGAATCGTTTCCTACTTTGGTTTTAGGTAATCCTTCAATGAAGTCCATGGTAATGTCATCCCACTTCCATTTAGGAATTTCTAAGGACTGTAGCTTACCAGGGATTCTCTGGTGATCCACCTTCACCCGTTGGCAAGTTAAACACTTAGCCACATATTCAGCGATCTTTCTTTTCATATTATTCCACCAATATGCTTTCTTGAGATCCTGGTACATCTTAGTACTCCCTGGGTGAATAGAAAATGGCAAAAAGTGTGCCTTTTTAAGGATTTGTTCCTTCAATTCAGTTGTGTTAGGTATGCAAAGGCGACTCTTGTACCTGTACACACCTTGCTTATCAATAGCAAATTCCGTCAACCCCTTTTTCATCATTCTCTCAACATGGGTATGTAGGTCTATATCCTTTTGTTGCGCAACCTTGATTTGTTCAAAAAGTGATTATTGTATGTGTAATTGTGATAGTCTGATGTGAACTCCTGGTGGACATACAATCAATTCATTTGCCTTATCTCCTTAAGCAACCCTTCTTCCTTAGTGATAAGATGCGCTAAGCTGACATTTCAGATCAATGCATCAGCTACCACATTTGCCTTACCTGGATGATATAAAATCTCCAAATCATAATCCTTCAATAATTCGAGCGATCTTCTTTGTCTCATGTTCATCTCTTTCTGAGTGAAAATATATTTAAGGCTCTTGTGATCAGTGTAAATCTCACATCTTGCACCATACAAGTAATGTCTCCATATTTTCAAGGCAAATACCACAGCTGCTAACTCTAAACCATGCGTGGGGTATCTTACCTCATTGGGCTTTAACTGTCGTGATGCATAGTTTATCACTTTACCCCGTTGCATCAAAACACCACCCAATCCCTTTCCTGACGCATCACTATAAACCACAAACCCTTCATTTCCTTCAGGTAGGGTTAGAATTGTTGGTCTCGAGTTAATGGCAAAACCCAAGAGGGGAGGGGTGAATTGGGTTCTTATAAAATTCTTTGGTAAATTAAAAACTTAACCCCTTGAAAGTTTAATCCCCTTGATTGATGAAATGAAATGGAAAGCAATATAATGTAGAGAGCAGAAATATAAATCAAGCACACAAGATTTTTATGGTGGTTCGGGCAACCTCCCTACTCCATTCTTCCAAGCTCACACTCCTTGTGACTTGGGTTCCACTATTGTATTCCTCAAATACAATTAGAGCCACTGCTCTCTTCTAGATTCCAGCTCTAGGGGGCATCAACAAATCACAGCACAAGTAGGTGATGAGTTCCACTCCAATCACACACTACTTTGCTTACACTTGATCTTAGTTCCTCAAACTAAATCAAGTTCAATACAACAATAAGAAAAACAGAAAGAATCTACACATTACTGTTGTGTAGAGACAGTTTGGCGCAGAGAAGAACTTGTAGAGTTGGCTTTGAAGATTCAGAAGTTGAGCTCTAGCAGTTTGAAGCAAAGTTCTTCTTCTTTGGATTGTCTTGATCTCTTTTATGCTCTTGAAGATGGGAGTTAAGCACCCTTAATGATTTTCAGCTTTCTCCCTCGTCCACAATGAATGCCTTTTATAATTGTGGAGGGAATCCGAACGTTTGAAGGTAGGTGGCGCGCATTTAATGTGCCAACGTTCGAATAATTTTCGACCGTTGCGACCCAAGTCGCAGGCGGAGTCGACTTCGGGTGCGACTTCGCCCAAGTCGCAGATGGAGTCGACTTCGGGTGCGACTTCGCCTTTCCGTAGCGTCTTCAAGTTCCAGGTTGGGTCGACTTGGGCATCGACTTGACCCAAGTCGCAGGTGGAGTCGACTTCGGTGTGCGACTTCACTTCGTCAGTTATCTTGATGAACTTGAAAACTTGGAATGCTTTAGTTTGCTTAGATTCCTTCATGCCTTTTGTTGTTCTCTTGCATTTTTCACTCCCTTTTGAATTATTATCTTCATTTTAGCTTGCTTTCATTAGCTCCATGTTTTGCAAGCCTTTTGAACTCATGAGTCTTGAATCATATAATCTTGTACAACTTCTTGGTTGAGTTTATGCATCTTGCTTGGACTTGGATTAATCTTCATATGTTTCAGTTTGAGAATCTAGGTTGCCTTGATCTTCATCTTCATACAGGTTTGTCTTGAAAATTGGTTAATCCAGCTTATCTTCTGAAAAATCCCCTCTGCCCGATCGAAGTCGATGCTGGAGTCGACTTCGTCTGCGACTTCACCTCAAGTCGCAAGTGGAGTCGACTTGGGGTGCGACTTCGGCACTTCGGGGTCTGGACTTCAACTCTGGAAAGTTTTGTCATGTTGAAGTCGATACTGGAGTCGACTTGGTCTGCGACTTCGACCCAAGTCGCATGCGAAGTCGACTTCGTTTGCGACTTCGGCAGTTCAGCTCTCCATTTTCAACTCTGGAAGGATTTGGCGTATTGAAGTTGATGTTGGAGTCGACTTGGGGATCGACTTGGCCTTAAGTCGATGCCTGAGTCGACTTGGAAATCGACTTATCCTTCCATGATCTATTTTCTTCAATTGTATGTCCCTTAAACACTTCCACAAACATGTTAGTAGCCAAGACTTACTCAAATTGATTTGTTAATCATCAAAATATAGATTTAGCTTATTTTCCACATATTTCCAACAATCTCCCCCTTTTTGATGATTGACAAAACCGATTTGAGTGTATACCTTTCAATTGTTTAAAAAACATGCTAAGTTTGCATTTTTGAAATGTTATCATACTTATGCTTATGCAAACTTTCAAGTTGAAAACATTCAACAAACAGTCAACTTAACTTGTACTCTTAGCCTATTTAGACTTAAATCATTTGAACTCAAATCCTACTCTTCTCCCCCTTTTTGTCAATATATCAAAAAGTTAGAGGGTAAAGAAAGAGACAGATGGGTTTGCTCCCCCTAAACAGGTGCTCCCCCTCAGTTTGTGCTAGTTTAATTCAATCATTCCCATGTCATTTTTAATCTTGTAAAATGGTTCTTTTGCTAGAGGTTTTGTGAATATATCTGCAATTTGATCTTCAGTTCTTACATATTCCAAACATATGTCATGATTTTCTACATGTTCTCTAATAAAATGGTGTCTAAGGTCTATATGTTTGGTCCTAGAATGCAATACTAGATTTTTAGTTAAACATATGGCACTAGCGTTATCACATCTAATAGGTATATCTTTAAAATTCATGCCATAGTCCTTAAGTTGTTGTTTCATCCAAAGTAATTGGGCACAACAGCTCCCGGCGGCAATGTATTCGGCTTCCGCCGTAGATAGAGCAACACTAGTTTATTTTCTTGAAAACCATGAAACCAACATGTTCCCAAGAAATTGACATGTTCCACTAGTGCTTTTTCTATCTACTTTGTAACCGGCAAAATCCGCATCCGAGTAGCCGATTAGATCAAAATTAGAGCCCTTTGGATACCAAAGTCCTATATTGGTAGTGTCTACTAAATATCTGAAAATTCTTTTCACAGCTACCAAGTGTGATTCTTTTGGACATGACTGAAATCTAGAGCACATACACAAACTAAACAATATATCAGGCCTAGAAGCAGTTAAATACAATAAAGAACCTATCATGCTTCTATACAATTTCAAATCAATTGTTTTTCCTTTTTCATCTTTGTCGATTTTGATTGTTGAGCTCATAGGCGTGTTTGCCCCTTTGCTATTCTCCATGCCAAACTTCTTCAGCATTTCTTTGATATAATTGGACTGGTTAATGAAAATTCCTTCTTTTAGTTGCTTGATTTGCAGTCCAAGGAAGAAATTCAGCTCTCCCATCATGCTCATCTCAAATTCTTTCTGCATAAGCTCAGAAAATTCTTGACAAAGAGTCTCATTAGTAGCACCGAAAATAATATCATCAACATAAATTTGAATAATCAATATATCCTTTTCTTTGTATTTGATAAACAAAGTGGTGTCTACCTTTCCCTTTTGAAAGTCATGATCAATCAGAAATTTACTTAATCTATCATACCAAGCCCTTGGAGCATGTTTTAATCCATATAATGCTTTGGTTAACTTGTACACAAATTTAGATTGATCTTTTTCCTCAAATCCAGGTGGTTGTTCTACATACACCTCTTCATTTATATATCCATTCAGAAATTCACTTTTAACATCCATTTGAAACAATTTAAAGTTCATGTGAGATGCAAAAGCTAGTAAGATGCGAATTGCTTCTAATCTAGCAACCGGGGCATAGGATTCCTCAAAATCTATTCCATCTTCTTATGAGTATCATTTTGCCACAAGTCTAGCTTTGTTTCTCACTACAACTCCACTTTCATCTAATTTGTTCCTAAAGACCCACTTGGTGCCAATAACAGTACAATCGTTTGGTTTAGGAACAAGGTGCCAAACTTGGTTTCTTTCAAATTGATTTAGCTCTTCTTGCATTGCTATAATCCAGTTCTCATCATCAAGAGCTTGATCAATATTTGATGGTTCAATCTTAGATACAAAAGCATATTGTCCACAAACATTTTGTTTTGATCTTCTAGTTTTTACACCTTCATATACATTCCCTATAACTTGTTCAATTGGATGGGCATGTTTGAATTTTAAATCAGTTGGAAGTTTGTAAGAATTATTACCTTCACTTACCCTTTCCTCCAAGGAATCTTCTTGCTTTTCCAAATGCAGTTTTTCAAGACTACTTGCTATATCATCTGCATCACTTAAATCATCTTTTCTTTTGAAGCATGGGTTAGTTTCATCAAAAACAACATGTATGGACTCTTCTACAACTTGGTTTCGTTTATTGAATACTCTATATGCTTTGCTATTTGATGAGTAACCAAGGAATATTGCCTCATCACTTTTAGCATCTAGTTTTCCCAAGTTGGTTTTTCCATTGTTCAAAACATAGCATGTGCATCCAAAAGCATGAAAATAAGAGATATTTAGTTTTCTTCCTTTCCATAGCTCATATGGGGTCTTTTTCAAGATTGCTCTAATGGTAACTCGATTTAAAACATGACAAGCTGTACTTACAGCTTCACCCCAAAATTTCTTGAATAGTTTTCTCTCATTTAGCATTGTTCTAGCCATCTCTTGTATAGTTCTATTTTTCCTTTCAACTACTCCATTTTGTTGTAGAGTTCTTGGTGCAGAAAATGTATGATGAATCCCTTTTTCATTACATAATTCTATGAATCGTTTGTTTTCAAATTCACCACCATGATCACTTCTAATAGTCATAATAGTACTTTGTTTTTCATTTTGCACCAAATTTACAAAAGTTGCAAACATAGAGAAGGCTTCATCTTTGCTAGCTAAGAGAATTACCCATGTGAATCTTGAAAAATCATCAACTATTACAAACACATATTTCTTTCCACCAATGGTTAGAATGTCGGATGGCCCATATAGATCCATGTGTAACAATTCAAGTGGCCTAGTGGTGGAGATTTCCTTTTTGGTAGAGAAAGGCATTTTAGGTTGTTTTGATAATTGACATGCCTTGCAAATTTTGTCTTTGTCATATTTCAACTTTGGCAAGCTTTCTACCAAACTCTCCTTCCATAGGGTCTTTATATTTCCCATGTTTATATGTCCAAGCCTTTTATGCCAAACCCATGGATCATTATCAATGGTCATTAGACATTGACCATCAAGTTCATCAAGTGAAATCAAATATACATTTCCATGTTTTTTCCACTAAACATGATATGTTCTCCATCAAATACATTACATATAGATGATTCAAACACAACCTTGTATCCTTTGTCACATAATTGACTAATGCTCATTAGATTGTGCTTGAGTCCTTCAACAAACAAAACATCTTCCATGCATGCATTTGAAATACTATATATGTTTCCTTTACCTTTAATTTTACCTTTCTCATTATTACCAAAGGCAACCGTTCCATCGTTGCAAGGCTTAAGTTTATGAAATAAACTTCTTTCTTCGGTCATATGCCTTGAACAACCGCTGTCCATGAACCATACGTTGTTTGCCTTTGCCTTGAAACATATCTGAAAGATAAACAAGTAAATTTTATCTCTTTGGTACCCATTTTATGGGTCCATTTGGGTTAGTAATAAGATTCAATCTTTGTTGCTCTATCTTAGAAAGCCCAAATCTTGTGTTTCTTGGAACCCATACTAACTTTGCACCATGGTCATACAGTTTCTTAAAGTTACATTTATAGGCTTTATGACCCATTTTGTTGCAGAAATTGCAAGTCATTGGTAATCTAGGAGTAGGCCTCCAAGTATATAATGGTTCAAACGTTGGCCTTCTAGTCCACATAACATTTTTCCTTTTTGGCTTGTATATTGGTGCAGTTTTGGTTTGATATTTCCCAAGTATTGGCACATTTGATTTGCCACTTTCTTTTTTCTCAAATGTATAGTATCCAAGACCTCTTTTATTTGTTTGGGAGGTCATGTTCAGAAACATTTTTACATTTTCCCCTGGATTAGAGAACTTAGCTAATGATTCATTTAATGATTCGTTCTCCTTTTTCAGTTTCTCTACTTCTTTCAAAAGCAATTCATTTTCATCTTTCAATTTTGATGATCTTTCAGCTAGTTTTCCATTTACAATAATAACGGAGTTACATTGTTGTCTCTTCAATGACAACTTGTTTCCTAGCTTTTTGATTTCTTCATATAATGAATCATATGCAAGTTGTAGTTCTTCTAATTCAGTACATTTGAGGCATTCATGAAAAGAAGAATAACTAGATTGAGAATGGCAAAGTTTGGAAGTTACCTCTTCATTGCTTGTGCACTTTGTTGAGATGGTTTGTTCTTCCAAAACTTCCGTTGTGTTCAAACACAACAGATTTTCTTCTTGTTCGATTCGCGCCATGCAGCATATTCTAGCACAATTTGCCGCCTCAAATTCGTCGGTTGAGGAGCTGCTTGTTGATGAGGTTTCTTCATTGACGTACATGCCTCTTCCCTTTGGCCTTTGGTATTTTCTGTTTTCATGTCTTTCCCTCCTTTCTTGTTGATCTTTTGATCTCTCTTCCGGTGTAGGACATTGAACTTGCATATGTCCCATACCCCCGCATCTATAGCATTTTGTAACCTCCTTCTTCTTCTCTCTTCGTGGTCTTTCTTTGAAGTCTTTGAGGTTCTTTTCTTTTATCACAAATTTTCGAAATTTGCGAGTGAGAAGTGCAATATCTTCATCATTGTTATGAGACGAGGAGGTAGACTCTTCTGAGTTGTGTGCCGTTTTTAACGTAATGATTTTCTTTCCTTTGTGTTGATCTTCATTTCTTCTCTTGATTAGCTCATATGACATTAATGAGCTAATAAGATCTTCTAGCTTTAGTGTATTTAGGTCTTTGGCTTCTTCAATTGCCGTAATCTTTGGAGTCCAAGATTCCGGTAGAGCTCTTAGTATCTTCATAACCTGTTCAGATTCAGAGATAGCCTTTCCAAGACCTTTCAAAGCGTTAGTAATTTTAGAAAATCTAGCAAACATCTCAGAAATATTTTCTGTTTCTAGCATTTTGAAGCTTTCCAGTTCTCCTATCAAAATATTTCTCCTAGTCCCTTGGACTTGAGAGGTTCCTTCATAAATAGATGTTAAAGTATCCCATATTTCTTTAGCGGTTAGTCAAGAGGATACTCTATCATATTCAGAAGCTGTAAGAGTACAAAATAGTGAGTTTATTGCTTTAGCATTGCTCTTTACAGTTCTTACTTCCTCTTCGATCCATTTGGAAGCTCTTTCATCAGTTGGCAAGATTACACCGTCTTGGATTGCAATCCAAGAGTCCATATCGGTAGCCATAATGAGTTGCTTCATACGAAGCTTCCAATAGCCGAAATTGTTCCCATCAAACAATGGTGGTCTAGTAAATGATTGGCCTTCGGCAAATGCGAGAACAGAAGTCGATTGGGATGCCATATCACTAGATCTCTTTGGTTTAACTCAAAGACCTGCTCTGATACCACTTGTTGGTCCCGAGTTAATGGCAAAACCCAAGAGGGGAGAGTGAATTGGGTTCTTATAAAATTCTTTGGTAAATTAAAAACTTAACCCCTTGAAAGTTTAATCCCCTTGATTGATGAAATGAAATGGAAAGCAATATAATGTAGAGAGCAGAAATATAAATCAAGCACACAAGATTTTTATGGTGGTTCGGGCAACCTCCCTACTCCATTCTTCCAAGCTCACACTCCTTGTGACTTGGGTTCCACTATTGTATTCCTCAAATACAATTAGAGCCACTGCTCTCTTCTAGATTCCAGCTCTAGGGGGCATCAACAAATCACAGCACAAGTAGGTGATGAGTTCCACTCCAATCACACACTACTTTGCTTACACTTGATCTTAGTTCCTCAAACTAAATCAAGTTCAATACAACAATAAGAAAAACAGAAAGAATCTACACATTACTGTTGTGTAGAGACAGTTTGGCGCAGAGAAGAACTTGTAGAGTTGGCTTTGAAGATTCAGAAGTTGAGCTCTAGCAGTTTGAAGCAAAGTTCTTCTTCTTTGGATTGTCTTGATCTCTTTTATGCTCTTGAAGATGGGAGTTAAGCACCCTTAATGATTTTCAGCTTTCTCCCTCGTCCACAATGAATGCCTTTTATAATTGTGGAGGGAATCCGAACGTTTGAAGGTAGGTGGCGCGCATTTAATGCGCCAACGTTCGAATAATTTTCGACCGTTGCGACCCAAGTCGCAGGCGGAGTTGACTTCGGGTGCGACTTCGCCCAAGTCGCAGATGGAGTCGACTTCGGGTGCGACTTCGCCTTTCCGTAGCGTCTTCAAGTTCCAGGTTGGGTCGACTTGGGCATCGACTTGACCCAAGTCGCAGGTGGAGTCGACTTCGGTGTGCGACTTCACTTCGTCAGTTATCTTGATGAACTTGAAAACTTGGAATGCTTTAGTTTGCTTAGATTCCTTCATGCCTTTTGTTGTTCTCTTGAATTTTTCACTCCCTTTTGAATTATTATCTTCATTTTAGCTTGCTTTCATTAGCTCCATGTTTTGCAAGCCTTTTGAACTCATGAGTCTTGAATCATATAATCTTGTACAACTTCTTGGTTGAGTTTATGCATCTTGCTTGGACTTGGATTAATCTTCATATGTTTCAGTTTGAGAATCTAGGTTGCCTTGATCTTCATCTTCATACAGGTTTGTCTTGAAAATTGGTTAATCCAGCTTATCTTCTGAAAAATCCCCTCTGCCCGATCGAAGTCGATGCCGGAGTCGACTTCGTCTGCGACTTCACCTCAAGTCGCAAGTGGAGTCGACTTGGGGTGCGACTTCGGCACTTCGGGGTCTGGACTTCAACTCTGGAAAGTTTTGTCATGTTGAAGTCGATACTGGAGTCGACTTGGTCTGCGACTTCGACCCAAGTCGCATGCGAAGTCGACTTCGTTTGCGACTTCGGCAGTTCAGCTCTCCATTTTCAACTCTGGAAGGATTTGGTGTATTGAAGTTGATGTTGGAGTCGACTTGGGGATCGACTTGGCCTTAAGTCGATGCCTGAGTCGACTTGGAAATCGACTTATCCTTCCATGATCTATTGTCTTCAAATGTATGTCCCTTAAACACTTCCACAAACATGTTAGTAGCCAAGACTTACTCAAATTGATTTGTTAATCATCAAAACATAGATTTAGCTTATTTTCCACATATTTCCAATAAGAATGGGTGCTTCCACCAATCGCTGTTTCAATTCCTGAAAGCTGCACTCGCATTCATCAGACCATACATACCTGACTCCTTTACGAGTCAACTTGGTTAACGGGGCTGACAATTGTGAAAATCCTTCAACAAACCTTCTATAATAGCCGGCCAACCCTAGGAAACTTTGAATTTTCGTAACGATCGTCGGCCTTGGCCATTTCAATACCGCCTCAATCTTTTGAGGGTCAACTTGAATACCCTTTTGAGATATTATATGCCCGAGAAATCCTATTTGTTTCAGCCAAAACTCGCAATTTTTCACCTTGGCATATAATTTCTCCTTTCTCAACCTTTCTAATACTCTTCGCAGATCGTCTTCATGTTCTTTCTCCGTTTTAGAGTAGATCAGGATATCATCGATAAGTACAACCACAAATTGATCTAGATAGTCCTAAAAAATCCTATTCATCATATCCATGAATACAGCAGGGGCATTAGTAAGTCCGAAAGGCATTATCAGAAACTCATAATGTCCATACCTGGTTCGAAATGCCGTTTTATGAGTATCAGTCGGACTTATTCTCAATTGATGGTACCCAGACTGTAAGTCAATCTTAGAGAAAGTTGTGGCTCCTTGCAATTGATCAAACAGATAATCAATCCTGGGCAATGGATGTTTATTCCTTATGGTAACCTTATTTAACTCTTGGTAATCAATACATAACCTCAAGCTTCCATCTTTTTTCCTCACAAACAATACCGGAGCTCCCCAAGAGGACACACTTGGTCTAGGAATTCCATAGGGTCGTCATCATCATTGACCTCGGCCAATCGAACAATTTCACCTGTCCTTCATTATATAGAGCATCACCTCATTAGGTTTAGGAGCAGCAGGTACTTCGATGACTCCCTCGGCACGACGCTTTTGTATATAGAGGTTCATCTCCACTTCCCGTTGATGGAGTCATTCCCAAGGTGCTCCGTAGCGAAACTAAACACATCCGTCAACGAACCTATACCACGGGCCTGCGTCGGGGGGTGTAGGTGCTTGAGTCTTTGCCCAAAAGTCTTGTAGGTCCTAGGGGTCTACTCTATCCGTTGGAATGCGTGGATCTCGGGGAATTCCAAAATAGGTGCCAAGTAACACTCGTGCCCTAGGTTTGTAACTGGAGGGCTCTCCTAATTCTTATTCATGTTGGGCAGCTACGGGAAACTGTGGTGTATTGTGCTGGGATCCCCACCATCTATTAATATTTTCTTCCCTTCGCTCTCCTCTCCTCCTCCTCTCTTTCTTTTCGTAACTCCTTCGCACTCATCACCCGCTTGCCTCTATCCGCCATCTGTATAGACATAGCAATCAAATTGCATTGCAACAATAATTCATTATCATATGGTATGCATTTCATCATGTTATAAGCATACCTAATCATCATATAGCATGTGTTTCATCATGTTATAATCATATCTAATTCATCACATAATCATGGGTAATCATGTATAATCATGTGTAATCATGCATATCTCATCATATTCTATCAATTTCCTATTCTTAGAAATTTTCCATGCCTATGTACCAATCCATGCTCTGATACCAAGCTCTGTGACGCCCCAAATCCGAGCGTCACATCCTGAGCCCTACCTCGGGATCGTATTGATCGGTAAACGTGATCAGGATTGTTGCCCTGTCACACGATGGGTTTTATCGGATATTTATCTCATTAATTATGATCATATAGAAGTTCACATAACAATTCAAGTTCTCATATTTTCAACTCAGACATATCTAAGTCATTTCAATTCCATTCATCACATACAAGTATGATGTTCAAGCAACATTTCAACACTTGCCTAAATCAGATGTCACGGCATATATACATCATCAACATCAATATAAAACACTTCATATAATTTATAATTATTTCACATGAGTTTTCATAACATAAAAATTCTAAAATTTCTCCATTATTTCCTTAAGCTTGTATTTGCTCCTTCGCCATGTCCTGTCCTTCACCTGTCTTTGGGTTTGGAAAACAAAATCGTGAGTCGAAACTCAATAAGCAAGCTATTTGCATTTTATAGGCAAATCATTTCAAGCAACATTTTGCATTTAAAATCATCTTGGAAAGCAACTTATACCTTATCTAAAGGTATATCTTAAAAATATGAAATCTTGTACTCATCACGAGTACCATATGCATAATGCCATATGAAAACATGAACATATATATCATTTTTTCCTTGGGATGGAAGCTAGCCGGGCGACCATCCGTCACGTTAACTCCCATTTCAGATAGGGCGCCGCCTACCTTTGACCTATTTTAAGCGACTTGGCCACACTAAGGGGGGACAATCGGTCCACTTATACCCTTCAAGTGGACCTAGTACCCTGTCACATGAACTTTTGCATAAATCCATCTTTAACATGCTAGCATGATTTTTCAATCAGAAACATAGAATCACATCATTTTTCCATAGCATGTATCAAAGAAAAATTTCATAATATTACGTTTGAAGTAAAACATCATTTCAATACCATTTTGATATGGGATGGCCATCCTGAAACATATTAAAAATAATTTACACAATTTCATCAAAAAGTTAAAGTAAAAATTGCATTTATGTAAACAATTTAGAAAAGCAAAAATCCTTTAGAAAATTTGCTTGCTTACTTGTGTCTCTTAGCTTTCCGCTTCCGCTTTTTCTTTGCCTTTGCCTACATGAGAATAATATATTTTTTCATATATTTCTTTTTCTCATATTTTATTTAGTTTTCCAACTCATTCCACTCACATATATCATTTATTTGACTTCACAAGTCATTATGCACATATATAGCATATTTTTTTTACACATTTCTTCGGCTACCACATAACATAACTTATATAACCCCATACGTAGAGTATCCATTCATCCACATAAAATTCATTCAATAATCATCATACATAGGTTCATTAACCTCAATTTGTCATTTTTCACTCTTTTTCCACAATACACACATCGGTGCTTGTTTTAGCACACATTATCGCCTTAGGCTTCATTAAGCAATTTCAAAATTTGAAATAAATCATCATACACTCAAAAAAGATGTATAATCATGAAATTCATCTCATTTTCATGCATTTTTGTACAAAATCACTTTTCATAAGTCATTCATCACCTATTCACCTTTATCCATTCACATAAGCCCATTTAGCAATATATACATAATGCATTTCATAAAATTTTCTAACTCAAAAATTTAATCCATATTTCAATGGTTTAATTACCCTTAATTACCACTTCATTCAGGGTATTTTTATGGGATTTAAATCCACTCACCATAGGTTTCCAAAATAGCAAGTTTGGAACCGTTTTTCACCCATTTAACTTGTCTTTAGACACATAACCCTATGCAGTCATATAATTCCGAAATTTCAGCATGTAATCCCAATTTTCTTAATCCATATTTAGGGATTTACACCTATGTAACAATCATGAATTATAATTTCTCAAAATAGCAAGTTGCCTACGCGTTTTGAGTCCCATTTCACATCGGTTAAACACACTTTCATAAAATCTATAAAAATCAGTTTCAGGGCTTCTTTTCCCAAATCTTTTTGGGCATCCATAATACCCTAAACCTAGGGTAGTTTACCCTACATAACATTGACAAAGCATGCAAACCTATTTCCATAGCATTTTTAGCATAGAAACAAGGAAATTAGGTCATAACTATCACTTTGCATTCCATAACTTCAAAAATTCATCATTTAAGCACAAACCAACATATGTTTCGCATTAATACATGATTCATAACCTAATCATATCATCAACCCAAAATAGAAACTTGTCATAGAGATTTAGAGTTTACCAACTTGAATTTTCCACTCAATATACATGCAAAACTTCACTTTCATCAACTTAAATATGAAAATTCATACATGAAACCTAATACCCACTCCATATCAAATCAAAAGCATGTTAAATCATCATTTTATAGATTCTTTATGCATCCTTTTCATATTCCCATTTTGGAGGTTAAAAACTCAAAATAATCAACTCAAACAACACGTATACTTACTTGGTTTAGAGTTAATTCAAACCCTAGCACTTGGAGATGATTTTTCTCCACAAATTCTCCTCTTTTTTCTTGTTTTTCCTTCTTCCTTGGCTGGGAAAAATGGACGTGAGAGCTGGTGGTTTCTTGGGATAAAATTCAACACTTAGCCATTTTCCAAAATCCCCTTTTCATATGGATGTGCATGGGTATGTATAAGCTGAATTTTTTTTCCAGCTGTGAGCCCCACTTCTTAGGCATTTTCCACACCATTAAATGGTACTTATCTCCTTTGAAGTGCTAGCACTTCTGATTGAAAAATCATGCTAGCATGTTAAAGATGAATTTATGCAAAAGTTCATGTGCACAGGATACTAGGTCCACTTGAAGGGTATAAGCAGACCGATTGTCCCCCCTTGGTGTAGCCAAGTCGCTTAAAACAGGCCCAAGGTCGGCGGCGCCCTCTCTAAAATGAGAGTTAACGTGACGGATGGTCGCCTGGCTAGCTTTCATCCTAAGGGAGAAATGATATATATGTTCATGTTTTCATATGACATTATGCATATGGGACCCGTGATGGGTACAAGATTTCATGTTTTTAAGATATACCTTTAGACAAGGTATAAATTGCTTTCCAATATGATTTTAAATGCAAAATGTTGCCTGAAATGATTTGCCTATAAAATGCAAATAGCTTGCTTATTCAGTTTCGACTCACGATTTTATTTTCCAAACCCCAAAGATAGGTGAAGGACAGGACATGGCAAAGGAGCAAGTGCCAGCTTAAGGAATCAATGGGAAAACTTTAGAATTTTTATGCCAAGAAAACTCATGTGAAATGATTGTAAACTATATGAAGTGTTTTATGTTAAATAGATGTAATCTATTCGAATGTTTTATATTGATGACTGTGATACATGCATGCAATGACATCTGATTTAGGCAAAAGATGAAATGTTGCTTGAACATCAGGTTATGCAAATGTGTTAAATGAATTTGAAATGGCTTGGTTATGAATGAGTTGGGAATAAATTAGACAGGGTTGAGATGTAATATGAGGAATTATTATATCAGTTAAACACTGTTAAAACTCACCGTGTGACAGGGCAACAATCCTGATCACGTTTACCAATCAATACGATCCTGAGGTAGGGCTAAGATGTGATGCTCGGTTTGGGGCGCCACAAATATAGATTTCCTTATCTAAAGGAAATCAAAACTTTTCGAATATCATTTCAAAACATATGAAATATGTCCAAATCATCATTTATTATTTAATTATCAAGACCTAGCAAAACAAATCTTTTTCATAAATCAAATCTCCTTTTTCTTTTTTTTTCTTTTATAACATGATTATTTATCAATAAACATCATAAGAGAAATTCAAAACTTATTTACATTTGTTGTTTTGTGAAAAAGAGCAAAATTTCCTTTTTCTTATAAAATACTTTTGAAACAACATCATAAAGAACTTGCTTACTTAAAAGTAAATTCTTAAAACCATCGGCATCAAACATGAAATCCTTTGAAAACATTATCATGGAGAACTTGCTTACTCATATGAAAAATTCTCAATTCCATTAAAAGCATTGTTAATCTTTGGCAACACTGATGATAAAATCCTTATCTTAAAATGTATTGCTTGCTTCCCATGAAGCAAACCTTGAAGCTTTTCCTTAAAGCCATTCTTTTCCAAAACTTACGACTTTTCATTAAAGCTGTCATTTTTCCAAAACTTGTGGCTTTTCATTAAAGCCATCATTTTCAAAACTTGTGCTTGCCCATTCATTAAAATATAAACATAAACATTTCAACCATATCAATCACGTAGAAAGAAAATAGTATTTTAGAAAGTTCACTTGCTTACCTGAGATCGTCATAATCCCCTTCTTCCATTTTTTTCCTTTGCCTTTGCCTAAATAAATGAAAATAATATTTCATTTATTCACATCAAATTCAAATACATAAATCCCTTAGGTTTTTCAACCTACATAAATCCATATATTGGTTGCTTCCAAAATAGCAACTTTCATATACATCTTGGGTACCCTTTGCACCCCTCTTTGGACATCCCTTTGCATATCCTCAAAAAATCATATTTAGGGTAATCTTGTTTACATATAATAGGTTAAAACCTCATAATAACTTGTTTATATCCCATTATAAATCAAATTCCATCACAAAAACCTGGAATTTAACATTTATCTTGATTTATTCCTTAAGCTGTCCATATTGCTGAATTCAGACACATTGAATTCTCAAAATCTTGAATTAATATCAAATCAAGTATTTTTGATCTGAAATTTCTAGAATACCTTAATAACTAATTAAATAACCAAAATAAATATTTCCAGCATGAAATATTTAGTATTTATATTTATTTTTATAGTTTTACTCTGCTGGACAGTAGCACTCCTTTTCAGACAGCCTTAATCACGTAAATTATTGGGTATATTTATACCCATAAAAACCTAATTTTTATTTTATTTTTGTGATCCTCAATATGTCTTATATAAAATTTAAACTTTTTAGCTCAAAATTCCTTGTATAAAAAGTATTAAAAATCATTTGGTACAGATAATCCTGTCACCCGTTCTACCCTATTTAGGTTGATCTTCTCAGATTTTTAATTTAAAACCTGCTTAATATTTCAATCTGAAATTTTGGTCGTCCCTTAATAATCATACAATGAGCTTTTAAACAAATGTTCATGGTGAAAATCCTTCGTTTACTATTTCGTTCATATTTTGATTTATAACATCATATAACTTCCAGATTTGAAGTATAAAATCAAAATTAACATATACTTACTTGATTAATTGGTAATCCCTCCTTTGAGCACTTGAAATTCCCTTCTTTTCTTTCTTTTCTTGCTTCTGGGGTCGTGTGAGGCTTGCTGAATTTTTGGAGAATTTTTTCTACCCTTAGTTTCCTCTCTTCTCTCTTCTCTCTCTCTATCTCTCTCTCTCTTCTCCTTTGCTGGAACGTCCATCCCCATGCTCCCTCTCTTTCCTCCTTTTATTTGCCACTTTTCTTGGTGCTCAAGCAACCCCTAGGGCATTTTAGTAAATTTCATTTTCACCTTCCCAAATTGCCCTCATTGTAACGTCCAAGAAGCTTCCTACCTTGACTTGCATTTAATGGCTTTCGTCTTTTTATGATTAAGAAAATCTCATGATAATTAGCTTAATCCATTCCATTTATATCATAGATTTCATAATTTTATTCAATCATTTCAAGTTTCATCTCAATCCAAGTTTTCTAACTCCACTTATGACCACTTGAATTTATCTTTTTGGATTTGTAGATAAAAATAATTAATTATCATCCTAATCCCATCATGATTCCCTTAATCCAATCCATTCATAAGATTGGGTCCACCGTTGTGAGCTTACCTATCAAATTTCATTGAAATCCGCCTTGTAGGCGTCAAGTTATGAATTTTTCTATCATTTTTTACCTTAATTTCATAATTACACTTTAATCTCCATAAATTAAATTATGATAATTAACATGATTATTCATAACACATTGTCACCTTTAAATCTTCATTAAGCCCCTCGGGTCATACCGACTCACTTTGGGCTCCGGCGATTAAATTTTTAATCACCATTCTTAATTAAAAACCTAATTGCAAAATATCATTAAATCATAAAATCATCCATAAATCTTCCAAAATTCATTTAAATCACATATAAATCAAATATATATGTTCAATGCATACCATTGAGTCCTACATAGGTTGGGGTTCCACAGGGATAAACATGCAATTTTTTATTTTTAAAAATTGTCAAATATGCATCTAATTACCTAAGCACGTAGCGTAAGTAATGGGTCATTAAACCAAGTGGAATTTTGAAGCACAAAATGCCAAAAATGGGTGTTGCATGAGACGTTCCCAAAGTGGACAGCAACTTTGTCCATTTATGAGTTGATTTTGATGATTTTTGATATATGATAATTACCTAATTTACTTGGGTAAGATTTAGCCATGTCAATAAGGGATAAGAAGAAAATAAATTACCCTCAAAAGATGTGGCAAAGTGGGTCCCACAAGGTGGTAAAAAATATAAAACATGGAGCTCATACCAAAGGACGTCCATATGCTAAGTAGGAGAGAAATCCTCAAAAAAATTCCCAAGCAAGGCAGCCTTGGACGTGCCCAAATCCAGCAAGGAAAGAAGAGAAAAAGGGGAGAAAAAGAAAAGGAAAAAGGGGAAGAAAGAGAAGGGGATTCAAGCTAAGGAAGTTAGATTCAATTCAAGTAAGTGAATCTTGAGTTCTGAATCATTTAAACTAAGTTTTCTTACCTCTATTTATGAGTCATGAATATGATTCATAAAGAATACTCAAAGAATGATTTATAATGCCTTGATAAGGGTATTGAATGAAGATTTAATGTTATATATGAAATCAAGGATTCAAGAGCGAGAAAATGGAAACTAAGGTTGATTTTGAGATGAAACCTATGTTGAATTTTCGTGGAACCCTAAGCTAAGTTGCTGTTTGGTTTAAGCATGATAATTAGGACATAATTCATGTTCTTCTGGGTTACACATGTTGATTTAGTTATATGTTAAAGATTTTAGCAAAAATGGAACTTAGGGTTTCATGTATTACCCGATTTTTCCATTTTTAGGTTAAATAAGGTGCAATGAATAGCTTAAATGAATTATGGGTGAATTTTAGGTTAAAGTACCCTAAATTAAGGATCCTTTGGATATCCTACATGGGGTGGAAGAGATAGCCCTAAATCTGATTTTTGGGGCATATGCATGGGAACGTCCAAATGGGGCTAAAACAGGTACCCTACATGTATGTTATATTTCTGTTTTGTAAATAATTAAATCATGGATGATTTAAAGGGTAAAATATCCTAGGATTAGGGTACTTTGGATGGCCACAATATATTGGAAAGGTATTACCTAAATCTGATTTTTAAGGGTATGTAAAAGAGTGTCTAAAGAAGGGTGCAAAAAGTATCCAAAACATGTGTAAAAGTTGCTGTTTTGTAAGAAACCAATATATGGATTTTAAACATGTGATATTACCCTAAATTTGGGTTAAGAAAAGAATGATTAGTTGCTGGAATTTATGGATTAAAATTCTATTTTGATTTAAGTATCAAAAGAGGCATTGAAATGGTGAAAAACGGGTCCTAACGTTACTGCTTTGGAACCCAATGATAAATGGATTAAAATTTCGTAATTAAACCCTAAATTCTATATTAATTAAGGTTTTTAATCATGCTGAAATAAGATACAAGTTGCTGTGTTGAAAAATTTTAAGAAACACATGATCTATGTGTTGTAAGATGGGTATATATGAAAGGTTATGTATAATTTGATGATAAATGACTTATATAAATTGCTAAAATGGAAAAATGCATGAATATGTAATGAAATACATGATTGTGTTGCTTTATCGATGATTATTGATTATCTAAAATTTTGAGATTAATTTATGAAGCCTAAGACGTCAACTTATGCTTAAAATGAGCATCGACGTAGGAAAAACGAAAAATAGATGAAAAATGATAAATGAGAGGAATAAACCCTCACATGATGATTAATGAATGATTATTATATATTTACCCTACATATGGGTTTAAAACGCTATATAAAATGAATGTTATGATGCACAAGTAAGTGTTATGTATGTTTACCCGACTTGAAATTCAAGTTGGTTGTGTGAAATGAATTATGGGTTGAAAAACTGAATGTATGCAAGCAAATGAAATTTTTATGAATGCAATGTCATTCTTGTGTATAGGCAAAGGCAAAGAGAAAATTGACTAGGAAAGCTAAAGCGAAAGAGATAAGCAAACGATTTTCTAAATGCTTCTTATTTTATCAAAATATGATAAAATGATTGCTAATGATGTTTTAAATGTTTGAATCATTTTACAATTGATAGATGAAATTATTTCTAAGTTATTTAGGGATGGCCATTCCTTTAATTCAATATGTATTGAAATGCAATTTAAATTATGATAAATGTTTTATGTTATGCTTTATCAAATATTGAAGAAAATTATGTTTTAAGAAGTTATGAACGGAAAATCATACTAATGTAAAAAATGAGGTTTATAAAAGAATTTATATGCACAAAGCATGAGGTCCACCTCAAAGGTGTAAGTGGACTAAATGTCCCCCTTTAGTGTGGTCAAGTCGCTAAGATAGGCCTCGGGCCGGCGGCGCATCCTTGGATTGGGAGAGACGTTAGAGACGAATGGTTGCTTAGTTAACACAATCCTATGATATCATGTTTAAAAATAATGCATTGCATTGTTTATGATATACTCTTGACGAGTATAAGAAATCATGTTTCTATACCCTCAAGAGGGTATAATATTATTTTCCAAGATATTTTAAATGAAAATGAATTGCCTGAAAACCTTACAGCTTACTTATTGAGTTTCGACTCACGATTTTGTTTTCCAAACCCTAAAGACAGGTGAAAGGAAACACCAAGCATGGAGCACAGGTGGAGCTTCAAAGATTAATGAATTTTTATGAATACATGTATATGACTATATAAATGAATGGTTGTATGATGACACTAAATGATTATTTTGATGTTGTATGAGAATAATGTTTTATTATGTGACTATGGATGGCGAAAATTTTTTATGGACAAATGTCAAGGTATGAATTATCATATTATAAATGAATAGGAATTTTATGAGATAACGTGTGTATTCTCAATTGTTATAATGACCTAGAAGCGCATTTGATGGAAATGGAAATGTGATTAAATAGTATAACCTCTTAAAGAGTTAAGATTAAGTGGATAAATATCCAATAAATCCCGCTGTGTGATAGGGCAACAATCCTGATCACGTTTACTAATCAATAACGGTCCTGGAGTAAGGCTAATGTTGTGACGCTCGGGCTGGGGCGCCACAGTTGTACTTTAACATTTGAAATTTTTAACTTGAAATCACTTCACCAAATATATTAGTCCCTTTAAACACTTAAATTTGAATTATTAATCATCAAAATATAGATTGCTCTTGATTTTTTAGTTGAGTTCACAACAGGTAGTTATCAAGAGGGAAAAGAATTAAGTTAAAATAAATATAATCCTTGTGCTAAAATATATAAAAAATTGGAATGAAAATGTAACAATAGAAAAAGTTAAGATATTAACTTAGGGCAGAAATTGCGTTAGACTAAAGCACCGTATGTGTAAAACAGCCGATGCGAGTAAGAAATGGTGTATTGAATATTTCTAGAGTAATCCTCCAAGTTTCAAAATATTACAAAATAAAATTTGTTAACTTTATGGATACTAATTGTATGCGGTCGGTCACCTTGCTCCGGCAAGCTGACACATTTTTGAACATTTTTTGCCATGAGGGTCTCATTTAGATTTTCTACGGCAAGCAGATATTTTAAAATTTTTTCCCCATAATATGCGGGGCCCATTTGTTTCTTCCACCATATGAAATTTGACTATTTTTAAATTTTATTTTGTATTTTATTTTATTTTATTTTTTGGGTTAAAAATGCAGGCGAGATTTAAATATGTAATACAATTTTTTTTTTTTTTAAAAAAAAGAGTCTGCTGGTCGCATACGATCGGTACGCTTTATACTGCAGTCTATAGTATCATGATACCTAATCTACAATTAGGAACAGTTATAGGGCCTAGTTTGCGAATATCCTCAGGATAACACCGTCTCTCACCTGAGCCAAGCCACCGACCTGCCCCGCCAAGTCTCCTTTGTCGCAAGCAATTGGGCCGATTCCCGGGGTGTGAAAAGATGCAGCAGGTGAAAAATCTCAACCCGTCTTCGTGGTTTGCTTTGCTATTCTCGATCACAAACAGCTTCCTCTTCTTCTTCTTTACTGACGGCTGGTGTTACTGGATCGAAGGGCGGTGGATCCGAGACGGAGGTGACCTGGGAGGATCAGCAGAACATCAACAAGTTCGGGAGATTGAACAACAGATTCCATGAGCTTGAAGACGAGATTAAAATCGCAAAGGTCCCTCTTTCTCGTTCAAATTCCAATCTTTTTCTTCCCATCGTTTCAATTTTAGTAGATTTTCTTTGCTTTGACCTCTTTGCTATTGTGGAAACACCTAGATAGAGTTTTCCCATATGCCCATGAGATGATCTTTTTTAAGTTTTAGGGCCATTGTCTTTTGTCAGATTGGAGAGAAATCCAACGAGCCAAAGTAGAGACAGAATCCTTTAATAATCATTGTGTTGCGAACCTGTCTCGACAGCCATTAGATGCCTATATATACTTCGGGGAATAATTAAAAACTAACGTCTGTGCAAAATAGGTACTACAAATGTTTGAATTTTATATTTTATTCAATTTTTAGATCTAAACCATCTAAAAGATCAAAATTTTTTTGATTTGTATCTAAAAATAAAATTTATATGTACATAGTTATGATACCGAATATTTCTTTGATTTGGAACTAATGTGTCATAAACAGTTAACATTATTCGATTGTGAATATGAAAGTATTGAAATCTGAAAATAAATAAATATATAACGGGTAGAAATTCTCAAAATATTTGATTTTTGGCATGCATAACTAAATACGTATATGTGGTTGAATATTATTAAGATACAAAAAAATTACAGGAAGTGATTATAAAAAAAAAAAAAACAAAACGTTTGTGCCATCCTTATTGTGCAAATGGTTGCTTTTATTCATTCCTTACATATTTGTAGTTATGTGAAGTGATAAATTTTGCAACAGGCATTTGGCTCTGATTCTACTGACGTAACCCTAAGAGAACTGAACCCCAAACAACGTAACCCTTGGGTTCAACATTCATCATATTCTTCCAGTGATACGAATATACTATATTAAGATGTTTAACAAGCCGTGATTGGCGAAACCAAGATGGCAATAGATAAAAGTTACGGTATTTGGCTTTTGAGGCTGGATGGCAGATTTAGAGGTTAGAGTCGTAATAGCTTGTTTAATAGACAAGTGCTTTGCTACATGATTCAATATTTGAACCTAGAAAGGTGTGAATCAATATATTTCTTTTTGTCTTTTTTTTTTTTTTTTTCTGAAATGAGAAGTAACAGAAAATGATATGAACCAGGTTACTGCCTATGAAGTGCTTTGCTACATGATTCAATATTTGAACCTAGAAAGGGGTGAATCAATATATTTCTTTTTGTCTTTTTTTTTTTTTTTCTGAAATGAGAATTAACAGAAAATGATATGAACCAGGTTACTGCCTATGACCTTTGATCCATGGGCTGATTTCTTTTCTTTTCTTTTTTTTTCTTTTTTTTTTTTTTCAGAGGACAATGTATAGAATTATCCAACCTAAGTTTGCCTAGGTCAAGAATTTGCACACAATATCATGGCTTCTAACTGAACTTCTTCAATGAGAGCCACGTTGTGACTTTTTCTCTAGTATACAAATCTAAAATAATTTACTGTAGGGTAGACTTGTGATGAGGATTCATGATGATGCTTCTTGAGGTTCTACAGAGGAGTAAGGTTGGTTGGGTAGTTCCAGCTTGGCACCACCCTGTTACTTCTGCCCCACAAGCCATCACTCGAACGAACCATAGAATTTCTAATTTCATCAGGAAGCAAAATGCTCTGTAATTGAAGCTGAAGATAAAGAGTTAGTGAAGGGAGAGATTTGAAACCATTAGTTCTGTGAGCTAAAATTACACAAACTACCTAGGTCATCTTTGTGCATAGATAATCTGAGTTGTTAGAGTCGAGCTGCAGAGCAGGCCTGAATCAAAAGCTCCTCAGGAGTGCTGTTATCACACAAAGGTTTTGTGTGAAGCAACACTTCCTTATCTTAAATGTGGTCTATCCCGAAACATCGACCAACTTCGGCACCCTAGCCAACGCAGAAAAATGGCCCTTGGAGTTGTGACCTTCATATGATCTGGTCTGCGCACACACTCCTTTCTATCCATTTTACCTTTGCAAACAAAAGGGCACTTCTTCTAATGTGTCACTGTAGAACAAGACACCTATGATGAGGATTCATGATGATGCTTCTTGAGGTTCTATAGGGGACAACTATCGGACACTCATGCCTATGGGGAACTGCATAGTAGTTTGATGTCTCTTAACTCATGCAAAAGAGGCTTGCTCTTGCACTCACTTGTAGGGCCATATCCTACTTTCACATCATTTCCGAACTTCCCACTTCCGTGCCTCTAACATCAATGACGAATGGAAGCTCCATCTTGGCTTACATTGATTTCAAAAGAGAACTACTTGGAGGTCTTGTTTCCACTTATTCAAAGTGGAAGTTGATATTTTTTTGTGGAAGCATTGTTTCAAGACCATTTGTTCATGTTAGCTAACTTCCCAATGTGGGGCGTGTGTTTTTCCTTTTTCTTTCCATTATTTGATAGTTGTTGTTGTTGTTGTTTGAAAAAAGGATTATTTAAGGATGTGGTAGGCTACAATTTGCTCAAATTGGAAGGCTTCAACACCATGTCAAGTTTTTAGATTTCATTCCATGAATGGGACAACCAATAGCCTCTGTGGTTATCTGTTATTATTCTTCAAAAGCCATCTTCAAATCCATGCCTAGTTATAAATGTTTGCCACTATCAAATCCATCATTGAATGAGTTGAAAATTTTCAAAAGATTATTTCCTACAGGAAAAAAATGATAACTTGGAGGATGCAAGTAATGAACTAATACTATCGGATGAAGATGTGGTTAGGTTCCAGATAGGGGAGGTTTTTGCTCATGTCTCTAGGGAAGATGTGGAGAGCAGGCTGGAGAAGATGAAAGAGGAGACTATGGAGGTGTTACAGAAGCTGGAAGAAGAAAAAGAATCAGTTCTTGCTCAAATGGCCGAGCTAAAGAGGATCTTGTACGGAAAATTCAAGGATTCCATTAATTTGGAAGAAGAATGACTTGGTTATTTATGACCTAGGTGTTGCAAAAATGATTGTTTTTGAAGCTACAGTTTTGGGTATCTAGGAACAATCGTCAAATCCTTTTGTTCCCATTTGGTGTATGAGGGAGTTTACGTATTGGCTTTCCTTACTGGTTGCATTGCCAAGTTTAACTTTAAAAGCGCATGCTAAAATATGAGCAGTCCTACATTTAGATTTGGTCACAACATTCTGGGTTTATGCTTCTGTATCAACAATTAGAAGCAACCGTCTCCACCCTGTGCTCGACATGTCAAATCCTGATTTCCTCTGCCATATTCATTTGGCTTGGGCTGGCTACAAGCCGATAAACAGTGTATTGCCATACATGGTACAATGACATATTCGTCTGAGTTCAAACCCTTTTTATCATTTTCAACTTTTTCTTTTTTCGTGTCAAATTTTTATTTCTGTAATCTTTTCAAGTATAGAATGTGGCCCAAAGATAATCTTATGGAGCATTTATTTTCAGGGGAAATTAGTTATTTCAATGAATGGGAGAAAGGACACGCGTATTGTGTCCGTGTATATTGGCGGATGGTGGCTAGCAGTCTTCTAAAACCGCCAAGCTACCTGCCATAAAGCGGCATGCATTTTCTAAAAAGATACTCTCCTCGGTCTGTTTTGTTCTCCTTTCTCTCTTGTGTGGGGAATAATCTCATTGGATAAGCAAAACCCATCGCAGGTACTATCTGCAATGCGCATCGTAATATCCATATAATTATAAGCATGGCTCTGCATTGATCATTCAGGTCTTCCAAATTCCAATCTACAGAGCCGCTGGTTGCTGATTTTTTACCTTGATCATGTTTTTGTGGATACATCAGTGACCTTCAGTGTCTACGATGATACATTTCAAATCAGCATTGTTCATTATCATTAATCTGGACAGCTTTGATGGGACAGCAAAGACCTCTCAAAATTTCCTTGATGGTGTCAATACATTTTCTGACCAAGGAATTTAGTCGAACTTGATGTATGAATTTGGACAATTGAAACTGATGGCTCAAAGCTAATGGTTAGGAGCCACAATAAGACATTACATTCGCATCATCTGGAAGACCCCAGATTCCCCCCCACCAAAATTTTCCAAGCCAAACCAGGAGTTGGCTGGAATTAAGATAAAATTACAATCCAAGATTAGTCCAGAGAGTGAAGATGGAGCAAAGCCATGCTATTAGTCACATCAAACTGTATACAAACTTTGACATCCAATTTACAGGACCACGTTTCAAGCTACTAGGTTCAGTCCGATGCAGAACCACAGGTTCATACCTTGGTAGGCCTCAGCTGCACAATCTTTGCCCACACCAAACGCCCCAGACACAAATGCAACAGGGGCTACAAATCTACATTGTCAGATTCAGCAATGGGTCCAAGGTAATCGCCTGCCAATGTAGCCAGCATCTGGAACTCTCTCTCTGTCTCTAGCCACTTCAAGCCAAGCACCCGAAATCGCACCACCACTTGTTTCTCAATCTTTGACAGCTTCTCACTCACGAACACTGGTTCCTCCCCAGGGACAAAACGGTAATCCTGCATTGTTGATGCCGACAGAAATATGTTCTGTATGGGCCCGCATTTCATAAAGACACCATGCTTTAAGATCCCCTCCACAGAACCTTTTAAGATCTCACCTTTTAAGGGTTTGAAGGTGATGCAATTGAAAACAACGGCAAAAACAACCTCACCCGTCAGCTCCCGGACTTTCCCCTCTGCAATGCTGTTTAGGGAAGTTACAGCAAGGAAATAGCCATGTTCTTTAGTTGCTTTTCGATTAGCAATTTCTTCAAGAAGATGAATGATGATCGAATGCTGAAGCATCTGTCCCTTTTCATGAAGTTCTGCTGGAGGGATGACTACATTTGCAGTCATTTCAACTTGAAGATACATGCTTGTAGCCTCTGCTGGAAGTAAGGAGAGTGATTCAAGCATTTCTTTGAAGTATTTGTAAGAAAGGAAGAATTGTATTAAAAAGAATGGCATTGCATGTACTAGAATATCATTGTTAGAATCAGATAAAAAGAATGGCATTGCATGTACTAGAACATCATTGTTATTTGAACAAAGTATAAAATGTGAGTCAGGCAGGACAAAATGAATCCAATAAAACTGTTTCACAATTAAAGTCGGGGTTCATTTCAAAGATACCCACTACATTTGCCCTTAATTACAAATATACCAAGTTTAAAAACTTTAACATATACCCACTAAGTATGGATGACATTTCATCCATACCCATTCTGTCATGCACAATTAAATATCACCGTTATTCATAGGAAATGTCCAAAAAACTTATTATTTAATTACAATAGTTGTTCAACTATGGCAGAAGTCGAACTATATGATGGAAATCAATTCAATTTAAGAGGAAAACTAGACGAAATGAGTTTTGATGATCTGGATATGACATCAATGACAACGGATGCTGAATCAATCAAGGGTATTTTGGGATTTCAAAACTATTAAACGTTTCTAACTGGGTATATTTGAAATTAATAAAATACTCAGTGGGTAGATATGAAAGTTTTCAAACTTAGTGTGTATATTTGTAATTAAGGGCAAACGTAGTGTTCTATTTGAAATTAACCCTAAAGTCTGTGTAAAGTGCCTCGTTATGCAATAGGAAGGGTTCAGAAACTCATTGCGCCCTAAAGTGGTTGCATATGGCATGCTTGCATGCATATTTGGCTGAGGTGATTTTAATCTCCCTACTTCAGTGACAAATCATGGGCAGGCCATTCTGTTGAATAACATGTATGAGAAGCTGCAAGAATCAAGGATACTCAAAAGTGAAAAATGCAGAAATTCCATTGTGATTCTAAAGGCGCAAGGCACATAAATGGCACGGAGGCCTAATCAAAGCAAGGTGCACATAAAAAGTTATTTTAAAAAATTAATACTGCCTAAAACTAACAGGTAGAAAATAGTCGTACCATTCAAAAACATCCTTGATTACAATCATCAAGATTAAAGCACAATTCAAACTTAACAACTAATACTTACAAATTCTAATACAACATATTACGCTAAATGAACTTGATAGACATCATGCTAATCTAGCATTTCAAATAATATTTGATCATTTCTATCTAAATTCACCTCAATCATTGTCTAGATTCAAATCACATATTTCTGGACTCATTCCTCTCATCCCTTATTAATACAATCATGCCCTACATCCATTCAAACAACACATCAAATATTTAAATTATTTAAGCTTGATACAGGTCAATAAGACTTTAATACTACATGCCATGATTATAAATTAAATTCAGAACCGAAAAAGGTAAATCTTCACTATCCCTTTAGTAGTGAAGATGCTTCTACCTAGTTGGATTCACCTGCAATCGCTAGTTAGTTGAAAAGCGATTAGTATACTCTGTAAGCAAGTATTTTAAAAAGAACATAAAATCATTTAAGCATACTTGTGCATGCATAACAATGATATGAATACCCATACATGCAATATTGGCATGACTTGTTCCTTTGCTTGGCAATGAAACTTGTTAAGCATCATCATCACTACGTGACTTTCCTTTGCTTGGCAATGAAACTTGTTAAGCATCCATCATCATTACGTGACTTGCTTTCCGGTGGTCAATGAGACTTATCAAGCGATCATCACCATAAAAACCCTTCCACAGAAATACGCCATGAATCTTTCAGTTTCCTTGCAAATCAAGGAAGGACAGTAAATCCAATTACAACCTTGAATGAAGCCTCACTTATCCCCTTCTCATACGTGTCATGAATGTTATGATTCTCAAAGACCCAACAACATCAAGAGAGGACAACCTGCCCAATTACAAGCTTGATGAAATCTCATTCATTATGATATGTAATGAGTTTATCTTATTCATGCACGACAAATTTAGGGTTGCACGTGGGTTGGGCCATCTAAACTATATCAAGGTTGGATTGAGTTGAAAGATGGGTCGGGAAAACCAGGCTGGGTTCAACCCATTTTAAAAATGGGTTGAAAAGTCAGGTTAGCATCAACCCAATTTTAAAAAACCTAACCTGTTTCTTATGACAATTGACAAGACTGACATAGTGGGCCCAGCAAGCTATTTGCATAGCATGCATCACATAGCATGCATCACTGTCATGCTCCTGACCAAAAATTTCCCTAATTAAAAACAACAGAAGCTACCTTGGTCAGGAAAAAAAAAAAAACACTCACGCGCACACAAGCTGCAACGAAATAACTTATAATTTTAAGTCCATAGTATATTCGATCACTCAGAATTAATATTTAGTATTTTTAATAATCGTGAATATGTGAATGTTCCTAGAAATTAACAAACTAAGTTAATTCTAAATGTTAATAAAAATTAATATTTAAATTAAATAAAAAGATTAACAAAAAATCAGGCATATGAAATTGATATATATATGTAGGTTCCATTTTGTTAGAACTTGGTTTCTTCAATCCAAAATATTTATTTATATTTATTTAGTTAAGATATTAAAAATTATATACTGAAAATGGGTTCAGATTTTTAAAAAAACTGTTTTCTAGCTAAAAATCTATTGGAGCTCTGAAGCTTTAATTTGTAGATAAGGTTGTTTGAAGTCAATGAATCTTATTATCTCGGTACTACAATTTGCTAATTTTCCTTAATAGTAACCTCATATAAATTTTCTATTTAATCTAATTACACTTTTGAGAAGTTTGGAGCATACGTTGGGGAGAAATGTTCTTATGTGCTCTTGAGAGTAAAGAATATTATTGTGCTCAATTTTTCACAAAGTGTGTGGAATCCTACACAAATTGGAAACCGAATCCTAAAGCATTTAGTTCTCTCTTGTACAAATTTGAAATTAATTTATAAATTTATTTAGTTAATTAATAAATAAATGAATAATAATAAATTAACAAATTAATAAATAAATTATAAATAGATAAAACTAATAAATAAATCGATTAATTAATAAACTGCTAAATAAATTAATTACATTAATAATGGGATTAATAAATTAATTTAAATTCATTAATAAATCAATTCCTTCAAAAAATTGAAGAATTTTATCCAGTGGTTGAAGAAAGAAGCGCAATAATATTTTTTACGCTCAAAAGCACATAAGAGCATTCATTTACTTTGGTATGATCGGTTTTGGTTTCATTTCAAATTGGAATACAGATGAATTCGAAATGAGAGATGAAATTATTATTGTTTCCTTACTTGTTGTTATTGCCTTTCAGGAGAATTGTCTGAGAAATATAATATAGTTGAAGCAACCCAAACTGGGTAAAGAAATGTGTTCATGGTGAATGATTTTGTTTTGATTTCTCGTTGTCTTTGATTTTTTCCTATATTTTACAAAAAAACTTGTGTATAAACTATCCTATTCTTTGCGCAACATTGGCATGATTGTAATATAATATCTTATTTTAAGTATGCAGAAAACTTAAGGCCATGCAAAGATTCTAGTTAGGTTCAAAAGTGTGTTCATAACTCATGTGCGCCCCTTGTTGACCATCCATAAGCACATATATGTTCAATAAGTTTTATTGCAAGGCAAGTGTTTTACTTTAAAATCACGTACATGAAGAAAAAGGTCATTTCCAAATACCTTTCATAAACCTATTTGGATTAACATCACAAAAGGTCATTTCATTTACTTTTCAATAAAAATATCCGTGTTGGAAGTAATGTGTTCATGAACTTGTAATTCACATAGCTCGAAACAAAACATATTATTAACCAGCTTACCATCAACCTTTAATTGGGAACACACAAAGGTTTGCTTACCTTGTATCCTTAGCTTTCTTCGTCCTTTTCTTTTCACTTTCCTATTATAATAAATAGAAAATATATCTAAGAATATAATCAAGTCATCTCACATGTTCATCCATCCCTAGCTATGCATTTAACTACACACCCTTCTTTAAAAACCTCTAAACACAAGGCTCAACATTTCGCAGTTCGAAATTTCTTTTATGGGTTATCGGCTTCATATTACGCGTGTACCAAGTCCCTATCCTCATTTAAGGCCTTTAAACATCAAGATCAATTCATTTACATCTTGAAATTAGGTAATTCATAACCTTAAGGTTCACTACGTTGAATTCGGTTCAATTTACATGCAACACATCCGGTTACTATAGTTTCGTAGGCTGTTCAAGCTATTTCATCATTCCATCCACAAACGTATTTTGTTTGAAGCCTATATATCATGTATGAATTATATTAGTTCATGAACTGACGCTTGAACCCAAGGATTAAACCCATATGTGACTTTTAAACCACTTTTATTCTTTAAATGAGCTGTTATGTTTAAAGTGGTCACCACAAATTATTTAAATAGTCTTAGCCCATCTATTATCTTATACATTCCTTGTCCAAATCTCGAACAGAATATACAAGACATCTAATATGGATCTTCGATCCAAAACATAATCTAATTTACATACATATATGGCTGCCCACGTCAGTTTACTTCCCGACATTCTCATTTTAAAAAAAAAAATGAAAAATAAAAAAAATCTTCTTTCTTCTTTCTTTTTACATAGATCTTACATGACGCTCCTAAGAAATTATTGTTTCAAACATGTCACACATCTCAATTAAGGTGGGTTCCATTCATTAATTTCTTACACTTATGAGGACGACTTTTAAATCGAGTGTATTTGCATTCATTTCATCCTACCGTACCCTCACATCTTTTTCTTTTAAACATAAATTCTTTAACAGCCGAACTTAAACAATGAGTCTATCATCTTATACACAAGGTCGCCCATCTTTACAAATTTAATCCTTGTTCATTCAATTGCATTGAAAATCTGTACAGAACTCGGCAACTTAGATACCAAGGTAACTGAACCTTTCGAGTTATGAAAAATTTCATTCATGGGCATTCTCTTCGTGAAATAACTGTTAAAATCACACTCCTTTGTAGCATATAACTTAAATTGTATTAAAGCCATGCCATACATCAGTTACAGTGATTTTTCCAAATCAAGTTATATTTCAAGCCCTAGTATAGTAATGTAAGGGCTGTTTCCATCAATTTCCTATTTCTATCCCTTCAAACTTTATAATTCTACCTTACAAATCTATTTAGAACTTAACGGTCCATTAGTACCAAAATTTCCACAAGTTTACATTTTAATAATCTATACCCCATGCAGACATTCAAAACATTAGTTCTTACGGGTAGGATTTAAACATTCATTCCAGATATCATGTTTTGTGGCATTTAACTCAGAAACCAACCCATACAGCCTATCCTGAAACTGAGAAATTGAACATTCCTCATCTTTCACACTTGTTAATCAAATTAATAAACATCATCCTAACACCATGAATATTCATCAAATGCAACAATTGGCATTTACAAGTCAGCGTACATAATCTTCATCATGCATTCATAAGGCTGCCCACAGTAAGCTTAATTTACGCCAAGTTCTTATGCATTCAAAATTTGATGTTCTCAAAAAAAAAAAAAAAAAAAAAAAAAATTCAAAATTCTAGGGTGTGTTTGGGAAGTGATAAACTTTTGCATAAAAAAAGTTTTTGGTATAAAAGTTTTGAAATAATATACCAAAAAATGTGATATGATAGGAGTAATGCTGAGAAGTAAAGAGAATAAAGTTAAAAATAGATAAGTTAGTGACATGAGTAGTTGTGCAAAAAGGATTGAAAAATAGGATAGTTGTATGGGAAAATGTGAAAAAATAATTAAAAAATATGGTAGTTGGAGAGAGGAAAAGTTTTATTTTTATACAAACACAGCCCTAATTTAAAATCATTTAAACATGATAACAATTACCATCAGGCTAGCATACACCATTCAAATCAATTATTTTCATGGCTGCTCATTCTCAGTCCCATTTAACTGGGTTTTCACACATTAAAACTCAGTGATTTGCATCATATTAATTTGTATTCAAATGGAATTAAGCATTAACATAAATAATGAAACTTACAAAGCTGTTTCAAGGATTTTAGATGGGTGTCCAACTATGGCGTCCAATAACCACGATTTTTTAGATATAGAATTTTAGGAATTCTCATTTACCGTTACTTCCGTCAACAGCATAAGGGCCACACTCACCTACAGGGTCGGATGGATCTCTACCCGTGGCTACCATAGCCATGTCCCCTCAACCGGCTCGTTTTCGAGGGCGATACCCGCATAAATTCAGCTTTAAACATCTTTAAAATCCGTTAGTAATAATCTAGAATCCGATCTGAGCAAAAGCTCTTCGCCTACACCCCTGTTCCTATGCGAACCCTAGCCTAGGGTTTGATCCGAACTCTAATATTCATGATTTAGCATCTCCCATCAATGATCCTTGACGGCCTAAAAGGAATCGAGGAAAGCATACTTGGATTTGTGAGAAATTGAAAGAAAATTAACCCTATGTTTACCGGGCAATAGCAGCGGTGGTCCTCGGCTTCACCAGCGTTAGCAGTAGCAGCCGACGTCGTTTCCCTTACGCCGGATACGATGATGGTGGCGGCAACGAAAACCGCTCGCCGTCCGGCCCTCCTGCTCTTCCTCTCTCCTCTCGTTCTCTACCCCTACCCTCTCTGTGCAGGACGGAAAGGGGCTTGGGCCCCTTCCGAATTTTAATTTCCATTTTTTATCTGTAGCTCGCATGTGCACCAAGCGTGCATCGCTTCCTCCCTACTATTAATATTTTTAAGTATATGTACATCTATATATTTTACCCACTTGATGAAAGCGAAATTCTTAAAATTCGTATTCCATGTTCTAAATGGCCTATTATGCCGTTTAATATCATAAATCTTGGACATCTAAACTTTATATAATTTAAATGGATTAAATTATTTAACAAAAGTAATTTTGCTAAATTGATAAATCCGTAATTAATAATACATTTTCTCCACTGTTCCATTTAAAATATCAATTTAATTCATCTTTATTTTTCATTAATTTACCTCTTTTTCCTTTTCTTAATAATTTTAGACCATTAATAATGATATCTTAATGTTTCCACTATTATAAATTTATCAAATTTTCTTTATGATTTTGAGCCATAGTAAAATTTAAATTCATTAATTTTAAGAGCCCAAAATTTTCTTTATTTGTGCATGCATATGTCTAGCTATAATTTTAAAATTTGCAAGTTCTACATTCTCATCTCTTTACAAAATAGATTTTTAAGAATTGTATACTACAAGAAATAGATCCTAAGATAATAGGGTAATAAGAAGATATAAAATATAATATTTTGATAAGAAAGTTATCTTCTTATTTAAATTTGTATTTTATGTTTTAATCATTTCAAATATATATACATATATCAAACTTGAATAAAAAGTTTAATAAGTATATATGTATTGTCAAATAATTTTAATTCAAGTCCTGATTCAATGCACTGGATTACATTAAAAATTTATTGTTATCTGGGTGCAAAATCTATTTTTACATTTTTATAATTCTTTATAATACTATTAATTCTTTACGTGTAAACACCCGATTTGTGCCCTATTTTTATTTTATTTTATTTTATTATTTATTTAATAATATATATGCCACATTAAGTGTTTTGGACATTTTAAGAACTTAAAATCTATTCTAGCATTTTGAAAACTTAGTCCTAATTGGAAATTGGTGGCTTCATGAAATTTTTGAAAAATTGAAAGCATGGATTAGTCAGTTTTATGATAACAGTTTGAGGAGCAGAGATTGGACAAGTTTGTTAAGGGCCCCCATCTGAGGAAGCATCAAGGAAGATTCCTCTGCAGCCTAAGGAACTAGTATAAATTTATAATTATTTAGATTTTCTCTGGGGCTCTCTCTTATTCTCTCTCAATTAGCAGCTTGAAATTTTTCGAGGGGTATTTTCTTATTTTTTGAAAGAAATAAGGTCGTCTTCTTTATTTTTCTTAGTTTACGAAGGTGGGAATCCATTAGAGTTAATCGACTTCTACGATTCTATGGAAATATTCACATGCAAGAGTGAAGTCTTGGATTTTTTATTTTTCATCTCTAGTCAGGTAAAACATTTGGTTTTCTTCTTTCTATTTTAACCATTTTCAAACCATGTAGGCTTGTTGGCTTTTATCCATGAATGATAAACAAATCAAAGTTTCTGCTATTAAGATTTTTCGCTATTTTATCTTCTCTTGATCCAATCAAACTTGTATCTAATTGATATATTTTTCATTATTAAGTTCTTGCTATTTCAGTTTTAAATTCCTATTGGTTTTTCGATGCTTTCTTTTTTTAGCTTTTAGTTTCATGATTGGAATATATGGAGTTTGTTTTTATTTCCATAACTTTGTCTGATTTTAAATTTCATTGAGGTTGTTTTGTTGGTATGAGTTCATACATTGAATAAGGGTCAGCCACATTTGCTTATTAGATGGATTTTATTTTAATTGAATTGGTTATTATTTAGTTTCATTAATCATCTATTATGATCTCATGCATAGCTATATCTCAAATTTAATTTCCTTTATAGATATAGTTGAACCTACATCAGAGAAATAGTTGGGTTTTTCATTTTTGCATGTCTGTTTATAGAATTTGGTGTTTCATTCGCCATCATTTGCTTAGCATTACTGTGATACCTAGAACATTTTGAGACTAATAAATGTGAATTAAGAATTTGATAATTGTTAATTATATTATTGAATTGGATGAATGAGATTAGGGCAAATGGTTAAGTAATGTAATTAAGTTAATCACCCTTGCTTCATGTGGATTAATGTGTACAATAAGACAAAATAAAGTATAGGAAATGATGTCTTAGCATGATTATTTAATTCTATTAATTATGTTAAATTATTGATAATTATGGGATACATTAGGGTGTTGCTTGAAAAATGCATAACTTGCAGTATATAAGGCAGATTAATGTGAAATTTGGAAGGTAGACACATGTTGACGTGCTCTACATAATGAATGGTATGGATACTGATAATTATGATTAAATAAGGGTGATAATGATTTAATTTTATCAAATTTCATGAGACATTTTCAAATGCTCATATCTTGCACTAGAATGGTCAATTTGAGATGAAAATTTTTATGAATGGCTAAAACAAGGTGACCTATCATATGGATGGACTTAATTAAGCTAAATCTCATGGAAAAATATTAAAATACTTATGGTTAAAACCATTAACTTTTACCATTTAAAAGTGGATTATAATCAATGCAAAAGTCAATGTCATTAATGAGGTATTTGAGGTGTCTTAAGGAGGATTTTTGGGGCAATTTTTGTAATTTTAAAAATTCAAAAATTGCATGGAAAAGCTGCTGAATCAAGGACGTTAAATGGGCTAGAAATTGAGCAGCTTTTCATGCTCACAAAATGACAAAATGTGGACAGCATGTGGACATGATCAACGGACAACTTTGTGGCAGATTTTTGAAAAAAATAGTATATATAAATAAGAATTTACAGGGGTGAAATGAGGACAGCACATTAAGGGATAAGTATGGAATTAATTAAGCTTCAAAATGAGGTGGAAAATGGGAATTTAAGGCACTAATATAAAGGAGAGAAATGGGGCAGCAAGGGACGGTTTCTAGTGGACAGCAAAGAGAAAAAAAAAAAGGAGGGGCCAGTAGGAATGTCCAAGCAAAGGGGAGGAGAGGAAGAAAAGAAAAAAAGAAAAAGAAGAGGAAAAGAAGGGAAGAATAGGAGATTCCAACTTGGGCAAGGAGGAAGCAAACCTAACATCTCAAGTAGGTGTCTAAACCATGTTTTGGTTTTGATAATTAAAAAGTTTTTTAGCTCAAGTAATGAGTCATAAATTTGAATCGTTTATGAATATTAATTGATGGTTTATACAGCCATGATGTGGTTATTAAATGTCAAATGAGATGGGAGATTCATTTCAAGCATTCAAGAAAGGATATGTATGAATTAGGGTTGTTTTGAACATGTTAACCATGCTGAAATTTAAACTAATTTCGTATTTATGAGTTGTTTTAAACATGATTATGTATGGATTATGTGAGTTGTTTTAATGATTAATTTATATTAAACCAAGTATGTTTAACGAACCATAGAAGGGTGGAATTTTGATTTACAACTTGGTACAATTTCCATTCATTTAGGGTGGAAATGATGCATGACTTAAACAAGAAGATATATGGGTAATTATAACGGTAAAATATACCATTTTTGGACTAACTAAGGACATCCAAATGGATTGATTAAAAAATTAAAAATTTGTTTTATGCGACTTGGAGATGGGGACATCCAAGGTGGAGAAAAGAGAGGAAAAAGTTGCTGTTTTGAACCATTTGATTGAGGGGTTTTAATTTCATGATTGCACCCTAAGTAATGTGCAAATAAGTGTCTTAACTAAGAAAAAATTGAGGGAAAAATTCTATTTGAGGTCCCCTTGATTATCTCATGATGTATGTGTGATTAAAAGAGTGCACAAAAAGTGTATAGATGACAAAGATAATGGATGATCATTGTATCACATGTATATTTAGCTTAAAGTGCAAAAGTGAAAAGAAAATATGGCAAAATGAGAAAATACAAGTGTGGGTGTATTAAATGATAAATGGGAGATGTTAAATCTCCATATGTTGAGTTAAATTTAATGGTTGTAATGAATTTGAAAGATTACCCTAAATAAGAGTATCAAAATGAAAAGAATGGTCACAATGGAATCCCAAGTTACACCAATGTGTGAATTGGAAAAGTTGACACCAACCTCGAAAGAAAGGTGGGTTAAATTAGCTTGATGTGAATACATGTGGGTTGGAAAACTTTAAGGTGTGCAAGCTCTTGAAATTCTACGCATATGAATGAAATATCATTTTCATGTATCTAGGCAAAGGCAAAGAAAAAGTGGAAGAAAGAGACTAAAGTAACTACAGATAAGCAAGCGAATTTTTGAAAAGTTATTTTCTCAAAGTGTTGAATATATGTTGCAAATTGTTTATTTAAATTCTTTTGAAATTATTTAAGGATGACCACTCCTATAACTCTTGCCAATTGACTTGAATATTGTTTCTTTAAAAGTGATGTTGAGAAATTATGGTTCAAATGTCTATTCATGAAAAATCATGCTAGCATGTCTATGATCATGGTACACAAGGAACTATGTCCACTTTAGAGGTGTAAGTGTGTCGGTTGTCCCCCTCTAGTGTGTCAAGTCGCTAACATAGGCCAAAGGCCGGCGACGTCTTCCCTGAGATGGGAGCAGGATGATGCGATGGTCACCTATCTAGCGTACCATCATTATGATGTTCATATTATGTTGATAATAATGCATTTGCATTATTCATGAATTACCCTTGTTGGGTATGATGTTGGCTATTTTAAAAAAAGATTATTACAAAGGAAAACTTTGCCTGAAAATTATATAGCTTGCTTACTGAGTTAATACTCACGATTTATTTTTCAAACCTAAGATAGGTACATGAAAGCTACAGGGGAAAAACGCAGGTTTAAATGAAGAACATGACTCTTTAATTCCTTTGTATGCATCAATATGAATGGTGAAGTTCTAGGGAAAGGATGTTTGCAAATTTGTTTGCATCTTTATGAAATTAAACATCTCGGATGTGTGATGTGAATTGGGGTATGTCATTGTCTTGAAAGAAAAAGAAAATTGATGAATTGTTGTATGTATGATTTTAATATGATATAAATGATATGAAATTTTATAGTATATGATGGTAAAGATGTGTTGAGAATAGATGGTGAATGTAAATATCATATCGATGAAAAATCATTCAAATTAATGCTGGCATGCCATTTCCAAATAGAGAAGAATTTATTCAATCATTTCATTAAAAGCAGTAATCAATTCGTAACAAAGAGATGAAGGGATGAAGGGATGGTCATCCTTAAATAACTTAAGAAACATTCCAGTGAAATAACTTGAAAGCATTTTTGCATTTGAGAAATAAATATCATTTTCAAAAGTCCTGCTTGCTTACCTGTGGCGATCCTTTTGCACCTTCAATCCTTTCCTTGCCTTTTCCTAGATAAGTAAACATGATTACCTTATACATTTTCATCATATGTTGTGCTTGTATGTCTTGTCCTTTTTTTCAATTCACATATACGTGTCATATGGTTTTTAATCACATATGGTCCATAATGCATTAACTTTAAATCATTCTTTCTTTTACATTAATACTTGTATTTTCTAATAACCTCATACCCATATAAATTTCATACATGGGTTGTTTCTCTCCTTCCATACTTATACCTTGTGTATGAATCTCTTGAAATTATTCAAGATACGCATTCATACTTTTGTAGCAAGTTATTTTCTTATCAATCCTTTCTTTGGAATGCATATCCTGTTGGTCCCGAGTTTATGACAATTACCCAAGAGGGGAGGGGTGAATTGGGTATTTTAAATTTTTACTTAAACGGAAATTTACCCCTATTGATTTAATCCCCTTTAATGAAACAAATGAAACATATGAAGAGTAATAAAGCAATAAAACAGAAAAGTAAATCACAGCAGTAGACAAGATTTTTATAGTGGTTCAGGCAACCTCCCCTACTCTACTTTTCCAAGCTCACATCTAGGGGTGCAACTTGGGCTCATGAAACTCGGGTTCACCTCGACCCTAACCCTAACCCTATTTGTAAATCTTCAACCCTAACCCTATTTGTAAAACCTCAACCCTAACCCTATTTTTAAAATTCAGGCTCGGGTTGAGTTTCGGGTTGAGTTTTGAGTTGATATGTTACTATAAATATATATCCTACACTCATTTAATCACAAATCTATTGCTAAAAAATCTAAAATGACAATTTATTATAAGAAAGCAAGAAAATTTTAAATATCATTTAAGAGTATTAAGAACAAAAACCTATTTCGAGCATTCTTTTCACATTAAGTTGAATAACAACCATATTTTGATGAATGTAGAAGTACAACCTTTGTCCATCCTGCAATTTAACATAAATATCGCAATTACATATAGAAATATTAGCATCCAACCATAAGACAAACTTTATAATATCAATCATAAGAAAAGAAAATAATCACAAAAAATGTTTACATGGGGGATTTTCGGTGCCTTACTCTGGAGCTAAGAAACCAATCACAAGTTTCTGTAAAGGTATGCACTCTTTTGTATTTTCTGATATTTCAATTGAACCCATTACAGCTGTGGAATTAGTCATTTTCTTAGCAACAATTATTTTACTGTCATAGGATAGTTATAAGGTTGGTTATGCTGTAGGGTCAGAATGTTGTTAGTCAAACTACAATATATATGTAAGGTGAATGTAGTGGAAAAAGAGGATGTACTGTAATTCAAATATTCTAAAGTTAAAATTAGTGGAAAATAAAACAAGGGAAAGTAGACTTCGGTGATTTGTTCATGTGTGGTAGAAACCAAACACCGGAAACGTTAGCATTGATGAATCTATCCAAATAAAAGGCTGTAAGAGAGCAAGCAGCAGGCTAAAACAAATGCGGTTTAGTAAGAGTGATCAGAAAATAAGTGAAGAATAAAATGAGATGTGCAGAAGTAGGCAGGGACGAGAGCAGAGAGACTGAGAGAGGCAAGCAAGCAGTAAGACGTCGCACGTTCGTCTGTTGTCGGTCGCAGGGAGACTGTCACAGGGAGATTGGGAGGGGCTGGAGGTGGAGCCGCGGAGAGCTGGAGCAGCCGAGCAAGCTGCAGGAGGAATCGCCGAATCGGAAATCTAGGTTCTGGAATTTTAGATTTGGGGGACGAGGACGAGAGTCACAGGCAGGGACAAGGACGAGAGTCGACGGTCGAGCAAAGAGATGGGGAGAGGCAAGCAGGTTGTAGGTAGCAGATGTCACACGGTCGTCCGTTGTCAGTCGCAGCCTCGCAGGGACACTATCTGCTATCGTAGGGAAGCTAGGAGAGGCTGGAGGCGGAGCCACGTAGAGCTGGAGCAGCCGAGCGAGCAAGCTGTAGGGCAGCAGGAGGAATCGACGGTCGGGAATTTTGGGGGAAACAGGCTTTGGCCGTCGAACGCGATGGGGGAGGGATTTCGAAATTAGGGCACCCTAGTTGTAACTTGTAAGCAACATTATATATGTGGTACCGAAATCGGGTTTGGGTTGACCGGGTTAGGGTCCTCCTCAACCCGAAAAATCGGGTCGGGCTTACCATTAGCCAGTTCTAACATTGCCATTTTTCGGGTTCGGGTCGAACCCGGCCCAAGTTGCACCCCTACTCACACCCCTTGTGACTTGGGTTCCACTATGTATTCTCAAATACAACTAGAGCAACAGCTCTCTTCTAGATTCCAGCTCTAGGGGGCGTGTACAAATCACAGTACAAGTAGGTGACGAGTCCCACTCAAATCACAACACTACTTTGCTTTCACTCGGTTCAAAATCCCAATAATAAACTAAGTATCAAATAAAAATATTAATTCAAATAAGAAAGTCTACACTTCACAGATTGTATAGGCAGATTCAGCTCGTGGAAGAACTTGTAGAAGAGAAGATTTGAATAGTGTTAGAGCATGCAGCAAGTTGGAGCTTTGTTCTTCCCTTGAAAACTTGTATTGATCACTTAATGCTTGGAGATGATGGTTGTTGAATCTCAGTTAATGCTCTATCTAACCTCTAGCAGTTCACTTGAACGCATATTTATAATGGTGGAGTAAATTCAAACATTTGGAGGTAGATGGCGCGCATTTAATGTGCTAACGTTCGAATTTTTCCGACTGTTGCGACCCAAGTCGCAGATGAAGTCGACCTCGGGTGCGACTTCACCCAAGTCGCATACTGAAGTCAACTTAGGGTGCGACTTCGGTCTCCAACAAACACCTTAAGTTCTTCCTCAGGTCGACTTGGTCTTGGACTTGACCGAAGTCGTAGCTGAAGTCGACTTGGGTATGCAACTTCACCATCCTAGATTCCCAATTTCAACACTGGAAGTTCTGAGTCCACGAAGTCGATGCTGAAGTCGGCTTTGGTTTGCGACTTCACTCAAGTCGCAAATGGAGTCGACTTGACTCTGCGACTTCACCTGTTCTGGATCTATGTTTCAACGCTGGAAGGTCTGGGCTCTCGAAGTCGATGCTGGAGTCGACTTGGGTCTGCGACTTCACCCAAGTCGCAGATGAAGTCTACTTGGCTATGCGACTTCGTCTGCCTTGGATCAATTTTCAGTGCTGGATTGTTTTTCTTCTTTCAAGTCGCTTTTGAGGTCGACTTGGGTATCGACTTAACTCAAGTCGATAGCTGAGTCGACTTAGATTGCGACTTGATCTGTTAGATTTAGATTTTTCATTTTTATATCCTTTAAACACTTTCACAAAACACGTTAGTATCCAATATTTACCCAAATTGAATTGTTAATCATCAAAACACAGATTTTTGCTTAATTTGACATTGATTCCAATAATCTCCCCCTTTTTAACGATTGACAAAACCAATTTGAGTTTATACCTTTCATTTGAATATGCCATTTGATCTTATGAATTAACTTCATTTGCATTTCATTTATAGTTTATTTTCCAACAAGTTGCATGCATATAGTTATTCATTTCAACATAATCATCTTAAACAAAACACATAAGCAGAACAACAACTCAAAGCATAAACAAGAACTTTTTCATATATAAGCAAACTTTTTATACAAAATACAAAAAGAAATGCAAACCTATGTATACAAACTACCCAACCTATAACTCGACTCCTATCTAAAAGCTTGAAACTCACTCAAACTATTCTCCCCCTTTTTGTCAATGAATCAAAAAGGTGATGTGAATTTGAGATTTGGCAAATAGGAATGCCGAGATAGGATATGGAGACTGTTTGATCGGTGGAGTGGGTCTGATATGAGCTGATGAGTAGAAAGAAGATACGGGTTGAGCTGTGGGCGCATGCCGCATAGACTCACTAACAAGCGGATCAATATCAGGTATCGGTCTGACTTTGCCGCTCCCTGATGCCAGCCTGTACTTGATTGTTCTTAACTCTTGGTCCATGCGATCTTGCCTTGAATGCATGTCCATGATAGCTGTAAGAACCCCAGCGATCTGGGAAGTCAATCTGTCTTCCATCTACTCCAAGTGGTCCTTTATCGCATTCACCGAATTGTCCCAAGAAGGTGGATGCGGAGTCAAATCTGGTATCCCTGAACCTCTCGAGGAACATGACCCATGGGAGAGAGGCAATGCAGGCTCAACGGGGACTACAGGTGGTGGAGATGGGACGGCCTATGGCTGATGTGATGGCGGTGGCTGCTCCCCCTCAACATGTGCTCCCCCGGCTTCCTCTTGGACCGGTTGACCTAACCTTTCCCTGATCCTTTCTTCCCTGAAATGATCCACAATTTTTTTCATCCTCTTTAGTAGTGCCTTGTTGATCGCATTAGTGGGCTTGAGAACTTCAAACGGCTCTCCATCAAGATCAACACCCATATAATGCATGATGTGAGTGATCCAAGTCCCGTATGGCAATACGCCTCGAGGGTTATCCTTCTTTGAAGCCAATGATTCCAAAAACAGTACAGGGAGGCTGACCTTAACTTTATTCTCTACTTTTCACAAGATTTTTGCCTCCTGGGGGTTTAATTGATTTCGACCTCCTTTTGGGTATATGCAGTGAGCAATTAACAACCTTAGAACCCGTAGCCTTGGAGATAGGTCCATGTAATGTAGGAATTTGATTCCCGGGTGGTACTTGTTGCTCTTTGTCAGTTGGTTATACATTTGGGTGAGTGATAACTCTTCTGGAATTGGTTCCTCTTCTTCAGGAACATCCAACATGTGTGCAATTCTTCGAATTTCATTGTCCTTGTAACTGCCAATTCCAATTCCCAGATTGATATCCTTTCCCTTTACGAAGGTCAGGTAATACTCCTGATCCCATAGGTAGTAAAATATGCAGGTTAGATCAGGATACACCCTATCATTCGCTTTCAACAATCCTGTCCATCCTTGAAAGTCTAGTAGTTCTTCAATTCCAAACTAATAATCTTTCAAAAAACTTGAAATCAATAATCTTAGGCACGAAAATCTTACGTTCATAAAAGTGCCTGTAGAACCGACAGTGTTGACGCTTAGTTCTGAAGTAGGTGGTTGGCATTTTCAACACTTGTGCCTTCTAGGTCGGTGTACCCTGCATGTTTGCAGCAGACAATATCTCGCTGCTGGATCCGCTATCAGAATTAGCTTGTTGGGGTGCCGTCGAGGAGGGGTTGGCCTTGCGGAAACGCACACGGAATCTCGCTGATGCGGAGGCTTCCTCCCGGACCTGTTTGGATGGAGTCTGTTGTCGGCGGGGTACCCCCTCGCCTGTGTTTGATCTCGATTGTCTGGCTACGGGCATTTTAGATGGCTTTGCAACAGCTTTAGGTGCCATGGATTTATCTGGTAATGGATTTTAAGATGGATTTACAAATGGGACTTTGAAAAACCAAGGGAACTGTCGAAAATTCAAAGAATTGCGAAGGCAGCTAGAAAAGCAATGGCAACTTGGAGTTTGGGAGGGACAGAAACGGAATAACAGCGGCAATGTAGAGAATGAGTGAGTTTGGGCACTGAGAAAGAAAAATAAAGGGAAGAGAGAGAGGCGGCAGCGCTGTCGTGGAAAGAGAGATGAGAGAGAGAGATGAGAGAAATGAGAGAAAGATGAGAGAGATGAGAAAGTGATGAGATTGGAGAGAAGGAAAATGGAGAGAGAGAGAGCTGTTGTCTGGAATGGGGGGAAAGAAAGTTTTAGCGCTGGAGAAATGAAGGAGGAGAAGAAAGAAGAAGAAAAGAAGGAGAAGAAGAAAGGTCGCGTGAGAAACCCAAGCGGCGCGCGTTGGAGTCGACTCGCCCTAACCGAAGTCGACTTCGCCCCTACCTAAAGTCGACTTCGACTTCCTGGAGTCAACTTCGCTGAAGTCGACTCGGGACGACTGGAGTCGACTTGGCTCTCCAGACTTGGGTGTTTCTGAATACTCCCCCTATCATATATGCTTCTAATCAAGTTCAATCATACCCATATCATTAATTTTATAAAATGATTCTTTTACTAAAGGTTTGGTAAATATATCTGCAATTTGGTCCTCAGTTTTCACATACTCCAAATAAATGTCATGATTTTCAACATGTTCACGAATAAAATGGTGTCTTACATCTATATGCTTTGTTCTAGAATGCAACACAGGATTTTTAGTCAAACAAATTGCACTTGTATTATCACATATAATTAGAATATCATGATAATCAACACCATAATCTCTAAGTTGTTGTTTCATTTAAAACAATTGGGCACAACAGCTCCCGACGGCTATATATTCGGCTTCTGCTGTAGATAGGGCGACACTAGTCTGTTTTCTTGAAAACCATGAAACCAACATGTTTCCAAGAAATTGATAAGTTCCACTAGTGCTTTTTCTATCTACTTTGTAACCGGAAAAATCCGCATCGGAGTAGCCGATAAGATCAAAAGTTGACCCCTTTGGATACCATAATCCTATATTGGTGGTATTTATTAAATATCTAAAAATCCTTTTTACTGCTATTAAATGTGATTCCTTAGGACATGATTGAAATCTGGAGCACATGCAAACACTGAATAAGATATCAGGTCTGGAAGCAGTTAAATATAGTAAAGATCCTATCATGCTTCTATATGATTTTTGTTCGATAGGTTTACCCTTTTCGTCCTTGTCGATCTTGATATTTTCATTCATTGGGGTGTTTACGCCTTTGTTATTCTGCATTCCGAATTTCTTTAACATCTCCTTGATGTACTTGGACTGATTTATGAATATACCTTCTTCTTGTTGCTTAATTTGCAGTCCAAGAAAGAAGTTCAATTTTCCCATCATGCTCATTTCAAATTCACTCTGCATAATCTCAGAAAACTCTTTGCATAGAGTTTCATTAGTAGCACCGAATATAATATCATCAACATAATTTTGAACAATTAAGATATCATTTTCTTTATACTTGATAAATAATGTTGTATCAACCTTTCCTCTTTAAAAATTTTGATCAATAAAAAATTTGCTTAATCTTTCATACCAAGCTCGTGGAGCTTATTTTAATCCATATAAAGCTTTGGTTAATTTATAAACGTATTTTGATTGATCCTTTTCTTCAAAACCCGGAGGTTGAACAACATATACTTCCTCATTCAAGTATCCATTCAAAAATGCACTTTTCACATCCATTTGAAACAATTTAAAGTCCATGTGAGAAACAAAAGCTAATAAGATACGTATGGCTTCCAGTCTAGCCACAGGTGCATATGATTCTTCAAAATCTATTCCCTCTTCTTGGGAATACCCTTTGGCTACTAATCTTGCCTTGTTTCTCACCACAAGTCCACTTTCATCTAATTTATTCCTAAATACCCATTTGGTTCCAATAATAGTGCAATCTTTGGGTCTAGGACCTAAATGTCATATATTGTTTCTTTCAAATTGATTTAGCTCTTCTTGCATTGCGGTAATCCAATTTTCATCACTAAGAGCTTGATCAATAGTTGTTGGTTCAATTTTTGACACAAAAGAACATTCACCATAAAATATTGTGTCTAGATCTTCTAGTTTTCACTCCTTCATAGATATTACCAATGACTTGTTCAATTGGATGATCATTTTTGAATTTTAAATCAGTTGGAGGTTTGTGAGAGTTATTACCTTCACTTACCCTTTCCTCCATGATATTTTCTTATTTTGCCTCGACTTCTCCTTGTTGCTCTTGTTGTTCCGCCTTTGGATTCTTTGATGTATCATCTACATCACTTAATTTATCATCATTCCTCGAAGTTTGGTTAAATTCATCAAAAATAACATGTATTGATTATTCTACTATTTGATTTTTCTTATTAAAGACTCTATATGCTTTGCTATTTGATGAATACCCAAGGAAGATTGCTTCATCACTTTTAGCATCTAATTTTCCTAGATTTGTCTTTCCATTATTTAGCACATAGCAAGTACATCCAAAGGCATGAAAATAAGATATGTTTGGTTTTCTACCTTTCCAAAGTTCATATGGGGTCTTTTTTAAGATTGCTCTAATTGTAACTCGGTTTAATACATGGCAAGCTGTACTTACAGCTTCACCATAAAATCTTTTGGACAATTTACTCTCATTTAGCATAGTTCTAGCCATTTCTTGTATTGTCCGGTTTTTCCTTGCAACAACCCCATTTTGTTTAGGGGTTCTTGGTGCAGAAAATGTATGGTGAATTCCTTTTTCATTACAAAATTTTATGAATCGTTTATTTTCAAATTCACCATCATGATCACTTCTAATGGAAATAATTGTATTTTATTTTTTATTTTGCACTAAATTTGAAAACGTGACAAACATAGAAAATGCTTCATCTTTACTAGCTAAGAGTATAATCTAAGTAAATCTTGAAAAATCATCAACAATTACAAATACATACTTTTTTCCACAAAGAGTTAAAATGTCCAATGGTCCATAAAGATCCATATGCAATAATTCAAGTGGCCTAGTCGTTGAAATTTTCTTTTTGGTGGAAAATGGCATTTTGGGTTGCTTGGATAATTGATAAGCTTTGCAAATCTTATCCTTGTCATATTTAAGCTTTGGTAACCTTTCTACTAGGCTCTTTTTCCATAAGGTTTTAATATTTGACATATTTATGTGTCCAAGTCTTTTATGCCATATCCATGGATCATTTTCTATGGCTATTAGACATTTTCCCTCCAGTTCATCTAAGCAAACCAAATATATATTTTCATATATTTTGCTACTAAATACTATGTGATCATCATCAAATACATTGCATATAGAGGATTCAAATACAACTTTATAACCTTTATCACATAATTGACTAATACTCATTAAGTTGTGTTTCAGTCCTTCAACAAATAGTACATCCTCAATATATGCATTTGAAATTTCATAAATATTTCATTTACCTTTGATAATACCTTTTTCATTATTCCCAAAAGCAACCGTTCCTTCACTACACGGTTTGATCCTATGGAACAATCCTTTTTCTCCTGTTATGTGTCTTGAGCAGCCACTATCCATAAACCGCATGTTATTGGCCTTTGCTCTAAGACAAACCTACAAAAAATCAAATCAAGTGGAGCTTATCTTTTTGGTACCCATTTTATGGGTCCATTTGGGTTAGTTAACCATTGGAATCTACGTTGATCTACTTTCGAAGGCATAAATCCAATGCTCTTAGGTACCCAGACCAATTTTGCACCAAGATTTTGAAGTTTTCTCATTTTGCATTGATATACCTTGTGTCTCATCTTGTTGCAGAAATTACAAGCTCCCGGGAGTCTAAGAGTGGGAAGCCATGTAGTAGTTGGTTTCCAAGTTGGTCTTTTGGTCCAAGCAACATGATTCATCTTTGGTTTAGCATGGATGGATTTTGCTTGGTTTCTGTGAGTCCTTGGAGCATTTTACTTACTACGTTCTCCTTTTCTCAAATGTGGAATACCCAAATCCTCTCTTGTCACTTTGGGTGGTCACGTTTAAAAAGATTTTTATGCTTTCCCCTAGATTGGAGAACTTAATAAGTGATTCATTTAGCGATTCATTTTCCTTTTTAAGTTTTTCCATCTCTCTTATCAATGAATTCTTTTCATTTGTCAAGTGATCAATTTTTTCGGCAAGTTTTCCGTTCACAATTATTACTGCATCACATTGTCTTTTCTTCATTGTGAACTTGCCTCCTAATTTCTTTATTTACTCATATAACGAATCATATGCTTGTTGTAGTTCTTCCAATTCAGCACATTTGAGGCAATCATTTGTAAAAATAGAAATAGAAATTGGTTTAGAGGTTACCTCTTCACTACTTGTGCAGTTTATTGAAGCGGTTTGATCCTCTAAAATTTCTGTTGCTGCTAGACATAGATTAAGGTCTTCTTCCATGGTAGCCATGCAGCAAATTCTTGCACAATTTGCGGCCTCGTCTTCTTCATTTGAGGAGTTGCATGTTGTAGATGTCTCCTCATTGACATACGTGCCTCTTCCTTTAATCTTTTGAAATCTTCTGTTTTCTCCTTGATCCTTCTTATCCCTTCGCTCCTTTATTTTGGTCTCCTGGGCGTTGGGCATTGGGTTTGCATATGCCCCATACTACCGCATCGGAAGCACTTTGTTGCCTCCTTCTTTTTCTCCTTTGAATTTCTTTCTTTGAAGCTCTTGAAATTCCTTCCTTTCCTCACAAATTTTCTGAAACGTCTTGTGAGCAAGGGAATTTCCTCATCGTCATTTTGAGATGATGAGGTGGAGTCGTCTGATGCGTGTGCGTCTTTTAAGGCGATAACCCTTTTGCCTTTGTGTTGTTCTTCATTTCTTTTCTTTATTAGCTCATGAGACATAAGTGAGCTTATTAGTTCTTTTAACCGTAATGTATTGAGGTCCTTTGCTTCCTCAATGGCTGTGAATTTTGGAGTCCAAGATTCGAGTATCTCTCTTAAGATCTTCATTACTTGCTCGGATTCAAAAATTTCTTTTTCTAGACCTTTCAAAGCGTTAGTAATCTTAGAAAATCTAGAAAATATTTCAGAGATATTTTCAGTTTCGAGCATTTTAAAACTTTCTACCTCTCCAATCAAAATATTTCTCCTAGTCCCTTGGACTTGAGAAGTTCCCTCATATATGGATGTAAGAGTATCCCAAATTTCTTTAGCAGTTTGGCATGAAGATACTCTATCGTATTCGGATGTCGTCAATGCACAAAAGAGAGAATTCATGGCCTTTGCGTTGTTTTTAACAACTCTTACTTCCTCCTCGGACCATGTGGAGGCTCTTTCATCGGTAGGCGACACAACACCATCTTGGATAACAATCTAAGAATCAATATCCGTAGCCATGATCAACTGTTTCATTCTCAACTTCCAATAACCGAAGTTAGTACCATCAAATAGGGCTGGTCTAGTGAAAGATTGGCCCTCGGCAAATGCAGAGGTGGAAGTTGATTGGGATGTCATTTCAATAGATCTCTTTGATAAAAAAACTCAAAGACCAGCTCTGATACCACTTATTGGTCCTGAGTTTATGACAATTACCCAAGAGGGGAGGAGTGAATTGGGTATTTTAAAATTTTCGCTTAAACGGAAATTTGCCCCTGTTGATTTAATCCCCTTTAATGAAACAAATGAAACATATGAAGAGTAATAAAGAAATAAAACAGAAAAGTAAATCACAGCAGTAGACAATTTTTATAGTGGTTCAGACAACCTCCCCTACTCCACTCTTCCAAGCTCACACCCCTTGTGACTTGGGTTCCACTATGTATTCTCAAATACAACTAGAGCAACAGCTCTTTTCTAGATTTCAGCTCTAGGAGGTGTGTACAAATCACAGTATAAGTAGGTGATGAGTCCCACTTAAATCACAACACTACTTTGCTTTCACTCGGTTCAAAATCTCAATAATAAACTAAGTATCAAATAAAAATATTAATTCAAATAAGAAAGTCTACACTTCACAGATTGTGTAGGCAGATTCAGCTCATGGAAGAACTTGTAGAAGAGAAGATTTGAACAGTGTTAGAGCATGCAGCAAGTTAGAGCTTTGTTCTTCCCTTGAAAACTTGTATTGATCACTTAATGCTTGGAGATGATGGTTGTTCAATCTCAGTTAATGCTCTATCTAACCTCTAGCAGTTCACTTGAATGCATATTTATAATGGTGGAGTAAATTCAAACGTTTGGAGGTAGGTGGCGCGCATTTAATGTGCTAACGTTCGAATTTTTCCGACCGTTGCGACCCAAGTCGCAGATGAAGTCGACTTCGGGTGCGACTTCACCCAAGTTGCATATTGAAGTCGACTTGGGGTGCGACTTCGGTCTCCAGCAAACACCTCAAGTTCTTTCTCAAGTCGACTTGGTCTTGGACTTGACCCAAGTCGCAGGTGAAGTCAACTTGGGTATGCGACTTCACCATCCTAGATTCCCAATTTCAACGCTGGAAGTTCTGAGTCCACGAAGTTGATGCTGAAGTCGACTTGGGTTTGCGACTTCACTCAAGTCGCATATGGAGTCGACATAACTCTATGACTTCGCCTGTTCTAGATCCGAGTTTCAACGCTGGAAGGTCTGGGCTCTCGAAGTCGATGCTGGAGTCGACTTGGGTCTGCGACTTCACCCAAGTCGCAGATGGAGTTGACTTGGCTATGCGACTTCGTCTGCCTTGGATCAATTTTCAGCGCTGGATTGTTTTTCTTCTTTCAAGTCGGTTTTGAGGTCGACTTGGGTATCGACTTGACTCAAGTCGATAGCTGAGTCGACTTGGATTGCGACTTGATCTGTCAGATTCAGATTTTTTATTTTTATATCCTTTAAACACTTTCACAAAACACGTTAGTATCCAAAATTTACCCAAATTGAATTGTTAATCATCAAAACACAGATTTTTGCTTAATTTGACATTGATTCCAACATATCCATCTTCATCTTTATCAATGGTCAAACAGATATAAATATATATGACTTACTCCTAGGTCTTTTGACAACTACATAACTATGTAATCTTAGTTAGTGGTTCATTTTCTTCATTCCATTCATATATCTCAATAACATAGACATATATGTGCCATAGGGTTTTCAATTTGCATTTAATCTCCTTTTAATCATTCAAAACACTTGGGTAACCCTCACTTGAGACTTCAACAATCAAGTTCAAGCAAGGTTTCTTAACTTCATATTTCTTAAGTCATATGTATATCCCATATGATTTCTATTAGCTTACATAATCCACTTGTATTTCAAGTTAGGTGTTCATACATAGCAACATAGTTTATATATCATATCATCTACTAATTCATTTTAATACCCTTTTGTAGGGTGAACATTTAAATACATTATAACCCTTCCATTAAATCATTATATGGAGGTTCATTACCTTCCATTTATCGTTTGTCATATATTTTTCACATTTCATACATTGGTGCTCATTTTAGGCACATAGTTAATAACTTATGCCTCATATATTAATCCCAAAGTTTGAGATTATACTTAATCATCAAAACAACAACATAATCATGCATTTCATCATAATTTTATGCATTTTTACATTTTAGCAAATCACATAATTCATTTATCATTTATTCATACATATCTTTCCATACATACCTATCTTACAACACATATCTTATGTGTTTCTTAAAATGTTTCAAAACTTCAACTTGCATCCTAATTTAGCATGATTAAACCCCTTAGTTAACACATAATTTAGGGTTTATTTATGGAATTTTAATCCATTTATTATAGGGTTCCAAAATAGTAACTTTGGGACCCGTTTTACACACTTTCAACGTCTCTTTTGATACTTAAATCAAAATATATCTTTAATCTATAAATTTCAGTAATTAATCATGATTTTCTTAACCTAAATTTAGGGTAATATCACATATTTAAAATACATAAATTGGTTTCTTACAAAACAATAACTTCCATACATGTTTTGGATACCTTTTGCACCCCTCTTTGGACATCCTTTTACATACTCTTAAAAATCCGATTTAGAGCATGCCTTCCCAACATTTTGTGGCCATATAACGTACCTTAATCCTAGGGTATTTTACCCTCTAAATCAACCATGATTCAATTATTTACAAAATAGTAATATAACATATAGGTAGGGTACCCATTTTAGCTCTATTTGGACGTTCCTATGCATATGCCCAAAAAATCAGATTTAGGGCTATCTCTTCCAGCCCATGTAGGACGTCCAAAGGGTTCTTAATTTAGGGTACTTTACCCTACAAATCATTCATAAATCATTTAGGCTACTTCTTGCATTATATTTAACATATAAAGTGGAAAATCGGGTCAAATCCTTAACCCTAAGTCCCATCCTTTCTAAAATCCTTAGCTTATGCCCAAATCAACATGTATAATTCATAAGAACATGAATCATAGTTTAATCATGATATTCAATCCAAATAGCAACTTATTTCATGAATTTAAGAAAATTCAAGATAAGTTTTTCACCCATAATCAACCTTAGACTTCAATTTCACCCTCTTGAATCCTTGATTTCATTCTTTCCCTTCAATTATCATTCAATACCCAAATCAAAGGCATCATGAATCCTTCTTCAAGGGTTCATTATGAATCAAATTCATGATCCATAACTTGAGGTGAAAAACTTAGGATTAAAGAACCCAAATCATGAAGTATACTTACTTGAATTGAATCAAACTTGAATCCAAACTTTCCTAGCTTGAATCCCTTTCTTTCCTCCGTTTTTTCCTTCTCTTTTTCTCCTCTTTTCCCCCTCTTTTCCTTGCTATTTTGGGTCGTGCAAGGCTGCCTTACTTGGAGAGAATTTTCTCTCTCTAATTCACCCTCCTTGCATGTGGACGTCCCCACGTACATGCTCCCCTTTTTATAATTTTTTTCCCATCTTGTGGGGCCCACTTTTGACACATCATAGATAAGGTAATTAAGGGAAATCTTATCCCTTGATGACATGGCCCATTCATGTCCAAGTAAAAAGGGTATTTATCTCATGTGAAAATTCATTAATTCATGGCTAATACTTGGTCTCCAAGCTATCCCCTTGAACCATCCACATGGCAAGCTCCTATGACTTTCTTGGCCACCAAGTCATCTTCAATTTATAAGCATTTACATGCCCACTTCATGTACATTTCCTAGGTTTTGACTTTAGGTTAAAGAAAATCAAAAATATCCAATTACATGGCCCCTTGGAACAATCTTGATTTCACATAATTTCTAAAGCATTTTTCTCGTGAATGTGTTGAGGTTGAACCTTTTGCCATTCTTTTTCTTTCTCATTCTTTTTACTCTTGATCGTGTTGAGGTTTGAACCTTTGATGGATGGGGGAAATACACATTTGAATTTTTATATTTCATCTTTCCACAATGACAATATTTGGAATCCTTATAATCCATAGAGGAGATTTATCAGGAAATATATCATCTACTTTTCTCTTTCCATTCTTTCTTAAGTTGTTTTAGAATCAGATTTGGTAAGAGCCATTTAGGTTATAAGTTTGGTTTTGTGAAAATAGTTTTCAGGAAGGACAAGGTTTTGGCAAAATGGATTTGACTTTCAACTAGTTGGTTTTTGCTTGAATTTTAACAAGGGATGATGGTCAAGCTTTTGGCTAAGCGAGACTGGAGTAGTGGGCTTAGGAAGGGCTAGGTAGTTTGGTTAGGATTTTGATTAGGAGAGTGATGAAGATACACAGTGGATAGACACTAAATGTATGATATTCACATTCGAATGGTGGAGTGGGAAACAATTCATGTGACAAATTCATAATAGAAGCATATCCTTCAATAGCAAATTTCTATCCTTTAACATATTTACATCATCATTCACTTTCTGAAGCTGAACATAGAAAAACCTTTTGGCACTCTTTCTCTTTCTCATTCTTTTCACTCTTAATCGTGTTGCAGTTTGAACCTTTGATGGATGGGGGAAATACACATTTGAATTTTTATATTTCATCTTTCCACAATGACGATATTTGAAATCCTTATAATCCATAGAGGCGATTTATCAGGAAATATATCATCCACTTTTCTCTTTCCATTCTTTTGTAAGTTGTTTTAGAATCAGATTTGGTAAGAGCTATTTAGGTTATAAGTGTGGCTTTGAGAAACTAGTTTTCAGGAAGGACAAGGTTTTGGCAAAATTGATTTGACTTTCGACTAGTTGGTTTTGGCTTGCATTTTAACTAGGGATGATGGTCAAGCTTTTGGCTAAGCGAGACTGGGGTAGTGGGCTTAGTAAGGGCTAGGTAGTTTGGTTAGGATTTTGATTAGGAGAGTGATGAAGATACACAGTGGATAGAAACCAAAATGTATGATATTCACATTCGAACGACGGAGTGGGAAACATTTCTTCTAACAAATTCATAATTGAAGCATATCCTTGAACAGAAAATTTTGATCATTTAACATATTTACATCATCATTCACTTTCTGAAGCTGAACATAGAAAAACTTTTCCTTGAAACGATCTTGATTTGACATTATTTCTCAATCATTTTTCTCTTGAATGTGTTGAGGTTGAACCTTTTGGCACTCTTTCTCTTTCTCATTCTTTTTACTCTTGATCGTGTTGCAGTTTGAACCTTTGATGGATGGGGGAAATACACATTTGAATTTTTATATTTCATCTTTCCACAATGACGATATTTGAAATCCTTATAATCCATAGAGGCGATTTATCAGGAAATATATCATCCACTTTTCTCTTTCCATTCTTTTGTAAGTTGTTTTAGAATCAGATTTGGTAAGAGCTATTTAGGTTATAAGTGTGGCTTTGAGAAACTAGTTTTCAGGAAGGACAAGGTTTTGGCAAAATTGATTTGACTTTCGACTAGTTGGTTTTGGCTTGCATTTTAACTAGGGATGATGGTCAAGCTTTTGGCTAAGCGAGACTGGGGTAGTGGGCTTAGTAAGGGCTAGGTAGTTTGGTTAGGATTTTGATTAGGAGAGTGATGAAGATACACAGTGGATAGAAACCAAAATGTATGATATTCACATTCGAACGACGGAGTGGGAAACATTTCTTCTAACAAATTCATAATTGAAGCATATCCTTGAACAGAAAATTTTGATCATTTAACATATTTACATCATCATTCACTTTCTGAAGCTGAACATAGAAAAACTTTTCCTTGAAACGATCTTGATTTGACATTATTTCTCAATCATTTTTCTCTTGAATGTTTTGAGGTTGAACCTTTTGGCACTCTTTCTCTTTCTCATTCTTTTCACTCTTGATCTTGTTGAGGTTTGAACCTTTGATGGATGGGGGAAATACACATTTGAAATTTTATATTTCAGCTTTCCACAATGACAATATTTGAAATACTTATAATCCATTGATCTCAAGAGTTCTATCAGGAAATATATCTTCTACTTTTCTCTTTCCATTCTTTCATTAGTTGTTTTAGAATCAAATTTGGTAAGAGCCATTTAGGTTATAAATTAGGTTTTGAGAAACTAGTTTTCATGAAAGACAAGGTTTTGGCAAAATGGATTTGACTTTTGACTAGTTGGTTTTGGCTTGAATTTTAACTAGGGATGATCGTCAAGCTTTTGGCTAAGGGAGACTGGGGTAGTGGGCTTAGGAAGGGCTAGGTAGTTTGGCGAGTATTTTGATTGGGAGTGTGATTGATAAGTTCAAATTAATAACATATTCTGTGGACATTTTATACCAAATTGGTGGGTAATTAATTAAAACTAATATGAAATTTAGTTTAAAATGTGGTTTTGCAACTTTTGGATATTAAATATTAATTTCAAGCAAGTTAAACAAATTTTACAATCTTTTGGCTTGAAATTACATTTTATTTGTTGCCATGAAATTAAATGGGTTTGAAATAAATTTTTAAAACCCACTAATGATTTTTGATGAATTAATGATTTAAATATTTTTTATGCAGGGAAAACAGGTTTCACCAAGATGATCCCACATGGAAATCAAATCATCGCCGTCCAAAACCACATCTGATAACGTCCATTTTGTCCAGATTTTTAGTTTTCAGCAACCCATTAATTCATCACATGATCTGCATCCATCTTCCAAATACCCACCACCATTCAACGTCCAGCATGTTCAGCAATCATTTCACGTTTTTCAGCAGCAATTCTAGTGGCCCCCATGCAATCCAAACCAACGGCACACATTCAATATTCAAGCATTCAACTCAAACAACAATTCACGTGATTGAGCCTGTGCTGCCTATTCAATTTTCAGCAGCAACATTTTGCAATGGACCCCACGTGAATGCATATCAGCAGCACAATGCCTATTTTCCATTCACGTAGCATATGTTTATGCATTAAAAATCAGCAGCTGCTGCCCATAAAAGCATTTCACGTAAAATGCTATGCTGCACATTCATCATGCATTGGGCCCACCTAATCAATTCAGCAGCAACATGCACCAGCCGTCCACATTATACAAGCTGCTCATTTTTTTTATTTCATGCAGCACATTGTCCAGCAGCATGTGCATTAAGAGATGGACCCCACACTTCAAAGCACCAAAGCATGCAGCATGTTCAACGTACAACATGTCCAGCAACGTGAATAGATGGCCCCCACAACAGCATGCATTAAATCATCATTTTCCAGCTCACGACCCATGCCCATTTATCATACATTATGCCGCTGCCCATAAATAAATTTCACGTGAAATCCATATATGAAGCAGTCATGGACCCCACGTTCAACAAATGCAGCAAACCATTAATTCACAAATGCATTTTCACGTGATCATATTACATAAGCTGTCCAATTAAAACTCACGTGAATTCCATGCATTAAAATTTCAGCAGCAATTCACGTGATCTACAACACAACATCCAGCCATTCACATCCAGCAGCAAGATCACATCATTAAATCCAGCAGCTGCACGTGGACCCCACACAAACGATTATATAAGGAGAGGGCAGACAACAATTCGGAAGAGGAGAGCATTCTGTAGTAAAAAAAATTCTAAGGAGCAAGCAACAGAAAATCCCTGCAAGAATACCATTGCAAAATATTTTTGCAGGAATTTTAGAAGAAAATTAGAACATAATTTTGAGAGAAAAAAAGAGAGAAAGCAAGGTGAAGAGCACAGGAAAAAAAGGCAGACCGGCGAATGGCGTGGAGGATCCGACACACTATTGGAGCTTCGATCCAATAAGCTTTTCTATCTTTACCCTTTTTAATTTTTATTATCTTATTTAAGATGATTTGTAATTTTAATTTTATTTTGAACTTAAACATGCTTGGCTAAACCTTAAATCTAGGGTTTAGGACGTGCATACGTACAATGCAGCGTGGTGTGGACTTTTAATTCATTTATTTTGAATGTTGTTGTTAATTTAATATCTTGTGATTTTATGCTTGCTTTGTACGTAGGCCCGTATTTTGGCATGATTCCATATATTAGGTGATGAAACCGAGAGGTGAAAATCTAATATACGAAAATTAAGATATTAAACCTAGAAATCTAAGACCATGAGAATAGGCATGATAACCTTGAGGAATTACATGAACAAACCACAGAACTTAATGGATTCTAATTAACTTAATCCCATGAGAATAGGTGGTTAAGAAAATTAGGGTACACATTGTAGGTTTCGAGAGAAGGTGCAAGGGTAAATTAGGGTTTGTTCTCCTTTAACAAACAATATCCAAATTAAATAATTATACCACTACACGCTGCAAAAGATGCATGTGAAATCCTAGACCCTAGGTACTTGCATTCTTGCTTTATCTCCTCATTTTTAATTTGCAATTTTTTTCCATTTTGTTATTACCTTTCCCTTCTATTTACTAAATTTTCTTCATATTTTTCTATTTTATTTACAATATTCTCTCCGTAACCGACACGAAAGCTTTTAAAAGAAAAATTTATAGTCTAGAATTTCCTGTGGAACGATAATTTATATACTATAATCTACGACCTGTGCACTTGCGGTGAGATTGCGAACAAGTATTTTGGCACCGTTGCTAGGGAATTCGACGTTGCTTTAAATTTTGTTTTTAGATACTTTTATTATTTTTATTTGGTTTTATTGTTCTAAATTAGCTAGTTGATCTTTGTATACACCCACATACCTGAAATTTTTCAAAACAACTACCTGAAAAACTTTTTGTTGCTGATCCTAAGATTGAACGTTCTTTTAGGAGAAGAATTCGTGATTACAAGCAGCAGAAATATCCTGAAGACGCCATGGCGGAACACAACAATCTAAACCCGCCACATCAAGAGCAGGAGGAAGGCCAGGCCGAGAACAACGCCCCTCCAAGAAGGATGACACTTAGCGATCAGAACTGCCCGAACCCTCATGGATTCCGATCATGCATTGTTGAACCGGAGATTGATGGAAAAAATTTTGAACTAAATCCTGGTCTCATCCGGATGGTTCAACAAGATCAATTTGCAGGACATCCCTCTGAAAACCCAACTATACATATCACTAAATTCCTGCAATTATGCAACACAATTAGGGTGCAACACAATTAGGGTGCAACACAATTAGGGTGCAAAAATATTCCACGCAAGGTAATTCGTTTGCAGCTTTTCCCATTTTCTCTTCGGGACAGGGCAAGCGAATGGTTCTATTCTGTGCCGCCCGACACTTTCAACAAATGGGATGAGCTCTCTACTGCATTCCTGGAAAAATTCTTTCCACCAATAAAATTAGGAAAATCAGAAACGAGATCAATCAATTCGTCCAAAAAGATGGTGAAACCTTATATGATGCGTGGGAGAGGATGAAAGGTCTATAGCGCAAGTGCCCTCATCATGGAATTTCGCAAGGAGATATTATTGAAAACTTTTTCAATGGACTCGATCGACCTAGCCGAAGCGCCGTCAATTCAGCCGCTGGTGGCCGATTCATGTGACTTACTGACGAGGAGGCCCTCAAACTCCTCGATGATTTAGCTCTTTATAATTCTTAGTACGGTGATGTTCGAGGAACCTCTCGGCGAGGAAATGTATATGATATCGAATCCATACATGCTATACATGATAAACTTGATAAAATTTTGCAACAAAAGAAGCAGGAATCCAAGGACCAGAATGCATCTTCTTCTGGACACATCTCATGCAAAATCTGTGGAGCTTCACACTACACAACTGAGTATAGTATTGCCATTAAAGACACCACAGGCGAGTAAGCTAATGCAATCAACAACCAGTATGATACTCGCGCATATGGTAACCCTTACTCTAATGCTTACAACCCTGGATAGAGAAACCACCCCAATTTTTCTTGGGCAAACCAGTCAAACACCCAAAATTTTGCTCAAAATAATAAGCCACCTGGTTTGCTTAGAAAACCATTAAACCATCCTTCATATCAAACCCAACAAGCCCTACCTGCACCACCTCAAGCACAACCCACTGAGTCCATGCTCGAAAATATCATCCTAATGCTCAAGAAAGATGATGAAAGAATGGACCAAATGCAAACCCACATCAAGTTGCTTGAAAATCAAATTGCTCAAAATGCCACAGCCTCATCCCCAAGAAACCAGGGTAAACTCCCTAGCCAACCTGAAGTAAATCCTAGGGAGCAGGTGCAGGCGGTTACCTTACGGAGTGGAAAGCAGCTCGACCCACCTCAAATGGTCAAAGAAAAGGATGCCGAACAGAGAAAGAAGCAAGAAGAGGAGCTACAGCCAGAACCAGTGGTGGAAAAGCCTTATGTACCACCACCTCCTTACCAGCCTCCTCTCCCCTTCCCACAAAGGCAGCGACAAGCTAAGCTCCAAAAGCAGTTTGAGAAGTTTATTTCTACTCTCAAGAACCTGTCAATCAATGTGCCTTTCATTGACATGCTTTCCCAAATGCCAACTTATGCAAAATTTCTCAAGGACATGCTATCCAACAAAAGAAAAATCGAGGAGTACAAAACCATTTCACTCACTGAGGAATGCAGCGCTATTTTGCAGAACAAGTTACCAGAGAAGCTAAAGGACCCTGGAAGCTTCTCCATTCCATGTGCTCTTGGGAATGTCCAAATCAGCAAAGCACTATGTGATCTTGGAGCCAGTGTAAGTTTGATCCCACTCTCCATCTGTAAAAAGCTGAACATGGGTGATCCAAAACCAACGTCTATGTCTCTCCAACTGGCCGACCGATCAATCAAATTTCCAATTGGCATCCTTGAAGATGTTCCCTTGAAAGTCGGCAAATTGTTCATCCCAGTCGACTTTGTGGTCCTCGATATGGAGGAGGATAGCCAAATCCCGATCATTCTCGGACGACCTTTCTTAGCCACTGCTGGAGCCATCATAGACGTCAAGAATGGTCGACTCTCACTGAAAGTTGGAGATGAAAAGGTCGAATTTAATCTTTCTGAAGCAACAAAGCACCTATCAACTGATAACTCTTGCCTGCGGGTCGACGTCATCAACTCTTTGCCGATCGAAGAAAGGGATGACCCGATGGAGGTATGTATCATTCAGAGTGAAACTGTTGAAAATGATAACCATGAACTATCTGCTTATGCAGCTCTCTTAGATGAAAACCCTTTCATCTCACCCGCTGCCGACTCATCTCGTGAGAAGCTGGATATAGACATAAATTCCTTTCCATCGACAAAAACAAAGGAAGAAGCGCCAAAGGTAGAACTCAAACCTCTTCCTAAAAATCTCAGGTATGCGTTTCTTGGCTCAAACAATACCTACCCAGTCATAATCAACACAAATCTTTCCGAATCCCAATCAAATGAACTATTAACTGTACTAAGAAGACATAGGAAGGCAATTGGCTACTGCATTAATGACTTACCTGGAATCAGTCCTTCTCTATGCATGCACAGAATTCTAATGGAGGACAATTGTAAGACAAGCATCGAACCTCAAAGGCGTTTGAATCCAAACATGAAAGAAGTGGTGAAAAAGGAGATTTTAAAACTTCTTGATGCCGGAATCATCTACCCTATTTCTGATAGCAGTTGGGTAAGCCCAGTACATGTGGTACCCAAGAAAGGCGGTATAACTATCGTGAAAAATGATAAAAATGAACTTATTCCCACAAGGACAGTCACAGGTTGGCGAATGTGCATCGATTATCGCAAATTAAATATTGCCACCTGAAAGGATCATTTTCCTTTGCCTTTCATTGATCAAATGCTTGAACGACTTGCCAATCACTCTTACTTCTGCTATCTGGATGATTACTCTGGCTACTTTCATATTCCAATTCACCCACAGGATCAAGAGAAAACCACTTTCACCTGTCCATACGGCATTTTTGCATACAGACGCATGCCTTTCGGTCTTTGTAATGCACTCGCCACTTTTCAACGATGCATGAGGCCATATTCTCTGATTACATTGAACACATAATGGAAGTATTTATGGATGATTTTTCTGTTTATGACACTACATTTGAATCATGCTTATCAAACTTGTCTAAGGTTTTACAGAGATGCGAGGAAACCAACTTGGTATTGAATTGGGAAAAATGCCATTTCATGGTATAGGAAGGAATTGTATTAGGGCATTTAGTCTCAAGCAGAGGTATTGAGGTTGACCGGGCAAAAATAGAAGTCATTGAAAAACTACCGCCATCCAATTCGGTCAAAGGAATTTGGAGTTTCCTGGGACATGCTGGTTTCTATCGGCGTTTCATTAAAGATTTTTCTAAAATTGCTAAGCCACTGACTAACCTGCTAAATCAAGATGTAAAATTTAATTTTTCTGATGACTGTTTAAATTCATTTCGCAAGTTAAAAGAAGCTTCGACCACTACCCCAATTATACAGCCGCCTGACTGGAGCCTATCATTTGAAATCATGTACGATGCAAGTGACCATGCAGTTGGGGCAGTTTTGGGTCAATGAAAGGACAACAAGCCAGTGGTGATTTATTATGCAAGCAAAACCCTAGATGATGCTCAAGTCAACTATGCTACCACTAAAAAAGAATTATTAGCTATCGTATTCGCTATTGATAAATTTCGTTCTTATCTTGTAGGGTCAAAGGTAATTGTCTATACAAACTACGCAGCCATTCTCTATCTAATTGCTAAGAAAGATGCTAAACCAAGGCTGATTCGCTGGATTTTGCTATTACAAGAATTTGACCTTGAAATCCAAGATAAGAAAGGCACAGAGAATGTGGTAGCTGATCATCTATCGAGACTACCATCAACTGAGAAGATTGATCTATCTAAAAATGAACAAATTAATGAGGAATTTCCTAATGAATCCCTGCTTGCACTTAAAAAGCGTCAATGCCATGGTATGGAGACATTATTAATTACTTGGTCTGTAAAGAAATTCCACCCAATTTCAGCTATCAACAGAAAAAGAGATTCATGGCGGACGTAAAATACTACATATGGGAGGACCCATACCTTTACAAGAGATGCGGCGACGGTCTGATTCGCCGATGTGTACCAAATAAAGAAATCCAAAGCATCCTTTGCCACTGTCATTCTTCATCATATGGTGTCCACATGGGTCTCACTAAAACAGCAGCAAAAGTCTTACAATCAGGTTTCTTCTGGCCCACTTTGTTCAAAGATGCTCGATCTTTTACACTAACCTGTGACAGGTGCCAAAGAACAGGAAACATTTCAAAGCGAAATGAGATGCCACTCACAAGCATTCTCGAAGTTGAACCATTCGATGTCTAGGGCATGGATTTCATGGGACCTTTCCCATCCTCATTCAACAACCAGTACATACTTCTGCCGGTTGATTACGTAACTAAATGGGTGGAGGCAATCGCTTCTCCAACAAATGACTCACGGGTGGTCGCCAAATTCTTAAAACGCAACATTTTTACCAGATTTGGTGTACCACGAGCAATCATAAGTGATGGAGGAAGCTACTTCTGTAACAAGCGAATGGAGCAACTGCCCAAGAAATATGGGGTCACACATAAAATCACCACCCTATACCACCCACAAACAAGTGGTCAGGCTGAAATCTCAAACCGCGAGATTAAACACATACTTGAGAAGACGGTATCCCAATCACGGCGAGATTGGTCAAGGCAACTCGATGATGCTCTTTGGGCATACCGCACGACATTCAAGACTCCGATTGGAACAACACCTTTCAGACTAGTCTATCGAAAATCATGACACTTGCCTGTAGAGCTGGAGCACAAAGCATACTGGGCAATCAAATTTTTGAATTTTGATTTGAAATCTGCAGGAGAAAGGCGTCTACTACAACTTGATAAACTCGAGGAGATTCGACTCGACGCTTATGAAAATTCAAAGATGTACAAGAAAAAGACAAAATTTTGGCATGACAAACACATCAGGCAGAAGGTAATCAAAGCTAATGACATGGTGTTGCTTTTTAATTCTCGTTTTAAATTGTTTCCAGGAAAATTGAAGTCGAGGTGGTCGGGACCATTCAAAGTATTACAAGTGTTTCCTCATGGAGCTGTTGAAATCTGGAGTGAAAAGACGGGAGCATTCAAAGTCAATGGGCAGCGCCTCAAACCCTACTTCTCAGGGGATCACATTCCAATAGGAGTCATCCACTCCTTCTGCGAAACCACGCCACTCAATTGAAGATCTGCAGTTAGGCTGATGACTTTAAACTAAGTGCTTTTCGGGAGGCAACCCGAACTTTTCTTTTCTTTTCTTTCAGGGGGTTTTAGTTTTAATTATTATTATTATTATTATTATTTTAGTTTCTTTTTAGAATTTTGATACTTTCTTTAATTTTGAGCTTTATTAGTTATGTTCAGAGTTTACTTGGAAAGAAGCACCATAAGAAGCACATTCGGTTCAACTAGCTGAAATAGGGAAGTTAACATCTCAAATTTTTACAATTACTCCCTTTATTTTGATGACACGATTTTCATTGCGGACAATGTCAATTTCAAGTGTGGGGGTGAATGCGTTGCATTAATTTTCTCTAAGTATTTCTTTCACTACCCTTATGTTTATATTGTTGTAAAAAAATTGCAATTCTTGCATAAAAGGTGATATTAGACCCCCACTTTGAACTCTTGTATGCTTTGAAAGCAAACCATACATGGAATTTCAACATCTTTGAGTGAGGAAAAGTTGAAGCTTAATGAGATGTTAAATTTGTTTTTAAACATGTACTTGTTGAAAATACTTGGATTTTTTGTCCTAAATCACTTGATGAAACTTATATACCTAGGAACCGATTTTGTTTTCTTTCAAAATCAAAGTAATCTTCTCTAATTTAAAAGTTTTTCTAATACACACAATTGTTATTTAAGAAGGTAGTTTTTCCCATATACATGAAAAATTTTATTCTGGTTGAAGAAATTTCCAAAGCCAAAACTCTATTAAACCAATTCATGTATGTGATTAAGGAAATTTTTTTCATTATGAGCCTATATTTGAAAATAAAACTGTTGTTTACCCCTTTTTGAGCCTGAATTTTTCTTAAACCACAATTTCCACTCCGTTGAACCAACTTTGAAATTGAATTCTGAGCTGAAAAGTGAAACAGGGAATAATATCTCCTAGCTGTGCAAATAATGACTTCCCAGATACCCTGAAATATGGTGAGGGAAATTATTTCCGGACTTAGTTTATATATATCAAAAAAATAAATTCACAAAGCTAAACCAAGGATAAGAACAGGCTTGAAAAAGAATAAAAGTACTAAGTGTGGGAGTAGCATTATTTCCTATTATAAAATGAGGCTCAAGTCATGCAGAGACAGTTCAAATTTTAATTCGTTTGCCACACCTGACCGTTGTCCTACTAAGTCCTTATAGTTCTATAAATTGGCTAATTGAGTTGGCAGAGGAAATTTAAATGCAAAAATTTGATAAGATGTATATGAGGTAACTTGACTACCACTTGAATTATTGAATGTGTGTATTGAATAACTTAATAAATGGGGAAGATATCTCATAATTAAGAGTTTATTGCAGGAGTTTTTAACTCTTAATGATTGAAAACAAAATTAGGTCATAGGGTGTGCAGTATTAGTCATGTGAGAATGGATTGTTGACTGAGATGTTCAATGAGTATCATGTTCCAAATTCTTTAATTTAATACTCTCATTAGTTTTGATGATTGGGTTAAACATTTATATTCACTTTTTGCTAAAAATTTTTGAAATTTTGCAATCTGCTCTTAAATTCCTTTATATTTGCTTGAGGACAAGCAAAAGTTCAAGTGTGGGGTATTTGATAAGTGCAAATTAATAACATATTCTGTGGACATTTTATAACAAATTGGTGGGTAATTAATTAAAACTAATATGAAATTTAGTTTAAAATGTGGTTTTGCAACTTTTGGATATTAAATATTAATTTCAAGCAAGTTAAACAAATTTTATAATCTTTTGGCTTGAAATTACATTTTATTTGTTGCCATGAAATTAAATGGGTTTGAAATAAATTTTTAAAACCCACTAATGATTTTTGATGAATTAATGATTTAAATATTTTTTATGCAGGGAAAACAGGTTTCACAAGATGATCCCACATGGAAATCAAATCATCGCCGTCCAAAACCACATCTGATAATGTCCATTTTGTCCAGATTTTTAGTTTTCAGCAACCCATTAATTCATCACATGATCTGCATCCATCTTCCAAATACCCACCACCATTCAACGTCCAGCATGTTCAGCAATCATTTCACGTTTTTCAGCAGCAATTCTAGTGGCCCCATGCAATCCAAACCAACGGCACACATTCAATATTCAAGCATTCAACTCAAACAACAATTCACGTGATTGAGCCCTTGCTGCCTATTCAATTTTCAGCAGCAGCATTTTGCAATGGACCCCACGTGAATGCATATCAGCAGCACAATGCCTATTTTCCATTCACGTAGCATATGTTTATGCATTAAAAATCAGCAGCTGCTGCCCATAAATGCATTTCACGTAAAATGCTATGCTGCACATTCATCATGCATTGGGCCCACCTAATCAATTCAGCAGCAACATGCACCAGCCGTCCACATTATACAAGCTGCTCATTTTTTTTATTTCATGCAGCACATTGTCCAGCAGCATGTGCATTAAGAGATGGACCCCACACTTCAAAGCACCAAAGCATGCAGCATGTTCAACGTACAACATGTCCAGCAACGTGAATAGATGGCCCCCACAACAGCATGCATTAAATCATCATTTTCCAGCTCACGACCCATGCCCATTTATCATACATTATGCCGCTGCCCATAAATAAATTTCACGTGAAATCCATATATGCAGCAGTCATGGACCCCACGTTCAACAAATGCAGCAAACCATTAATTCACAAATGCATTTTCGCGTGATCATATTACACAAGCTGTCCAATTAAAACTCACGTGAATTCCATGCATTAAAATTTCAGCAGCAATTCACGTGATCTACAACACAACATCCAGCCATTCACGTCCAGCAGCAAGATCACATCATTAAATCCAGCAGCTGCATGTGGACCCCACACAAACGATTATATAAGGAGAGGGCAGACAACAATTCGGAAGAGGAGAGCATTCGGTAGTAAAAAAAATTCTAAGGAGCAAGCAACAAAAAATCCCTGCAAGAATACCATTGCAAAATATTTTAGCGGGGGTTTTAGAAGAAAATTAGAGCATAATTTTGAGAGAGAAAAAGAGAGAAAGCAAGGTGAAGAGCACAGGACAAAAAGGCAGACCGGCAAATGGCGTGGAGCATCCGACACACTATTGGAGCTTCAATCCAATAAGCTTTTCTATCTTTACCCTTTTTAATTTTTATTATCTTGTTTAAGATGATTTGTAATTTTAATTTTATTTTGAACTTAAACATGCTTGGCTAAACCTTAAATCTAGGGTTTAGGACGTGCATGCGTACAATGCAGCGTGGTGTGGACTTTTAATTCATTTATTTTGAATGTTGTTGTTAATTTAATATCTTGTGATTTTATGCTTGCTTTGTACGTAGGCCCGTACTTTGGCATGATTCAATATATTAGGTGATGGAACCGAGAGGTGGAAATCTAATATATTAAACCTAGAAATCTAAGACCATGAGAATAGGCATGATAACCTTGAGGAATTACATGAACAAACCACAGAACTTAATGGATTCTAATTAACTTAATCCCATGAGAATAGGTGGTTAAGAAAATTAGGGTACACCTTGTAGGTTTCGAGAGAAGGTGCAAGGATAAATTAGGGTTTGTCTTCCTTTAACAAACAATATCCAAATTAAATAATTATACCACTACATGCTGCAAAAGATGCATGTGAAATCCTAGACCCTAGGTACTTGCATTCTCGCTTTATCTCCACATTTTTAATTTGCAATTTTTTTTCCATTTTGTTATTACCTTTCCCTTCTATTTACTAAATTTTCTTCATATTTTTCTATTTTATTTGCAATATTCTCTTCGTAACCGACACGAAAGTATTTAAAAGCAAAATTTATAGTCCCGAATTCCCTGTGGAACGATAATTTATATACTACAATCTACGACCCGTGCACTTGCGGTGAGATTGCGAACCAGTATTTTGGCGCCGTTGCCGGGGAATTCGGCGTTGTTTTAAATTTTTATTTTTAGATACTTTCATTATTTTTATTTGGTTTTATTGTTCTAAATTAGCTAGTTAATCTTTGTATGCACCCACATACCCAAAATTTTGCAAAACAACTAGATGAAAAACTTTTGTTGTTGATCCTGAGATTGAATGTATGATATTCACATTCGAACGACGGAGTGGGAAATATTTCTTCTGACAAATTCATAATTGAAGCATATCCTTGAACTGAAAATTTTGATCATTTAACATATTTACATCATCATTCGCTTTCTAAAGCTGAACATAGAAAAACTTTTCCTTGAAACAATCTTGATTTGACATTATTTCTCAATCATTTTTCTCTTGAATGTGTTGAGGTTGAACCTTTTGGCACTCTTTCTCTTTCTCATTCTTTCCACTCTTGATCTTGTTGAGGTTTGAACATTTGATGGATGGGGGAAATACACATTTGAATTTTTATATTTCATCTTTCCAAAATAACCATATTTGAAATCCTTATAATCCAGAGAGGAGATCTATCAAGAAATATATCTTCTACTTTTCCCTTTCCATTCTTTGGTTAGTTGTTTTAGAATCAGATTTGGTAAGAGCTATTTAGGTTATAAGTTTGGTTTTGAGAAACTAGTTTTCAGGAAGGAGAAGGTTTTGGCAAAATGGATTTGACTTTCGACTAGTTGGTTTTGGCTTGAATTTTAACTAGGGATGATGGTCAAGCTTTTGGCTAAGCGAGACTGGGGTAGTGGGCTTAGGAAGGGCTAGGTAGTTAGGTTAGGATTTTGATTAGGAGTGTGATTAAGATACACAACGGATAGACACTAAATGCATGATATTCACATTCGAACCATGGAGTGGGAAACAATTCATATGACCAATTCATAAAGAAGCATATCCTTCAATAGCAAATTTTTATCATTTAACCTATTTACATCATCATTCACTTTCTGAAGCTGAACATAGAAAAGCTTTTCCTAGAAACGATCTTGATTTGACATTATTTCTCAAGAATTTTTCTCTTGAATGTGTTGAGGTTGAACCTTTTTGCACTCTTTCTCTTTGTCATTCTTTTTTTCTTATGATCGTGTTGCAGTTTGAACCTTTGATGGATGGGGGAAATACACATTTGAATTTTTATATTTCATATTTGCACAATGATAATAATTGAAATCCTTATAATCCATAGAGGAGACCTAACAGGAAATATATCATCTTCTTTTCCCTTTCCATTCTTTGGTTAGTTGTTTTAGAATCAGATTTGGTAAGAGCCATTTAGGTTATAAGTTTGGTTTTTAGAAACTAGTTTTCAGGAAGGACAAGGTTTTGGCAAAATGGATTTGACTTTTGACTAGTTGGTTTTGGCATGAATTTTAACTAGGGTTGATCATCAAGCTTTTGGCTAAGGGAGACTGGGGTAGTGGGCTTAGGAAGGGCTAGGTAGTTTGGTTAGGATTTTGATTAGGAGAGCGATGAAGATACACAGTGGATAGACATTAAATGTATGATATTCACCTTCGAACGATGGAGTGGGAAAGAATTCATGTGTTCATAATAGCAGCATATCCTTCAACAACAAAATTCTATCGTTTAACATATTTAAATCATCATTCACTTTCTGAAGCTGAACATAGAAAAGCTTTTCCTTGAAACCATCTTGATTTGACATTATTTCTCAAGGATTTTTCTCTTGAATGTGTTGAGGTTGAACCTTTTGGCACTCTTTCTCTTCCTCATTCTTTTTACTCTTGATCGTGTTGCGGTTGGATCCTTTGCTAGATGGGGGAAATACACATTTGAATTTTTATATTTCATCTTTCAACGATGAAAATATTTGAAATCCTTATAATCCATAGAGGAGATGTATCAGGAAATATATCATCTACTTTTCGCTTTCCATTCTTTGGTTAGTTGTTTTAGAATCAGATTTGGTAAAAGCCATTTAGCTTATAAGTTTTGTTTTGAGAAACTAGTTTTCAGAAAAGAAAAGGGTTTTGCAAAATGGTTTTGACTTTTGACTAGTTGGTTTTGGCTCGAATTTTAACTTGGGATGATTGTCAAGCTTTTGGCTAAACGAGACTGGGGTAGTAGGCTTAGGAAGGGCTAGGTAGTTTGGTTAGGATTTTGATTAGGAGAGGGATGAAGACACCCGGTGGATAGACACTAAATTTATGATATTCACATTCGAATGATGGAGTGGGAAACAATTCATGTGACGAATTCATAATAGAAGCATATCCTTCACTAGGAAATTTCTATTATTTAACATATTTAAATCATCATTCACTTTCTGTAGCTGAACATAGAAAAACTTTTCCTTGAAACAATCTTGATTTGACATTAATTCTCAAGGCTTTTTCTCTTGAATGTGTTGAGGTTGAACCTTTTTGCACTCTTTCTCTTTCTCATTCTTTTTACTCTCGATCGTATTGTGGTTTAAACCTTTGATGGATGGGGGAAATACACATTTGAATTTTTATATTTGATCTTTCCACAATGATAATATTTGAATTCCTTAAAATCCATAGAGGAGATGTATCAGGAAATATATCATCTACTTTTCTCTTTCCAATCTTTGGTTAGTTGTTTTAGAATCAGATTTGGTAAGAGCCATTTAGGTTAGAAGTTTGGTTTTGAGAAACAAGTTTTCAGGAAGGGGAGGATATTGGCAAAATGGATTTGACTTTCGACAAGTTGGTTTTGACTTGAATTTTAACTAGGGATGATGGTCAAGCTTTTGGCTAAGCGAGACTAGGGTAGTGGGCTTAGGAAGGGCTAGGTAGTTTGGTTAGGATTTTGATTGGGAGAGTGATGAAGATACCCAATCGATAGAAACTAAATGTATGATATTCACATTTGAATGATGGAGTGGGAAACAATTCAAGTGACAAATTCATAATAGAAGCATATCCTTCACTAGGAAATTTCTATCATTTAACATATTTAAATCATCATTCACTTTCTGTAGCTGAACATAGAAAAACTTTTCCTTAAAACAATCTTGATTTGACATTATTTCTCAAGGCTTTTTCTGTTGAATGTGTTGAGGTTGAACCCTTTTGCACTCTTTCTCTTTCTCAGGGTGTGTTTGGTTGGAGGTAAAACTTTTGATGAAAAGTTTTTGGAGTAAAAGTTGTCAAATCAATGGAAAGGGATGTGATATAATAGGAGTAATGATGAGGAGTAAAGAGAATAAAGTTAAAATAGATAGGTTAGTTGTATGGGTAGTTGTGTAGAAATGATTGAAAAGTAGGGTAGTTTGTATAGAAAAATGTAAAAAAATAATTAAAAAATAGAATAATTATGGAGAGTGAAAAGTTTTAGATTGAAAAGTTTTAGTTGACACTTTTTTGCCCTAAACAAACACACCCTCATTCTTTTTACTCTCGATCGTATTGTGGTTTGAACCTTTGATGGATGGGGGAAATACACGTTTGAATTTTTATATTTGATCTTTCCACAATGACAATATTTGAATTCCTTATAATCCATAGAGGAGATGTTTCTGGAAATATATCATCTACTTTTCTCTTTCTATTCTTTGGTTAGTTGTTTTAGAATCAGACTTGGTAAGAGCCATTTAGGTTATAAGTTTGGTTTTGAAAAACTAGTTTTTATGAAGGACAAGGTTTTGGCAAAATGGATTTCACTTTCGACTAGTTGGTTTTGGCTTAATTTTAACTAGGGATGATGGTCAAGCTTTTGGCTAAGCGAGGCTGGGGTAGTGTGCTTAGGAAGGGCTAAGTAGTTTGGTTCGGATTTTGATTAGGAGTGTGATGAAGATACCCAGTGGATAAACACTAAATGTATGATATTCACATTCGAACGATTGAGTGGGAAACAATTCATGTGACATATTCATAATAGAAACATATCCTTCACTAGGAAATTTGTATCATTTAACATATTTAAATCATCATTCACTTTCTGTAGCTGAACATAGAAAAACTTTTCCTTGAAACAATCTTGATTTGACATTATTTCTCATGGCTTTTTCTCTTGAATGTGATGAGGTTGAACCTTTTTGCACTCTTTCTCTATCTCATTCTTTTTACTCTCGATCGTATTGTGGTTTGAACCTTTGATGGATGGGGGAAATACACATTTGAATTTTTATATTTGATCTTTCCACAATGATAATATTTGAATTCCTTACAATCCATAGAGGATATGTATCAGGAAATATATCATCTACTTTTCTCTTTCCAATCTTTGGTTAGTTGTTTTAGAATTAGATTTGGTAAGAGCCATTTAGGTTAGAAGTTTTGTTTTGAGAAACTAGTTTTCAGGAAGGAGATGGTTTTGGCAAAATGGATTTGACTTTCGACTAGTTGGTTTTGGCTTTAATTTTAACTAGGGATGATGGTCAAGCTTTTGGCTAAGCGAGGCTGGGGTAGTGGGCTTAGGAAGGGCTAGGTAGTTTGGTTCAGATTTTGATGAGGAGTGCGATGAAGATACCCAGTGGATAGACACTAAATGTATGATATTCACATTCGAATGATGGAGTAGGAAACAATTCATGTGACATATTCATAATAGAAGTAGATCCTTCAACAGCAAATTTCTATCATTTAACCTATTTACATCATCATTCACTTTCTGAAGCTGAACATAGAAAAAATTTACCTCGAAACGATCTTGATTTGACAACTTTTCTCAAGAATTTTTTTCTTGATTGTGTTGAGGTTGAACCTTTTGGCACTCTTTCCCTTTCTCATTCCTTTTTTCTCTTGATCGTGTTGCAGTTTGAACCTTTGATGGATGGGGGAAATACACATTTGAATTTTTATATTTCATTTTTGCACAATGATAATAATTGAAATCCTTATAATCCATAGAGGAGATTTATCAGAAAATATATCATCTACTTTTCCCTTTCCATTCTTTTGTTAATTGTTTTAAAATAAGATTTGGTAAGAGCCATTTAGGTTATAAATTTGGTTTTGAGAAACTAGTTTTCAGGAAGGACAAGGTTTTGGCAAAATGGATTTCACTTTCGACTAGTTGGTTTTGGCTTGAATTTTAACTAGGGATGATCGTCAAGCTTTTGGCTAAGGGAGACTAGGGTAGTGGGCTTAGGAAGGGCTAGGTAGTTTGGTTAGGATTTTGATTAGGAGAGGGATGAAGATACACAGTGGATAGACATGAAATGTATGATATTCACATTCGAACGATGGAGTGGGAAACAATTCATGTGACAAATTCATAATAGAAGCATATCCTTCAACGATAAATTTCTATCGTTTAACAAATTTAAATCATCATTCACTTTCTGAAGCTGAACATAGAAAAGATTTTCCTTGAAACCATCTTGATTTGAAATTATTTCTCAAGGATTTTTCTCTTGAATGTGTTGAGGTTGAACCTTTTGGCACTCTTTCTCATTCTCATTCTTTTTACTTTTGATCGTGTTGCGGTTTGATCCTTTGCTGGATGGGGGAAATACACATTTGAATTTTTATATTTCCTCTTTCCACGATGACAATATTTGAAATCCTTATAATGCATACAGGAGATGTATCAGGAAATATATCATCTGCTTTTCGCTTTCCATTCTTTGGTTAGTTGTTTTAGAATAAGATTTGGTAAGAGCCATTTTGGTTATAAGTTTTGTTTTGAGAAACTAGTGTTCAGAAAGGAAAAGGTTTTTGCAAAATGTTTTTGACTTTTCACTAGTTGGTTTTGGCTCAAATTTTAACTAGGGATGATTGTCAAGCTTCTGCCTAAACGAGACTGGGGTAGTGGGCTTAGGAAGGGCTAGGTAGTTTGGTTAGGATTTTGATTAGGAGAGTGATGAAGATACACAGTGGATAGACACTAAATGTATGATATTCACATTCAAACGATGGAGTTAGAAACAATTCATGTGACAAATTCATAATAGAAGCATATCTTTCAACAACAAATTTCTATCATTTAACATATTTACATCATCATTCACTTTCTGAAGCTAAACATAGAAAAACTTTTCCTCGGAACGATCTTGATTCGACATTATTTCTCAAGAATTTTTCTCTTGAATGTGTTGAGGTTGAAACTTTTGGGCACTCTTTCTCTTTCTTATTCCTTTTTTCTCTTGATCATGATGCGGTTTGAACCTTTGATGGATGAGGGAAATACACATTTGAATCTTTATATTTCATCTTTGTGCAATGATAATATTTGAAATCCTTACAATCCATAGAGGAGATCTATCAGGAAATTTATCATCTACTTTTCCCTTTCCATTCTTTGGTTAGTTGTTTTAGAATCAGATTTGGTAAGAGCCATTTAGGTTATAAGTTTGGTTTTGAGAAACTAGTTTTCAGGAAGGAGAAGGTTTTGGCAAAATGGATTTGACTTTCGACTAGTTGGTTTTGGCTTGGATTTTAACTAGGGATGATGGTCAAGCTTTTGGCTAAGCGAGACTGGGGTAGTGGGCTTAGGAAGGGCTAGGTAGTTTGGTTAGGATTTTGATTTGGAGAGCGATGAAGATACACAGTGGATAGAAACCAAAATGTAAGATATTCACATTCGAACGATGGAGTGGGAGGCAATTCATGTGAGAAATTCATAATTGAAGCATATCCTTGAACAACAAATTTCTTTCATTTAACATATTTAGATCATCATTCACTTTCTGAAGGTGAACATAAAAAAAATTTTCCTTGAAACAATCTTGATTTGACATTATTTCACAAGCATTTTCTCTTGAATGTGTTGAGGTTGAACCTTTTGGCACTCTTTCTCTTTCTCATTCTTTTTACTCTTGATCGTGTTGAGGTTTGAACCTTTGATGGATGGGGGAAATATACATTTGAATTTTTATATTTCATCTTTCCACAATGATGATATTTGAAATCCTTATAGTCCATAGTGGAGAGTTATCAAGAAATATATCATCTACTTCTCCCTTTCCATTCTTTGGTTAGTTGTTTTAGAATCAAATTTGGTAAGAGCCATTTAGGTTATAAGTTTGGTTTTGAGAAATTAGTTTTCTGGAAGGACAAGGTTTTGGCAACATGGATTTGACTTTCGACTAGTTGGTTTTGGCTTGAATTTTAACTAGGGATGATGGTCAAGCTTTTGGCTAAGCGAGACTGGGGTAGTGGGCTTAGGAAGGGCTGGGTAGTTTGGTTAGGATTTTGATTTGGAGATTGATGAAGATACACAGTGGATAGACACTAAATGTATGATATTTACATTCGAATGATGGAGTGGGAAACAATTCATGTGACAAATTCATAATTGAAGTATATCCTTGAACAACAAATTTCTATCATTTACCATATTTACATCATCATTAACTTTCTGAAGCTCAACATAGAAAATTTTTTCCTTCAAACAATCTTGATTTGACATTATTTCTCAAGCATTTTTCTCTTGATTGTGTTGAGGTTGAAGCTTTTGGCACTTTTTCTCCTTCTCATTCTTTCTACTCTTGTTCGTGTTGCGGTTTGAACCTTTGATGGATGGGGGAAATACACATTTGAATTTTTATATTTCATCTTTCCACAATGACGATATTTGAAATCCTTATAATCCATAGAGGAGATTTATCAGGAAATATATCATCTACTTTTCTCTTTCAATTCTTTGGTAAGTTGTTTTAGAATCAGATTTTGTAAGAGCCATTTAGGTTATAAGTTAGGTTTTGAGAAACTAGTTTTCAGGAAGGACAAGGTTTTGGCAAAATGGATTTTACTTTCGACTAGTTGGTTCTGGCTTGAATTTTAACTAGGAATGATGGTCAAGCTTTTGGATAAGCGAGACGGGGGTAGTGGGCTTAGGAAGGGCTAGGTAGTTTGGTTAGGATTTTGATTAGGAGAGTGATGAAGATACACTGTGGATAGAAACCAAAATGTATGATATTTCCATTCGAACGACGGAGTGGGAAACATTTCTTCTGAAAAATTCATAATTGAAGCATATCCTTGAACAGAAAATTTATGACATTTAACTTATTCACATCATCATTCACTTTCTGAAGCTGAACATAGAAAAAAATTTCCTTGACACAATCTTTATTTGACATTATTTCTCTAGCATTTTTCTCTTGAATGTGTTGAGGTTGAACCTTTTTGCACTCTTTCTCTTTCTCATTCTTTTTACTCTTGGTCGTGTTGCGGTTTGAACCTCTGATGGATGGGGGAAATACACATTTGAATTTTCATATTTCATCTTTCCACGATGACGATATTTGAAATCCTTATTATCCATAGAGGAGATTTATCAGGAAATATATCATCTACTTTTCCTGGAAAAGTATTAAAATGAAAAAATGCATAAAAATATGATTGGAACTCGTGGATTAGGTTGCTGTTTTATTAAATAATTATAATTTCAAAATTTGAGATTATTATATGATACCTAAGTTAACAACTAAGTGCTTAAAATGAGCATCGATGTGTGAAAAAATGAAAACTATGTTAAAAATGATAAACGGTGAACCTCCAAATAATGATTTAATGAGTGATTATTATATTTATGTAAGTTTACCCTACATAAGGGTATTAAAATGAATGAATGGATGATTGATATATATAGGCTATGTGCTAAGTATGAATACCCGACTTGAAAGACAAGTGGGTTAAGCTAGTCCAAATGGATTTATGAGGGTTGGGAAACCTAAGGGATTTATGTATTTGAAGTTGATGTGAATAAATGAAATATTATTTTCATTTATCTAGGCAAAGGCAAGGAAAAGAATGGAAGGAAAGGAATTATGGTGATCTCAGGTAAGCAAGCGAACTTTCTAAAATGCTATTTTCTTTCTATGTGATTGATATGATTGAAATGTTTATGTTTATGTTTTAATGAATGGGCAAGCACAAGTTTTGAAAATGATGGCTTTAATGAAAATCCATAAGTTTTGGAAAATGACGGCTTTAATGAAAAGTTGTACATGTTGGAAAAGAATGACTTTAAGGAAAAGCCTCAAGATTTGCTTCATGGGAAGCAAGCAATACGTTTTAAGATAAGGATTTTATCATCAGTGTTGCCAAAGATTCGCAATGCTTTATGTTAAAAGGATTGAGAAATTTTCTTATGAGTAAGCAAGTTCTCTATGATAATGTTTTCAAAGGATTTCATATTTGACGCCGATGGTTTTAAGAATTTGCTTTTAAAAGCAAGTTCTTTATGATGTTGTTTCAAAAGTATTTCATAAGAAAAAGGAAATTTTGCCCTTTTTCAGAAAGCAACAAATGTAAATAACTTTTGAATTTCTCTTATGATGTTTCACGATAAATGATTAAGCTTATAAAAGAAAAAGATTAATTTTCTATGTCAAGATATTTAATTTTAAATGATACTTTAGACATAGTCCGTATGTTCTGAAATGATATTCGGAAAGTTTTGATTTCCTTTAGATAAGGAAATCTATGATGAAAATGTTTTCAAAAATGTTTATACGAATATTGTTGAATGAGATTTAAGGATGACCAACCAAATAAGTGATTTCATAAAATGGTTTAATTTCAAGTTGCTAAATGGCATGCAAAAGACTATGCAATCCCCTTTTATGTAAACAATAGTATAATAGATATGTGGACAATAATATAATTTTTAGGTTGTGGAGAAGGGGATGGTATAATTGCATAACTTTTGTAAGCAAAAGGCCCTGAAATGGAAACCAAGAAAATATTAGAGAAATATATGGTTTATTTTTGGAAATCCAAAAGTTTTGAATTTCTTTTATTATAAGGGTTTTTAAGATGTATTATTTTTCAAATATTTCAAATGTTTATCAAAATGTTTTACTCAAAATATTTCTAAAAGAATTTAAGGAAGGTCATCCTAAAATTAGATTTCAAATAATAACTTGTTAAAGTGGGTGCACTCGCTTACAATTTGACACGGACTGCGGTCTGTGATGTGTTTTCAAAAATGATTTTTAAAAATATAGACTTCGGTCTATAATGTTTTTTGGTTATGGATGCAGACTGAGGTCTGTGATCCCGGTTTAAAAGAACATGGGTTGCGGTCTATGGTTCTTTAAACCAAACGGACTGTGGTCCGTCAAAATGATGTTTGGTGCACCAGTACAAGCAATAGGCCGGTTGTAGAGCACGGTTGGGATGATCAGGGCCCACTCTACATATGGCCAAGTCGCTAAGGGATGATAGGAGTGCCAGCGGCGCCCTCCCTGAGATGGGAGCAGGATAAAGGAATAACCGCCTGGCTAGTGTGCTGTTAAGGATTCTCTTCCGAAAGGTAGCATGATCATTTGCTAAGTATCACTACTGGATGGGGAGAAATGTGTTTGCAAACATTTTTCTTTTCAAAAGCCCAAAGATTGGGATATAAAAGCACTTATATGAAAAATTATCCTAAATTGGATTTTTATGAACCATTATGTATAAGTTACCCTAAAAGCAGGGTGTTTTACACAAAAGTGTAAATAACAGGAATAAAAGAATTTTTTGTATGCAAATGCATTTATGGAAATAGTTTATGTATCTTATATGCCTTGTTTGTTATAAACAAGCCCCAAGACGGGGATTATGAAAATGATTTATGCCAAACTTGTTTTTGGACATAAGAATGTCCATTATTAAAAAGCCTAAATGAAAAGTGTTTATGGATATGAGAATGTCCAATGCCAAAGTGTTTTAATGAAAGATGTTTTAGGACATGAATGTCCATTGCCAAAGGAAGCTATGTGAAAAATATTTTGAGACATTAAATGTGAAACCCTAACCCATGTAGGACCCATATGTATGTATTGAACATGTATATGATGATTATTTGTGAATTATGGAATTATGAAGGCATTATTTGATTTTTGCTAATTATGGCAATTAGGGTTATGGCTTAGCATTAATGATGTGATTAAGCATTTTGAGCCTAAATGAGACAATGGGCTTATAATGAATTATTTATGATTTAAATGTGCGAAAATATCATGAGAAATAATTTTCCATTATTTAAGATGAATTATGGAAGTTAATATGGAAATTGACAAGTTTGATGAAAAATATTGAAAAATTCATAACTCAACGCCTAAAAGGCGGATTCAAGTGAAATTTGAAATGAAAATTGTTAATGTTGGGCTTAGTATTATGGAATGAATGGGTTATGAAAATTCTTGATGAAATGAGAATTATGAATTTTTAAGCATATATTCATTTCAACCGTTAACTTCAAACGGCTATATCGGGAGCTAGAAAACTCGGATTGAGTTAAAATTTGAAACGGTTGAATGGAATGGTGAGATGCTTATTTTGGATGACTTGGATTAAGCTTTACATGTTGGGAAAGTTCCTGCATAGAAAAAGGTGGCTATGTTTGACTTATGCTCCAAGAGAGTACCATATCATAAATGCAAAGGTGCATGACATGATGGCATGGAATTAAATGGGTTATGAGGTGTCCATTGTAGGAATTTTTGAGGGAATTTATGAATTTAAATAAAATCCATAATTCCATGAATTATCCATCCATTTAATGCATGAAATGATGAAGCTACATGAGGGTAGCCAAGGTGGCAAAGAGGGCACGTCCAAGGGCTGTTTTGGTGCTTCTTTTTGATTTTTGCATTTTTTAAAAATGCCTAAATGTTGCAGGGATATAAGTAAATGATATGTGCATTCAATAATGTAGATTTACAGTAATTAAAAAAATGGAAAAAGGTATGTATATACTGCTGAAAACGTGGACAACTTGTGGTGGAGAAAAATGTGATTTTTGGTGTTAAGTTGCTGCAATATTTGTTAAATATATTTGCATAAAATTAATGCATGAATTAAAGGTTAATTAGAGACATAAATTACCCACATTTATAAATGAAATAAAAATGAAAAAAATGGATAAAAATCTGGACAGATTTGGACGTGAAATGGAGATGCATTGGATGGTCAAAGATGATGCAGATTTTGTGATTTTTGAAAATGGTAAAAAGCAATTTTACTTGGCTGAGAATTACCCACCTCATATGGTAGATAAGGGTGCATTTAAGGGGTGTGGAATTGCAGAAAAAGTGGGCCCCACATCTGGAAAAAAATCCAGCCTTATAAGCCATGAACGATCACTTGGAGAGAGGCTTGAGAAAATTTCTAAGTGTGGAATTTTTCACCCCAAAGCAACAGCAGCAGTAATCAAGAAATTTCCCAAGAAAATAGGAGAGAAAATAAAGGGAAAAATAAGAAGGAATTGAAGAAGAAATCAGTTCAAGTTTCTAAGATTTTATTTGCTACAAATCCAAGTAAGTATGTGATGATTTTGAGACGTTTAACTTGAGTTTTTAAACTCAAAACTTGGAAATGAAAAGCATGCTTAAAGAATTTGTAAAATGATTTTTTAACATGCCTTTGCATGAATATGGATTGGGTATTAAGTTTTAAGCATGAATTTTTAAGTTAAAGTTAATGGAAATGGAGTTATGCATGCATAAGGGATGAAAAATCCAAGTTGTTAAACCCTAAACCTCCAAGACAAGTTGATGTTTTGATTTGATGATTTGATTAAGCTATGAATCATGTATTCATGCCAAAAATATGAGGGTTTATGCTTAACTAATGAAAATTTGAAGTTATGGAATGCAAAGCATGGATTTTGACCTAATTTCTTAGATTTTGGGTTAAAAATGTTATGGAAATGAACTTACATGCTTTAGGAATGTTATGTAGGGTAAAATACCCTAGGTTTAAGGTAGGATGGATTCCCAGAAGATTTGGGAGAAATAAACCCTAAATCTGATTTTTATGATTTTTATGAAGAAACGTCAAACCAACGTGAAACGGGTCTCAAAACGTGAGGGTAACTTGCTGTTTTGAGAAATGATAATGCATGGATGTTAATTATGTGTTAAATCCCTAAATATGGATGAGGAAAAATAGATTTTATTGCTGGAAATTCGGAATTATATGACTGCATAGGGTTAAGTATCGAAAGACGCGTGAAACGGGTGAAAAACGGGTTCCAAACTTGCTGTTTTGGAAACCTATGGGTGATTGGATTTAAATCCCATAAAGATACCTTTAATGCAGTGTTAATTAAGGGTAATTAACCGCTTAAAAATGGATTAAATTTCTGAGTTAGGAAATTTTATGAAATGCATTGTGTTTAAGTGCTAAATGAGCTTATGTGAAGGGATAACGGTAAACGGGTGATAAATGACCTATGAAAAATGTTTTTATGCAAAAATACATGAAAATGAGATGAATTCCATGTTTATGGATCTGTTTGAAATGATATGATATTAATCCAAAATTTTGGACTTGATTTATGAAGCTAAGGTAATGCTATGTACGTAGAAGAAACACCCATATGTGTGTTTTGGAAAAATGGGAAAAATGGAAAAGTAAGCTTAATGAAGCTATAAACGATGTGTATGGAATGGATTTTATGATATTGAAATAGATACCCTAATTTTAGGGTTATGTGTATATGCTATGTTGTATGATAGCCGAATGTGTGTAAATTATGCTAATGTGTGCAAAATAAGCTATATATGTGTATAATGACTTATGAAGTCAAATAAATGATATGTGTATATGGAATGGGTTGGAAAACTAAAGGAAATATAAGAAAAAGGAAATGTATGAAAAATCATATCATTTTCATGTAGGCAAAGGCAAAGAGAAAGTGGTGACGGAAAGCTAAGAACTTCAGGTAAGCAAGCAGCTTTCTAAATGATTTTGGTTTTCATTACAAGGTGTTTAAGGATGGTCATTCCTTGTTTATATGTGTATTGAAGTCTTTATTTCTGTTGAAATAAATAATTGCTTATGGTTTCGCACTTATGCTTGAAATGTGTTGAAACATGAGTTTATATGATGTTTCATTGAAATGGTGTTTAAAGAGGGATGGTGCAAAGAATTCTCTACATGAGAATGACAAGTTCCATGTGTAAGGAGGTATATAATGCTGGGGTGACTAAAGGACATGCATGGAATGAAAATCAAGTAGGCTAGTCGAGGTAGTAAGTGGACAAGGAGTCCCCCTTGACGTTGCCAAGTCGGAAGGTCCGGCGCCAAGGATGGAAAGGACATGTCATGGTATAATGTTCCCCGTGCTAGCGTACCCTCACATGAAGGATAACGTCATTAATGGAAATGATGAATTTGCACATCCAATGATTATGAAATGTTTGCGAGTGGTTTATGTGAATGGTTTTTCATGAATGATTTTCATGAAATGTTTATGAAAGGTTTATGAAAAGGTTTTTGCTCCACAGGCAGTTGATCACTTGATAAGTGTCTCTACCAAAGGGAGAAAAATATTTTTGAATAAACATGCCTTCAAAATGGATTGCCTGCAAAATATACAGTTTGCTTACTGAGTTTCGACTCACGTTTTGTTTTCCAAACCCATAGACAGGTGAAAGGAAGGAGGCAAGAAGCACAGGTGGAGATTCAAGGATGAATGGATTTCTACGAGTTACATGTGTATGAACCTAAGGGTTGAATGGTTATATGACTGTTAACAATTAAAATGAATGTTAACAATTAAATTGTTATTCAATGTTGTAGAAGGATTATGTTATGTTTTATGCCAATGGATTGGCGAAATTTTTTTATGGGTAAATGCTAAGGCATAAAATACCATGATATGGTTAAGTATGAAGATTATGAGATGACATGTGTAATTCTCAAATGATATAATGGCCTAGAAAGGCATTTGATGGAAAGTTGAAAAAAGTGGAATGATATAAGCTCCTAAGGAGTTAGGTTTAAGTGGATAAATATTCAATAAGAACCCGCCGCGTGATCAGGGCAACAATCCTGATTCACATTTACCAATCGATAGATCCTGAGGTAAGGATGTGACGCTCGGGCTGGGGCGTTACATTAAATGTCTCTTGGCTAAAGAATTTTATGATGAGAAATGTTTTTGGACATAAAAATGTCCTTTGCCGAGAAAGGCTTATGTAAATAATGTTTTAGGACATGAGAATGTCCTCCCTTGCTAAAGGATTTATAAGAAAAATGTTTTGGACGTAAAATGTCCACTGGCAAAAGATGATTTTATGTAAAGGTTTTTGAACATTAGAAATGTTCATCTAAGATCAAATCAAATTAATTAAGGAGGGTAAAACATATATGTTTTGCCTTAACAAGCCCAGTGTGGCTTGTAAATGATTTCAAGAATAAATATTTTATGATAACGTTCAAAGACATAGAATTGTCCTCATGAACAAACGATTTCTTTATAATATTTTAGGACATATAAATGTCCTAAAAAAAAGGTGTTCAAGATGTTTAATGAAATGATTATCAAGGAAGTCTTGCCCTAAAAGATAAAATTCTTGCTTACTGAGTTGTCACTCACGTTTTGTTTTCCCAAACCTTAGACAAGTACCGGGAAACTCAAGGAGATGCAAATCTAAGCAATGAAGTAAGACATAAGATGATGGCCAGGTAGGCTATAAGGAATGGGAAAGCATGAATATGCTAAGGTATGTAAATGTGTATGTGAACTTAATTAGAATTTTATGTTCTATATGATTCAATGATTGAATGTATGAATGTATTGATGTAAAATATGATGATTTAGTCAAGGAGACTTTCATTATAGAAAATCAAGATGAGATGCTATGAAATAGAATTTGAAATCTTATTACAAGTGTATCGTCACTTGTTTGATGAATGATGTGAAATGTAAAAATATGAACAATGATGAATGAAGAAACGAAAAAAAATATATTTTTTGGACGATACGTTGAGATAACAATCCTGATTCACATTTAGCAATCGATAAGGTCTTGAGGTAAGGAAGTGACGTCTCGGTTTGGGGCGCCACATTTTCTCTTTCCATTCTTTGGTTAGTTGTTTTAGAATTAAATTTGGTAAGAGCCATTTAGGTTATAAGTTTCGTTTTGAGAAACTAGTTTTCAGGAAGGACAAGGTTTTTGCAAAACGGAATTGACTTTTGACTAGTTGGTTTTGGCTTGAATTTTAACTAGGGATGATTGTCAAGCTTTTGGCTAAGCGAGACTGGGGTAGTAAGCTTAGGAAGGGCTAAGTAGTTTGGTTAGGATTTTGATTAGGACTGTGATGAAGATACACAGTGGATAGGCACTAAATGTATAATATTCACATTCGAACGATGGAGTGGGAAACAATTCATGTGATAAGTTCATAATCGAAGCATATCCTTCAACAACAAATTTCTATCATTTAACATATTTACATCATCATTCACTTTCTGAAGCTCAACACAAAAATTTTTTTCCTTGAAACAATCTTGATTTGACATTATTTCTCAAGGATTTTTCTCTTGAATGTGTTGACGTTGAATCTTTTGCCATTCTTTCTCTTTCTCATTCTTTTTACTCTTGAATGTGTTGAGGTTTGAATCTTTGATGGAAGGGGGAAATACATATTTGAATCTTTATATTTCATCATTCCATAATGAGAATATTTGAAATCCTTATAATCTATAGAGGACATGGATCAAGAAATATATCATCTACTTTTCGCTTTCCATTCTTTGGTTAGTTGTTTTGGAATCAGATTTGGTAAGAGCCATTTAGGTTATAAATTAGGTTTTGAGAAACTAGTTTTCAGGATGGACATGGTTTTGGCAAAATGGATTTGACTTTCGACTAGTTGGTTTTGGCTTGAATTTTAACTTGGGAAGATGGTCAGCTTTTGGCTAAGCGAGACTGGGGTAGTGGGCTTAGGAAGGGCTAGGTAGTTTTGATAGGATTTTGATTAGGACAGTGATGAAGATACACAGTGGATAGAAACCAAAATGTATGATATTCACATTCGAATGATGGAGTGGGAAACAATTCATGTGAGAAATTCATAATTTAAGCATATCCCTGAACAACAAATTTCTGTCATTTAACATATTTACATCATCATTCACTTTTTGAAGCTAAAAATAGAAAAAAATTTCCTTGAAACTATCTTGATTTGACATTATTTCTCAAGCATTTTTCTCTTGAATGTGTTGAGGTTGAACCTTTTGGCACTCTTCTCTTTCTCATTCTTTTTACTCTTGATCGTGTTGCAGTTTGAACCTTTGATGGATGGGGGAAATACACATTTGAATTTTTATATTTCATCTTTGCACAATTACGATATTCGAAATCCTTATAATCTATAAAGGAGATGTATCAGGAAATATATAATCTACTTTTCTCTATCCATGCTTTGGTAAGTTGTTTTAGAATTAGATTTGGTAGTAGCCATTTAGGTTTTTGTTTTGAGAAACTAGTTTTCAGGAAGGACATGGTTTTTGCAAAACGGAATTGACTTTTGACTAGTTGGTTTTGGCTTGAATTTTAACTAGGGATGATTGTCAAGCTTTTGGCTAAGCGAGACTGGGGTAGTAGGCTTAGGAAGGGCTAAGTAGTTTGGTTAGGATTTTGATTTGGACTGTGATGAAGATACACAGTGGATAGGCACTAAATGTATGATATTCACATTTGAACGATGGAGTGGGAAACAATTCATGTGATAAGTTCATAATAGAAGCATATCCTTCAACACCAAATTTCTATCATTTAACATATTTACATTATCATTCACTTTCTGAAGGTGAACATAGACAAACTTTTCCTTGAAACAATCTTGATTTGACATTATTTCTCAAGCATTTTTCGCTTGAATGTGTTGAGGTTGAACCTTTTGGCACTCTTTCTCTTTCTCATTCTTTTTACTCATGAACGTGTTGAGGTTTGAACCTTTGATGGATGGGGGAAATACACATTTGAATCTTTATATTTCATCGTTCCACAATGACAATATTTGAAATCCTTATAATCCATAGAGGAGATCGATTAGGAAATATGTCATCTACTTTTCTCTTTCCATTCTTTGGTAAGTTGTTTTAGAATCAAATTTGGTAGGAGTCATTTAGGTTATAAGTTTGGTTTTGAGAAACTAGTTTTCAGGAAGGACAAGGTTTTGGCAAAATGGATTTTACTTTCGACTAGTTGGTTCTGGCTTGAATTTTAACTAGGAATGATGGTCAAGCTTTTGGATAAGCGAGACGGGGGTAGTGGGCTTAGGAAGGGCTAGGTAGTTTGGTTAGGATTTTGATTGGGAGAGTGATGAAGATAACAGTGGATAGACACTAAATGTATGATATTCACATTCCAACGATGAAGTGGGAAACAATTCATGTGACAAATGTTGGAAACAATGTTCAAAACAAAACAAAATTTACCAAAGCATGAGTTTTGATGATTAACAAAGACTAATTTGAGTATATCAAGTATACTAATGAGTTTGCCAAATGTTTTAAGGAATTGAAATAGTCAAGTCGATCCCCAAGTCGACTTGGACTTCGACTTAGGGTGAAGTCGATCCCAAAGTCGACTCCATTATCAACTTGAAACAGAACTTCAAAGGCAAAATCAAAACTGGAAGAATAGCAGGTGAAGTCGCAGGCTAAGTCGACTCCACTTGCGACTTGGGAAGCCAAGTCGCAAACGAAGTCGACCTCACTATCGACTTCAGTCGAGAAAAACTGTCCAGGCCTGATTTTGGGACACAAAGCTGCCCAAGTCGCAGGCCAAGTCGACTCCAGATGCGACTTGGGTGAAGTCGCAGACAAGGTCGACTCCATCCTCGACTTGAGAAGTTCAAACTTCAAAAATGCAGTTCCAAGCTCATTCCAAGAATCCACTTGAACTTTATCAAGATCCAAATCAAGGAGCAAAGACTATTCTCAAAGATAACTTAAGTTTCACTCTAGTTCAAAGTAAGAATACATGTTCAAGATCAAATCAAGTCTATCAAGTCCTAAAGATCAAATGACTCCAAAGCAAAGCAAGGTACATGAATCTGTCCTACAAGAATCAAACTCTCCAAAGATTCATGAGGTTTAAGCCTATCTAAGATAAACCAAAAACAAGGACTTCAAGATTAACAAGATCTACAAGTATGAGGAATCATTCAGAATGAAAATGATTCAAAGGAAGAAAGCCAAGCATGATAGAAGCAGATCAAATGAAGATCAAAGCATTTTCAGCAAAAACCGAGCCAAGTCGCAAGTCAAGTCGACTCCAGGATCGACTTGAGTCGAAGTCTAAAGCCAAGTCGACGAAGACTCAGACTTGGGAATCTGAAGAACTGGAGTCACAGACGAAGTCGACTCCAGATGCGACTTGGGAAGCCAAGTCGCATGCCAAGTCGACTCCACCTTCAACTTGGAAAATAACGTTCGAATTTTTGAACGTTGGAGTTCATTTATTGCGCGCCAACCACCTCTACAACGTTCAAATCTTCCTCACTCTATAAAAGGACACTCAAATGAACGTGAAAGAAAATACAAGACACTCACATACACATCACAAAGTCCAAAGAGAGAAAATAAGTGCAAGAAAGGTTTCCCATTTGATTTTCTCCATTTTTGAGTGGTCCATATACTTTCAAAGGAAGAAAGAGCTTCAAGAGTGCAAGCTGCTTCATTGATACTCATCCAAGCTGCTTCTAACTTCTTCCTCGAGCTCAACCTGTCTACACATCTATGTAAAGTGTAGTTTTTCTTATTTCAAAGTCTTGTTGTATTAACCTTGATTTAGCTTGAGTAGCTAAGATCAAGTGTATGCAAAGTAGTGTGTGATTGGAGTGGGACTCATCACCTACTTGTGCAGTGTGTTGCTTATGCCCCCTAGAGATGGAATCTAGAAGAGAGCATAGGCTCTAAGTTGTTCATGCCCCCTAGAGCTGGAATCTAGAAGAGAGCATAAGCTCTAAGTTGTATATGCCCCCTAGAGCTAGAATCTAGAAGAGAGCGGAGACTCTAAGTGTATTCGAGGAATACATAGTGGAACCCAAGTCACAATGGAGTGTGAGCTTGGAAGAGTGGAGTAGGGAAGGTTTGCCCGAACCACTATAAATCTTGTCTTCTGCTTCTTTTTACTGCTTTATCAAAATTGCTCTCTATTTTCTTTAAAAAGGGGATTAATCTTTAAAGAGGTTAAGATTTTAATTTACCAAAGAATTTTTTAAAGAACCCAATTCACCCCTCCCCTCTTGGGTTTAGCCATCAACTCGAGACCAACAAGTGGTATCAGAGCAGGTCTTTGAGTTTACCAAAGAGATCTTATTAATATGGCATCCCAATCTACTTCCGTTCCCGCATTTGCTGAAGTCCAATCCTTTACAAGGCCACCGTTGTTTGATGGGAACAATTTTGGATATTGGAAGCTTCGTATGAAGCAACTCATCATGGCTACCGATATGGATTTTTGGATTGCTATCCAAGATGGAGTAACCTTGCCTACCGATGAAAGAGCTTCCAAATGGACCGATGAGGAAGTAAAAATTGTTAAGAGCAATACTAAAGCTATGAACTCACTATTTTGTGCTCTTACTGCTTCTGAATATGATAGAGTATCCTCTTGCTTGACCGCCAAAGAGATATGGGATACGCTAACCTCTATCTATGAAGGAACTTCTCAAGTCCAAGGGATGAGAAGAAATATTTTGATTGGAGAACTAGAAAATTTTAGAATGCTAGAAACAGAAAATATTTCTGAAATGTTTGCTAGATTCTCAAAAATTACTAATGCTTTAAAAGGTCTTGGAAAGACTATATCTGAATCTGAGCAGGTTATGAAGATTTTGAGAGCTCTACCCGAATCATGGACTCCAAAGATCACTGCGATAGAAGAAGCCAAGGACCTTAACACACTAATGCTTGAAAACTTAATTAGCTCACTCATGTCACATGAGCTAATCAAGAGAAGAAATGAAGATCAACACAGGGGCAAAAGAGCAATTGCCTTGAAAGCCGCACAAGACACGGACGACACCTCTTCTTCTCAAAACGACGACGAGAATGCCCTACTCACAAAACGTTTCAGAAAATTTGTGAAGAAAGGCAAAAATTTCAGAAGTTTCAAGGAAAGAACTTCTAGAGAGAAGAAGAAAGATCCAACCAAATGCTACCGATGTGGCAGTTCGGGACATATGCAAGCTCAATGTCCAACTCCCGAAGAAAGCAAGGCAAAAGAACAAAGAAAAGATCGAGGGGACAACAAAAGAATCCAAACATACAAAGGAAGAGGCATGTACATGAATGACGAGGAATCTTCAACGAGTAGCTCCTCAACCGACGAAATAGAGGCGGAAGAATGTGCAAGAATTTGCTGCATGGCACAAATCGAGCAAGAAGAACAAACTACCTCGACAAAATCCACAAGTAATGAAGAGGTAAGTTCCAAACTCTCCCATTCTAAATCAAGTTATTCTTCTTTTCAAGAATGCCTCAAATGTACTGAATTAGAAGAACTACAAACTGCATATGATTCATTATATGAAGAAATGAAGAAATTAGGAAGCAAGTTTACAATTAAGAAAAGACAATGTGATGGAGTAATAATTGTAAATGGTAAACTTGCAGAGAAATTAGACAAAATGAAAAAAGAAAATGATTTGCTGAAAAAGGAGAACGAATCATTAAAAGAATCATTAGCTAAGTTCTCTAATCCAGGAGAAAGTGTTAAAATGTTTCTGAATATGACCTCCCAAACACATAAAAGAGGTCTTGGATATCATACATTTGAGCAAGGAGAAAGTAGCAAATCAAATGTGCAAATACTTGAGAAATATCAAACTAAAACTGCATCTATATACAAGCCACAAAAGAAAAACTTTAAGTGGACTAGAAGACCAACGATTGAACCATTGCATACTTGGAGGCCTACTCCAAGATTACCTATGGCTTGTAATTTCTGCAATAAAATGGGTCATAAAACTTACAAATGTAATTTTAAGAAATTATATGACCATGGTGCAAAATTAGTTTGGGTTCCAAGGAACACAAGATTTGGGCTTTCCAAGTTAGAACAACAAAGATTGATTTATATTACTAACCAAAATGGACCCATAAAATGGGTACCAAGGAGATAAGATTTACTTGCTCATTTTTCAGACATGTTTTAAGGCAAAGGCAAATAATGAATGGTTCATGGATAGCAGTTGCTCAAGGCATATGACCGGTGAAAGAAGTTTATTTCATAAACTTAAGCCTTGCAACGATGGAATGGTTGCCTTTGGCAAAAATGAAAAAGGTAAAATTAAAGGTAAAGGAAATATACATAGTATTTCAAATGCATGCATGGAAGATGTTTTGTTTGTTGAAGGACTCAAACACAATTTAATGAGCATTAGCCAATTATGTGATAAAAGATACAAAGTTGTGTTTGAATCATCTATATGTAATGTATTTGATGGAGAACATATCATATTTAGTGGTAAAAGACATGGAAATGTATATTTGGTTTCACTTGATGAATTAAATGGTCAATGTCTAATGGCCATTGATAATGATCCATGGGTTTGGCATAAAAGGCTTGGACATATAAACATGGGAAATATAAAGACCCTATGGAAAAAGAGTTTGGTAGAAGGATTACCAAGATTGAAATATGACAAGGACAAGATTTGTAAGGCATGTCAATTATCAAAACAACCCAAGATGCCTTTCTCTACCAAAAAGGAAATTTCCACCACTAGGCCACTTGAATTGCTACACATGGATCTATACGGACCATCCGACATTTTAACCATTGGTGGAAAGAAATATGTATTTGTGATTGTTGATGATTTTTCAAGATTTACATGGATAATTCTCTTAGCCAGCAAAGATGAAGCCTTCTCTATGTTTGCAACTTTTGTGAATTTGGTGCAAAATGAAAAACAAAGTACAATTGTAACCATAAGAAGCGATCATGGTGGAGAATTCGAAAACAAACGATTCATAGAATATTGTAATGAAAAAGGATTTCACCACACATTTTCTGCACCAAGAACTCCACAACAAAATGGAGTAGTTGAAAGGAAAAATAAAACTATACAAGAGATGACTAGAACAATGCTAAATGAGAGCAATTTATCCAAGAAATTTTGGGGTGAAGCTGTAAGTACAGCTTGTCATGTTTTGAACCGAGTTACCATTCGAGCAATCTTGAAAAAGACCCCATATGAACTATGGAAAGGAAGGAAACCAAATATTTCTTATTTTCATGCTTTTGGATGCACATGCTATGTTTTGAACAATGGAAAAATCAACTTGGGAAAACTAGATGCTAAAAGTGATGAGGCAATATTCCTTGGTTACTCATCAAATAGCAAAGCATATAGAGTATTCAATAAACGAAACCAAGTTGTAGAAGAATCCATACATGTTGTATTTGATGAATTTAACCAAACTCCGAGAAAGGAGGATGAATTAAGTGATGCAGATGAAACAAAAGGAAAAGAACAACCAAAGGAAATCGAGCTCAAGCCAGAAAATCTCATGGAGGAAGAGGTAAGTGAAGGTAATGACTCTTACAAACCTCCAACTGATTTAAAGTTCAAAAATGCCCATCCAATTGAGCAAGTCATTGGAAATGTGTATGAAGGAGTAAAAACTAGAAGATCAAAGCAAAACATTTGTGGACAATATGCTTTTGTGTCCAAGATCGAACTAACTACCATTGAACAAGCTCTTAATGATGAAAGCTGGGTTATTGCAATGCAAGAAGAGCTAAATCAATTTGAAAGAAATGATGTATGACACTTAGTTTCTAGACCAAATGATCATACCATTATTGGTACCAAATGGATATTTAGAAACAAATTGGACGAAAGCGGACTTGTAATTAGAAACAAGGCTAGATTAGTAGCCAAAGGGTATTCCCAGGAAGAAGGAATTGATTTTGAAGAATCATATGCACCTGTGGCTAGATTAGAAGCCATACATATTTTACTAGCATTTGCTTCTCATATGAATTTCAAATTGTTCCAAATGGATGTAAAAAGTGCATTTCTGAACGGATATTTGAATGAAGAAGTGTATGTTGAACAACCCCCAGGATTTGAAGAAAAGGATCAATCGAAATATGTTTATAAATTGACCAAAGCGTTATATGGATTAAAACAAGCTCCAAGAGCTTGGTATGAAAGGTTGAATAAATTTTTGATTGATCATGAGTTTCAAAGAGGAAAAGTTGATACTACTTTGTTCATTAAATATAAAAATAAAAATATTTTAACTGTACAAATTTATGTAGATGATATAATATTTGGTGCTACTGACGAAAATCTATGCCAAGAATTTTCTAAGATTATGCAGAGCGAATTCGAAATGATCATGATGGGAGAATTAAATTTCTTCCTTGGACTGCAAATCAAGCAACAAAATGAAGGGATATTTCTAAACCAGTCCAAGTATGTCAAAGAGATGCTCAAGAAATTTGGAATGCAAAATAGCAAAGGGGCAAATACTCCAATGAGCTCTACAATCAAGATCGACACAGATGAAAACGGTAAATGTATCGATCAAAAGCTTTATAGAAGCATGATAGGATCTTTGCTATATTTAACTGCTTCTAGACCTGATATTTTATTCAGTGTTTGTATGTGTTCTAGATTTCAAGCATGTCCTAAAAAATCACATCTACTTGCTGTAAAAAGGATTTTTAAATATTTGATAAAAACTACCAATCTTGGACTATGGTATCCAAAGGGGTCAACCTTTGATTTAATCGGCTATTCGGATGCAGATTTTGCCGGCTATAAAGTAGATAGAAAGAGTACTAGTGGAACTTGTCAGTTTCTTGGACATATGTTGGTTTCAGGTACTCAAGAAAACAAACAAGCGTTGCTCTATCTACTGCGGAAGCCAAATACATAGCCGCCGGTAGTTGTTGTGCCCAATTGCTTTGGATGAAACAGCAATTGAAAGATTATGGTATTGATTATTTCGATATTCCTATTAGATGTGATAATACAAGTGTAATTTGTCTGACTAAGAATCCTGTACTGCATTCAAGAACTAAGCATATTGATGTAAGACACCATTTCATTAGAGAACATGTTGAAAACCATGACATTTGTTTGGAATATGTGAAAATAGAAGACCAAATTGCTGATATCTTTACCAAACCACTAGCCAAGGAATCATTTTATAAAATTAGGAATGATATGGGGATGATAGAGCTAAATTAGGAAATATCAAACAAGAAACTGAAATCTGAAAAGGTCAAGTCGATGGGTCAAGTCGACTCCATGGGAGCCAAGTCTACTTCGCCAAGTCGACTTGGGAAAGTGAAGTCGACTCCGCTTCAACAGCGAAGTCGACTCCACAAGGGTCGAAGTCGACTTCGCCTAGGGCAAAGTCGACTCCGCGCGCGCGACGTTCCGACTTCTTTCCTTTTTTTTCTTTCTTCTCCTCTCTTCTTTTCTCCCTCATTTTCCCGCTGTTTTTTCTTCTCTTCCTTCTCTGACTCCGGCGAATTCCTTGCTCCGGTCTATTCCCTTCCATTTTCGACATTCTCTCATCTCCGGTAAGCTCCTAGCTTCGGCGACTTCTCCGTTTCTCAAAGTTCATCTCTCTCATTCTCACTCTCTGTTCCCACTCTTTTTCTCCCAAACTCCATTTCTCCTTCCTTCTCAACTTAAATCCTATACTCTCAACTCCCTGTTTCCAATGGCACCTAAAGCTAGACTCCCAAAGCTAGCAGTCAAAAAGCCAACCCAAAGACCAGTGCCCAGACCTTCCCAATCCAACACAGAAGAAGATGTCCCTAGAAGACAGAGGACACCGGCAAAAAGGGCTTGAGAAGAACCCTCGACATCAACGGGAAGACGGGTTCGATTCCAATCATCTGATCGAGCTCCGAGGTCGGAAAGTCAACCTCAAAGCTCATCCACCTCAAGAATCCCAATCAAAAAGGGACAAGTCTTGAAAATGCCCACGAACTACTTCAAGTTTGAGCAGCAACACAGTCGCTTCTATAAATATTTTTATGAGAGAAAGGTATTCATTCCCAAAATCATCGATTTCAAATTTCTCAGCGACTACGAGTTTGATATAGAAGAGTTGCTTGACTTCCAAGATTGGACACAACTGTTAAAGTCTGACGAAAGGATCTATCCCGATCTCACTAGACTCTTCTACTATTTATGGGATGATACCAAGTTCTCAGCCTATGTCAAAGGAAGCGAGATGTATTTGGGTTCTCTAAATGACCCAAATCAAAATGAAGCCTTAAGGAGAATCGGGAGCATTCTTCAAGTACCCTATGAAGAAGAACGACTTCCTACAGACCTGACAATGGACAAAATCTACAACGAGCTGACAAAGAGCAACAAGTACCATGCAGGCACAAAGTTTTTGCATTACATGGATCTTTCTCCTAGGCTCAGAGTCCTCCGTCTGCTAATCGCCCACTGTATCTATCCAAAAGGGGGCGGAAGAAATCAACTGAATCCACAAGAATCCATGATCCTGTGGAAGTTAATCAATAAAGTCAAGATCAGCCTTCCCAGGCTATTTCTAAAAGCCTTGGCGTGCCGGAAAGACAATCCGAGAGGCGTACTACCTTACGGATCCTGGATCACTAGGATCCTAGAACGGTTTGAGGTAGACATCGACGGGGAACCATTTGAAGTTCCCAAAACGACGAATGCAATCAACAAGGCATTGCTCCAACGAATGAAGATCAATCTGGAGCAATTTAGAGAAGACAGAATACGGGAAAAGCTAGGCGATCCAGCCCAAGAGCATGAGGACCATGCACAAGCTGAGGGGGAGCAACCTCCCGAAGCACCGCCTGCTCAAGAAGAACCCGCATCTCCCATATCGCATGGATCCTATTCTCCATAAGGATCTGCTGCACCTGAACGGGCGCCTCCAACTTCATCTGAGGAGGTCACCCTGAAGGTTCTTAGAGATGAAATCGTTGTCATCCAAGAAGAAATGGGGGAACAAGAGAACCGGATGACAAGTCTTGTCACCGGAGTTCTAAATGCACTTCAGGATATGCATTCCCGACAGGATCGAATCGATCGGGAATTGCGTACCATCCGATACCACCTCGCCTCAGGCCGTCACAAGAAGCGACCCATGCCTGAACTTGATCCCTTTGAATCGGGTTCAGTTCATCGCGAGCCGTCTCCCGCACCCGTTTCCACCTTCTACTCATCAGCTGATGTCCGTCCCATCAAACCAACTAAATCTGTCTATCCCATTTCCCAATTTCAATTTACCAAGTCTTTGGTAATTGAATCATTTTTGATAGATTGACAAAAAGGGGGAGAAGATAGCTTAGGTTTAAGAGTTTTTTTTCTTGGTTGGGTAGTTTGTATCTAGGGTTTCATTTTTTGCTTACTTTGAAATTTTGTAAATTGAAACTTGATATATATGAAAGATGCTTTATGATTGCTTGCAAAGATTGGTAAATGATAAACCTGTTAATGATTGTTTCTATACTTTGCTTAAAAGGTATGCTTTGCTTGAAAAGTATTCAATATGAACTCTATGACAATGATCTGTTTTTTTTAAGAACATGTCTTTGATTGAAAGTTATCAACTCAAATTAAAGTTTTGTCAATCATCAAAAAGGGGGAGATTATTGGAAACAATGTTCAAAATAAAAAAAAATTTACCAAAGCATGAGTTTTGATGATTAACAAAGACTAATTTGAGTATATCAAGTATACTAATGAGCTTGCCAAATGTTTTAAGGAATTGAAATAGTCAAGTCGATCCCCAAGTCGACTTGGACTTCGACTTAGGGTGAAGTCGATCCCAAAGTCGACTCCATTATCAACTTGAAACAGAACTTCAAAGGCAAAATCAAAACTGGAAGAATAGCAGGTGAAGTCGCAGGCTAAGTCGACTCCACTTGCGACTTGGGAAGCCAAGTCGCAAACGAAGTCGACCTCACTATCGACTTCAGTCGAGAAAAACTGTCCAGGCCTGATTTTGGGACACAAAGCTGCCCAAGTCGCAGGCCAAGTCGACTCCAGATGCGACTTGGGTGAAGTCGCAGACAAGGTCGACTCCATCCTCGACTTGAGAAGTTCAAACTTCAAAAATGCAGTTCCAAGCTCATTCCAAGAATCCACTTGAACTTTATCAAGATCCAAATCAAGGAGCAAAGACTATTCTCAAAGATAACTTAAGTTTCACTCTAGTTCAAAGTAAGAATACATGTTCAAGATCAAATCAAGTCTATCAAGTCCTAAAGATCAAATGACTCCAAAGCAAAGCAAGGTACATGAATCTGTCCTACAAGAATCAAACTCTCCAAAGATTCATGAGGTTTAAGCCTATCTAAGATAAACCAAAAACAAGGACTTCAAGATTAACAAGATCTACAAGTATGAGGAATCATTCAGAATGAAAATGATTCAAAGGAAGAAAGCCAAGCATGATAGAAGCAGATCAAATGAAGATCAAAGCATTTTCAGCAAAAACCGAGCCAAGTCGCAAGTCAAGTCGACTCCAGGATCGACTTGAGTCGAAGTCTAAAGCCAAGTCGACGAAGACTCAGACTTGGGAATCTGAAGAACTGGAGTCACAGACGAAGTCGACTCCAGATGCGACTTGGGAAGCCAAGTCGCATGCCAAGTCGACTCCACCTTCAACTTGGAAAATAACGTTCGAATTTTTGAACGTTGGAGTTCATTTATTGCGCGCCAACCACCTCTACAACGTTCAAATCTTCCTCACTCTATAAAAGGACACTCAAATGAACGTGAAAGAAAATACAAGACACTCACATACACATCACAAAGTCCAAAGAGAGAAAATAAGTGCAAGAAAGGTTTCCCATTTGATTTTCTCCATTTTTGAGTGGTCCATATACTTTCAAAGGAAGAAAGAGCTTCAAGAGTGCAAGCTGCTTCATTGATACTCATCCAAGCTGCTTCTAACTTCTTCCTCGAGCTCAACCTGTCTACACATCTATGTAAAGTGTAGTTTTTCTTATTTCAAAGTCTTGTTGTATTAACCTTGATTTAGCTTGAGTAGCTAAGATCAAGTGTATGCAAAGTAGTGTGTGATTGGAGTGGGACTCATCACCTACTTGTGCAGTGTGTTGCTTATGCCCCCTAGAGCTGAAATCTAGAAGAGAGCATAGGCTCTAAGTTGTTCATGCCCCCTAGAGCTGGAATCTAGAAGAGAGCATAGGCTCTAAGTTGTATATGCCCCCTAGAGCTGGAATCTAGAAGAGAGCATAGGCTCAAGAACTAGTCAATGAGTACTACACAATCTAAGAAAAATTCGGCAGCATCTCCCCATAACATACAAGGGATAATATGGAATACATGACCTGATATTCATAACATTTCCATCTGTAACATTCAATCCTATTTATATACTTGCATCTTCATATAATAAGAACATTCATATAGAAGGAAATCATTAAATATTTTCCTTACACATCAAACAGATATAATAGTCATGCATATGTGCATCAACAAGGATTATAATCCAATCTGAAATACCAAATACATTATAGTTGTCAAAGTGAATCCGCCTAAATAATTGTCTACATATATGATTATCAAAAAGAGCACAAATCTAAAAGAACCGAAATTAACATATTGTGCTAGGGTCTCTCATGTTTGATCTTCAACTTGTCCCATCCTTAAGTTCCCCTTCTGACCTGCGATCTAAAAGCACAATAGCAAACGATATGAGTCTAAATAGACCCAGTAAGTAGATAGTGGTTAGCACAAAGTGGAAATAAGCATAATGATGGATACTCATATAGTGATGAAGCTAATACACATGGGTCCAATACCCACTCCCAAGATCGTATGCATATAACCATGCGCACAAATTGAACAACACAACCAATCATCTACTCATGTCCATCAAGGGCCATGAATAACCCTCTCCTCATGTCAATCAGGGGCCATGAACAACCCTTACAACCAACTATTTAAGATAACACATCATACATAACAGACAATGAAACACGTCGTAAACCACGCATACAACATCAACACAATTCAGATTCAACACATAGATCTGTCACACAAGCATTTTATCAAACACATGATAGGTGCGAAATGAAAGAACCTTCAATTCATACTCTCGATTGGGGAAAATCAATTCACGTCACATTCCAACAATATAAAAACTGCTAAGAAGTCTTTTACATCATAGAAATCGCGCATTCAAAGTAAATTCCCCATGAACCCTAACTGTTACGAACTCTACGCCTAATACCATGGAGTCGTTAGAAGCTATACATTCCCTCTAGCCTCACATCGCGTTTAACATAAAATTTCATCACTAAATCGAGAAGGGGCGACATCTACTTACCTTGACCGTGATCCCTCCCAAGACAGCAACCCTATATGTGGACTGCAGAAATTCAGAGCCTTGGAGCTTCCTGGACTCGGATCTATGACCTTCAAGGTAGTTGGTATAGTTTCCCTCAAGAGATCACGGGTGGTTTGAACTGAGTGGAAGAGAAAGTAGAAGAGGAGCGAAGAACCAGAAGAGGAGAAGAAGAAAACGCGGTCGGGCGCGAAATGGGAAATGAAGCCCTAGAGCACGGGCCGCTTATATTAATAGAATCCATTGAGTCGGGTCGGGGCATGGGTCGAACCCCGTACCTACTCTGCGAAGGGGAAAAAATAGTTATAGTGCTTAACAATCACACACTAATCATACACATTTAAATTTATACTCAGTGTGCTAAGATCATAATACATGCATATATGCACTATATGTTCCCTAGATACTATATTCATATATGTTATGCATCCATTAACATTATAAACTCCTAGTGGCATGTTCATAAGTTATCTCATAAATAGAGAAGGGTTATAATAAAAATAAAATAAAATAAAATAAAATAAAATACCTGGTCCTTACACTCCACCTTGCTCGTTGCTTGGTGCTTCCTTTCACTTGTCTTTAGGATTTAGAAAACGAAATCGTGAGTCGAAACTCAATAAGCAAGCTATAAGATTTTCAGGCAATTCATTTTCATTTAAAACATCTTGGAAAGCAATATTATACCCACTCGAGGGTATAAAAACATGATTTCTTATACTTGTCAGGAGTATATCATAAACAATACAATGCATTATTTTAAAACATGACATCATAGGATAGTAGCTAGCCAGACTACCATCTGTCTTCATCTTCACGTCTCTCCCAATCCAGGGAGGCTCCGCCGGCCCGAGGCCTTTCTTAACGACTTGGCCACACCAAAAGGGGACAATCGGTCCGCTTACACCTTTGAGGTGGACCTCATACTTTGTACACATGAATCGTTCATGAACATTCTTTTGACATGCTAGCCCGATTTTCCATTCATAAAACCATGTTTCATCACTTGACATACATAATTAAGAAACATTGAACAATTAATTTATCATATTAGAAATATCATTTCAATACCCATTGAGATAAAAGAATGACCATCCTTAAACATCTTATAAAGAATTTAAAACATTCATTTGCTAAATCATTCAAATAGTTAGAACATCATTGATAAACATTTGATCACTCTTTGATAAAACAAGAATCATTTAGAAAATTGCTTGCTTACCTTTTATGCATTAGCTTTCCGTGTCAACTTTCTCTTTTCCTTTGCCTATACATAAGAATAGAATTTCATTCATAACAATTTCATTTTCTTGCATTCATTCAGTTTTCCAACCCATAATCCATTTCACACATAACCAACTTGAATTTCAAGTCAAGTACACATTAATAACATTCACTTGTGCATCATATCATCCATTCCATATTGCATTTTAAACCCATATGTAGGGTAAACACATAATAATCATCCATAAATCAACATATGGGGGTTTATATGTCCAATTTATCATTTTTCATCTATTTTTCATTTTTCCTATGTCGATGCTCATTTTAAGCACATATTCGACACCTTAACATCTATCTTGACATCCTTTTCTTGGTCAACCTTCGTTGTCCATATGTTTTGAAATGTTCATAAAATAATTGTAACTTATTCACCTTTGAATGTTTCTTAAGACAAATGCTAATTTCACATATGTGGGGGCCGACGCCTCGGCGCCAAGTCTCTGGCCATCCTTTGGACGTTCACATCATATATTCCTTTAAAATCAAATTAAGGTATACCTTCCAAAATAATTTTGGCCATCCAAAGTATCTTAATCATAGGGTATTTTACCCTCTAAAACATCCATGAATTAATCTTTTACAAACATCAACGTAATACACAATGTAAATACTCGTTTTGGCCCCCGTTTGGACATTCCCATATATATACCCTAAAAAAATCAGATTTAGGGGTATCTCCTCCAACCCACATAGGACATCCATAGGGTCCTTAATTTAGGATACTTTACCCTACAATTCATCCATAAACCATTTAAGCTCCTCTTTGCATCATATTTAACATAAAAATGGAAAAATCGATTAATACATGAAACCTAAGTTCCATTTTTGCAAAAATCATTAACATATAGCCAAATAAAAATATGTAATTCATAAGAACATGAATCATGTCCTAATCATCTTGCTTAAACCAAAGAGCAACTTGGCTTAGGGTTTTAAGAAATTTCAAGATAGGTTTCATCTCAAAAATCAACCCTAACATCTCATTTAACCCTATTGAACTCTTGATTTCATTTATACCATTCAAATATCATTCAATACCCTCATCAAGGCATCATAACTCATCCTTTAAGATTTCATTATGAATCATATTCATGACTCATAATTTGAGGGAAGAAAACTTGGTTTAAAGAACCCAAAATTCAAGATTCACTTACTTGAATTGAATCAAACTTGAATTCAACCTCCTTACCTTGAATCCTCTTCTCTTTCTTCCTTATCTTTTCCTTCTCTTTTCCCCTTCTTTCTTGCTAGGTTTGGACGTGCAAGGGCTGCTCCTTAGTTGGGATTTTTTTGAGAATTTTCTCTCCCTTTGCATATGGACGTTCCCATGAGATAACTCCTTGTTTTTATATTTTTTTACCATCTTATGGGACCCACTTTGCCACATGTCTTGAGGGTAATTTATTGCTAACTTATCCCTTGTTGACATGGTAATTTCTTACCCAAGTGAAATACACATTTACCATTTAACAAAAATCATCAAATCAAGCTCAATTCAATGCAACCTTGTTGTCCACTTGGGACGTCCCAATGTTGCAGCTGATTTTGGCATTTTGTGCATCATTTTTCTACTTATTTTAATGCCCCATTACTTACCTTAGGTGCTTAGCTACTTAGATACATATTTGGGAATTTTTAAAAATTCAAAAATCCATGCTTTATCCCCCTTGGGCATCCCCTTGCATGACACCACTTCTACACCTCCTTTAGCTACACCTTAGCTCTTTAAATCCAGGCATTAAGCCCTGGATTTTCCATGGATTTTAGCCTTAAACAATTCCAAAAAATCTAGCTCAAATCACCTCTATTTGACACCTCTTATGGGCATTAAACCAAGTCATTAAACCAATGGCTTTTTAATAAATGCTATGGTGTTTTTAGGTGCACAAAGTCAATACTACTCACCTTTTTCTGATTAAGAATATTCTCGTGGTAATTATCCTAATCCAATCCTTCCATAGCGTTGATTTCATGATTTTATTCAACCGTTTTAAGTTTCGTCTTAATACGACTTTTCTACGTCAAGTTATGATCATTTGAAATTAACCTTAGGGTGTGAGGTGAAAATAGATTATTATCATCTTAATCCCATCACATTTTCTTTAATCCAATCCACCCATAAGGTTGAGCCCAAAGTCATGAGCTTACTTTCAAATTTTATCTCAATCCGCCTTATAGGCGTCAAATTATGAATTTTTTATATTTTCCAACATAATTCCATAATTTTCATTCTAATTTCCATTAATCAAATCATGAAAATTAAAATAATTATTCATGCCACATTAGCATTTTCTAATCCTCATTAAACTCCTTTAGTCATATTGACTCACATTAGGCTATGATGATTAATCTTAATAACCATTCTTAATCATAACCCTAATTGCAAAAAAAATTCATCAATTCATAAAAATCATTCATAAATCAATCAATTCATACATGAATCATAATTACAACTTAAATGTGTTGGAAATATGTGGAAAATAAGCCAAGTCTATGTTTTGATGATTAACAAATCAATTTGAGTAAGTTTTGGTTACTAATATGTTTGTGGAAATGAATTAAGGTTTTAAATTTGAAGAATATGAAGCATGGCAAGTCAAGTCGATTTCCAAGTTGACTCAGGCATCGACTTAGGCCAAGTCGATCCCCAAGTCGACTCCAGCAGCGACTTTAAGACGCCATTTTCTTCCAGAGCTGAAATCAAGAATGAGAGCTGCCGAAGTCGCATCCCAAGTCGACTCCGCTTGCGACTTGAGGTGAAGTTGCAGACCAAGTCGACTCCAGTCGCGACTTGGAGGCATCATTTCTGTCTAGAGTTGAAATCGAGGAGCAGAGCTGCCAAAGTCGGAGATGAAGTTGACTCCGCATGCGACTTGGGTGAAGTCGCAGACCAAGTCGACTCCAGTATCGACTTCAGCTAGACAGGGCAGAAACTTCAGAAGCCAAATCGGGGATTAGATCGATTTCAAGGTAGAACTTGAGTCAAGTTGAAGATCAAGTTGACTTCGATGTTCGACTTGGAACATATGAAGACTAATCCAACTCCAAAGAAAGCAAGATGCATGAATTCAACTATTCTAATCAAAATATATTGGACTTGTTCATGAATACAAAAGATTCAAGACTCAAGGACACAAGGTTTGTAAATCATGGAGACATCAAACTAGAATGATAACACAGTAGTCCAAAGAGATATAAATCAAGGAAAGATTCAAGACTCAAGGACTCAAGGTTTGCAAATCATGGAGCTAAAGGACATCAAGCTAGAATGATAACACAGTGGTCCAAAGAGATATAAATCAAGGAAGAAACAACCAAACATGAAGAAACTCAAGCAAGCAAAGCATTCCAAGGATTTCAAGTTCATCAAGCAAGCTGTCAAGGTGAAGTCGCACCCGAAGTCGACTCCACCTGCGACTTGGGTCAAGTACACATTAGTCGACTCCACCCGAAGTCGGAAAATTTTCGAACGTTGGCGCATTAAATGCGCGCCACCTACTTCCAAATATTTGGATTCCCTCCACAATTATAAAAGGAAATCAATATGAACGAGGAGGGTAGCTGAGAATTCATTAAGTGAGTATAACTCCCATCTTTAAGAGCTTCAAGTGATCAAGGCAATTTTTAGAAGAAGAACCTTGCTTCAAACTGCCAAGAGTTGTTTGCTGAATCTCTAAGCCTACACTACAAGTTCTTCTCTGCGCCAAATCTGCGTCTACACAGCAGTAACATGTAGAAACTTTCTTTTGTTATTTCTTGTTGTATTGAACTTGATTTAGTTTGGGTAACTAAGATCAAGTGTAAGCAAAATAGTGTGTGATTGAAGTGGAACTCGTCACCTACTTGTGCGGTGGTTGTATATGCCACCTAGAGCTAGAATCTAGAAGAGAGCGGAGGCTCTGGTTGTATATGCCCCCTAGAGCTAGAATCTAGAAGAGAGTGAAGACTCTAGTTGTATTCGCGGAATACATAATGGAACCCAAGTCACAAGGGGTGTGAGCTTGGAAGAGTGGAGTAGGGAGGTTGCCCGAACCACTATAAAATCTTGTGTGTTCATTTTTGTTTCTGCTCTTTACATTATTGCTCTCATTTTGTTTCTTCATAAAGAGGACTAGATTAATCCGGGGTAAAGTTTCTGTTTAAGTTGTAAATTTTTAAATACCCAATTCACCCCTCCCCTCTTTGGTAATTGTCATTAACTCGGGACCAACAAGTGGTATCAGAGCAGGTATTTGAGTTATACCAAATAGATCTTTTAATATGGTATCCCAATCGACTTCCGTTCCCGCATTTGCCGAAGGCTAATCTTTTACTAGGCCACCATTGTTTGATGGGAACAATTTCGGCTATTGGAAGCTACGTATGAAATAACTCATCATGGCTACAGATATGGACTCTTGGATTGCTATCCAAAATAGTGTGAATTTTCCAATCGATGAAAGAGCTTCCAAATGGACCGATGAGGAAGTGAAAACTGTTAAGAGCAATGCCAAGGCTATGAATTCTTTATTTTGTGCTCTTACCGCTTCCGAATATGATAGAGTATCCTCTTGTTTAACTGCAAAAGAGATATGAGATACACTAACATCTATCTATGAAGGAACCTCTCAAGTCCAAGGGACAAGGAGAAATATTTTGATAGGAGAATTAGAAAGCTTTAAAATGCTAGAAACAGAAAATATTTCTGAAATGTTTGCTAGATTCTCTAAAATTACTAATGCCTTGAAATGTCTTAGAAGGACAATTTCTGAATCTGAACAGGTTATGAAGATTCTAAGGGTGCTACCCGATTCATGGACTCCAAAAATTACTGCAATAGAATAAGCCAAAGACCTAAACACATTGAAGCTAGAAGATCTTATTAGCTCATTAATGTCACATGAGCTAATCAATAAAAGAAACGAGGATCAACACAAAGGCAAGAGAACTATTGCATTGAAAGCAGCACATAACTCGGATGAGTCAACCTCCTCATCTCATAACGACGATGAAGACATTGCATTGTTGACCCGGATATTTTGAAAGTTCGTAAGGAGAGAAAAGAACTTCAAGGATCTCCAAGAGAGACCTCAAAAAGAGAAGAAGAAGGAGGCTACAAAGTGCTATAGATGCGGCGGTATGAGACATATGCAAGCTCAATGTCCTACACCCGAAGAGAAATCAAAGGATCAACAAGAAAGGAGGGAAAGACATGAAAGCAGAAAATTCCAAAGGCCAAAGGGAAGAGGAATGTACGTGAACGAAGAAACTTCATCAACAAGTAGCTCCACAACCGATGATTTTGATGCGGCAAATTATGCAAGAATATGCTGCATGACGCGGATTGAGAAAGAAGAAGATTTGTTGTGTTTAAACACAACGGAAGTTTTGGAAGAGCAAACCACCTCAACCAAGTACACAAGTAATGAAGAGGTAACTTCCAAATTTTGTTATTCTCAATATACTCACTCTTCTATTCAAGAATGTCTCAAATGTGCTGAATTAGAAGAATTACAACATGCATATGATTCATTATATGAGGAAATCAAAAAGCTAGGAAATAAGTTATCATTAAAGAGACAATAATGCAATTCCATTATTATTGTAAATGGAAAACTAGTTGAAAGTACATCAAAACTGAAAGATGAAAATGAATTGCTTTTGAAAGAAGTAGAAAAATTGAAAAAGGAGAATGAATCCTTAAATGAATCATTAGCTAAATTCTCTAATCCAGGAGAAAATGTAAAAATATTTCTGAACATGACCTCTCAAATAAATAAAAGAGGTCTTGGATACTCCACATTTGAGCAAAGAGAAAGTGGCAAATCGAATGTGCCAATACTTGGGAAAAATCAAACCAAAACTACACCTATCCACAAGCCCAAAGGGAAACATACTACGTGGACTAGAAGGCCAATTATTGAATCAATACATACTTGGAGGCCTACTCCTAGATTACCAATGACTTGCAATTTTTGCAATAAGATGGGTCATAAAGTCTATAAATGTAACTTTAAGAAATTATATGACCATGGTGAAAAATTAGTTTGGGTTCCAAGAAACACGAGATTTAGGCTTTCTAAATTAGAACAACAAAGATTAAATCAGGTTACTAACCCAAATGGACCTATAAAATGGGTACCAAAGAGATAAGATTTATTTGCTCATTTTTCAGATATGTTTCAAAGTAAAGGCGAGCAACGTTTGGTTCATGGATAGCGGTTGCTCAAGGCATATGACCGATGAAAGAAGGTTATTTCATAAACTCAAGCCTTCCAACGATGGAACTGTTGCCTTTGGAAATAATGAAAAAGGTAAAATCAAAGGTAAACGAAATATTTATAGTATTTCAAATGCATGTATGGAAGATGTATTATTTGTTGAAGGACTCAAGCACAATTTAATAAGTATTAGCCAATTATGTGACAAAGGGTACAAGGTTGTGTTTGAATCATCTATATGTAATGTATTTGATGGAGAACATATGATGTTTAGCGGAAAAAGACATGAAAATGTATATTTGGTTTCACTTGATGAACTAGATGGTCAATGTCTAATGGCCATTGACAATGATCCATGGGTTTGGCATAAAAGGCTTGGACATGTGAACATGTCAAACATTAAAACTCTATGAAAAAAGAATTTGGTAGAAGGATTGCCAAAATTAAAATACGACAAAGATAAAATTTGCAAGGCATGTCAATTGTCAAAACAACCTAAAATGTCTTTCTCTACCAAAAAGGAGATTTCCACCACTAGGCCACTTGAATTGCTACACATGGATCTATATGGGCCATCCGATATTTTAACCATTGGTGAAAAGAAATATGTGTTTGTAATAGTTGATGATTTTTCAAGATTCACATGGGTAATTCTCTTAGCTAGCAAAGATGAAGCCTTCTCTATGTTTGCAACTTTTGTCAATTTGGTGCAAAATGAAAAACAAAGTACTATTATGACCATAAGAAGTGATCATGGTGGTGAATTTGAAAATAAACGATTCATAGAATTATGCAATGAAAAAGGAATTCATCACACATTTTCTGCACCAAGAACTCCACAATAAAATGGAGTGGTTGACAGGAAAAATAGAACCATACAAGAGATGGCTAGAACAATGCTAAATGAGAGTAAATTATCCAAGAAATTCTGGGGTGAAGCTGTAAGTACAGCTTGTCATGTGTTGAACCGAGTTACCATTAGAGCAATCTTGAAAAAGACCCCATATGAGCTATGGAAAGGTAGAAAACTAAATATTTCATATTTTCATGCTTTTGGTTGCACATGTTATGTTTTGAACAATGGAAAAACCAACTTGGGAAAACTAGATGCTAAGAGTGATGAGGCAATATTCCTTGGTTACTCATCAAATAGCAAAGCATATAGAGTCTTCAACAAAAGAAACCAAGTTGTAGAAGAATCAATACATGCTGTCTTTGATGAAAATAATCCTTGCTTCAAAAGAAAAGATGATTTAAGTGATGCAGATGATATAACAAGTAGCCTTGAAAAACTGCATGTGGAAAAGCAAGAAGATTCCATGGAGGAAAGGGTAAGTGAAGGTAATAATTCCTATAAACCTCCAACTAATTTAAAATTCAAAAATGTCCATCCAATTGAGCAAGTTATAGGGAATGTCTATGAAGGTGTAAAGACTAGAAGGTCAAAACAAAATGTTTGTGGACAATACGCCTTTGAATCCAAAATTGAACCAACCACTATTGATCAAGCTCTTGATGATGAAAATTGGATCATAGCAATGCAAGAAGAGCAAAATCAATTTGAAAGAAACCAAGTTTGGTATCTTGTTCCAAGACCAAAAGATTGTACTGTCATTGGCACAAAGTGGGTCTTTAGGAACAAAGTAGATGAAAGTGGACTTGTAGTGAGAAACAAAGCTAGACTTGTGGCAAAGGGATACTCACAAGAAGAAGGAATAGATTTTGAGGAATCCTATGCCCCGGTTGCTAGATTAGAAGCTATTCGCATCTTACTAGCTTTTGCATCTCACATGAACTTTAAATTGTTTCAAATGGACGTTAAAAGTGCATTTTTGAATGGATATATAAATGAAGAGGTGTATGTTGAACAACCACCTGGATTTGAGGAGAAAGATCAATCTAAATTTGTATACAAATTAACCAAAGCATTATATGGATTAAAACAAGCTCCAAGGGCTTGGTATGAAAGATTAAGTAAATTTTTGATTGATCATGACTTCCAAAAGGGAAAGGTAGACACCACTTTGTTTATCAAATATAAAGAAAAAGATATCTTGATTATTCAAATTTATGTTGATGATATTATTTTTGGTGCTACTAATGAGATTCTTCGTCAAGAATTTTCTGAGCTTATGCAGAAAGAATTTGAGATGAGTATGATGGGGGAGCTGAATTTCTTCCTTGGACTACAAATGAAGCAACTAAATGAAGGGATTTTCATCAACCAGTCCAAGTATATCAAATAAATGTTGAAGAAGTTTGGCATGGAAAACAGCAAAAGGGCAAACACGCCTATGAGCTCAACAATTAAAATTGACAAAGATGAGAAAGGAAAAATAATTGATTTAAAATTATATAGAAGCATGATAGGTTCTTTATTATATTTAACTGCTTCTAGGCCTGATATATTGTTTAGTGTATGTATGTGCTCTAGATTTCAATCATGTCCAAAAGAATCACACTTGGTAGCTGTAAAAAGAATTTTCAGATATTTAGTAGACACTACCAACATAGGACTTTGGTATCCAAAGGGCTCTAATTTTGATCTAATCGGCTACTTGGATGCGGATTTTTCCAGTTACAAAGTAGATAGAAAAAGCACTAGTGGAACATGTCAGTTTCTTGGGAACATGTTGGTTTCATGGTTTTCAAGAAAACAAACTAGTATTGCTCTATCTACGGCGGAAGCCGAATACATTGCCGCCGGGGGCTGTTGTACCTAATTACTTTGGATGAAACAATAACTTAGGGACTATGACATGGATTTTAAAGATATACCTATTAAATGTGATAATACAAGTGCCATATGTTTAACTAAAAATCCAGTATTGCATTCTAGAACCAAACATATAGACCTTAGACATCATTTTATTAGAGAACATATAGAAAATCATGACATATGTTTGGAATATGTAAGAACAGAAGATCAAATTGCAGATATATTCACTAAACCTCTAGCAAAAGAACCATTTTATAAAATTATAAATGATATGGGAATGCTTGAATTAACGTAGCAAAGCACAAACTGAGGGGGAGCACAGGTTCAGGGGGAGCAACCCCACCATTCTCATAAAATTTTACCCACTCTATCTCAATTTTTTTTGATACATTGACAAAAAGGGGGAGAAGAGATCGGGATTTGAGTCTAAGTTTTTAAGTTTTTTGTTTAAATGTTTTTTGATTGTTTGCATGAGTATGATAAAAACTTCAAAATGCAAAATTGTCATGTTTTTAAGACATTGAAAAGTATACACTCAAATCAGTCTTGTCAATCATCAAAAAGGGGAAGATTGTTGGAAATATGTGGAAAATAAGCCAAGTCTATGTTTTGATGATTAACAAATCAATTTGAGTAAGTTTTGGTTACTAATATGTTTGTGGAAATGAATTAAGATTTTAAATTTGAAGAATATGAAGCATGGCAAGTCAAGTCGATTTCCAAGTCGACTCAGGCATCGACTTAGGCCAAGTCGATCCCTAAGTCGACTCCAGCAGCGACTTCAAGACGCCATTTTCTTCCAGAGCTGTAATCAAGAATGAGAGCTACCGAAGTCGCATCCCAAGTCGACTCCGCTTGCGACTTGAGGTGCAGTTGCAGACCAAGTCGACTCCAGTCGCGACTTGGAGGCGTCATTTCTATCCAGAGTTGAAATCGAGGAGTAGAGCTGCCGAAGTCGGAGACGAAGTCGACTCCGCATGCGACATGGGTGAAGTCGCAGACCAAGTCGACTCCAGTATCGACTTCAGTTGGACAGGGCAGAAATTTCAGAAGCCAAATCGGGGATTAGATCGATTTCAAGGTAGAACTTGAGTCAAGTTGAAGATCAAGTCAACTTCGATGTTCGACTTGGATCATATGAAGACTAATCCAAGTCCAAAGAAAGCAAGATGCATGAATTCAACTATTCTAATCAAAATATATTGGACTTGTTCATGAATATAAAAGATTCGAGATTCAAGGACTCAAGGTTTGCAAATCATGGAGCTAAAGGACATCAAGCTAGAATGATAACACAGTGGTCCAAAGAGATATAAATCAAGGAAAGATTCAAGACTCAAGGACTCAAGGTTTGCAAATCATGGAGCTAAAGGACATCAAGCTTGAATGATAACACAGTGGTCCAAAGAGATATAAATCAAGGAAGAAACAACCAAACATGAAGAAACTCAAGCAAGCAAAGCATTCCAAGGATTTCAAGTTCATCAAGCAAGCTGTCAAGGTGAAGTCGCACCCGAAGTCGACTCCACTTGCGACTTGGGTCAAGTCGAGGACCAAGTCGACCCAGACTGGAACTTGAAGTTGTTACGAACAGGCGAAGTCGCACCCGAAGTCGACTCCATCTGCGACTTAGGTCGCAACAGTCGGAAAATTTTCGAACGTTGGCGCATTAAATGCGCGCCACCTACTTCCAAACGTTCGGATTCCCTCCACAATTGTAAAAGACAATCAATATGAATGAGGAGGGTAGCTGAGAATTCATTAAGTGAGCATAACTCCCATCTTTAAGAGCTTCAAGTGATCAAGCCAATTTTTAGAAGAAGAACCTTGCTTCAAACTGTCAAGAGCTGCTTGCTGAATCTCTAAGGCTACTCTACAAGTTCTTTTCTGCGCCAAATCTGCGTCTACACAACAGTAATATGTAGAAACTTTCTTTTGTTATTTCTTGTTGTATTGAACTTGATTTAGTTTGGGTAACTAAGATCAAGTGTAAGCAAAGTAGTGTGTGATTGAAGTGGAACTCGTCACCTACTTGTGCTGTGGTTGTATATGCCCCCTAGAGCTAGAATCTAGAAGAGAGCGAAGGCTCTGGTTGTATATGCCCCCTAGAACTAGAATCTAGAAGAGAGTGGAGACTCTAGTTGTATTCGCGGAATACATAGTGGAACCCAAGTCACAAGGGGTGTGAGCTTGGAAGAGTGGAGTAGGGAGGTTGCCTGGAACCACTATAAAATCTTGTGTGTTCATTTTTGTTTCTGCTCTTTACATTATTGCTCTCATTTTGTTTCTTCATAAAGGGGACTAGATTAATCCGGGGTAAAGTTTCTGTTTGAGTTGTAAATTTTTAAATACCCAATTCACCCCTCCCCTCTTGGGTAATTGCCATTAACTCGGGACCAACAAAATGCACTTATATTAATCCTTCTTGGGTCTGGGTATTACAATCCTCTCCCCCTTATAATACGTTTTGTCCCGAAACCGTCTATTTTTGAAATAATTAGGGATACATTCATTCCTCTTATTCCTTTAATTCCCAAGTAGCCTCGCTTTCGGAATACCAGTTCCATTGAACTTTTACATATTCAATCTCTCTATTTCGAAACTTTTACACTTTATGATCTGTGAAACCCAGACAATGTACACGTCATTTCGAGTTGTAAATCCTAGATTCTTTTGTAATTATTTTTATGATAAATGAAAATTCATGAATTATATTTGTGAATATGTGTATTGGAGGTTAAAATAGTGCAATTAAGAATTTAACCCACGTGAATAGTAACCAAGGATTAAGACAAGTGATTAAGAGTTAATCACTTAGATTAACCTAATCACAAAAAGACAAAAAGGATATTTAATCACTACAGGACAAAATAGCAATTCTTTTTGATATTTTAATCCAATTTTGGATTTTAGTAGAAAATTAAAGAAAAATTTATAATTTGCAATCCGAGCGTCGAATTTCAATGAAATTTTTTATGGATGGTTTAAAATTATGATGAACATGATGAATGGGTTAAGATGTGATGAAAATCACAAATCAAGGGTCAAGATGAAACGTCAAAAGGAGTTCAAAAAGTAACTTATCTTTTTCATTAAATTACATTTGACTTTTTATTAAAGTAAATAATTAAAAAATAAAAAAATTAAATAAAAAAGAAGCTGCAGCAGGGGCGTGGCAGGGGGGTGGTTGCAAAATTGACCAAAATCAATGGTCCATGATCATCGTCATCATAAACCAACGACTAGGATTTATTTAGCCTAAATTAATTAATTTTAAAAATCAAAAAAGAATAATTAACATAGGGCAGCATAGGGGGGAGTGAGCAGGCATAGGGTGGCTGCTCTTGGCTCAATGCATTTTTTAAAATTAGAAAAAAATACAATTTATAATTTAATACCTCAAGCAAGGGGAGGTAAAATACAATTTTTTGGAAAATCCAACCCTATAAATAGGGACAAGGGGTGGACGTCCAAGGCATCACTTCTCCCAGCTCCAACTTGAACAATTCCAAGTTCTCAAACCCCCCACACGTCCAAGGAAGAAAAGGATGAAGTTAGAGAGAGAAAGTGTGAGAAAAAGAAGGATATCTCCACTTCGGATAAGTGATTTCTACCCAAATTTCTTTTGAATGTTAAGTAGGGTAAAACCATGATTAGATAATGCCTAAGAATGAGAAAATAAGTATATTTAAAATGATTAATCGGAATTATGCCGAAACATAAAAAATTTGGAGCAAAGATGGAGCATTCGGGAAGATAGCATATGATATGTGAAAATAATGCTCCAAAATTTATAAATGATGATTTGGGATGTATGAATGATAAATATGATGTTGAAATGATGATATATTAATTTCATGATTTTTGGAAATAAGGATTATGCTTAAGTGAATTTATATTGATTTTTAGTATATGGAGAAAATGATTTATTTAGCCAAGTTAATGATGATAAATTCAAAATGTATGAATTTTTCCATGATATACTAAGCATAAGGTATGCCATGGTATTTTTTATTTTTGGAAAAAATGTCAATTTTTGGAACCCATGAACAGTAACCCACGTGGCTGTAAACAGTAACCTCGGATGAATAGTGATTTGCTACAGATCATGAACAGTAAACATCGTGATTTTAGAAAAAAATTGAAATTAATATTTAAATATAAGGATGGAATTTTTGAGGAACCTATGGATAAAAATATCCATATAAAGAAATAATGCCCGAATATTATAAAGCATGCATGGGAAGCAACTTAAATAGAAGAAATGAAATATCCTTTTTTCTTGAATAGGAAAAGAAAAAGAAAAAGTCGAGGACACCAACTGAGGAGGTATGCAAGTTATATTTTTTGCAAATTAATTCCAAAATGCTTGAAATTGTTTCTGAATTGCTTTATGAAATTTATTTAAGGTTGGTCATACCTATAACTACTTTACGTGAACTGAAATATGTTTGATAAATTATTTATTAAATGCTTTTTATGAAATTATTTATGATTTACAAATGTCATGCCGGCATGTGTATGTAAATGAGCATGTGAACGAGGAATAGGCCATAGTCGAGGTAATAAGTGGACCGGACGTCCCCCTTGCTATTGTCAAGTCGCTTATATAGGCCTAGGCCGGCGGCGACCTCCCTGAAATGGGAGCATGTATGAGATGGGCGCCTAGCTAGCGTCGCATCTAAAGGAATATCATGTATGCTATGAATGCATTGCATTTGCATTTTATGAAATGCATGAAAATGATTGAAAAATTATGTATGGCTTGGTTACTGAGTATTATTACTCACCCATGTTTTTCAAAGACAGACAGGAAATGATGAAGAAGGCAGCATGCAAAATGACATGCAATTTTGGATATAAATGTTGTATATGTAAATTTTTATGTAAAGACAATGATTAAATTTTGGAATGGAAAAGGATATCTTTTCAATGATGATGTTTTATGAACAGGTTGTGATTATAACCGTGATTTGGGATATATATTTCATGTTAGATGAAGGATGGAAATTTTCCATGTATTGATGATATATATATATAAATCCTGCCGTGTGATAGGGCAACAATCCTGAGTTACGTTTACCAATAAAAAATGATCCCGGAGTAAGGCTTCTAGGCACCTTGGTTCGGGGCACCACAGAAGTTGGTATCAGAGCATGGATTGGTAAATAGGCAGAGAAGGAAAGAAATGATCAAGCTAGAATACATGAAATAATGATTATGATTGATTTATTTATCATTGATGATTTATATGTAGATGACAGATAGAGAAAAGGCTCCACTCAGTGCAAGGGAACTAGAAGAACAGTAGGAACGGGAACGGGCTCAGGAGAGGGTTAATAGATGGTTAGCCTCCCAAGAAGGTCTAACCATATGACCCCCAGTTCCCACTAGTTACTAGGCACTTCCACACATTAGGGGACCAGAAGCACGTCGCCCAATATTCCCCAGCCATCCACCAGGATTTTCAGTATTATTTGAAATCCAACGAGCAGAGTCCTCTAACCAGGCACTTGCACCCCTAGATTCTCCAGAATATACTTCAGCCAGTCCACTGTATAGGCCATCAGTGGTTACCGATTGGGTCACTGAGGAGGACCTAGAAAGATATTGGCAATGAAGAGCTGCCCCAGTCCCACCTAATCCAAGGCCATGGTATAGATTTGATACAGGATATATTTAGTTCCGACATGGAACACCATTGGCCCAGATTGATCGTCGAGAAAGAGAGGCTGCCTAGGAACGCCGAGAAGCTTTGGCCAGGCGGGAGGAAGCTTTGGCCAAGGGGGAGGAAGTAATGGAGCAACCCCCTCCCAAACAGCCTGGTGAAGTCATTCTTTGGGTCATAGAGTTAGAGGTTATGTCTGAATCCCTACCTCCCGCTCCTCCAGCGAATGATGATGAGGACCCCATAGAATGGTTTGATAGCGAAGAAGAGGACGAGAACCCAGGACCACGAGACTGGTCTGACACCAGTACAGTCACTGAGGAACCCACACGGGTACCCTTCAGTCTCAGAAGGTTCCTGAGGTTAAGGAGAAGGGGACGTTAAATGGGATAGGGAACAGGAAGACACCACCACCGCCAAGACAGTTTATTTTCTTTTTTATAAATATGTAAATATTGTTGAAACAGGTACATAAGGCTAAGTTAGCCTATGTACAAAAAAGTTTGACTTATGTATAAATGATTTGCTGATGACTTATGATAATTTATGTGAATTATGTGATCCATGACTATGTGTTTTTATTTGACTAAGTATATCGTGATAAATATTAATGTTATGCTAATGAATGTTTTGTGAAGTCGAAAATGCCGCTTACCAGAGCTAAAGTAAGAGCTAACAAAGGAAAGGCCCCAATGGAAGAATCAGTTGATCAAGCAAGGGGCGAAGTCAGCAAAAGAGCGTATAGGGCAGAATCTGAGGAACAAACCTCTAGGACCCGCCCATGGCGAAAGGAAAGCCCTAGACCTCAAGCAGAGGTCAATATCGAAGAAAGAATTGTTGTCGCAATTGAGAAAACTATGCAACAATGGACAGCACAGGCTGCTGGTTTATTACAAGAAATACGGAACCAGCAGACCCCGCCATCAAGAGGAGACGGAGAAAGACAAGGTCCTTCGGCCAACCCCGGCACGTCAAGGGGATGGAGGATAGTCTCCTCGAGGTCGATAGAAAGGCTATCAATGCCTTTCTGGCTCAGCGTCCGCCCAAGTTTGCAGGGGAACCGGACCCCCTCATTGCAGAACAATGGATTATAGAAATTAAGAAATTATTCAGAATATTGCCTTGTAATGATCAGCAAAAAGTGTTGTGTGCTACCCACCTACTGGTAAAAGATGCTTATGAATGGTGGGAAACGCTGATGGTCACCATGCCACATCCAGAGCAAGTTACGTGGCATGAATTTTTGGAAGAATTTAATAAAGAATATCTCCTTGTAGGGCTACAGAGCCAGAGGGTGATAGAGTTTGAAAAACTCTACCAAGGAAAAATGACAGTTACGAAATATGCTACAAAGTTTAACGCCTTGGTGAGATATGTGTCGTGGATTGCTAATGTGCCAGAGAATAAGGCACAAAGGTTTCAGAGGGGATTAAGACCCCAGCTAAGAGAGGGGTTAGCCCCATTATTAATAAAAGACTATGCCTCTAGCATTGAAAGGGCTAGGGCATTGGAAATGGAGTCAATGAGGACTCAAGAGCTTAGGCAAGCTCGAAAATAATTCTTTACAGCCTCCAAGGAAGGTGAGGCTAATAAAGGAAAAAGGGGAATCGCCGGGAAAAAGAAGATCGGCAACAAGACAAAGAGCACCCCGACTTGTAGAACTCGCCAAAAATGCTATTCAGGCGAATGTTTACAAGGAACGGGGAAATGCTACAAATGTGGCCAAGCAGGTCATGTGGCCCGGGACTGCAGGACCGACGAAGCTAAAATAATAAAGTGCTTCAATTGTGGTCAAGTTGGAAACATTTCATCCAACTGTCCAAATAAGCCACAAGGAGCACCAGCCCGAGGGAGGCCGGCCCAGCAAAAGGTCCCCGTCATCACCAATCGGCCCGGTACTGCTGCCAGCCTAGCGCGTGTCCAAGCCCTCACCCGAACGGAGTCACAAGAGGTGGAGGAAAAAGTGATTACAGGTATGATTTACATTTTAGGAAATTTTGCAGTAGCTTTATTTGATTCTGGAGCTACGCATTCATTTATATCATACCAATTCATAATCACACAGGCACTTCGGGTAGAAGAAACCAGTAGTATTATACATGTAGAATCCCCAGTATATAGATTGGAAAGTATAAATCAAATTTGCAAGGCATGTCCTATCAGAATAGGAACAAAAATATTAGAAGTTGATCTCATCCTATTACCCATGACAGAGTTTGATGTCATACTAGGGATGGATTGGCTAAGTCAATGGGGTGCGACAATTGATTGTAGAAATAAAAAGGTGCAATTTGAAGCACCAAAAGATGAAATAGAGATCAGTAACATAAGACATCCAGAAAACACAATAAGAATGGTATCATCTATGAAAGCAGCTAAGCTGATACGCCAATAATGTAGAACCTATCTAGTCTCTATAAACACAATAAGAAGAGATGGGGTACCTATGGAACAAATTCCAGTGGTAAAGGAATTTTCCGATATTTTTCTAAAAGAGCTATGTAATTTACCACCGGAAAGGGAGTTGGATATGGAAATAGAAATTATCCCAGGGATAGCCCCAATATATAAGGCCCCATATAGGATGGCACCAGCCGAGTTGGCTGAGTTGAAAGTACAGATTCAAGATTTATTAGTTAAAGGGTTTATTAGACCCAGTGCATCACCTTGGGGAGCTCCAGTACTATTTGTAAGAAAAAAAGATGGGAGTTTGAGACTCTGTATTGATTACAGAGAATTAAATAAAGTAATGGTCAAGAATAAATACCCACTCCCAAGAATAGATGATCTTTTTGATCAATTAAAAGGAGCTTCTACATTTTAAAAAATTGATCTACAGTCAGGATACCACCAGTTGAGGATATGTCCAAAGGACATCTATAAAACAGCATTCAGAACAAGATATGGGCATTATTCATTCTTAGTCATGCCATTTGGACTAACGAATGCCCTAGTTGTGTTTATGGATATGATGAACAAAATTTTTTGAGAATTTTTGGATCAATTTGTGGTGGTATTTATTGATGACATATTGATTTATTCGAAGACAGAATAAGAACATGAGAAACATTTGAGGATAGTATTGGAAATTCTCCAAAGGAAGAAATTATATGCTAAATTCAAGAAATGTGAATTTTGGTTGAAACATGTAGCCTTTTTTGGCCACATTATATCTGAGAAGGGAATACAGGTAGATCCTCAAAAGATTGAGGCAATAACAAAGTGGCCACAACCAACAAATATCACAGAAATAAGAAGCTTTCTAGGGCTAGCTGGCTACTATAGGAGATTTGTGGAAGGATTCTCACAATTGTCAGCTCCACTCACAAAGCTGACAAGGAAAGGAGTTAGGTATAAATGGACACAGGAATGTGAGAATAGCTTTCAAGAGTTAAAGAAAAGACTGGTAAAAGCTCCAATTCTAACACTACCTACGGAGAAGGAAGGGTTTGTGATCTATAGTGATGCCTCAAGAAAAAGGATTGGGATGTGTACTGATGCAAAATGGGAAAGTTATATCATACACATCCAGGCAACTCAAGTCAAATGAGGTAAACTATCCAACCAATGATTTAGAATTGGCAGCAGTAGTCTTCGCCTTGAAAATTTGGAGACATTATTTGTATGAAGTTAAATGTGATGTCTATACTGATCACAAAAGCTTCAAGTACATTTTTACTCAAAAGGAATTAAATATGAGGTAAAGAAGATGACTCAAGTTACTTAAGGATTATGAGCTCAACATTTTATATCATCCAGACAAAGTCAATGTAGTAGCCGATGCGATAAGTAGAAATATTAGCTTAACACATCTTATCACAAAAGAAGAAGGGCTACTACAAGAATTGAGATAACTAGAATTAATTGTAAGCCCACCTGAGGTACAAGTTAGATTGTCTCAATTACAAATCCAGTCAAATTTATTTGAGAAAATCAAAATAGCTCAACAAGAAAATGGGGATTTAAAAAGTTATGTGGAGAAAATGATCAAGAAAAATCTCAGTGAATATATACAAGATGAACATGGAATGTACAGATATAGGGGTCGCCTGTGTATACCCAATCAAGAGGAAATAAAGGAACAGATATTGAAAGAAGCACATTTCTCTCCATTTGCGATGCATCCAGGTAGCACCAAGATGTATCAAAACATCGAAAGAATGTATTGGTGGAATAATATGAAAAGAGAAAATTGCTGAATATGTGGCTAAGTGCCTAACATGTCAAAGGGTTAAGGCTGATCATCAAAGAACCCCTAGAAAATTACAGTCGCTAGAAGTCCCAGAATGGAAATGGGATGATATTACTATGGATTTTATTGAAGGGTTGCCAAGAACCCAAAATGGAAATAATGCTAGATGGGTAATAGTTGATAGATTATCAAAGGTAGCTCATTTCCTAGCCATGAAAAAATTTTTACTGCTGAGCGACTGGCTAAGATTTATTATAAGGAAATAGTGAGATTGCTTGGAGTACCTAAGTCAATAGTTTCCAATCGAGATTCCAGTTTTACGTCTCAATTTTGGAAAAGTTTACATCAAACCTTAGGTACATAGCTGAAATTCAGTACAGCATTTCATCCTCAAACTAATGGGCAGACAAAAAGGGTAAATCAAATAGTTGAGGATATGCTGAGGATATGCACAGTAGAAGTTGGAGGATCATGGGATGAATATTTGGCTATGGAAGAATTTGCTTATAACAACAGTTATCAAGCAAATATTCAAATGGCCCTATTTGAGGCTTTATATGGGCGGAAATGCAGAACTCCTCTAAATTGGGATGAAGTGGGAGAAAGAAAGTTAGCTCCAGACCTCTCAAAAAGAATGGCAGAAAAAGTTCAAGTGATTCGCCAGTGTTGTAATGCCCCAGCCCGAGCATCACAACCTTACCTCAAGATCGTTCGACTGGTAAACGTGATCAGGATTGTTGCCCTGTCACACAGCGGGTTTTAACGGATATCTATCCACTTAAATATATTTCATAGGAGTTTAATTCCTTCTTATTTTCATCTCATGCATATCTGAGTCATTTCCATCCAATAATGGCATAATAAAGCATGATGTTCAAAAACAATTCATTATTCTCATAAATCAGATGTCACTGCATGTATTATCATAGTTGTCAACATAAACCATTAAGGTAAATTTATAATCAATCATTCAACACAAGTTTTTCACAACATGAACTTATATTGTTCTTCATTTCCTCACTGCTCAACTCTTGCTCCTTTGCCAGGTCTCTTCTTTCACCTGTCTATGGGTTTGGAAAACGAAAACATGAGTCAAAACTCAATAAGAAAGCTTTTAGTTTGTAGGCAATTCATTTTGAAGGCATGTTTATTCAAAAGCATTTTTCTCCCTTCGGTAGAGACACTTATCAAGTGATCAACTACCTGTGGAGCAAAAACCTTTTCATAAATCATTCATAAACACTTCATAAATATTTCATAAGCATTGGATGTGCAAATTCATCATTTTCATTGATGACGTTATCCTTCATGTGACGGTACGTTAGCTCGGGAAACAATATTCCATGACATGTCCTTTCCATCCTTAGCGCTGAACCTACCGACTTGGCAATGTTAAGGGGGACTTCTTGTCCACTTACTACCTCGACTAGCCTACTTGATTTCCATTCCATGCATGTCCTTTAGTCACCCCGGCATTATATACCCTCTTACACATGGAACTTGTCATTCTCATGTAGAGAATTCTTTGCACCATCCCTCTTTAAACACCATTTCAATGAAACATCATATAAACTTATGTTTCAACACATTTCAAGCATAAGTGCGAAACCATAAGCAATCATTTATTTCAACAGAAATAAACATTTCAATATACATATAAACAAGGAATGGCCATTCTTAAAACCTTGTAATGAAAACCAAAATCATTTAGAAAGTTGCTTGCTTACCTCGCTTGCTTAGCTTTCCGTTTCGCTTATCCCTTTGCCTTTGCCTATACATATAAGAATGATATAACATTCATATATTTCTTTTTCTTGCATTCAACTCAGTTTTCCAACCCATTCTCTTTAACATACATAATTCTTTCGACTTCTCAAGTCGTTATTCCCGTATAGCACATACTTGTGCACTACATGGGCTTTGCACATCATATTAAGTCCCATAAGTAGGGTAACCATTCAACCATATAAAATTCATCTAATAATTATCATTTAATGACTCATTATCTTCATTAAGACATTTTTCACTCATTTTTCAAAATTCACACATCGGTGCTCATTTTAAGCACCCGTTCTTGCCTTAAGCCTCATTAATTAATCTCAAAATTTGAGATTAACATCATGAAATTCTAAACAGAAATATATTCACGAAATTTGTCATATTTTTATGCATTTTTTCACAAAACCAAATTACTTAGGTCATTTACCACTCATGCATGCCTATCCTTTCACATATAGCCATTTAACAACACATATGTGAGACATTTCATAAAATTTCCCAAGTCAGAAATTTAATCCTTATTTCAGGGGTTTAATTACCCTTAATCATCACTGAATTTAGGGTATTTTTATGGGATTTAAATCCATTCAACCACAGGTTTCCAAAACAGCAAGTTTGAAACCCATTTTTCACCCGTTTTACGCGTCTTTCGACACATAACCCTATGCAGTCATATAATTCCGAATTTTCAAAAATTAAATCCATTTTTACTAATCCATATTTAGGGATTTAATAAATATATAACATCCATGCATTATCTTTTCTCAAAACAGCAAGTTACCCATGCGTTTTGAGTCCCGTTTCACGTCGGTTTGACGTTCTTTCATAAAATCCATAAAAATCAGATTTAGGGTTTATTTCTCCCAACTATTTTGGGCATCCCTAATACCTTAAACCTAGGGTATTTTAACCTATATAACATGCTTAAAACATGCAAGTTCATTTCCATAACATTTTTAACCCAAAAACTAAGAAATTAGGTCAAAATCCATGCTCTGCATTTCATAACTTCAAAGTTTCACCACTTGAGCATAAACCATCATATATTTGGCATGAATACATAATTCATAGCTTAATCAAATCATCAAACCAAAACAGCAACTTGTCTTGGAAATTAAGGGTTTAACAACTTGGATTTTCCACTTAATACACATGCTTAACTCCATTTTCATCAACCTTAACTTAAAAACCCATTCATAAAACTTAATATCCAATCCATATTCATGAAAAGGCATGTTGAAACATCATTTTACAGATTCTTTAAGCATGCTTTTCATTTCCAAGTTTTGAGTTTAAGAACTCAAGTTAAACAACTTAAAATCATCACATACTTACTTGGTTTTGAGCCAACTCAAACTCTAATCCTTTGAGATGATTTCTTCTTCAAATTCTCCTTCTTTTTCCCTTGGTTTCTTCTTATTTTTGCTGGAATTTTTGGACGTGAGCTGCTGGTTCCCCTTGGACGTTTTCAGCACTTAGATTTTTTCCAAAAATCCTCTTCATTTCAACGTGCAAGGGAGTATATATGTTGCTGGATTTTTTTCCAGCTGTGGGGCCCACTTGGTTCTGCAATTCCACACCCCTTAAATGCACCCTTATCTACCATATGATGTGGGTAATTCTCAACCAAGTAAAATTGCATTTTACCATTTACAAAAATTACCAAATCTGCATCATCTTTGACCGTCCATGTGGCGTCCAATTCACGTCCCAGCTGCTGCCTATTTTCTATTTTTTTTCTCTTCAAAAAAGTGGGTAATTTATGAATCTAATTACCCTTTAATTCATGAATTAATTTTATGTAAATAAATTTAACAAATATTGCAGCAACTTAGCACAAAAATCACATTTTTCTCCACCACAAGCTGTCCACGTTTTCAGCAGTATATACCTGCCTTTTCCTATTTTTTAATTGCTTAAAATCTCCATTATTGTATGAAAATATCATTTACTTGTATCCCTGCAACATATATGTATTTTTAAGAAATTTTAAAAAATCAAAAATGGCCAACAAACAGCCCTTGGACGTCCCCTCTTGGACACCTCCTCCATGACTTTGAAAATCCATTATAACTTGCATTAAATGGTTGGATAATTCTCACCTTTATGTATGGAAAATAATTGCATAAAATCCCCAAGGAATCTCCTGTAATTTTCCACCTCAAATTCCATTTCCATCAAGCATTAACTCTTGGTACTCTAGCATTAATGGTAGGTGGCTTTTGTGGAGCATAAGTCAAACATGCTCACCTTTTTCAATGCAGGAATTTTCCCAAAACTTCATACTTAATCCAATCTATTCAAAATAAATATCTCACCATTGCATTCAACCATTTCAAATTTCAACTCAATCCGAGTTTTTTAGCTCCCGTTATAGCCGTTTGAAGTTAACGGTTGAAATGGACATATGATTAAAAATTCATAATTCTCATTTCATCAAGAATTTTCATAATCCTTTCATTCCATAAAACCAAGCCCAAAATAAATAATTTTCATTTCAAATTTCACTTGAATCCACCTTATAGGCGTTGAGTTATGAATTTTTCAACATTTTCCATCAAACTTGTCAATTTCCATATTAATCTCCATAATTCATTTTAAATAATGGAAAATGATTTTTCATGATATATTTGCACATTTAAATCACCAATAATTTATTCTAAACCGATTGTCTCATTTAGGCTCAAAATACTTAATCACATCATTAATGCTAACCCATAGCCCTAATTGCCATAATTAGCAAAAATCACATAATGCCTTCATAATTCCATAATCCGCAAATAATCATCATATACACACTCAATACATACATATGGGTCCTACATGGGTTAGGGTTTCACAAGTGTATACTCACAGCCAAGAGCAGGCAAAAGAGTTACACCGATTGCAAGAGAAGAGATTTAAATATCCAAGTTCGGGATCACGTGTTTGTCAAAGTAACGTCATTCAAAGGAGTCACCTGATTTGGAAAGAGTGCAAAACTAAATCCAAGATATGTCGGGCCTTTTGAAGTTTTGGAAAAGATAGGTAATCTAGCATATAGAATAGCCTTGCCTCCAGCACTAAGTGTCATCCACAATGTGTTTCACATCTCCATGCTAAGAAAATATGTTTCCGATCCTACCCATGTATTGATAGCAGAGAATTTGTCAATCCAAGAACACTTGAACTATGAGGAAAGGCCAATCAAAATATTGAATTTCAAGATCAAGAAGCTTCGGAACAGAGAGATTGAGTATGTAAAGGTACAATGGAATCGATATTCAGAATCCGAAGCCACTTGGGAGCTACAAGAAGAGGTCGAAAGGAAATATCCTCAATTGTTCAAGAAAAGATAGGTTTTGAGACAAAACCTATTATAAGGGAGGGAGGATTGTGAAACCCAGACAATATACACGTCATTTTGAGTTGTAAACCCTAGATTCTTATGTAATTATTTTTATGATAAATGAAAATTCATGAATTATATTTGTGAATATGTGTATTGGAGGTTAAAATAGTGCAACTAAGAATTTAACCCATGTGAATAGTGCACGTGAGTAGTAACCAAGGATTAAGACATGTGATTAAGAGTTAATCACTTGAATTAACCTAATCACAAAAAGACAAAAAGGAGATTTAATCACTACAGGATGAAATAGTAATTCTTTTTGTATTTTAATCCAATTTTGGATTTTAGTAGAAAATTAAAGAAAAATTCATAATTTGCAATCCGGGCGTCGGATTTCGATGAAATTTTTTATGGATGGTTAAAAATTCATGATGAACATGATGAATGGGTTAAGATATGATGAAAATCACAAATCAAGGGTCAAGATAAAAATCACAAATCAAGGGTCAAGATGAAATGTCAAAAGGAGATCAAAAAGTTGTTGGTCCCGAGTTAGTGGCAAAACCCAAGAGGGGAGGGGTGAATTGGGTTCTTTAAAAAGTGTTTGGTAAATAAAGTCTTAACCCCTTGAGTAATTAATCCCCTTTTGAAAAGAGCTAGAGAGCAATAAAGATAAAGCAGTAAAAAGAAATATAACACAAGATTTATAGTGGTTCGGGCAAACCTTCCCTACTCCACTCTTCCAAGCTCACACTCTGTTGTGACTTGGGTTCCACTATGTATTCCACGAATACACTTAGAGTCACCGCTCTCTTCTAGATTCCAGCTCTAGGGGGCATATACAACTAGAGCCACTTGCTCTCTTCTAGATTCTAGCTCTAGGGGGCATAAACAACTCACATGCAAAAGTAGGTGATGAGTCTCACTCCAATCACACCCTACTTTGCATATACTTGATCTTAGCTACCCAAGCTAAATCAAGATTTATACAACAAGACAATGAAATAAATGAAACTACACTTTACAGAATTGTGTAGGAAGATTTAGCTCGAGGAAGAAGTTGTGGAAGCAGCTGTGGATGAATATTGTTGAAGGCGCTAGCAACTTGAAGCTTTCTTCTTCCTTAGAATTTATACGGACCACTCAATAATGGAGAAAAGCAAATAGGAAACCTTTCTTGCACTTCTTTTCTCTCTTTGAACTTTAACGTAGTGTCTTGTGTTCTCTTGTTATGTTTTCACGTTCATTTGAGGGTCCTTTTATAGAGAGAAGAAAATATGAACGTTATGGAGGTGGTTGGTGCGCAATAAATGAACTCCAACGTTCGAAAATATGACCGTTATACCCAAGTCGAAGGTGGAGTCGACTTGGGATGCGACTTGGCTACCCAAGTCGCATCTGGAGTCGACTTCGTCTGCGACTCCAGTTCTTCGGATTCCCAAGTCTTAGGCTTGGTCGACTTGACTTCAGACTTCGACCCAAGTCGATCCTGAAGTCGACTTGGCCTGCGACTTGGATCGGGTTTTGCTGAACCTGCTTTGATCTTCAAGTTGTGTTGTTCTATCTTGGATTGGCTTGATTCTTACTTAGATGATACATGCATATTTGACTTATGTAGTCTTGATAGACATTGTTTGAATCATTCTTGTATCTTTGTCTTTGAGCTTGATAGACTTGATTTGATGTAGAACATGATTTTTGACTTTGAATTTGACTCATTTGTTTTTCATCTTGATTCCTTGGACTTTGAGTGATAAATCCTCTTGAATATCTTAAAAAATGCATCTCTGAAAGTTTGAACTTCTCAAGTCGTGAATGGAGTCGACCTGGCCTGCGACTTCACCCAAGTCGCACCTGGAGTCGACTTCGTTATGTTCGTTTCCACTTTTCAGCTCTGGATACTCCAAGTCGATGCTGGAGTCGACTTCGTCTGCGACTTGACTTCCCAAGTCGTAAGTGGAGTCGACTTGACCTGCGACTTCACCTGTTGCCTTTTGGGATTCATTCTCAAGTCGATATTTGAGTCGACTTTGGGATCGACTTCACCCAAGTCGAAGTCCAAGTCGACTTGGAGATCGACTTGACCTCTTTGCTTTCCTTAAACATTTAGCAAACATATTAGTTCCTTTTATATACTCAAAATTAATTCTTGTTAATCATCAAAACTCAAGATTTGGTCAATTTTATTGTTTTAAACATTGTTTCCAACAATCTCGCCCTTTTTGATGATTGACAAAACTTCATTTGAGTTGATACCTTTCAAGCATTAATCATGTTCATATGTCTTTTGAAAAACAGAGCATTTTGTCTTATAGGTCAGAGCTTTTTGAAATTCCAACCATTATATCATTTTGGCATATTGGATACCTTTCAAGCAAATCATGTTGAATACTTTATTAATCAAACATAACATATTAAGAAAACATAACATTCATCAAAAGCATATATATATATCAAGTTTCATTTTTACAAAATGCAATACAAAACAAAAATGAAACCTAGATACAAAACTACCCAACCCATAAGAAAATTTTACTCAACTCACCTATTCTATCTCCCCCTTTTTGTCAAACTATCAAAAATTTATCAAAAATCGATCAACTCTTAATGATTTTGTGAATTGAAATTGAGAGATCGGATATAAGATTGGTTCGATAGGACAATGATGGGCCGATGAGTAAACAAGAGAAGCGTGATCTGGAGTTGCTTCTTTATGAACTGATCCTGATTCGTAAGGATCGAGTTCAGGCATGGGTTTCTTCTTATGTCGGCCTGAGGCAAGATGATAGCGGATAGTCCGCATTTCCCGTTCAATTCTGTCTTGCCGGGAGTGCATATCCTCGAGGGCGTTGTGAACGCCGGTGATAAGACTTGTCATCCGGTCTTCTTGATGACCCATTTCTGCCCTCATAGCAACAATTTCATCTTTTAAATCCTTTAGGGTGACCTCCTCAGAAGAGGTTGGAGGCACCCGTTCTCTTGCAGCGGACCCTTGTGGAGAATAGGATCCGTGCGATATGGGAGATGCTGGCTCCTCTTGAGCAAGTGGTGCCGCGGGAGGTTGCTCCCCCTCAGTCTGTGCATTGTCTTCTTGCTCTTCTTCTGAAGCTTCATGCCTTAGTTCAAGCAGATTGATCTTCATTCTTTGTATGAGAGCTTTATTTATGGCATTTGTGGATTTGAGCACTTCGAAAGGCTCGCCTTCAATATCCACTTTGAAGAATTCAAGAATTTTTGTGATCCATGTGCCATAGGGAAGGACTCCTCGTGGGTTATCCTTTCTAGAAGCCAAGGCTTCAAGAAATAATTTGGGTATGCTCACTTTGACCCTGTTGGCCACTTTCCATACTATCCCTGCTTCTTGTGGATTCAATTGATTTCTTCCACCGCCCTTTGGGTAGATGCAGTGGGCAATGAGAAGTCGGAGTACTCGTAGCCTTGGTGAAAGATCCATGTACCGAAGGAATTTGATTCCCGGATGGTACTTGTTGCTCCGGGTGAGCTGATTATACATTTGATCCATAGTGAGATCTTCTGGAATAGGCTCATCCTCATACGGGACTCCAAGTATGTGTCCTAAATGACTCATTACTTCAGTCGGTCCTGCAACTATCCTGATTCCAAGATCCATTTCGACTCCTTTAACGAATGTTCCAAAGTATTCTTCATCCCAGAGATAATAAAACATTCGAGTAAGATCTGGATAGACCCTTTCGTCTTCCTTTAGCAAATTGGTCCATCCTTGAAAATCCAATAGATCTTCTATGTCTGATCCATATTCTTTCAGGAAATTAAAATCTATAATCTTGGGTATGAATACCTTCCGTTCGTAGAACGTTTTGTAGAAACGGCTATGTTGGAGCTCGGTTTTGAAGTAGGTAGTGGGCATCTTCAATACTTGGGCTTTCCCAGCTGCAGTGCCCCTTCTGCTTGTCCCGGATTGTGTGCTCTGTGAGGTTTGTTGTTGATTTTCCGACCTGGGTGCTTGATCAGATGATTGAGTGGAGGTTTGGAATCGAACCCGTTTACCCGTCGAAGTTGATGGTTCCTCTCTGGCTCTTTTTGATGGAGTCCTAGTTCTTCTAGGAACTTCTTTTGGTTGAGATGACGGTTGTGGTTGTGTGGGAACCCGTTTGGGGTATGGTTTTGATACGGCTTTCTTTGGTGCCATTTGGAGTTTGGACTTTATGGATCTGAGAGGGAATGCGAGTGAGAGAAAGAGAGAGTTTGAGAGATAGTGTGGAAGAGAAAAAGAAAGAAAAGGAAACTGAGAGAGTGAGAGATAAAGAGAATGAAAGGGAGTGAAAGAGAGATAGTGTGTGATGATTTGCCGGAGACAAGGGAAAAAATCGCCGGAGAAAAGGCTGTCGCCGGAGAGGGAGAAATAAGGAGAATCGCCGGAGGAGAAGAGGAAAAACAGGGAGGCCGGAAAAATGAGGAAGAAAAGAAAGAGAAGAGAAGAAATAGAGAGGAGAGTCGGCCGAATGCGAAACGTCGCGCGCGGAGTCGACTTTGCCCTAGGCGAAGTCGACTTCGGTCCCTTGGAGTCGACTTCGCCTGGGGGCGGAGTCGACTTCGCTTATAAAGTGGAGTCGACTTGACGCCTTTGGAGTCGACTTGACTCATCGACTTGACATTTTTCAATTGTAATTTTCTTATATAATTTTTCCTAATTTAGCTCTATCATTCCCATATCATTCCTAATCTTGTAAAATGATTCTTTAGCTAGAGGTTTGGTAAAGATATCAGCAATTTGATCCTCTGTTTTCACATATTCTAAGCACACATCATGATTTTCAACATGTTCACGAATAAAATGATGTCTCACATCAATATGTTTGGTTCTAGAATGCAATACAGGATTTTTAGTCAAACAAATTGCACTTGTATTATCACATCTAATAGGAATATCAACATAATCAATATCATAGTCTTTCAACTGTTGTTTCATCCAAAGTAATTGGGCACAACAACTATCGGCGGCTATGTATTCGGCTTCCGCAGTAGATAGTGCAACACTTGTTTGTTTTCTTGAATGCCATGAAACTAGCATATGTCCAAGAAATTGACAAGTTCCACTGGTACTTTTTCTATCTACTTTATATCCGGCAAAGTCTGCATCCGAATAGCCGATTAGATCAAAGGTTGACCCCTTTGGATACCATAGTCCAAGATTTGTAGTTTCTAACAAATATTTAAAAATTCTTTTTACAGCAAGTAGATGTGATTCTTTTGGACATGCTTGGAATCTAGAGCACATACAAACACTAAATAGAATATCGGGTCTAGAAGCAGTTAAGTATAGCAAGGATCCTATCATGCTTCTATAAAGTGTTTGATCGATACTTTTACCATTTTCGTCCGCATCGATCTTGATTGTAGAGCTCATTGGAGTGTTTGCTACTTTGCTATTTTGCATTCCAAACTTCTTGAGCATCTCTCTGGCGTATTTGGACTGGTTTAGAAATATTCCTTCACTTTGTTGCTTGATTTGCAGTCCAAGGAAGAAATTTAATTCTCCCATCATACTCATTTCGAATTCACTCTGCATTATCTTAGAAAACTCTTGACAAAGTTTTTCGTCAGTAGCACCAAATATTATGTCATCAACATAAATCTGCACAATTAAAATGTTCTTATTTTTATATTTAATGAACAGAGTAGTGTCTACTTTCCCCTTTTGAAACTCATGGTCAATCAAAAATTTATTCAATCTTTCATACCAAGCTATTGGAGCTTGTTTTAGTCCATATAATGCTTTGGTCAATTTATAGACATACTTTGATTGATTCTTTTCTCCAAAGCCAGGGGGTTGTTCAACATATACTTCTTCATTCAGATAGCCATTCAAAAATGCACTTTTTACATCCATTTGAAACAATTTGAAATTCATATGAGAAGCAAATGCTAGTAAAATACGTATGGCTTCTAATCTAGCCACGGGTGCATATGATTCTTCAAAATCAATTCCTTCTTCTTGGGAATACCCTTTGGCTACTAATCTTGCCTTGTTTCTAATTACGAGTCCGCTTTCATCTAATTTGTTCCTAAATATCCATTTAGTACCTATGATAGTGTGATTATTTGGTCTAGGAACTAAATGCCATACATTGTTTCTTTCGAATTGGTTTAGCTCTTCTTGCATTGCAATAATCCAATGTTCATCATTGAGAGCTTGTTCAATGGTATTTGGTTCAATTTTAGATACAAAGGCATATTGACCATAAACATTTTGTTTTGATCTTCTAGTTTTCACTCCTTCATATATATTTCCAATAACTTGTTCAATTGGATGGGCATGATTGAACTTCAAATCAGTTGGTGGTTTGTAAGAATCATTACCTTCACTTACCTCTTCCTCCACGAGATTTTCTGGCTTGAGCTCAAGTTCCTTTGATTGTTCTTTGCCTTTTGTTTCATCTGCATCACTCAGTTCATCCTCCTTTCTCGGAGTTTGGTTAATTTCATCAAATACAACATGTATGGATTCTTCTACAACTTGGCTTCGTTTATTGAAAACTCTATATGCTCTGCTATTTGATGAATAACCAAGGAATATAGCCTCGTCGCTTTTAGCATCTAACTTTCCCAAGTTAGTTTTTCCATTGTTCAAAACATAACATGTACATCCAAAAGCATGAAAATAAGAGATATTCGGTTTCCTTCCTTTCCATAGTTCATATGGGGTCTTTTTCAAGATTGCTCGAATGGTAACACGGTTCAATACATGACAAGCTGTACTTACAGCTTCACCCCAAAATTTCTTGGATAGATTGCTCTCATTTAGTATAGTTCTAGCCATCTCTTGTATAGTTCTATTTTTCCTTTCTACTACTCCATTTTGTTGTGGAGTTCTTGGTGCAGAAAATGTGTGGTGAATTCCTTTTTCATTGCAAAATTCCATGAATCGTTTGTTTTCGAATTCGCCACCATGATCGCTTCTTATGGTCACAATAGTACTTTGTTTTTTATTTTGCACCAAATTTACAAAAGTTGCAAACATAGAGAAGACTTCATCTTTACTAGCTAAGAGAATTATCCATGTGAATCTTGAAAAATCATCAACTATGAAAAATACATATTTCTTTCCACCAATGGTTAGAATGTCGGATGGCCCATATAGATCCATATGTAGCAATTCAAGTGGCTTAGTGGTGGAAATTTCCTTTTTGGTAGAGAAAAGCATCTTGGGTTGTTTTGATAATTGACATGCCTTGCAAATCTTGTCTTTGTCATATTTCAATCTTGGTAATCCTTCTACCAAACTCTTTTTCCATAGGATTTTTATGTTTCCCATGTTTGTATGTCCAAGCCTTTTATGCCAAACCCATGGATCATTATCAATGGCTATTAGACATTGACCATTCAATTCATCAAGTGAAACCAAATATACATTTCCATGTCTTTTACCACTAAACATGATATGCTCTCCATCAAATACATTACATATAGATGATTCAAACACAACTTTGTATCCTTTATCACATAATTGGCTAATGCTCATTAAATTGTGTTTGAGTCCTTCAACAAACAAAACATCTTCCATGCATGCATTTGAAATACTATGTATATTTCCTTTACCTTTAATTTTACCTTTTTCATTATTGCCAAAGGCAACCATTCCATCATTACAAGGCTTAAGTTTGTGAAACAAACTTCTTTCACCGGTCATATGCCTTGAGCAACCGCTATCCATAAACCATCCATTGTTTGCCTTTGCCTTAAGACATGTCTGAAAAATAAGCAAATAAATCTTATCTTCTTGGTACCCATTTTATGGGTCCATTTGGGTTAGTAATATAGATCAATCTTTGTTGTTCTAACTTTGAAAGCCCAAATCTTGTGTTTCTTGGAACCCAAACTAATTTTGCACCATGGTCATATAATTTCTTAAAATTACATTTGTAAGTTTTGTGACCCATTTTATTGCAGAAATTACAAGCCATAGGTAATCTTGGAGTAGGCCTCCAAGTATGCAATGGTTCCATTATTGGTCTTCTAGTCCACTTAAAATTTTTCTTTTGTGGCTTGTATATAGATGCATTTTTAGTTTGATGTTTCTCAAATATTTGTACATTTGATTTGCTACTTTCTCCTTGCTCAAATGTATGATACCCAAGACCTCTTTTATGTGTTTGGGAGGTCATATTCAAAAACATTTTGACACTTTCTCCTGGATTAGAGAACTTAGCTAATGATTTATTTAATGATTTGTTCTCCTTTTTCAGCAGATTATTTTCATCTTTTAATTTGTCTAATCTTTCTGCAAGTTTACCATTTACAATTATTATTGCATCACATTGTCTTTTCTTAATTGTAAACTTGCTTCCTAATTTCTTCATTTCTTCATATAATGAATCATATGCAGTTTGTAGCTCATCTAATTCAGTACATTTGAGGCATTCTTGAAAGGAAGTAAAACTTGATTTAGAATGGGAGAGTTTGGAACTTACCTCTTCATCGCTTGTGCATTTTGTTGAGGTAATTCGTTCTTCTTGTTCGATTTGTGCCATGCAGCAAATTCTCGCACATTCTTCCGCTTCGTTTTCGTCGGTTGAGGAGTTACTCGTTGTAGATTCCTCATCGTTTACGTACATGCCTCTACCTTTGTATTTTTGTAATCTTTTGTTGTCCCCTCGATCCTTTCTTTGTTCTTTTGCCTTGCTCTCTTCGGGAGTTGGACATTGAGCTTGCATATGTCCCGAACCGCCGCATCGGTAACATTTGGTCGATTCTTTCTTCTTCTCTTTGGGAGTTCTTTCTTTGAAACCTCTGAAATTTTTGCCTTTTCTCACAAATTTTCTGAAACGTTTTGTGAGTAGGGCAATCTCGTCGTCGTTTTGAGAAGAGGAGGTATCGTCAGTGTCTTGTGCGGCTTTCAAGGCGATTGCTCTTTTGCCCCTATGTTGATCTTCATTTATTCTCTTAATTAGCTCATGTGACATGAGTGAGCTAATTAAGTCTTCAAGCTTTAAAGTGTTTAGGTCTTTGGCTTCTTCTATTGCAGTGATCTTTGGAGTCCATGATTCCGGTAGAGCTCTTAAGATCTTCATAACCTGCTCAGATTCAGAAATAGCCTTTCCAAGACCTTTTAAAGCATTAGTGATTTTTGAGAATCTAGCGAACATTTCAGAAATATTTTCTGTTTCTAGCATTCTAAAATTCTCTAGTTCTCCAATCAAAATATTTCTTCTCGTCCCTTGGACTTGAGAAGTTCCTTCATAGATAGAGGTTAGCGTATCCCATATTTCTTTGGCGGTCAAGCAAGAGGATACTCTATCATATTCAGAAGCATTAAGAGCACAAAATAAAGAGTTCATAGCTTTGCCGTTGCTCTTAACAATTCTTACTTCCTCATCGGTCCATTTGGAAGCTCTTTCATCGGTAGGCAAGGTTACTCCATCTTGGATAGCAATCCAAGAGTCCATGTCGGTAGCCATGATGAGTTGCTTCATACGAAGCTTCCAATATCCAAAATTGTTTCCGTCAAACAACGGTGGCCTTGTAAAGGATTGGCCTTCAGCAAAAGCGGGAACGGAAGTAGATTGGGATGCCATTTTGATAAGATCTCTTTGGTAAACTCAAAGACCTGCTCTGATACCACTTGTTGGTCCCGAGTTAGTGGCAAAACCCAAGAGGGGAGGGGTGAATTGGGTTCTTTAAAAAGTGTTTGGTAAATAAAGTCTTAACCCCTTCAGTAATTAATCCCCTTTTGAAAAGAGCTAGAGAGCAATAAAGATAAAGCAGTAAAAAGAAATATAACACAAGATTTATAGTGGTTCGGGCAAACCTTCCCTACTCCACTCTTCCAAGCTCACACTCTGTTGTGACTTGGGTTCCACTATGTATTCCACGAATACACTTAGAGTCACCGCTCTCTTCTAGATTCCAGCTCTAGGGGGCATATACAACTAGAGCCACTTGCTCTCTTCTAGATTCTAGCTCTAGGGGGCATAAACAACTCACATGCAAAAGTAGGTGATGAGTCTCACTCCAATCACACCCTACTTTGCATATACTTGATCTTAGCTACCCAAGCTAAATCAAGATTTATACAACAAGACAATGAAATAAATGAAACTACACTTTACAGAATTGTGTAGGAAGATTTAGCTCGAGGAAGAAGTTGTGGAAGCAGCTGTGGATGAATATTGTTGAAGGCGCTAGCAACTTGAAGCTTTCTTCTTCCTTAGAATTTATACGGACCACTCAATAATGGAGAAAAGCAAATAGGAAACCTTTCTTGCACTTCTTTTCTCTCTTTGAACTTTAACGTAGTGTCTTGTGTTCTCTTGTTATGTTTTCACGTTCATTTGAGGGTCCTTTTATAGAGAGAAGAAAATATGAACGTTATGGAGGTGGTTGGTGCGCAATAAATGAACTCCAACGTTCGAAAATATGACCGTTATACCCAAGTCGAAGGTGGAGTCGACTTGGGATGCGACTTGGCTACCCAAGTCGCATCTGGAGTCGACTTCGTCTGCGACTCCAGTTCTTCGGATTCCCAAGTCTTAGGCTTGGTCGACTTGACTTCAGACTTCGACCCAAGTCGATCCTGAAGTCGACTTGGCCTGCGACTTGGATCGGGTTTTGCTGAACCTGCTTTGATCTTCAAGTTGTGTTGTTCTATCTTGGATTGGCTTGATTCTTACTTAGATGATACATGCATATTTGACTTATGTAGTCTTGATAGACATTGTTTGAATCATTCTTGTATCTTTGTCTTTGAGCTTGATAGACTTGATTTGATGTAGAACATGATTTTTGACTTTGAATTTGACTCATTTGTTTTTCATCTTGATTCCTTGGACTTTGAGTGATAAATCCTCTTGAATATCTTAAAAAATGCATCTCTGAAAGTTTGAACTTCTCAAGTCGTGAATGGAGTCGACCTGGCCTGCGACTTCACCCAAGTCGCACCTGGAGTCGACTTCGTTATGTTCGTTTCCACTTTTCAGCTCTGGATACTCCAAGTCGATGCTGGAGTCGACTTCGTCTGCGACTTGACTTCCCAAGTCGTAAGTGGAGTCGACTTGACCTGCGACTTCACCTGTTGCCTTTTGGGATTCATTCTCAAGTCGATATTTGAGTCGACTTTGGGATCGACTTCACCCAAGTCGAAGTCCAAGTCGACTTGGAGATCGACTTGACCTCTTTGCTTTCCTTAAACATTTAGCAAACATATTAGTTCCTTTTATATACTCAAAATTAATTCTTGTTAATCATCAAAACTCAAGATTTGGTCAATTTTATTGTTTTAAACATTGTTTCCAACAAAAGTAACCTATCTTTTTCATTAAATTACATTTGACTTTTTATTGAAATAAATAATTAAAAAATAAAAAAATTAAATGAAAAAGAAGCTGCAGCAAGGGCGTGGTAGGGGGTGGTTGGAAAATTGACCAAAATCAATTGCCTATGATCATTATCACCATAAACCAACGGCTAGGATTTATTTAGCCTAAATTAATTAATTTTAAAAATAAAAAAAGAATAAATAAAATAGGGCAGCATAGGGGGGGCGTGAGCAAGAATAGGGTGGCTGCTCTTGGCTCAATGCATTTTTTAAAATTAGAAGAAAATACAATTTATAATTTAATACCTCAAGCAAGGGGGGTAAAATCCAAATTTCTGGAAAATCCAACCCTATAAATAGGGCCAAGGGGTGGACGTCCAGGGCATCACTTCTCCCAGCTCCAACTTGAGCAATTACAAGTTCCCAAACCCCCACACGTCCAAGGAAGAAAAGGAGGAAGTTAGAGAGAGAAAGTGTGAGAAAAAGAGGGATATCTTCACTTCGGGTAAGTGATTTCTACCCAAATTTTTTTTGGATGTTAAGTAGGGTAAAACCATGCTTAGATAATGCCTAAGGATGAGAAAATAAGTATAGTTAAAATTCTTAATCGGAATTATGCCGAAACATAAAAAATTTGGAGCAAAGATGGAGCATTCGGGAAGATAGCATATGATATGTGAAATAATGCTCCAAAATTTATATATGATGATTTGGGATGTATGAATATGATAACTATGATGTTGGAATGATGATATATTAATTTTATGATTTTTGGAAATAAGGATTATGCTTAAGTGAATTTATATTGATTTTTGGTATATGGAGAAAATGATTTATTTAGCCAAGTCAATGATGATAAATTCAAAATGTATGAATTTTTTCATGATATAATAAACATAAGGTATGTCATGGTATTTTTTATTTTTGAAAAAAATATCAATTTTTGGAACCCACGAACAGTAACCCACGTTGTTGTGAGCAGTAACCTCGGATGAACAGTGATTTGCTACAGTAACCATGAACAGTAAACAACGTGATTTTGGAAAAATTTTGAAATTAATATTTAAATATAATGATGGAATTTTTGAGGAACCTATGGATAAAAATATCCATATAAAGAAGTAATGCCCGAATATTATAAAGCATGCATGGGAAGCAACTTGAATAGAAGAAATGAAATATCGTTTTTCCTTGAATAGGAAATGGAAAAGAAAAAGTCGAGGACACCAACTAAGGAGGTATGCAAGTTATATATTTTGCAAATTAATTCCAAAATGCTTGAAATTGTTTCTGAATTGCTTTATGAAATTTATTTAAGTTTAGCCATACCTATAACTGCTTTACGTGAACTGAAATATGTTTGATAAATTATTTATTAAATGCTTTTTATAAAATTGTTTATGATTTACAAATGTCATGCCGGCATGTGTATGTAAATGAGCATGTGAACGAGGAATAGACCATAGTCTAGGTAGTAAGCGGACCGGATGTCCCCCTCACTATTGCCAAGTAGCTTATATAGGCCCAGGCCGGCGGCGACCTCCCTGAAATGTGAGCATGTATGGGATGGACGCCTAGCTAGCGTCGCATCTAAAGGAATGTCATGTATGCTATGAATGCATTGCATTTGTATTTTATGAAATGCATGAAAATGATTGAATAATTATGTATGACTTGCTTACTGAGTATTATTACTCACCCATGCTTTTTCAACGACAGACAGGAAATGATGAAGAAGGCAGCATGCAAAATGACATGCAATTTTTTATATAAATGTTGTATATGTAAATTTTTATGTAAAGACAATGATGAAATTTTGGAATCGAAAAGGATATCTTTTCAATGATGATGTTTTATGAACAGGTTGTGATTATAACCGTGATATGTGATATATATTTCATGTTGGATGAAGGATGGAAATTTTTCATGTATTGATGATATATATATATATATAAAATCCTACCGTGTGATCACGGCAACAATCCTGAGTTACGTTTACCAATAAAAAATGATCCCGGAGTAAGGCTTCTAGGCACCCCAGTTCGGGGCACCACACGATCCAAGATCCTATGTGGTCTTTCCTCATAATTCAAATGATCTTGAATAGGTAAGTTTTCTGCTATTAGCACATGGGTTGGATTTGGAACATACTTTCTTAACATCGAAATGTGAAAGACATTATGTACTAAGGCTAGTGCTGGAGGTAATGCTATTCTATAGGCTAACTTTCCAATTCTCTCAAACACTTCAAATTGCCCAATATACCTGAGATTTAACTTACCACTTTTCCCAAACCTTGTAACTCCTTTGAAAAGCGTGACCCTTATAAAAACATGTTCGCCAACTTGGATATTCAAATCCCTTCTCTTGCAGTCTGTGTAACTCTTTTTCCGACTCTGGGATGTGAGTATACACTGGCGAATAACCTGTACTTTGTCTGTCATTCGTTGAGACAAGTCTGGGGCTAACTTTTTCTCTCCAACTTCATCCCAGTTTAATGGTGTTCGACACTGTCGTCCATATAATGCTTCAAATGGAGCCATTTGAATACTAGCCTGATAACTGTTGTTGTACGCAAACTCCACTATCGATACATATTCATCCCATGTTCCTCCAAATTCTAGTGTACACATACAGAGCATATCCTCGATAATTTGGTTTACTCGTTCCGTCTGTCCATCAGTTTAGGGATGAAATATTGTACTAAACTTTAGTTGGGTGCCTAGGGTTTCGTGCAAACTTTTTCAGAATCGAGACGTGAACGTCGCATCCCGATCGAATACTATTGACTTAGGCACTCCGTGGAGTCGTACAATATCTTTGTAATATACCTTGGCTAATATTTCAGCTGTAAAAGTTCTTTTTATGGGTATAAAATGAGCAACTTTGGATAACCGATCCACTATTACCAATATAGAGTCATTTTCTGCCTGTGTCTTGGGTAATCCTTCAATGAAATCGATAGTTCTATCATCCCATTTCCATTTGGGAACTTCTAAGGACTGTACCTTTCCCGGCATCCGTTGGTGATCTGCCTTCACCCTTTGACAAGTTAAACACTTTGCTACATATTCAGCAGTCTCTCTTTTCATGTTATTCCACCAATATGCTTTCTTGAGATTCTGATACATTTTCGTGCTTCCTGGATGCATGGAAAATGGTGAGAAATGTGCTTCTTTGAGAATCTGTTCCTTTAATTCTCTTGAATTAGGTATGCATAGGCGCCCTTGTACCGATACATACCTCGCTCATCAATAATAAATTCATTCAACCCCTTTTTCTTCATTTTTCCACATATGCATGTAAGTCTGCATCCTCTTGCTGTGCAGTCTTAATCTGTTCAAATAAAGATCATTGTATGTGCATTTGTGATAATCTTATTTGAACTCCAAGGGGACATACAATCAGTTCCAATTGCCTTATTTCTCAAAGCAATCCTTCCTCTTTTGTGATAAGGTGCGCTATGCTGGCATTTCTGCTCAACGTATCAACTACCACATTTATCTTACCTGGATGGTATAGAATCTCCAAATCATAATCCTTTAGTAATTTGAGTCATCTCCGTTGCCTCATATTCAATTTCTTTTGAGTGAAAATGTACTTAAGGCTCTTGTGATCCGTATAAATCTCACATTTAGTACCATACAGGTTGTGTCTCCAAATTTTCAAGGCAAACGCCACTGCAACTAACTCTAAGTCGTGAGTGGGGTAGCTTACCTCATTAGGCTTCAATTGCCTTGACGCATAAGCTATCACCTTGCCTTTCTGTATTAGCACGCTTCCCAGTCCCTTCCTTGAAGCATCACTGTAAACCACAAATCCTTCATTTCCTTCAGGTAGGGTTAGGATAGGCGCTTTTACCAATCGTTGCTTCAATTCTTAGAAACTGCACTCGCATTCTTCAGACCCTACATACTTGATTCCTTTATGAGTCAACCTCGTCAATGGGTCTAATAACTATGAAAAACCTTCAACGAATCTTTTGTAGTAGCCCGCCAATCCCAGAAAACTCCTGATTTCTGTAGCGGTCGTTGGTCTTGGCCACTTTAATACTGCCTCAATTTTCTAAGGGTCGACTTGGACTCCTTTTTCTGAGAATATCTGCCCAAGAAATGCCCCACTTGTTTTAACCAAAACTCACATTTCTTCAGCTTAGCATATAATGTCTCCTTGCTTAGCCTTTCTAGTACCCTTCTTAAATGAACTTCATGCTCCTCTTCTGACTTGGAGTAAATTAGGATATCATTAATAAATACGACCATAAATTGGTCCAGATAATCCTGAAATACCCTGTTCATCATATCTATAAATACAGCAGGGGTATTAGTGAGCCCGAAAGGCATCACTAAAAACTCATAATGTCCATACCTAGTTCGAAAAGCCGTCTTGTGAATATCGGTAGGACTTATCCTTAGCTGATCGTACCCTGACTACAAATCTCTCTTCGAGAATGTTGTAGCTCCTTTCAACTGATCAAATAAATCATCAATCCTTAGCAATGGGTACTTGTTCTTCACTGTAACCCAGTTCAACTCCCTATATTCAATATATAATCTAAGACTCCCATCCTTTTTTCTTACAAACAGCACCGGAGCTCCCCAAGGTGATATACTAGGTCTGATAAAACCTTTATCAAATAGCTTATGTATTTGATTTCTCAACTCATTCATCTCTGCTGGTGCCATTCGATATGGGACCTTAGATATTGGAGTTGTGCCTGGTATAATGTCGATCGTCATATCCATTTCCCTTTCTGGAGGTAATGTAGTGAATTCCCTTGGAAAAACATCGAGAAATTCCTTAGCCACTGGAATTTGATTTATTTCCACCTCCTTTTCTTTCCTTACATTTACTGATACCAGGTATGCTTGGCAGTTTTGGCGGACCATTTTAACCGCTTTCATAGAAGATATCAATATCGTTGAATTCTCAAACAACCTTAGCCTTCCAATGGCTACATCCTTTTCCTGGGACGCTTCAAATTACACTTTCTTATTTTTGCAATCAATTGTAGCTCCTCATTGGCTTAACCAATCCATGCCTAGATCACGTCAAATTCGGTCATGGGTAATAGCATCATGTCGGCTTCTAAAATCATTGACCTTATCCTAATTGGGCATGCTTTACATACTTGGGTAGAGCTGGCTAACCTATAGACAGGGGATTCTACATGGATTACCTTATTAGTTTCCTCTACAGGTAGTGCATGCATGGTTACATACTGGCAAGTTATGAATGAATGGCTAGCACCCGAATCAAACAAAGCTATAGCCGAATTTCCTAAAATGTAAACCATACCTGTAACCACTTTCTCCTCTTGCTCTTGTGACTCAGTTCAGGTCAGAGCATGCACTTGAATAGGGTTTGTAGAAGTTCCCTGTCTGTTAGCTGCTCTAGTTAACCTTGGTTGTGCAGTCCTTCCTCGCCCTTGCGACGTTTGAGCTCTATTGGACAGTTTAGGGCTATGTGCCCGACCTGGTCACAAACGTAGCATTTAACGACCTGTGCTTCTCCCTTATCACATTCCTTGACTATGTGACCCATTTTCCCACACTTAAAGAACTTGTTCGATCCTTTCAAACATTCGCCCGCATGGTGCTTTTGACATTTCTTGCAAATGGGTGGACTTTTCTTCTTTGGAGCCCCTTTTCCTTTCCTTGTACCTCCTTTCTTGACCTTTTCTTTCCCCGTCTTAGTTTCTTTCACACCTGAGCTGAACATTCTTGATCCTAGCCTTAGTTCCTGAGTTCTTATTCCATCAATTTCCAAAGCTCTTGCCCTTTCTATACTTGACATGTAATCTTCGATCAGTAAAGGGGTCAGGCTTTCTTTGAGGTACAGCCTCAGTCCCTGTTGAAATATTTGTGCCTTGTTCTCTAGCACATTAGCTATCCATGGTACATACCTCACCAAGGCATTGAACTTGGTGGCATATTCTATCACCGACATTCTCCCTTGATAAAGCCTCTCAAATTCAATGACCTTTTGACTTTGCATTCCTATTGGGAGATACTCCTTGTTAAACTCTTCAACAAATGTTTGCCAAGACACCTCCTCTGGGTGTGTCATAGTAATCAGTATAGTTTTCCACCACTCATGTGCATCCTTTACCAACAAATGAGTGGCACATAACATTTTCTGCCTGTCATTGCATGGAGATATCTTGAATAATTTCCGAATCTCCGTCATCCACTGTTCAGCTTGTATGGGGTCGGGTTCACCAGTGAACTTAGGAGGCCATTGAGTAAGAAATACATTTATTGCCCTCCTATCTGCTTCCATTAACTGATTTTCGTCTCCTGTTGTGGCGCCCCGAACTTGGGTGCCTAGAAGCCTTACTCCAGGACCATTTTTGATTGGTAAACGTGACTCAGGATTGTTGCCCTGATCACATGACAGGATTTTTTTATATATAACATCAATACATGGAAAATTGTTACCATTCATTCAACTTGAAATATATTTCACATATCATAGTTATAATCAAAGTCTATTTATAAACATCATCATTGAAAAGATATTCTTTCCCATCTCAAAATTATCATCATTGTCTTTACATAAAATTTACATATACAACATTTATATCAAAACTACATAATATTTTGCAAGTTGCCTTCATCATCATTTCTTGTCTGTCGTTGAAAAAGCATGGGTGAGTAATAATACTCAATAAGCAAGCCATATATAATTTTCCAATCATTTTCATGCATTTAATAAAATGCAAATGCAATATATTCATAGCATACATGACATTCCTTTAGATGCGACCCTAGCTAGGTGCTCATCCCATACATGCTCCCATCTCAGGGAGGTCGCCGCCGGCCTGGGCCTATATAAGCGACTTAACAATAGTGAGGGGGACATCTAGTCCGCTTACTACCTCGACTATGGCCTATTCCTCGTGCACATGATCATTTACATACACATGCCGGCATGATATTTGCAAATCATAAATAATTTCATAAAAAGCATTTAATAAATAATTTAACAAACATACTTCAGTTCATGTAAAGCAGTTATAGGTATGGCCAATCTTAAATAAATTTCATAAAGCAACTCACAAACAATTTCAAGCATTTTGGAAATAATTTGCAAAATATATAACTTGCTTACCTCCTCAGTGGGTGTCCTCGACTTTTTCTTTTCCTTTTCCTATTCAAGAAAAAAGGATATTTCATTTCTTCTATTCAATCTGCTTCCCATGCATGCTTTATAATATTTGGGCATTATTTCTTTATACGGATATTTTTATCCATAGGTTCTTCAAAAATTCCATCCTTATATTAATTTCAAATTTTCTCCAAAATCACGCTGTTTACTGTTCATGGTTACTGTAGCAGTGTACTTAGCAAATCACTGTTCATCCGCGGTTACTGTTCACAACATGTTGGTTACTATTCATGGGTTCAAAAAATGGACATTTTTTCCAAAAATAAAAATACTATGACACAGATTATGCTTAGTATATCATGGGAAAATTCATAAATATTGAATTTATCATCATTAACTTGGCTAAATAAATCATTTTCTCCATATACTAAAAATCAACATAAATTCACTTAAGCATAATCCTTAATTCCAAAAATCATAAAATTAATATATCATCATTCCAACATCATATTTATCATATTCATTCATCCCAAATCATCGTTTATCAATTTTGGAGCATTATTTACACATATCATATGCTATCTTCCCGAATGCTGTATCTTTGCTCTAAATTTTTTATGTTTGGTATAATTTCAATTAAGCATTATAACTATACTTATTTTCTCATGCTTAGGTATTATCTAAGCATGGTTTTACCCTACTTAACATCCAAAAGAAATTTGGATAAAAATCACTTACCCGAAGTGGAAATATCCCTCTTTTCTCACACTTTCTCTCTCTAACTTTCTCGTTTTCTTCCTTGGACGTGTGGGAGGTTTGGGAGTTGGCATTTGCTCAAGTGGAGCTGGGATGAGTGTGTGCATTTGGACGTCCCTCCTTGGCCCTACTTATAGGGTTGGAATTTTCACGAAATTGGATTTTACCCCCCCTTGCTCAAGGTATTAAATTGCAAATGTGTTTTTTTCTAATTTTCAAAAGGTGGATGGAGCCATGTGCAGCCCACCCTACAGATGCTCGAGCCCCCCTATGGAAGCCCTATTTTTTCTAGATTTTTTATTTATTAAAATTTATTTATTTTAAGCTAATTAAATCCTAGCCCTTGATTTATGATGATGATGATTTTAAACCATTGATTTTTGGCCAAATGCTCAACCAGCCCCTGCTCACGCCCCTTCCATAGCTGCTTTGCATTTACTTTTTTTATTTTTTAATTATTTAGTTTAATAAAAAGTCAAATGGAATTTAATGAAAAAGATAAGTTACTTTTTGATCTCCATTTGACGTTTCATCTTGACCGTTGATTTGTGATTTTCATCACATCTTAACCCATTCATCATGTTCATAATGAATTTTTAACCATCCATAAAAAATTTCATCTAAATCCGACGCCCGGATTGCAAATTATGAATTTTTCTTTAAGTTTCCACTAAAATCCAAAACTGTATTAAAATATAAAAAAGAATTGTTATTTTGTCCTGTAGTGATTAAATCTCCTTTTTATCTTTTTGTGATTAGGTTAATCCAAGTGATTAACTCTTAATCACGTGTCTTAATCCTCAATTACTATTCACGTGTACTATTCATGTGAGTTAAATTCTTAATTATATCATTTTAATCTCCAATACACATATCCACAAATATAATTCATGAATTTTCATTTATCATAAAAATAATTACAAAAGAATCTAGGGTTTACAACTCGAAATGATGCGTATACTATCTGGGTTTCACAATCCTCCCCCCTTTATAATAGATTTCGTCCCAAAACCCATCTTTCCTTGAACAATTGAGGATATTTCCTTTCGACCTCTTCTCGTATCTCCCAAGTGGCTTCGGACTCTGAATATCGATTCCATTGTACCTTTACATATTCGATCTCTCTATTCCGAAGCTTCTTGATCTTGACATCTAGGATGTGTTTGGTAACAACAAAAAGTTGTCAAGTTAAAACTTTTCAATCTAAAACTTTTCACTCTCCATAACTACCCTATTTTTTAATCATTTCTTCACATTTTTCTATACAACTACCCTACTTTTCAATCATTTCTACACAACTACAAACACAACTAACCTATCTATTTCAACTTTATCCTATTTATTCATTATCATTACCTCTATCATATCACATTATTTGACAACTTTTCATCTCTACAACTTTTTATCAAAAGTTTTATCCATTCCCAAACACACCCCTAATATTTTAATCAGCCTTTCCTCATAGTTCAAGTGTTCTTGGATTGACGAATTTTCTGCTATCAACACATGGGTAGGATCGGAAACATATTTCCTGAGCATGGAGATGTGAAACACATTGTGGATGACACTTAGGGCTGGTGGCAGGGCTATTCTATAGGCTAGTTTGCCTATCTTTTCCAGAACTTCAAAGGGCCCGACATATCTTGGGTTTAGTTTTCCTCTCTTTCCAAACTGGGTGACTCCTTTGAATGGCGTTACTTTGACAAATACGTGATCCCCAACTTGGATATTCAAATCCCTTCTTTTGCAATTGGTGTAACTCTTTTGCCTGCTCTGGGCTGTGAGCATACACTAGCGAATCACTTGAACTTTTTCTGCCATTCTTTTTGAAAGGTCTGGAGCTAACTCCTTTCTCCCACTTCATCCCAGCTTAGAGGAGCTCTGCATTTCCGTCCATATAAGGCTTCAAATGGGTCCATTTAAATACTTGTTTGATAACTGTTGTTATAAGAAAATTCTGCCATAGTCAAATATTCATCCCATGATCCTCCAAATTCTATTGTGCACATCCTTAGCATATCCTCAACTATTTGATTTACCCTTTCTGTCTGCCCATCAGTTTGAGGATGAAATACTATACTGAATTTCAACTGTGTACCTAAGGTTTTATGTAAAATTTTTCAAAATTGAGATGTAAAACTGGAATCTTGATCGGAAACTATTGACTTAGGTATTCCATGCAGTCTCACTATCTCCTTATAATAAATCTTAGCTAGTCGCTCAACAGTAAAATTTTTCTTGACCTTTGATAATCTATCAACTATTACCCATATAGTAATATCATTCCATTTCCATTGTGGGACTTCTAGCGACTGTAATTTTCCAGGGGTTCTTTGGTGATCAGCCTTAACCCTTTGGCATGTTAGGCACTTAGCCACATATTCAGTAATTTCTCTCTTCATGTTATTCCACCAATACATTCTTTTGATGTCTTGATACATCTTGGTGCTACCTAGATGTATCGAAAATGGAGAGAAATGTGCTGTGGCGCCCCGGCCCGAGCGTCACTTCCTTACCTCAGGACCTATTGATTGGTAAACGTGATCAAGATTGTTGCCCTGTCATACGGCGGGATTTATCGGATGTTTAGCCTGTTAATCGTGGTCATACATAATTCATAAGACACTTCATATTCTCATAAATTCAATTTCATACATTTCTAAATCATTTTGAAACATTCATTTCATACAACCATATTGTTTAGTGACATTTCATTTTTTTGCCACAATCATATGTCACTACAGGTGTAAAACATAGTCATCCATACAAACTCACGAATAGTTTACATCTATTCAACATAAGACATTGCATATAATTTACAATCATTTCATGAAATTTTCATAAACTTAATTTCCTCTTTGGATTTCTTATGCCGGTGCTAGCTCCTTCGCAATATCCTGTCCATCACCTGTCTTTGGGTTTGGAAAACGAAAACGTGAGTCGAAACTCAATAAGCAAGCATTTTGCATTTTCAGGCAATTCATTTCAGGCAATATTTTTCATTTCAAATCATCTTGGAAAGCATCATATACCTTATCCAAAGGTATATCTTGAAAACATAAAATTTCGTACCCATCACGGGTCTCATATGCATAATGCCATATGAAAACATGAACATGATCATCATCTCCCTTAGGATGGAAGCTAGCCAGGAAACCATCCGTCACGTAACTCTCATTTCAGAGAGGGCGCCGCCGGCCATCGGCCTATTACAAGCGACTTGGTCACACCAAGGGGGGACAACCGGCCCGCTTATACCCTTCCTGTGGACCTCATATCCTGTGCACATGAACTTTTCATAAATCCATCTTTTACATGCTAGCATGATTTTCAATCATAAACATTAAATCACATCATTTTCCATAACAGTTATAAAAGAACATTTCATAATCATTGCATTTGAAATAAACACCATTTCAAACACCATTTAGCAAAGGGATGGCCATCCTTAAATCCATTAGAAGCAATTTCATCAAGCAAGTTAGAATATAAATTGCATTATGGAAACAGTTTAGGAAAGCAAAAATCATTTAGAAAATTTGCTTGCTTACCTGAACTTCTTAGCTTTCCTCTGCCACTTTCTCTTTGCCCTTGCCTACATAAAAATAGTATGAACTTTTCATACATTTCCTTTTCTCATATTTTGCTTAGTTTTCCAACCCATTCCACATACACACATATAGTTGACTTCATAATTCATCATACACATATATGGCTTAATTTGCACATATTAGCACCGTTTAAACACATTTGGCTATCACACATTATAGCATATACATATAACATGCACATAACACTAAAATTAGGGTATTCATTCCAATATGCATCATTCATAGCTTTATTAAGCTTACTTTGAAATTTTTCCTATTGTTTTCCAGAAATACACATGCGGGTGTTTCTTCTACGTACATAGCATTGTCTTAACTCATAATTCAAATCCAAAAGTTTGGATTAATAACATATCATTTCAAACAGATCCATAAATATGGAATTTATCTCATTTTCATGCATTTGCGCATAAAACCATTTTTCATAAGTCATTCATCACCCGTTTATCGTTATTCCTTCACATAAGCTCATTTAACACCTAAACACAATGTATTTCTTAAAATTTCTTGACTCAGAAATTTAACCCATTTTCCAGCAGGTTAATTACCCACTTTCCTTAGGGTATTTTTATGGGGTTTAAAATCCATTCTTCATAGGTTCCCATAACAGTTAGTTTGGAACCCACTTTTCACCCGTTTAACGTGTCTTTTGACACATAACCTTAGGTCATTATATAAATCCGAAATTTCAGCATATAATCTCACTTTTCTTGATACATATTTAATTATTTAACACATAAATCAATTTGGATCAGTTATACATAGGTTTCATATTTCTTTTTGATTTCTTTCTCAAACTAACCACATATGCTGAAATCAGGCGTGCTGAAATCTTAACATATTGAATTAATATCAAATCAAGTATTTTTGATCTGAAATTTCTACCATACCTTAATAACTTCATCAATTAACTTAAATAAAAGTTTCAGCACGAAATATTAACATTACATATTTATTTGGGGATTTTTACCTTGATGAACAGTAAACTCCATTTCCAGTCAGCCTGAATCACGTAATTTATGTAGTCTATTTATACCAATCAAAACCTCATTTTTAATTTTTTTCTGTGATAAAAAATATTTCTTGTATGTCCTGTAAAATTTTCATCCCGAAAATCCTTGTGGAAAAATTATTAAAAATAATTATCTACAACTGATCCTGTAACCCGTTTTACCCTGTTTGGGCTAATATTCACGGATTTTTAATTTGTAACATAATTATCATTTTAATCTGGAAATTGGGTAGTTCCTTAATCATGAAAAAAGGATTGTTCTCCAAAATTTTCATGCAAACATTCATCCATTTACTGTTCCGACCATAATTTACTTTTCAGCATCATATACTTACTTGGATTTGTAGTAAATCAACTTCTAATCTTTTGAGATGATTTCTCCTTCAAAATCCCCTTCTTTTTCCCTTGGTTTCTTCCTCCTTTTTGCTGAAATTTTTGGACACAATCTGCTGGTTCCCTTTGGTCGTTTTCAGCACTTAGAGAATTTTCCACTTCTTCAATTCATTCTTACGTGCCATGCTAGATATGTTGCTGGAATTTCCAGCAGTGGGGCCCACTTGTGCTGCAATTCCACAGCCCATAAATACATCTCTATCTACCATATGAGGTGGGTGAATTTGGGCCAAGTAAATTAGATTTTTACTTTTTACCAAAAATCATAACAGTTGCATCATTTGACCGTAAATTGCATTGCTCATTCACGTCCAAACCTGTCCAGATTTTTTCATCTCATTTTTCATTTTTATTTTATGTAAAAACGTGGGTAATTTATGCTCCTAATTACCCTTTGATTCCTCCATAAATTGGGTGTTGAGAAAAATTAATTAAATGGCCAAAACTGCCATTTTTCTGCACATTATTTCACCCACAATGCAATCTACGGTTTCAGCTGCATATTCCTTCCTTTTTGCATTTTTTAATTGCTGAAACTCTCCATTATTGTTTGCACAATTCATGTAGTTTCATCTCAGAACCATGTAGCATTTTTTAAAAAATTTAAAAAAATCAAATTGGGCAGCCCCCAAGGCCCTTGCACGTCCATACCTTGCCACCTTGCCTATGCTCCATAGCTCCATCATTTTGAGCATTAATTGATTAGATAATTCATGGAATTATGTCATTTATTTAAATTCATAAATTCCTCCCAAAAATCCGTGCAATGGACACCTCACATTCACCTTTACCTCATGCATTTATGTATGGTACTCCATCATTAATGCTTTGGTACTTTTGGGTGCATGGGTCAAACTTGCCCACCTTTTTCATTGCAGGCACTTTCCCAATATTTCACACATAATCCAATCCATTCAAATTAATTATCTCACCTTTTCATTCAACCATTTCAAATTTCAACTCAATCCGAGTTTTCTAGCTCCCGATATAGCCGTTTAAAGTTGACGGTTGAAATGAACTTAGACTTAAAAATTGAAAATTCTCATTTCATCAAGAATTTTCATAATATTTTTCTTCCATAATACCAAGCCTAATATTAATAATTTTTGTTCCAAATTTCACTTGAATCCGCCTTCTAGGCGTTGAGTTATGAATTTTCCAATATTTTCCTTCACACTTGTTAATTTCTATCTTAATTTCCATAATTCATTTTAAATCATGGAAAATGATTTTTAATGCCATAATTGCACATTTAAATCAAAATAATTCATTCTTAACCCATAGCCTCATTTAGGCTCAAAATCATTAATCACATCATTAATGTTAACCCATAACCCTAATTACCATAATTAGTAAAAATCATGAAATTCCTTCATAATTCCATATTTCATAAATAATCATCAAATACATGTTCAATGCATACATATGGCCTACTTGGGTCAGGGTTTCACATGTGCTTCTTTCAATATCTGTTCCTTTATTTCTTCTTGATTGGGTATACATAGGCAACCCCTATATTTGTACATTCCATGTTCATCTTGTGTATATTCACCGGAATTTTTCTTGATCATTTTCTCCACATAACTCTTTAAATCCCCATTTTCTTGTTGAGCCATTTTAATTTTCTCAAATAGATTCGACTAAATTTGGAATTGAGACGATCTAATTTGTACCCCAGGTGGGCTTACAATTAATTCTAATTGTCTCAATTCTTGTGGTAGCTCTTCTGCCTTTGTGATGATATGTGTTAAGCTAATATTTCTACTTAGCGCATCGGCTACTACATTAGCTTTGCCTGGATGATATGAAATGTTGAGGTCATAATCCTTAAGTAACTCAAGCCATCTTCTTTGCCTCATATTTAACTCCTTTTGAGTAAAAATATAGTTGAGACTTTTGTGATCAGTATAGACCTCACATTTAACTCCATACAAATAATGTCTCCAAATTTTCAAGGCAAAGACTACTGCTGCCAATTCTAAGTCATGGGTTGGATAGTTTGCCTCATTTGGCTTGAGTTGCGTGGATGCGTATGATATAACTTTCCCATTTTGCATCAATACACATCCCAATCCTTTCTTTGAGGCATCACTATAGATCACAAACCCTTCCTTCTCCGTAGGTAGTGTTAGAATTGGAGCTTTTACCAGTCTTTTCTTTAACTCTTGGAAGCTATTCTCACATTCCTATGTCCATTCATACCTAACTCCTTTCCTTGTCAGCTTTGTGAGTGGAGCTGACAATTGTGAGAATCCTTCCATAAATCTCTTGTAGTAGCCAGCTAGCCCTAGAAAGCTTCTTATTTCTGTGATATTTGTTGGTTGTGGCCACTTTGTTATTGACTCAATCTTTTGAGGATCTACCTGTACTCCCTTCTCGGATATAATGTGGCCAAGAAAGGCTACCTGTTTCAACCAAAACTCACGTATCTTGAATTTTGCATATAATTTCTCCCTTCGGAGAATTTCCAATACTATCCTCAAATGTTTCTCATGCTCTTCTTTCGTCTTTGAATAAATCAATATGTCATCAATGAATACCACCACAAATTGATCCCAAAATTCTCAAAAAATCTTGTTCATCATATCCATAAACACAGTTGGGGCATTTGTTAGTCCAAATGACATGACTAAGAATTCATAATTTCCATATCTTGTTCTGAATGCTATTTTATGGATGTCCTTTGGACATATCCTTAACTGGTGGTATCTTGACTGTAAATTAATTTTTGAAAATATAGAAGCTCCTTTTTACTGATCAAAAAGATCATTTATTCTTGGGAGTGGGTATTTATTCTTGACCGTTACTTTATTCAATTCTCTGTAATCAATACAGAGTCTCAAACTCCCATCCTTTTTCCTTATAAATAGTACTGGAGCTCCCCAAGGTGATGCACTGGGTCTAATAAACCCTTTATCTAATAAACCTTGTATTTACAATTTCAATTCAGCCAATTTGGTTGGTGTCATCCTATATGGGGCCTTATATATTGGGGCTGTCCCTGGGATAATTTCTATTTCCATATCCATCTCCCTTTCTGGTGGTAAATTACATAGCTCTTTTGGAAAAATATCTAAAAATTCCTTTACCACTGAAATTTGGTCCATAGGTACCTCATCTTTTTTTATTGTATTTATAGAGACTAGATAGGCTATACATTGTTGGCGTATTAGCTTAGCTGCTTTCATAGCTGATACCATCCTTATTGTGTTTTCTGGCTGTCATATTTTACTGATCTCTATTTCATCTTTTGGTGCTTCAAATTACACCTTTTTATTTCTGCAATCAATTATTGCACCCCATTGACTTAGCCAATCCATCCCTAATATAACATCAAACTTTGTCATTGGTAATAGGATGAGATCAAGTTCTAATATTTTTGTTCCTATCCTGATAGGACACGCCTTGCAAATTTGATTTGTACTTGCCAATCTATATATTGGGGATTCTACATGTATAGTACTATTGGTTTCTTCTACCCAAAGTGCATGTGTGATTACAAATTGGTACGATATAAATGAATGCGTAGCTCCAGAATCAAATAAAGCTACTGCAGAATTTCCTAAAATGTAAATCATACCTGTAATCACTTTTTCCTCCATCTCTTGTGACTCCATTCGGGTGAGGGCTTGGACACGCACTGGGTTGGCAACAGTATCGAGCCGGTTGGCGATGGCAGGGACTTTTTGTTGGGCCAGCCTTCCTCGAGCTGGTGCTCCTTTGTAACACCCCATTCAAAGAATTACTCAAGAACTAGTCAATGGGTACTACACAATCTAGGAAAAATTCGGCAGCATCTCCCCATAGCATACAAGGGGTAATATGGAATACATGACCTGATATTCATAACATTTCCATCTGTAACATTCAATCCTATTTATATACTTGCATCTTCATATAATAAGAACATTCATATAGAAGGAAATCATTAAATATTTTCCTTACACAACAAACAGATATAATAGTCATGCATATGTGCATCAACAAGGATTGTAATCCAATCTGAAATACCAAATACATTATAGTGTCAAAGCGAATCCGCCTAAATAATTGTCTACATATATGATTATCAAAAAGAGCACAAGTCTAAAAGAACTGAAATCAACATATTGTGCTAGGGTCTCTCATGTTTGATCTTCAACTTGTTCCATCCTTAAGTTCCCCTTCTAACCTGCGATCTAAAAGCACAATAAGAAATGATATGAGTCTAAATAGACCCAGTAAGTAGATAGTGGTTAGCACAAAATGGAAATAAGCATAATGATGGATGCTCATATAGTGATGAAGCTAATACACATGGATCCAATACCCACTCCCAAGATCGTATGCATATAACCATACACACAAATTGAACAACACAACCAATCATCTACTCATGTCCATCAAGGGCCATGAACAACCCTCTCCTCATGTCAATCAGGGCCATGAACAACCCTTACAACCAACTATTTGAGATAACACATCATACATAACAGACAATGAAACACATCGCAAACCACGCATACAACATCAACACAATTCAGATTCAACACATAGATCTGTCACATAAGCATTTTATCAAACACATGATAGGTGCGAAATGAAAGAACCTTTAATTCATACTCTCGATTGGGGCAAATCAATTCACGTCACATTCCAACAATATAACAACTGCTAAGAAGTCTTTTACATCATAGAAATCACGCATTCAAAGTAAATTCCCCATGAACCCTAACTGTTACGAACTCTACGCCTAATACCATGGAGTCGTTAGAAGCTATACATTCCCTCTAGCCTCGCATCGCGTTTAACATAAAATTTCATCACTAAATCGAGAAGGGGCGACATCTACTTACCTTGACCGTGATCCCTCCCAAGACAGCGACCCTAGATGTGGACTGCAAAAATTCGGAGCCTTGGAGCTTCCTGGACTCGAATCTATGACCTTCAAGGTAGTTGGTATAGTTTCCCTCAAGAGATCACGGGTGGTTCGAACTGAGTGGAAGAGAAAGTAGAAGAGGAACGAAGAACTAGAAGAGGAGGAGGAGAAAACGCGGTCGGGCACGAAATGGGAATGAAGCCCTAGAGCGCGGGCCGCTTATGTTAATAGAATCCATTGAGTCGGGTCGGGGCATGGGTCGGGTCGGGTCCAGTCGCAATTAGTAATTTAATTCCCCGCTCTTACAACTTAATAATTAAAATTTTCTCTGGGGGCGCTGCCCCCTTGACCCCCGCGACTTGACCGGTCAGGTCAAACCCCGTACCTACTCTGCGAAGGAAAAAAAAATAGTTATAGTGCTTAACAATGACACACTAATCATACACATTTAAATTTATACTCAGTGTGCTAAGATCATAATACATGCATATATGTTATGCATCCATTAACATTATAAACTCCTAGTGGCATGTTCATAAGTTATCTCATAAATAGAGAAGGGTTATAATGAAAATAAAATAAAATAAAATACCTGGTCCTTACATCCTTGTGGCTTATTTGGACAATTGGGTGAAATGTGTCTGATTTGACACAGAGGAAGCACTTTATTATTTTGGCTTCATCGGTCCTGCAGTCCCGGGCCACATGACCAGCTTGGCCACACTTGTAGCATTTCTCCGATCCTTGTAAACATTCGCTTGAATGACGTTTGTGGCAAGTTTTGCAAGTAGGGGTGCTTTTTGTCTTGTCGCTGATCTTCTTTTTCCCGACGATTCCCCTTTTCCCTTTATTAGCCCCCACCTTCCTTGGAGGCTGTAAAGAATTGTTTTCGAGCTTGCCTAAGCTCCTGAGTCTTTATTGACTCCATTTCCAATGCCCTAGCCCTCTCGATGCTAGAAGCAAAGTCTTTTATTAATAATGGGGCTAACCTCTCTCTTAATTGGGGTCTCAATCCCCTCTGAAACCTTTGTGCCTTATTTTTTGGCACATTGGCAATCCACGACACATATTGTGGCGCCTCGAACTGAGACGTCACTTCCTTACCTCAAGATCTATCGATTGGTAAATGTGAATCAGGATTATTGCCTTGATCACGCGGCGGGTTCTTAATTGGAATACGTCCAAATTTTTTTCGTTTATTCATCTGTCGTCATTCATAACTTGACACGACAATCATCACACATTGTGACATTTCACTTGTAATAAAATTCATCATTTCATTCATAGCATCTTTACATGCCTATCATTATACACTCAATCATTGTACATATCATACTTCCATACATTCAGTCCTTGATTCACATGGAACTTAGAATTCTAACTAAGTTCATATGCACAAACTCATAGCATCTTTTCATGCCTTTCTACAGTGAAAGTTTCCTTGACTTAAGCATTACATTTTACAATCCATACATCCATACATTCATACATTCAATCTTTGAATCATATATAGAACTTAAAATTCTAATTAAGTTCACATAGACATTAGCTTACCTTAGCACATGAAACTTATCATAACTTTCCATTTCTTCAATGGATGGCTCCTGTTCCTTTGCCAGATCTCTTCTTTCACCTGTCTATGGGTTGGAAAAACAAAACATGAGTGACAACTCAGTAAGCAAGCATTTTATCTTTAGGGCAAGGCTTCTTGAAAACCTTTTTCATAAACATCGAGAATACCTTGTTCCTGAGGACATGTATATGTCCTAAAATACCATCGTGAAATCCTTTGTTTATGAGGACAATTCCATGTCCTTGAATGTTTTCATAAAGCATTTATTCTTAAAATCATTTACAAGCCACGCCTGGGCTTGTTTAGACAAAACATACACATTTTACCTTTGATGATGAGTTCCCTTTTATCTTATATGAACATTTTTACTGTTCATAGCCATTACATGAAATTATCGGTTGCCAGTGGACATTTTACGTCCAAAACAACATAAATCCTTAGGCAAAGGAGACATCTCATGTCTCAAAACATCATTAACATAAACCACCATAAAATCCTTCGGCCAAGAGACATTTTATGTCTCAAAACATTATTAACATAAGTCATCATAAAATCCTTTAGCCAGGAGACATTTTATGTCTCAAAATATTTTTCATATAGCTTCCTTTGGCAATGGACATTCATATGTCCTAAAAAACTTTTTATTTAAACACATTAACATTGGACATTCTCATGTCCATAAACCCTTATCATTTAGGCTCTTTGGAAATGGACATTCTTATGTCCAATTCACATTTCACATAAATCTTTTTCATAATCCCCGTCTCGGGGCTTGTTTATAGCAAACAAGGCAAATAAAATACATAAATCATTTTCATAACTGCATTTGCATAAAAACATTTCCTTTTATCCCCGTTATTTACACTTTTGTGTAAAACACCCTGTCTTTTAGGGTAACATATGCATATTAGCTCATAAAAATCCCTTTTAGGATAACTTTTTGTATAAATGCTTTTATATCCCAATCTTTGGGCTTTTAAAAAGCAAAACGTATTCAAATGCATTTCTCCCCATCCATTAGTGACACTTATCAAGTGATCATGCTATCTTTTGGAAAAGAATCCTTAACAACACGCTAGCCCAGCGGCTGTTTATTTATCCTGCTCCCATCTCAGGGAGGGCACCGCTGGCACTCCTGCTATCCCTTAGCGACTTCGCCTTATGTAGAGTGGGCCCCGGTCATCCCAACTGTGCTCTACAACCAGCCTATTCCTTGTACCGGTGCACCGTACGTTATTCTGATGGACTGCAGTCCGTTTGGTTTAAAGAATCACAAACTGCAGCCCATGTCCTTTTAAACCGGGATCACAGACCGCAGCCTGCATCCATATGCACAAAAATCTTAGACCGAAGTCTATATTTAAGAATAATTTTTAAAATCACATCACAGACCGCAGTCCGTGTCAACTTGTAAGTGAGCGCACACACTTTAACAAGTTGTTATTTGAAATCTAGTTTTAGGATGACCTTCCTTAAGTTCTTTTAGAAATGTTTTGAGTAAAATATTTTGATAAACATTTGAAATGTTTGAGAAACAAAACATCTTAAAATCCTTTTAATAAAAGAATTTTAAATCCTTTGAATTTCCATAAATATATCATATTTTTCTCTAATATTTGCTTGGTTTCCATTTTAGGACTTTTTGTTTATAAAAGTTATGCAATTTTGCTATCCCCTTGTCCAAAACCTAAAAATTTAATAATTGTCCACATATCAATCATTTTTACATAAAGGAAAATTGCAGTCTTTTGCATGCCATTAAGCAACCTGAAATCAAACCATTTTATGAAATTAATCATAGGAGGTTGGTCATCCATAAATCCCTTTTTAACACATCCGTATAAATATTTTTCCAACATTTTTAACATAGATTTCCTTATCTAAAGGAAATCAAAACTTTTCGAACATCATTTCAAAACATATAGACTATGTCCAAAATATTATTTACTATTTAATTATCTTGACCTAGCAAAAAAAATCTTTTTCATCATTGTTTATCGCGAGTTATTGTAGAAATAACTCAGAACTCATTTACAAACAATATTTTGTGAAAAAGGGTAAAATTCCCTTTTTCTTATAAAATGTTGTTGAAACAATATCATATAGAACTTGTTTGCTTAAAAGCAAATCCTTAAAACCATCGATATCAAACATGAAATCCTAAAAAAAAACATTAGCATGAAGAACTTGCTTACTCATAAGCAAAATTTCTCAAATCCATTAACATGAAGCATTCCCATCCTTGGCAACACTTAGGATAAATTATTTATCTTAAGAATTGTCGTTTGCTTCCCATGAAGCAAACCTTAAGACTTTTCATTAAAGTCATCATTTTTCAAAACTAATGGCTTTGCATTAAAGCCGTCATATTCAAAACTTGTGCTTGCCCATTCGTTAAAACATAAACATAGACAATTCAATCATATCAATCACATAGAAAGAAAATGACATTTTAGAAAGTTCGCTTGCTTACCTGAGATCGCCATAATCCCTTTTCCTTCAATTCTTTTCCTTGCCTATATGCATAAACACGACATTGCATTTATACATACAAATCTCATATGCTTGAAAATAACTTAATTTTCCAACCCATATATTTTTCATTAACATATATCCTTCATCTATCATTTACTTATTCATTTTTCACATTTCTTTCATTAGTGCTTACTTTAAGCACATGTTCATGAGTTTAAGCTTCATTTATCAATCCCAAATTTTAAGATTAACAAAGACTATCAAAAAAATACCTTGTTTACAAGTTTCAACATATTTCCATCTATTTTTCATTTTAGCAAATCATATTAACTCATTACCCCTTTCCATCATTCATATCTTACACTTAAACCCTCTTAATGACACATATAATTTGTGTTATGGAATATTTTCCTAAAAAATAATATATTCATAAAATATATCATATTTTCATGCATTTTTGCACAAAAGCATATTCTACATGTCATTTATCATCCTTGCATGTCCATTCCTTCACATATGCCCATTTGGCAACATATACATAAGATATTTCATAAAATTTTCCAAGGCAGAAATTTAATCCATATTTCAATGGGTTAATTACCCTTAATTACCACTGCATTTAGGGTATTTTTATGGGATTTAAATCCTCTTGTCATACGTTTCCAGAACAGCTAGTTTGGAACCCGTTTTTCACCCGTTTAATGTGTCTTTTGACACATAACCTTAGGCAATTATATAAATCCGAAATTTCAGCATATAATCTCACTTTTCTTAATAAATATTTAAGGATTTAACACATATATCAATTTGGATCATTTCTACATAATTTTCATATTTACTTTTGATTTGTTTCTCAAACTATCCGCATATGCTGAAATCAGGAGTACTGAAATCTCAAAAACTTGAATTAATATCAAATAAAGTATTTTTGATCTTAAATTCCTACAATAACTTAATAAATTCATTAATTAACTATCATAAAAATTTCAGAAGTAAATATTTACATTATATATTTATTTTGGCATTTTTACCTTGCTGGACAGCAGAATCCATTTTCAGACATCCTGAATGACGTTAATTATGGGGTATATTTAAACCCATAAAATCTTATTTTTTATTTTTTCTTGTAATCCTCAATATATCTTATATATCCTGTAAACTTTTTCACCCAAAAATCCTTCTAGAAAAATTATTAAAAATCCTTTTCTACAGATGATCCTGTCACCCGTTTTACCCTGTTTGGGCTAATTTTCTCAGATTTTTAATTTTCAAAGTAATTGTCATTTTAAGCTGAAAATGTTTTTGTTCCTTAATCACCCCATAATGAGTACTCCCAAAAATTTTTATACTAAAATTATTCAATTTACTGTTCCGTCCATATTTTAGTTTACAACATCATATATCATTCAAAACTTCACTTTTTATCATTTAAATCATGGAATTTCTTGCATGCAAGCTAATTCCCATTCCATAATCACTCAAAATAATGTTGAATCATCACTTTTAAAGATTATTTAAGCATCCATTCCATATTTAGAATCTGGAGTTCAAGAACTCAAGATAACCTAATCAAAATAACCCATATACTTACTTGGTTAATGGAGATCAAACCCTCATCACTTGGAGATGATTTTCCTCCTCAAATTCCCCTTATTTTCCCTTGGTTTTTCCTTCTCCTTGCTGGACAAGTTGGGGACGTGAGCTGCTGTTTGCATGGAATAAAAATCCAGCATTTGGAAATTTCCAAGGGCTCTCTCTCTCATGTGAACGTGCATGCCTTTGAGGAGCTGGATTTTCTCCAGCTGTGGGCCCCACATGCTGGGAATTTTCCACACACATAAATGCATCCCTATCCCCCTTATGTGCTGGTGAACTCACAGACACATAAAATTGCATTTTGCCTTTTTTTAAAAATCCACAAATCTGCCCTCATCTTGACCGTAAATCTGCTTCCACCATAACGTCCAGCTGCTGCCCATTTTCTGATTTTTCTCCCATTTTTAATAACCCAATTTTGAGGGTAAATTATAAACCTAATTACCCCTTAATTAATGTATTAATTTGGTGTAAAAAAATTAAGAAAAATTATTACAGCAGCATCAAACATGGGATGTCATTTGCATACACAAGCTGTCCATTTTTCCACCTTTCATGGGCAGCTGCAATTCACGAATTTCCTTGGATTTTTTTCACATAATTAAATGCCCATTTATGTATCCCAACATTTCAGCTATACATATACATATTTTATAAAATAAAAAATTCAAAAAATATGGAGCAACCAGCCCACCAACGTGCTTGCCTTGGACACCTCACCTATGCTCACTTGAGCACTCATAGCTTCATCAATTATGGACATTCATTGCTAGGATTTTATTTGGATATTAGAATTTTATATTAATACATAAAATACCTTAGAAATGTGCTGCATTTGACACCTCATCTCCCATTAAATAATGCATTTAATCCATGTACTCTAGCCATTAATGGAAAGGTGCTTTTGAGGTGCATTAGTCAACCATTCTTACCCTTTTCATTGCAGGTATTTTCCCAAAATTTCAAGCTTAATCCAAGTCATCAAAAACAAACATCTCATAATTTCATTCAACCGTTTCAAATTTCATCTCAATCCGATTTTCCTAGCTCCCGTTATAGCCGTTTAAAGTTAACGGTAGAAATTGAAATATGATCAATAAATCATTAATCCAATTTCATCAAGAATTTTCATAATCCAATAATCCCATAATTTCAAGCCCAACATCATCAACTTTCATCTCAAATTTCACTTGAATCCGCCTTACAGGCGTTGAGTTATGAATTTTCTAGTGTTTTCCAACATAATTCCACAATTTCCATTTTAATCTCCATTAATTAAATCATGGAAATTAACTAAACATTCATGCCACATTAGCATGTTTTAATCCTCATTATGCCCCTTTAGTCACCTTGACTCATATTGGGCTTCGGCGATTAAATTTTTAATCACCCTTCTTAATTAAAACCTAATTGCAACATATCATAAAATCCTAAAATCATCCAAAAATTCTATTTAATCATATATAAGTCATATGTACATGTTTAATGCACACGTTGAATCTTACTTAGGTTGGGGTTTCACACATATCTTACTAAGGCGTTGAACTTTGTAGTGTATTCCGTAACTGTCATCCTGCCTTGGTAGAGTTTCTCAAACTCTATCACCCTTTGGCTCTGTAGCCCTACAGGGAGATATTCTTTATTAAATTTCTCCAAAAATTCATACTACGTAACTTTCTCCGGATGTGGCATAGTGACCATCAGCATTTCCCACCATTCATAAGCATTTTTTACCAATAGGTGGGTAGCGCACAACACTTTTTGCTGATCATTGCAGAGTGATATCCTGAATAATTTCTTGATTTCTGTGATCCACTGCTCTGCAATGAGGGGATCTGGTTCCCCTGCAAACTTGGGTGGGTGCTGGGCAAGAAAGGCATTGATAGCCTTTCTATCGGCCTCAAGGAGACTATCTTCCATTCCCCTTGACGTGTCGGGATTAGCCGAAGGACCTGTGTGGCGCCCCAACCCGAGCGTCACATCCTGAGCCTTATCTCGGGATCATTATTGACTGATAAACGTGATTAGTATTGTTGCCTTGTCACACGGCGGGATTTAACGGATATTTTTCTGATTATTTGCGGCTTATTACTAGTGGATTCCATATTATTTCCCATCACATCCTCTTCCACGTCATTTTTGACCTAGTTTACAAATTACATTTCTCATAAAATCATAAAATTTCATAACATATCTATCATCCATAATTTATATGTCTACAAAATACAAATCATCACATAGATCATAAAACGTTAGGTCACATTACATTCCTTAACTACAAACATCACATTTTAAAAATCATAGAATCTTCATATTCTTCAAGCTTAGTTTGTGCTCCTCATCTCTGTCATTTCTTCACCTAACTATGGGTTTGGAAAACAAATGTGAGTTGTACACTCAATAAGCAAACTTCATACATATTTTCAGGCAAAACGTTTCAAGAGCAACATTTTTCAAAAACATTTCCCTCCATTTAGTAGAGATACTTATCAAGTGATCAACTACCTGCAGAGCAGAAATTTTTTATTTATAATCATTATGTAAAGCAACATTATACCCTCTCGGGGATATATCATGACAATGTGATGAATGCATTAGGGTCTCTTAGGATAGAAGCTAGCTAGGCGACCATCCGTCTACATCTTCTCCCATCCAGGGAGGCGCCGCCGGCCTTTGGCCTATCTTAGCGACTCGACTACACCAAAGGGGGACAATCGGTCCACTTACACTTTTAAGGTGAACCTCATGCATTGTGCACATGAATTTATACATGACATGCTAGCATGATTTTTCTCACATAATTTCATAAAGCAGTAATTTTCATAAGTCATAAAGCAGTTATGGAAATCAATTGTCAATACATAGTGAACTAAGGAATGACCATCCTTAAACATTTAGAAATAAATTTCAAATAACATTTGCTAAACCAATAAAAATAGTTAAAACATCTTTTACAATTATTTCAGAGTAATTTAAGGAATAAAAATTCATTTACAAAATTTGCTTGCTTACCTTGTTCGCGAGAGCTTTCCAGATCCACTTTTTCTTTTCCTTTGCCTATGAAAGAATAACATAGTATTCATGTAAATTTCATTTTCTTGCATTCACTTTAGTTTTCCATCCCATTTTCATAAATATTCATAGCCCGCTTAATTCCCAAGGCGGGTATACATACATAACATACTTATGTATCCACCATTCATTACATCACCCATTTAATTTCCATATATTAATCTCAATTTTTGAGATTATCTTAACATCAATACATTTCACGTTTTTTCATCACATTTTTATACATTTTTTCATTTTAGCATTTCACATAGCTTATTTATCATTTTATCATACTCATTACTTCACATATGTTCATTTATCAACACATAATTCATGTTTTCCTTAAAAATTTTCAACTTAGAAACTTGGCTTCTAATTCAGCATAATTATACACCTTAATTAACACTTATTTAGTGTATTTTTACGGATTTTTAATCAACTAATTTTATGGTTCCAAAAACAGCAACTTTGGGAACCGATTTTTACACTTTAAACGTCTCTTTTGATACTCCAATCTAAACAGATTTTTAATCATTTGATTCCAGAAATTAATATCACTTTTATTAACCCAAATTCATAGTATTTTCACATATTTAAAATCCATTAATAGTTTGCTTACAAAACAGCAACTTTTTATGCATGTAGGGTACCCATTCTACACCACTTTGGACGTCTACTTTTCAACCCTTTAAAAATCTGATTTTGGGCAGTCCTTGCTAAGCCCCTTTTCACATCCAAAGTACCCTACATTTATGGTATTTTACCCTACAATTCATCCATAATTTAATTGAACTACTTCATGTATCATTTTCAACATTAAACATGAAATTCGGGTCTTAAGAGTAACCCTAACTAGCCTTTCTTCTAAAATTCATAAATCATGCTAAATTCAACATATAATCAACATATAAACATGAATTATCATGTAATCATATCAACTTAATAAAACAACAACATTACGCAAAAATTTCAACAAGTTTAAGCTAGTTTAAGAGCTCATACTTAACACTAATCATCCTCTTCTTCCATTTAAACTCTTAGTTGCATCCTTGCTATTAAATTCCCATTTAATATCCTATTTAAGAGCATCATAAATCCTCATTTAAGGATTCATTATGAATCATATTTACATCCCCTAAATAGAGTTAGAAAAACTAGATTAAAATCATTCAAACTCAAACATATACTTACTTGGATTGAGTAGCACTTAACTCAACTTCTCAAGCTAGTTTCCTCAACTTAATTCCTCCTTTTCTTTTCCTTTTTTCTTTTCTTGTTCTTGGATTGGAAGGTGCTGGGAGAGGGAATGTGTACTTATGGAAAAGAGAGCTCCAAAATCCTTGAAATTTTCTAACTTATCACCCCATGCATATGGACGTCCCCCCTTGTGTAGTAGCTGGAATTTTCCAGCTAGTGGACCCCACTTGCCACATCACTTGTGATTATTTTAATGAATTTTTATCTCCTTAGCTAACATGGCAATTTGTGGTCCATTTAAATTATATTTTTCTTAATTACAAATTTAGTAATTATCCAATGCATTAAACATCACCAATCTGTCCACCAGATCACATTCCATGTTGCTGCTGATTTTCTATTTTTTTTCAATGAACTTTGCAGCCTTTTTAATGAAGATTTATATACCTTAATGTGTAGGCTAATTAGGCATGCTTTTAGCATTTTTAAAAATTTAAAAATATCACATTTCTGGTTGTTTGGACGGTCACATTTTCTGCTCCATTTTTTATGTGCCTGTACACGTCCCTTTTCAGCAGCTATCCTTGACATTTTTCACCATGATGCACCTTTAATTAATTAGTCACTTAATTATCTAGCTATGTAGGTCACTTAAGGTCATTTTATCATAATTAAAAAATTAGAAAATATCATAAAAGCTGTAAAACCGTCCACATCTCCTACCTGATATCCTGCTGTCCATTTTTCATTTCTTCTCAACGGTCCAGATCTGTTACCTTTAACCATGAATTTTCACTTTAATTTAACGCACATTTATCCTCATTAACTCCTAGTTGACTTTGGGCATATATTTTTATTAAAAAAATTCACAAAATCCCACTCAATGGCCTGTTTGGACGTCCATAGCTGCCACATCATCTATGCTCCTTTGAGCTATTTAATTTAGCATTTATTTATGAGATAATTGCAGGAATTTTCCCATTATTAGTAATTTATAAAATACCTTACATTTTACCTCCTTTGGACACCTTAAATTCGTCTTTATTCGTTTGATTATTTTACTCATTTTTAATATAAATGCTAATCATTTTTTGGGACGAAAAGTCAAAATCATTGATCCCAATTTCGTGCAAACTTAATCCCAACATCATTTGCATGATCAAACCCTTGCATATCCTTGATCTCATAATTTTATCCATTCAATTCAAATTTCATCTCAATCCGATCTTCCTAGCTCAAGTTATGATTGTTTAAAATTTTAGAATGTGATGATCAATTATCATCAAAATTTTCATAATATAATTTTTCTATGTTATTAAGCTAAAAATTATGTGCTTACCCCTCAATTTTTCACCTTAATCCGACTTAAGGCCATCAAGTTATGAATTTTTCAATATTATTCAACTTGGCTCTATAATTAGCCTCCTAATCTCCATTAATCACATTATGGAATTTAACTAATTTTTCATGGCATACTAATATTTATCCATCCTCATTGTGTTGCTTCAATCATATTAATCCACATTATCTTAACTTGATAAATGTAAACAACATTCATAACTACTGATCTAATTGCAACAAATCAAAAAGACTGCAAATAATTCATTTATGAATATATTATTCATACGTAAATCATTCAAGTGCATATACGTGATTCCTACTTAGGTCAGGGTTTCACAATCCTCCCCCCTTATAACAGATTTTGGCCCGAAACCATCTATTCTTTAAATAACTAGGGGTATTTCCTTTCTACTTCTTCCCTTAGCTCCCATGTAGCCTCACCTTCAGAATATCGGTTCCATTGAATCTTTACATATTCTATCTCTCTATTCTGAAGCTTCTATATCTTATGATCCAAGATTCTAATGGGTCTTTCCTCGTAATTCAGATGATCTTGGATCGGTAGATTTTCTGCTACCAATACATGAGTCAAATCTGCTACATATTTCCTAAGCATGGAAATATGAAAAACATTGTGTACTAAGGCTAGTGATGGAGGTAACGCAATCCTATAAGATAAATTTCCAATTTTCTCCAATACTTCAAATGGTCCAATGTACCTGGGATTCAGTTTACCCCTTTTTCCAAATCTTATAACTCCTTTGAATGGTGTGACCTTTATAAACACATGCTCGCCAACTTGGATATTCAAATCCTTTTTTTTGAAATCTGTATAACTCTGAGCTGACTCTGAGTTGTGAGTATACACTGGCGAATAACTTACACTTTGTCTGCCATTCTTTGAGACAAATTTGGGGCTAGCTTCTTTTCTCCAACTTCATCCCAGTTCAATGGCGTTCGACATCGCCGTCCATACAACGCCTCGAATGGAGCTATTTGAATACTAGCCTGATAGTTATTATTATACGAAAACTCAGCTATAGGTACATATTCATCCCATGAACTGCCAAATTCCAAAGTACACATACGGAGCATGTCCTTGATGATCTGATTGACTCACTCCGTTTGTCTATCTGTTTGAGGATGAAAAGTGGTACTAAACTTGAGTTGGGTGCCTAGGGTTTCGTGCAAACTTTTTCAAAATCAAAATGTGAAGGTCGTGTCTCGATCGAAAACTATTGACTTAGACACTCCATGAAGTTGTACTATCTCCTTATAGTAGACTTTGGCTAATCTTTCTGCTGTATATGTTCTCTTTATAGGTATGAAATGAGAAACTTTAGACAACCGATCTATTATTACCCATATAGAATCATTTCCAGTCTGAGTTTTAGGTAGTCCTTCAATGAAATCCATGGTAACATCATCCCATTTCCACTCAGGAACTTCCAAGGATTATAATTTTCCAGATACCTTTTCATGATCAGATTTTACCCTTTGGCAAGTTAGGCACTTAGCTACATATTCAGCAATCTCTCTCTTCATATTATTCCACCAATATGCTTTCTTGAGATCCTGATACATCTTGGTGCCTCTTGGATGAATGAAAAATGGTAAAAAATGTGCCTCTTTATGAATTTTCTCCTTCAACTCAGCTGTATTAAGTATGCATAGTCGGCCTTTGTACCGATACATACCTTGCTCATCAACAGAAAATTCAGTCAATCCCTTCCTCTTCATTTTCTCCACATGGGCATGTAGGTCTGTATATTTTTGTTGCGCAATTTTAATCTGCTCAAATAACGATGATTGTATGTACATTTGTGATAACCTTATTTGAACTCCAGGGGGACATACAATCAATTCTAACTGTCTTATTTCCTGAAGCAATCCTTCTCGTTTGGTGATAAGGTGTGCTATGATGAAATTTCTACTCAATGCATCGGCTACTATGTTTGCCTTACCTGGATGATATAGTATCTTCAAATCATAGTCATTTAATAACTCGAGCCATCTCCTTTGTCTCATGTTCAACTCCTTTTGAGTAAAAATATACTTAAGGCTCTTACGATTTGTATAAATTTCACACCTAGTAGCATACAGGTAATGTCTCCATATTTTTAAGGCAAACACTACTGCTGCTAATTCTAAATCATGAGTGAGGTAGCTTACCTCATTAGGCTTCAGTTGTCGCGACGCATATGCTATCACCTTTCCTCTCTGTATCAACACACAACCCAAACCCTTCCTTGAAGCATCACTGTATACCACAAAACCTTCATTTCCTTCGGGTAGGGTTAGAATAGGTGCTTCTACTAACCGCTACTTTAATTCCTAAAAACTGCGCTCACATTCTTCAGACCATACATACCTGACTCCTTTACGAGTTAATCTTGTTAATGGAGCTGAAAACTGAGAAAAACTTTCAACAAACCTTCAGTAATAACCTGCTAACCTAAGAAAACTTCAGATTTCTGTGATGGTCGTCGGCCTTTGCCATTTCAATATTGCTTTAATTTTTTGAGGATCAACTTGAATTCCTTTTTCCGATATTACATGACCCAGAAATCCTACTTGCTTCAACCAAAATTCACATTTCTTTAGCTTAGCATACAATTTCTCTTTTCTCAAACTTTCCAAAACTTTTCGCAAATGAAATTTATATTTTTTTTCTATTTTAGAGTAAATCAGGACATTGTCGATAAATACCATCACAAATTGATCAAGATAGTCCCGAAATACCCTATTTATCATATCCATAAATATAGCAGGGGCATTAGTGAGTCCAAATGGCATCACTAAAAATTCATAATATCCATACCTAGTTCGAAAAGTTGTTTTGTGAACATCGGTAGGACATATTCTTAACTGATGATACCCTGACTGTAAATTAATCTTAGAGAAAGTAGTAGCTCCTTGCAATTGATCAAACAAATCATCGTTCCTGGGCAGTGGGTATTTATTCTTCACTATGACCTTATTTAATTCCCTGTAATTAATGCACAACCTCAAACTTCCATTGTGATACCCGGATCCAAGTAGGACTTATATGAAGGCATTTAGCATGTAATTATGATACATGTATGCCTTGAATGAATTTTGGATGATTTTATGATTAATGATATTTTGCAATTAGGGTTTTAGTTAAGAATGGTGATTAAAAATTTAATCGTCGGAGCCCAAAGTGAGTCGGCATGACCCGAGGGGCTTAACGAGGATTAAAAGATGAAAATGTGTCATGAGTAATCATGTTAATTACCATGATTTAATTTATGGAGATTAAAGTCTAATTATGGAATTAAGATGAAAAATAATAGAAAATTCATAACTTGACGCCTACAAAGCGGATTTCGATGAAATTTGACAGGTAATCTCACGACGGTGGGCCCAATATTATGAATGGATTGTATTAAGGGAATCATAATGGGATTAGGGTGATAATTAATTATTTTTATCGCCAAATCCAAAAGATAAATTCAAGTGGTCATAAGTGGAGTTAGAAAACTCGATTTGAGACGAAACTTGAGAAAGATGGATAAAACGATATGGTAGGAATGGATTAAGATAATTATCATGGGATTTACTTAATCACTACAGGATAAAACACATTTATTGGGGAAAAGACAAAAAAACTAAAGCAAAATCAAAGGAAGTTGCAAGGGGACGTTCCAATCTCCAAAAATTTGATTTTTTGGATTTTTAAAAATCAAAAAATTATATGTAAATGGGCTATAAGATTGGGCATTTAATGTATGGTAGATTGAGGTGTATTTAAGGCATAAAATGCTAAACTAAAGGGCAGCAAGGTGGACGTCCCATGTGCGGACAGCTAGGTGGCCCATCAATGTATGATTTTGTGATTTTTTTCATTAAGATAATTACTCAATTTTAGTTGGGTAAAAATTAGCCAAGTGTACAAGAGATAAGTGCACATTTATGTAGACTTCAAATGGAATAAAAAAGGGGACATAGTTGCTGGAAAATTCCAGCAACCAACCCAAGTGACATCCATAGCAAGAGAGAGAGAGAGAAGAGAGGAAACTAAGGGGAGAAAAATTATCCAAAATTCCAGCAAGCCTCACATGACCCCAGCAGCAAGGAAAGGGAAAAAAGAGAAGGAAAAAGGGAAAGAAAAGCTTGGGAAGCTCGGGGTAAAGATTCAATCAAATCAGGTAAGTACCCGTTGAGTTTAAGCCTTCCAATTTTCAAGTTTTCTTCTTGATTTAGAATCATGGTTTTGAGTCATAAAAGACCTCTTAAAGAAAATTTTTCAAAGATTAAATATGCTTAGTTAAATACGTTGGGTTATAAAGTTTAATTTAGGGATTAATCAGCCCATATCATCCAATCTACACTCATGTGTAGTAAATCTGGACCTGGAAAGGAAAATATAGAAGAAATAGTTAATGAACTATTTTTAGTATGAAAATACTTTGGAACACTAATCATGTGGCAATTAAGGAAATAACTATATTTCAGCATAAAAGGATAAGCACGTTCCAAATTAAAAATCTGGAAAAATCAACCTGGACAGGATTGAACAGGTGACAGGATCAGCTGCACCAAATAATTTTTAGTAATTTTTATACAAATAATTTTATGCTTAAAAGTTTATATAATATATAATATATATTATGGATCACATAAAAAAATAAAAATTAAGTTTTTATGGGTATAAATATACCCCATAATTTACGTGATTCAGGCTGTCTGAAAAGGGATGCTACTGTCCAGCAGAGTAAAAATACCAAAATAAATAGAAATACTAAATATTTCATGCTGAAAATATTTATTTTGGTTAATAAATGTAGTTATTAATATATGATAGAATTTCAGATCAAAAATACTTAATTTTATATTAATTCAATATTTTGAGAATTCAGTGTGCCTGAATTCAGCATTATGGACAGCTTAAGGAATAAATCAAGATAAATGTTAAATTCCAGGTTTTGTGATGGAATTTAAATTATAGTGGGATATAAACAAGTTATTATGAGGTTTTAACCTATTATAGGTAAACAAGATTACCCTCAATATGATTTTTTAATGATATGCAAAGGGATGTTCAAAGGGGGGTGCAGAGGGTACTCAAAATGTGTACGGAAGATGTTGTTTTGGAAGCAACCAATATATGAATTTTAAACATATGTTAATACCCTAAATTTGGGTTAATAAAATCATGATTAATTTCTGAAATTTAGGGATTAAAATCTTTTTTGATTTAAGTATCCCAAGAGACGTTGAAAATGGGTAAAACGGGTCCAAAAGCTGCTGTTTTGGAATTCTATGATGAATGGATTATAAATATGAAATTAAACCCTAAATTATATTTTAATTAAAGATTTTAATCATGCAGGAATTAGAGATAAGTTTCTGTGTTGAAAAATTTTAAGAAACACATGATTTATGTGTTGAGAAATGGACATATATGAAGAGATAAGTATGAATAAATGATATATGGATTATGTATGTTATTAAAATGAAAAAATGCATAAAAACATGATGAAAAATATGGATTAGGGTACTTTTTAAGTAAATAATGATAATCTCAAATTTCGAGATTATTATATGATGTCTAAGTTAGCAACTATGTGCTTAAAATGAGCACCGTTGTATGAAAAATAAAAAATATGTTAAAAATGATAAATGGAGGTAATGAATCTCCAAATAATGATTTAATGAATGATTGTTATAAGCATGTAAGTTTATCCTATATAAGGGTATTAAAAATGAATGGATGATTTGATATGTATAAGCTATGTCGATAAGTATAAATACCCGACTTGAAAGACAAGTGGGATAAGCTAGATGAACTTATATAGGTTGAAAAACCTAAGAAATATAAGTATTTAAGGATGATGCAAATAAATGAAATGTTATTTTCATTTATCTAGGCAAAGACAAGGAAAAGAATGGAAGAAAAAGATTATGGCGATCTCAAGTAAGCAAGCAAACTTTTCAAACTATGGATTTTTCTCTATATATTGAAATGATGATTATGTAAATGCTTTTATGATTATTTTTTGATGAATGGGCAAGCACAAGTTTTGAAAATGATGGCTTTAATGCAAAGCCATAAGTTTTGAAAAATGATGACTTTAAGGAAGAGCTTCAAGGGTTGCTTCATGGGAAGCACGCAATGTTTTTAAGATAAAGAATTTATCACGAGTGTTGCCATGAATTGGCAATGCTTTATGTTAATGGAATTGAGAAATTTGCTTAAGAGTAAGCAAGTTCTCCATGATGTTAATTTTACAGGATTTTATGTTTTATGCCAATGACTTTAAGAATTTGCTTTTAAGTAAGCAAGTTCTTTATGATGTTGTTTCAAAAGTATTTTATAAGAAAGAGGGAACTTTGCCCTTTTTCACAAAGTAACAAATGTAAATAAGTTTTGAATTTCTCTTATGATGGTTTATGATAAATAATTGTGATATAAAAGAAAAAGAAAAAGGAGATTTGATGTATGAAAAAGATTGATTTTGTTATGTTATGATAATTAAATATCAACAATGATTTGGACATAGTCCATCTGTTTTGAAATGATATTCAAAAAGTTTTGATTTTCTTTAGATAAGGAAATCTATGTTGAAAATGTCTTAAAAAATGTTTATACGAATGTGTTGAAAGGGATTTAAGGATGACCAACCTCATATGTTGAGTTCATAAAATGGTTTGATTTCGGGTTGCTAAATGGTATGCAAAAGATTACGCAAGCCCTCTTATGTAAAAATGGTATAATAGATAGGTGGACAATAATTTGATTATTAGGGTGGTTGAGAAGGGGTAGCATGCATAACTTTTGTGAGTAAAAGGCCCTGAAATGGAAACCAAAAAAATGTTAGAAAATATATGGTTTAATTTTGAAAATTCAAAGATTTTGAAATTCTTCTATAAGGATTTTAAGATGTATTATTTTTCAAACATTTCAAATGTTTATCAAATTGTTTTACTCAAAATATTTTCGAAAGAATTTAAGGAAGGTCATCCTAAAATTAGATTTCAAATGACAACTTGTTTAAAGTGGGTGCGCTCGCTTTACAAGTTAACACGGACTGCGGTCTGTGATGTGTTTTTGAAAATGATTTTTTTAAAGACACAGACTTCGGTCTATGATGTTTTTAAGTTATGGATGCAGACTGAGGTCTGTGATCCTGGTTTTAAAAGACACGGGCTGCGGTATATAATACTTTAAACCAAATGGACTGCGGTCCGTCATGATGATGTATGTGCACCAGAACAAGGAAAAGGTCCGTTGTAGAGGACGGTTGGGATAAACGGGGCCCACTCTAAATAAAGCCAAGTTGCTAAGGGATGGCAGGAGTGCCAGCGGCGTCCTCCCTGAGATGGGAGCAGGATAAAGGAACAACACCTCCATGAAATGCATTTGCTTATGTTTTGCTTTTGAAAAGCCCAAAGATTGGGACATGAAAGTTTTTTTAAGAAAAGTTATCCTAAAAGGATTTTTATGAAATAATTACCCTAAAAATAGGGTGTTTTACACAAAAGTGTAAATAACAGAAATGAAAGGAAATGTTTTTATGCAAATGCATTTATGGAAATGGTTTATGTATCTTATATGCCTTATTTGTTATAAACAAGCCCGACGGGGATTATGAAAAGAATTTATGTCAAACTTATTTTTGGACATAAGAATGTCCATTATTAAAGAGCCTAAATGAAAAGTGTTTATGGACATGAGAATGTCCAATGCAAAATTGTTTTAATGAAAGGTATTTTAGGACATATGAATGTTGGAAACAAGTGTTGAAATCAAAGGCAAAATAACCAAAGTATATGTTTTGATGATTAACAACTCAATTTGAGTAAGTTTTGGCTACTAACATGTTTGTGAAATGTTTAAGGATATAAAAATGAAAGAAATGAAGCATGACAGGTCAAGTCGATTCCCAAATCGACTCAGGCATCGACTTAGGGCAAGTCGATCCCCAAGTCGACTCCAGCATCGACTTCAAAGGCCATTTTTTGTCCAGCGCTGAAATTGGGGAATAAGAGCTGCCGAAATTGTACACGAAGTCGACTTTGCATGCGACTTGGGTGAAGTCGCAGAGCAAGTCGATTCCAGCATCGACTTCAACCTGCCAGCACTAAATTTGAAAAGTGAAATCGAAGACCAAGTCGACTTGACTTACGACTTGAGTGAAGTTGAAGACCAAGTCGACCCAAATATTCGACTTGGATCAAATGAAGAAGAATCAAGACCAAAACAAGCAAAGCTGCATGAATTCATAAATTTGGATCAAGAAATATCATTTGGACACCAAGATTCAAGAATTCAAGAAGTCAAGACACAAAGCTTAAAGTTTTCAAGCTAGGATGATCATACTGAGTTCCAGGTGATATAAATAAGTGGAAGAACATTTAATATGAAGAAACTCAAGCGACCAAAGTCATCTCAAATGAATTCAAGTTCATCTAGCAAACAAAGGAAGTGAAGTTGCACTGAAGTCGACTCTAGCAGCGACTTGGGTCAAGTACAAGTCCAAGTTGACCTGAAGAAGAGACTTGGAAATTGTAGAAATCCGAAGTCGCACCGAAGTCGACTCCAGCAGCGACTTGGGTCAATTCCAAGTCCAAGTCGACCTGAGAAGGAACTTGAGGAGACTGCTGAAAAACGAAGTCGCACCCGAAGTCGACTCCGTTATGCAACTTGGGTGAAGTCTCACCCAAAGTCGACTCCACCTGCGACTTGGGTCGTAACGGTCGGAAAATTTTCTAACGTTAACGCATTAAATGCGCGCCACCTACTTCCAAACGTTCGAATACCCTCGCCATTTATATAAGGCATTCAATACAGACGTGAGGGTAGCTGGAAAGTTCATTGATTGAGCACAACTTCCATTTCTAAGAGCATTAAGTGATCAAGGCAACATCTAGAAGATGAACTTTGCATTCAAACAGTCAAGAGCTGTTTGCTGAATCATTCAGTCTTCCTCACAAGTTCTTCTCCACACAAAATCTGGCTCTACACATCAGTAACGTGTAAAAATTTTCTTTATTCTTTTTCTTGTTGTATTGAACTTGATTTAGTTTCAGCAACTAAGATCAAGTGTAAGCAAAGTAGTGTGTGACTTGAGTGGGACTCGTCACCTACTTGTGTTGTGAGTTGTTTATACCCCATAGAGCTGAAATTTAGAAGCGAGCTGAGGCTCTAGTTGTATTCGTGAAATATATAGTGAAACCCAAGTCACAAGGGGTGTAAGCTTGGAAGAGTGGAGTAGGGAAGGTTGCCCGAACCACTATAAGTCCATTGATTTATATTTCTGTTTTCATTATCTTAATGTTTTCTATTTGTTTCACTAAAGGGGACTGAACTAAATCGGGGAAAATTTTCTGTTTAAGTGAAAAATTTTAAATACCCAATTCACCCCTCCCCTCTTGGGTAATTGTCAGAAACTCAGGACCAACAAGTGGTATTAGAGCAGGTATTTGAGTTTTATCAAAATGATCTTTTATATAATGACAAACCAATCTACTTCCGTTCCCGCATTTGCCGAAGGCCAATCTTTTACTAGGCCACCATTGTTTGATGGGAACAATTTTGGCTATTGGAAGCTACGTATGAAACAACTCATTGTGGCTACAGATATGGACTCTTGGATTGCTATCCAAGACGGTGTTGTTGGAAATATGTGGAAAACTAGCTAAATCCATATTTTGATGATTAACAAATCAATTTGAGTATGTCTTGGCTACTAACAAGTTCGTGAAATGTCTTAAGGAATATACATTTGAAGAAAATCAAGTTAGAAGGCCAAGTCGTTCCCCAAGTCGACTCCAAGATCGACTTCAAACATGCAGAACTGTCCAGAGTTGAAAACGGAAGAAGGGAAGGTGAAGTCGCAGGCCAAGTCGACTCCACCTGCGACTTGGGTAGCCAAGTCGCAAACGAAGTCGACCTCACCATCGACTTCAGTCGAGCAAATCCTTCCAGAGTTGAATTTCGGAGCAGCAGAATATCGAAGTCGCAAGTGAAGTCGACTCCAGTTGCGACTTGGGTGAAGTCGCGAACGAAGTCGACCCCGAAGTGCGACTTGAGGTTTTGGAGATTCAAAGATACTGATTCAAGCTTCTTTCAAAGATCAAAGATGCAGTTTCAAGATTAAATGATTTCAAGATCAACTCAAAGCCTCTCAAGTCCAAGAGAGGAAGCTTCAAGGCATTCAAGATCAAATCAAGTCTATCAAATCAAAGGCTTGCAAATCATGGAGCTAATGAAAGCAAGACTCAATGATTCAAGACATGAAAAACACAAAAGAAGCAAAGGCATGATGAGACAAAGCATCTCGAAATTATTCAAGTTCATGAAGCCAACTGTCGAGGTGAAGTCGAAGCCGAAGTCGACTCCACCTGCGACTTGGGTCAAGTCGAGAACCCAAGTCGACCCTGACTGGAACTTGAAGTTGCGACGGAGAAGCGAAGTCGCACCCGAAGTCGACTCCATCTGCGACTTGGGCGAAGTCGCATCCGAAGTCGACTCCACATGCGACTTGGGTCGCAACGGTCGGAATTAATTCGAACGTTGGCGCATTAAATGCGCGCCACCTACTCACTAACGTTCGGATTCCCTCCAAAATTATAAATAGCATTCATGGTGGACGAGGGAAGTAGTTCGAAAACATTAAGTGAGCATAACTCCTATCTACAAGAGCATTAAAGTGATCAAGCCAATCAAGAGAGGAAGAATTGTGCTTCAAGTTGCAAGAGCTACATTCAGAAACTTCAAAGCCATCATCTACAAGTTCTTCCCTGCGCTAAATCGTTTCTACACACCTGTAAAGTGTTGTTTACTTTTATTGTTTACTTGTTTGTGTTGAACTTGATTTAGCTTGCGTAGCTAAGATCAAGAGGTAGCAAAGTAGTGTGTGATTGGAGTGTGACTCATCACCTACTTGTGCTAAGTGTTTGATGCCCCCTAGAGCTAGAATCTAGAAGAGAGCAAGAGGCTCTGGTTGTATATGCCCCCTAGAGCTAGAATCTAGAAGAGAGCAAGAGGCTCTAGTTGTATTCGCGGAATACAATAGTGGAACCCAAGTCACAAGGAGTGTGAGCTTGGAAGAGTGGAGTAGGGAGGTTGCCCGAACCACTATAAACTCCTTGTCTACTTGCTTTTATTTCTGCTCTCTTTATTACTTTGCTTTCCATTCAGTTTCTTCATTCAAGGGGATTAATTCTACAAGGGGTTAAGTTTTTTAAGTTACCAAAGAAATTTTTTAAGAACCCAATTCACCCCTCCCCTCTTGGGTTTTGCCATCTATTCGGGACCCAACAAGTGGTATCAAAGCAGGTCTTTGAATTGAACCAAAGAGATCCAACCTTATGGCATCCCAATCCACTTCCGTTCCCGCCTTCGCTGTAGGCCAATCATTCACAAGGCCACCCTTGTTTGATGGGAACAACTTTGGCTATTGGAAGCTTCGTATGAAGCAACTCATCATGGCTACCGATATGGATTCTTGGATTGCTATCCAAGATGGTGTGATTTTGCCTACCGATGACAAAGCTTCCAAATGGACCGAAGAGGAAGTTAGAACCGTCAAGAGCAATGCCAAGGCAATGAATTCTTTATTTTGTGCTCTTACGGCTTCGGAGTATGATAGAGTATCTTCTTGTTTGACTGCAAAAGAGATATGGGATACTCTAACATCTATTTATGAAGGAACCTCCCAAGTCCAAGGGACTAGGAGAAATATTTTGATTGGAGAGTTTGAAAATTTCAGAATGCTAGATACTGAAAATATTTCTGAAATGTTTGTGAGATTTTTTAAAATTACTAATGCTCTAAAGGGTCTTGGAAAAGCTATTTCTGAATCCGAGCAGGTTATGAAGATATTGAGAGCTCTACCGGATTCATGGACTCCAAAGATAACGGCAATTGAAGAAGTCAAAGACCTCAACACATTGAAGCTTGAAAATCTTATTAGCTCACTCATGTCACATGAGCTAATTAAGAAAAGAAATGAGGATCAACACAAAGGCAAAAGAGCAATTGCCTTGAAAGCTACACAAGACACGGATGACACCTCATCCTCTCAAAACGATGACGAGATGGCCCTACTCACAAAACGATTCAGAAAATTTGTGAGAAAAGGTGAAAATTTTAGAAATTTCAAAGACAGAAATTCCAAAGAGAAAAAGAAAGAACCAATCAAATGCTATAGATGCGGGGGCGTAGGACATATGCAAACCCAATGTCCTACACCGGAAGAAAAGCCAAAGGAAAATCATGAAGGCAGAAGATATCAAAAAGGAAGAGGCATGTACGTCAATGAGGAGACGTCATCAACATGCAGCTCTTCAACCGATGACAACGATGCGGCCAACTGTGCAAGAATATGCTGCGTAGCACAAATCGAACAAGAAGAAGAACTGCTATGCTTGAACACGACGGAAGTTTTGGAAGATCAATCTACCTCAACAAAATACACAGAAAGTGAAGAGGTAACTTCCAAACCTTATTCTCAATCAAGTTATTCTTCTTTTCATGATTGCCTCAAATGTGCCGAATTAGATGAACTACAAATTGCATATGATTCATTGTATGGGGAAATCAAAAAGCTAGGAAACAAGTTGACATTAAAAAGAAAACAATGTAACTTTGTTATCATTGAAAATGGAAAACTAACTGAAATGTCAACAAAATTGAAAGAAGAAAATGAACTGTTGTTGAAAGAAGTTGAGAAACTGAAAAAGGAGAACGAATCCTTAAATGAATCATTAGCAAAGTTCTCTAATCCCGGTGAAAATGTGAAGATGTTCTTGAATATGACCTCACAAACAGATAGAAGAGGTCTTGGATACAATACATTTGAGCAAAAAGAAAGTGGTAAATCAAATGTGCCAATACATGGAAAATATCAAACAAATACTGCACCTACATTCAAGCCACAAAGGAAAAATGTTGTGTGGACTAAAAGGCCAACACTTGAACCAAAATATACTTGGAGGCCTACTCCTAGATTACCAATGGCTTGTAACTTTTGCAACAAGATGGGTCATAAAGCCTATAAATGTAACTTCAAGAAATTATATGACCATGGTTCAAGATTAGTTTGGGTTCCAAGGAACACGAGATTTGGGCTTTCTAAGGTAGAGCAACGAAGATTGAATCATTTTACTAACCCAAATGGACCCATAAAATGGGTACCAAAAAGATGAGAATTACTTGTTTATTTTTCAGATTTGTTTAAAGGCAAAGGCAAACAATGTATGGTTCATGGATAGCGGTTGTTCAAGGCACATGACTGGAGAAAGAAATTTGTTTCACAAGCTTAAGCCTTGCAACGACGGGACTGTTGCCTTTGGAAATAATGAGAAAGGTAAAATAAAAGGTAAAGGAAATATTTATAGTATCTCAAATGCATGCATGGAGGATGTTTTGTTTGTTGAAGGACTCAAGCATAACTTAATGAGTATTAGCCAATTATGTGATAAAGGATATAAAGTTGTGTTTGAATCATCTATATGTAATGTATTTGATGGAGAACATATCATGTTTAGCGGAAAAAGACATGGAAATGTATATTTGGTTTCACTTGATGAACTAGATGGTCAATGTCTAATGGCCATTGATAATGATCCATGGGTTTGGCATAAAAGGCTTGGACACATAAACATGAGAAATATAAAAACCCTATGGAAAAAGAGTTTGGTAGAAGGCTTGCCTAAGTTGAAATATGACAAAGACAAAATATGTAAGGCATGTCAATTATCTAAACAACCAAAGATGCCTTTCTCTACCAAAAAGGAGATTTCCACCACTAGGCCGCTTGAATTGCTACACATGGATCTATATTGACCATCCGACATTTTAACCATTGGTGGAAAGAAATATGTATTTGTTATTGTAGATGACTTTTCAAGATTCACATGGATAATTCTCTTAGCTAGCAAAGATGAAGCTTTCTCTATGTTTTCAACTTTTGTAAACTTGGTGGAAAATGAAAAACAAAGTACTATTATGTCTATAAGAAGTGACCATGGTGGTGAATTTGAAAACAAACGATTCATAGAATTATGTAATGAAAAAGGGATTCATCACACATTTTCTGCACCAAGAACTCCACAACAAAATGGAGTAGTTGAGAGGAAAAACAGAACTATACAAGAGATGGCTAGAACAATGCTAAATGAAAGAAAATTATCCAAGAAATTTTGGGGTGAAGCTGTAAGTACAGCTTGTCATGTGTTAAATCGAGTTACCATTAGAGCTATCTTGAAAAAGACCCCATATGAGCTATGGAAAGGAAGGAAACCAAACATATCTTATTTTCATACTTTTGGATGCACATGCTATGTTTTGAACAATGGAAAAACCAACTTGGGAAAATTAGATGCCAAAAGTGATGAAGCTATATTCCTTGGTTACTCATCAAATAGCAAAGCATATAGAGTTTTCAATAAACGAAACCAAGTTGTAGAAGAATCCATACATGTTGTGTTTGATGAAACTAACCCATGCTTTAAAAGAAAAGATGATTTAAGTGATGCAGATGACATAGAAAATGACCTTGAAAAACTGCATGTGGAAAAGCAAGAAGAATCCATGGAGGAAAGGGTAAGTGAAGGTAACAATTCCTACATACCTCCAACTGACTTGAAATTCAAACATGCACATCCAATTGAACAAGTTATAGGAAATGTGTATGAAGGTGTAAAAACTAGAAGGTCAAAGCAAAATGTTTGTGGACAATATGCTTTTGTTTCTAAAATTGAACCTTCTAATATTGATCAAGCTCTTGATGATGAAAATTGGATTATAGCAATGCAAGAAGAGCTAAATCAATTTGAAAGAAATCAAGTTTGGCATCTTGTTCCTAGACCAAATGATTGTAGTGTTATTGGCACCAAGTGGGTCTTTAGGAACAAATTAGATGAAAGTGGACTAGTAGTGAGAAACAAAGCTAGACTTGTGGCAAAGGGGTACTCACAAGAAGAAGGAATAGATTTTGAAGAATCCTATGCCCCGGTTGCTAGATTGGAAGCAATTCGCATATTACTAGCTTTTGCATCTCACATGAACTTTAAATTGTTTCAAATGGATGTCAAAAGTGCATTTCTGAATGGATATATAAATGAAGAGGTGTATGTAGAACAACCACCTGGATTTGAGGAAAAAGATCAATCTAAATTTGTATACAAGCAAACCAAAGCATTATATGGATTAAAACAAGCTCCAAGGGCTTGGTATGATAGACTAAGCAAATTTCTGATTGATCACGATTTTCAAAAAGGAAAGGTAGACACCACTTTGTTTATCAAGTATAAAGAAAAGGACATATTGATCATTCAAATTTATGTTGATGATATCATTTTTGGTGCTACTAATGAAACTCTTTGTCAAGAATTTTCTGAGCTTATGCAGAAAGAGTTTGAGATGAGCATGATGGGAGAGCTAAACTTCTTCCTTGGACTGCAAATCAAGCAACTAAATGAAGGAATCTTCATAAACCAGTCCAAATACATTAAAGAGATGCTCAAGAAGTTTGGCATGGAGAACAGCAAAGGAGCAAACACGCCCATGAGCTCCACAATCAAAATGGACAAAGATGAAAAGGGAAAATTAGTTGATATAAAATTGTATAGAAGCATGATAGGTTCCTTATTGTATTTAACTGCTTTTAGGCCAGATATTTTGTTTAGTGTGTGTATGTGCTCTAGATTTCAATCATGCCCAAAAGAATCACACTTGGTAGCTGTGAAAAGAATTTTTAGATATCTAGTAGACACTACCAATTTAGGACTATGGTATCCAAAGGGCTCTAATTTTGATCTAATCGGCTACTCGGATGCGGATTTTGCTGGTTACAAAGTAGATAGAAAAAGCACTAGTGGAACATGTCAGTTTCTTGGAAGCATGTTGGTTTCATGGTTTTCAAGAAAACAAACTAGTGTTGCTCTATCTACGGCGGAAGCCGAATACATTGCCGCCGGGAGCTGTTATGCTCAATTACTTTGGATGAAACAGCAACTTAGGGACTATGGCATGGATTTCAAAGATATACCTATCAAATGTGATAATACAAGTGCCATATGTCTAACCAAGAATCCAGTCTTGCATTCTAGGACCAAACATATAGACCTTAGACATCATTTCATTAGAGAACATGTAGAAAATCATGACATATGTTTGGTATATGTAAGAACAGAGGATCAAGTTGCAGATATTTTTACTAAACCCCTAGCAAGAGAAGTATTCTATAAAATTAGAAATGACATGAGAATGATTGAGCTCACCTAAGTAACAAAACAACAAATGCTATAACAAGTGGTATCAGCTGGTAAATCAAGTGGTATAAAATCTAACAAGTAATAACAATTGGTATCATGTCCAACAAGTAGTATCTAAAATTAGGATAAGCATAAACTCAGGGGGAGCACCCATTTAGGGGGAGCTAACCCACCTATCTCTTTGATTACCCTCTAATCTTTTTGATATATTGACAAAAAGGGGGAGAGAGATTTAAGGAGAAGAAGAGTATTTGATTAAAGGGGAGAGAGATGTAAGAAGAGAAGAGTAAGAATGGGTAGGAGAGTAGGATATGCTTACATGATATTTGAATGTTCTGTTTGCATGAGCATAAGCATGATTTTAAAATGCAATATGAGCATATTATTTTTAATGAAAGGTATCCACTCAAATCGGTTTTGTCAATCATCAAAAAGGGGGAGATTGTTGGAAATATGTGGAAAACTAGCTAAATCCATATTTTGATGATTAACAAATCAATTTGAGTATGTCTTGGCTACTAACAAGTTCGTGAAATGTCTTAAGGAATATACATTTGAAGAAAATCAAGTTAGAAGGCCAAGTCGTTCCCCAAGTCGACTCCAAGATCGACTTCAAACATGCAGAACTGTCCAGAGTTGAAAACGGAAGAAGGGAAGGTGAAGTCGCAGGCCAAGTCGACTCCACCTGCGACTTGGGTAGCCAAGTCGCAAACGAAGTCGACCTCACCATCGACTTCAGTCGAGCAAATCCTTCCAGAGTTGAATTTCGGAGCAGCAGAATATCGAAGTCGCAAGTGAAGTCGACTCCAGTTGCGACTTGGGTGAAGTCGCGAACGAAGTCGACCCCGAAGTGCGACTTGAGGTTTTGGAGATTCAAAGATACTGATTCAAGCTTCTTTCAAAGATCAAAGATGCAGTTTCAAGATTAAATGATTTCAAGATCAACTCAAAGCCTCTCAAGTCCAAGAGAGGAAGCTTCAAGGCATTCAAGATCAAATCAAGTCTATCAAATCAAAGGCTTGCAAATCATGGAGCTAATGAAAGCAAGACTCAATGATTCAAGACATGAAAAACACAAAAGAAGCAAAGGCATGATGAGACAAAGCATCTCGAAATTATTCAAGTTCATGAAGCCAACTGTCGAGGTGAAGTCGAAGCCGAAGTCGACTCCACCTGCGACTTGGGTCAAGTCGAGAACCCAAGTCGACCCTGACTGGAACTTGAAGTTGCGACGGAGAAGCGAAGTCGCACCCGAAGTCGACTCCATCTGCGACTTGGGCGAAGTCGCATCCGAAGTCGACTCCACATGCGACTTGGGTCGCAACGGTCGGAATTAATTCGAACGTTGGCGCATTAAATGCGCGCCACCTACTCACTAACGTTCGGATTCCCTCCAAAATTATAAATAGCATTCATGGTGGACGAGGGAAGTAGTTCGAAAACATTAAGTGAGCATAACTCCTATCTACAAGAGCATTAAAGTGATCAAGCCAATCAAGAGAGGAAGAATTGTGCTTCAAGTTGCAAGAGCTACATTCAGAAACTTCAAAGCCATCATCTACAAGTTCTTCCCTGCGCTAAATCGTTTCTACACACCTGTAAAGTGTTGTTTACTTTTATTGTTTACTTGTTTGTGTTGAACTTGATTTAGCTTGCGTAGCTAAGATCAAGAGGTAGCAAAGTAGTGTGTGATTGGAGTGTGACTCATCACCTACTTGTGCTAAGTGTTTGATGCCCCCTAGAGCTAGAATCTAGAAGAGAGCAAGAGGCTCTGGTTGTATATGCCCCCTAGAGCTAGAATCTAGAAGAGAGCAAGAGGCTCTAGTTGTATTCGCGGAATACAATAGTGGAACCCAAGTCACAAGGAGTGTGAGCTTGGAAGAGTGGAGTAGGGAGGTTGCCCGAACCACTATAAACTCCTTGTCTACTTGCTTTTATTTCTGCTCTCTTTATTACTTTGCTTTCCATTCAGTTTCTTCATTCAAGGGGATTAATTCTACAAGGGGTTAAGTTTTTTAAGTTACCAAAGAAATTTTTTAAGAACCCAATTCACCCCTCCCCTCTTGGGTTTTGCCATCTATTCGGGACCCAACAGGTGTGACCTTGCCAATTGATGAAAGAGCTTCCAAATAGACCGATGAGGAAGTGAAAATTGTTAAGAGCAACGCTAAGGCCATGAATTCATTATTTTGTGCTCTTACCGCCTCTGAATATGATAGAGTATCCTCTTGTTTGACAGCCAAAGAAATATGGGATACATTAACATCTATTTATGAGGGAACCTCTCAGGTCCAAGGGATAAGAAGAAACATTTTGATTGGAGAATTAAAAAGTTTCAAAATGTTGGACACTGAGAATATATCTGAAATGTTTGCTAGATTTTCAAAAATTACTAATGCTTTGAAAGGTCTTGGAAAAGCTATCTCAGAATCTGAACAGGTTATGAAGATTCTAAGAGCCCTACCGGAATCATGGACTTCGAAGATCACTGCAATAGAAGAAGCCAAGGACTTAAACTCATTGAAGCTAGAAGACCACATTAGCTCATTAATGTCACATGAGCTAATTAAGAAAAGAAATGAAGATCACCACAAAGGAAAGAGAGCAATTGCATCAAAAGCCGCACAAGATTCGGATGTCTCCACCTCATCCTCACAAAACGATGATTGCCTTACTTACAAGACGATTCAGAAAGTTTATAAGGAAAGGAAGGAATTTCAAAAGTTTTAAAGAAAGAAATTCCAAGGAGAAAAAGAAGGAGACAACGAAATGTTTTCGGTGTGGCGGTATGGGACATATGCAAGCCCAATGCCCAATGCCCAATGTCTGAGGAAACCAAAGCAAAGTAGCGTCAAGAAAAGAAGGAAAGATATGAAAGACGAAAATTCCAAATGCCTAAGGGAAGAGGAATGTACGTGAATGAAGAAACTTCATCAACAAGTAGCTCCTCAAATGATGATCTTGAATCAGCAAATTGCGCAAGAATATGCTGCATGGTGCGGATTGAGCAAGAAGAAACTTTGTTGTGTTTAAACACAACAGAAGTTTTGGAAGAACAAACCACCTCAGCAAAATGTACAAGTAATGAAGAGGTAACTTCCAAACTTGATTATTCTCAATCTATTCATTCTTCTATACAGGAGTGTCTCAAATGTGCTGAATTAGAGGAATTACAACAAACATATGATTCATTATATGAGGAAATCAAAAAACTAGGAAACAAATTATCTTTGAAAAAACAACAATGTAATTCCATTATTATTGTAAATGGAAAACTAGCAGAAAGAATAACAAAACTGAAAGAAGAAAATGAATTGCTATTCAAAGAAGTGAAGAAACTGAAAAAAGAGAATGAATCCTTAAATGAATCATTAACTAAGTTCTCTAATCTAGGAGAGAGTGTGAAAATATTTCTGAACATGACCTCTCAAAATAATGGAAGAGGTCTTGGATACTCCACATTTGAATAAGGAGAAAGCAGCAAATCAAATGGGAAAAATCAAGCTAGAGCTGCACCCATTTACAAACCAAAAGGGAAACAAGTCGTTTGGACTAGAAGACCAACCTTTGAACCACAACATACTTAGAGATCTACTCCTAGATTACCAATGGCCTGTAACTTTTGCAACAAGAGGGGACACAAAATTTATCAATGCAACTTTAAGAAACTATATGTCCATGGTGCAAAACTAGTTTGGATTCCAAGAAACACCAGATTTGGGCTTTCAAAAATGGAACAACGAAGATTAAACCAGTTTACTAACCCAAATGGACCCATAAAATGGGTACCAAAGAGATAAGCTCTATTTGCTCATTTTTCAGGTATGTTTCAAGGCAAAGGCAAACAATGTTTGGTTCATGGATAGTGGTTGCTCAAGGCATATGACTGGAGAAAGAAGTTTGTTTCATAAACTCAAGCCTTGCAACGATGGAACTATTGTTTTGGAAATAACGAAAAAAGTAAAATCAAAGGTAAATGAAACATTTATAGTATTTCAAATGCATGCATGAAGGATGTATTATTTGTTGAATGATTCAAGCATAATCTAATAAGTATTAGCCAATTATATGACAAAGAGTACAAGGTTGTGTTTGAATCATCTATATGCAATGTATTGGATAGAGAACATATCATGTTTAGTGGAAAAAGACATAGAACTATATATTTGGTTTCACATGATGAGTTAGATGGTCAATGTCTAATGGCCATTGACAATGATCTATGGGTTTGGCATAAGAGGCTTGGACATATAAACATGTCAAACATTAAGACCTTGTCGAAAAAGAGTTTAATAGAAGGATTGCCAAAATTGAAATATGACAAAGACAAAATTTGCAAAGCATGTCAACTGTCAAAACAACCTAAAATGCCTTTTTCCTCCAAAGAGGAGATTTCCACCACTAGGTCACTTGAATTGCTACACATGGATCTATATGGACTATCTGACATTTTAACCATTGGTGGAAAGAAATATGTATTTGTAATAGTTGATGATTTTTCAAGATTCACATGGGTAATTCTCTTAGCTAGTAAAGATGAAGCCTTCTCTATTTTTGCAACTTTTGTAAACTTGGTGCAAAATGAAAAATAAAGTACTATTATGACTATTAGAAGTGATCATGGTGGTGAGTTTGAAAATAAACGATTCATAGAATTATGTAATGAAAAAAGGAATTCACCACACATTTTCTGCACCAAGAACTCCACAACAAAATGAAGTAGTTGAAAGGAAAAATAGGACCATACAAGAGATGGCTAGAACTATGCTAAATGAGAGTAAATTATCCAAGAGATTTTGGGGCGAAGCTGTAAGTACAACATGTCATGTTCTAAATCGTGTAACCATTAGAGCAATATTGAAAAAGACCCCATATGAGCTATGGAAAGGTAGAAAACCAAATATTTCATATTTTCTTGCTTTTGGTTGCACATGTTATGTTTTGAATAATAGTAAAACCGACTTGGGAAAACTAGATGCCAAGAGTGATGAGGTAATATTCCTTGGTTACTTATCAAATAGCAAAGCATATAGAGTCTTCAATAAAAAGAACCAAGTTATAAAGGAGTCAATACATGTTGTTTTTGATGAATTTAATCCATGCTCCAAAAAGAAGATGATTTAAGTGATGCAGATGATGTCACAAGTAATCTTGAAAATTGTATGTAGAAAAGCAAGAAGAATCTGTGGATAAAAAGGTAAGTGAAGGTAATATTTTCTACAAACCACCAACTAACTTGAAATTCAAAAATGACCATCCAATGAGCAAGTTATTGGCAATATCTATGAAGGAGTAAAGACTAGAAGGTCAAAACAAAATATTTGTCGATAATATGCTTTCGTGTCAAAAATTGAACCAACAATTATGGATCAAGCTCTTAATGATGAAAACTGGGTTATTGCAATGCAAGAAGAGCTAAATCAATTTGAAAGAAACCAAGTTTGGCATCTTCTTCCAAGGCCAAAGGACTGTACTGTCATTGGTACAAAATGGGTCTTTAGGAACAAATTAGATGAAAGTGGACTTGTGGTGAGAAACAAAACTAGACTTGTGGCAAAAGGATACTCACAAGAAGAAGGAATAGACTTTGAGGAACCCAATGCTCCGATTGCTAGATTAGAGGCCATTCGCATTTTACTAGCTTTTGCATCTCATATGAACTTTAAGTTGTTTCAAATGGATGTTAAAAGTGCATTTTTGAATGGGTATATAAATGAAGAGGTGTATGTTAAACAACCACCTGGGTTTGAGGAGAAAGATCAATCTAAATTTGTATGCAAATTAACCAAAGCATTATATGGATTAAAACAAGCTCCAAGGGCTTGGTATGAAAGATTAAGCAAATTTCTGATTGATCATGACTTCCAAAAGGGAAAGGTAGACACCACATTGTTCATCAAGTATAAACGAAAAGATATTTTGATTATTCAAATTTATGTAGATGATATTATTTTTGGTGCTACTAATGAGATCATTTGTCAAGAATTTTTTGAGCTTATGCAGAAAGAATTTGAGATGAGTATGATGGGGGAGCTGAATTTCTTCCTTGGACTACAAATTAAGCAACTAAGTGAAGAGATCTTCATAAACCAGTCCAAGTATGTCAAAGAAATGTTAAAGAAGTTTGGCATGGAAAATATCAAAGGGGCAAACACACCTATGAGCTCAACCATTAAAATTAAAAAAGATGAGAAAGGTAAAACTATTGATTTAAAGTTATATAGGAGCATGATAGGTTCTTTATTATATTTAACTGCCTCTAGACCCGATATACTGTTCAGTGTTTGTATGTATTCTAGGTTTCAATCATGTCCTAAAGAATCACATTTAATGGCTGTAAAAAGAATTTTTAAATATTTGATAAACACCACTAGTCTTGGACTATGGTATCCAAAGGGGTCAACTTTTGATCTAATCGGCTACTCGGATGTGGACTTTGCCGGATACAAAGTGGATAGAAAAAGTACTAGTGGAACATGTCAATTTCTTGGAAACATGTTGGTTTCATGGTATTCAAGGAAATAAACTAGTATTGCTCTATCCACGGCGGAAGCCGAATATATTGCCGTCGGGAGCTGTTGTGCCTAACTACTTTGGATGAAACAACAACTTAAAGATTATGGTATTGATTATGAAGACATTCCAATTAGATGTGATAATACAAGTGCAATTTGTTTGACTAAAAATTCGGTATTGCATTCTAGGACAAAGCATATAGACTTAAGACATCATTTTATTAGAGAACATGTAGAAAATCATGATATCTGTTTGGAATATGTGAAAACTGAGGATCAGTTTGCTGATATATTCACCAAACCTTTAGCAAAAGAGTCTTTTTACAAAATTAGAAATGATATGGGGATGATTGAATTAAATTAGAAACAATAGGATAAGAGAAATAAACTTAGAATAGACCAAGTCGATAGGCCAAATCAACTTCAAAAATCCCAAGTCGACTTAGGCGAAGTAGACATTGGATTAGGGCAAGTCGAATTCACGTGCGACCGTCGGGCTTCCCATTTCTCCTCTTCTTTTCTTTCCTTCTTCTCTTCTTTTCTTCCTCCTTCTCCTCTTCCTCCTGTGCTGAAGCTCTCTCTATTTCCTTTGGTTCCCGGATTTCCTCTCTCCCTCTCCGGCATCTCTCTCCATTTTTTTTTCTCTCGGGCCTCTGTTTCTCCCAAGCGAGCTCTCTCTCTGTCCTCTCATCTCTCCTCTCTCCGGAGATCTCTCAACAGTTCTCTCCTCTCTCCGGTTTCAATCTCCGCTCTCTTCTCTCATTTCTGTTTTTCTCAGATCTCTCTTTGTCATTTTCTCTCTTTCACTGCCTCTCTCGATCCCTCTCTGATTTCTCTCCCTATATTCTCTCCCAGTCTCTCCACATTTCATCTCTATCTCCTTTTTCCTCACTCAAAATTCTCCATTCCTCTCAAGTTACATTTGAAAATCCCATTTCAAAAACTAAATCCAATGGCACCCAAATCTTGATTGCCCAAATTGGCTATGTCCAAACCATCCCAAAGGCCCGTTCCTAGACCATCCGGCTCCCAAGCCGAAGAAGAAATTCCCAGGAGACAACGGACTCCCTCAAAGCGTGCCCGGGAAGAACCATCCACTTCCACTGGCCGTCGAGTCCGATTTCAGGCCAGGACTCCATCCATAACAGCCCAAAGGGGAGAAGCAGACTTGTAGATCTCTGGAAGTTCAGACATAGGGGCCAGAAGAAAGGAACCCCAACTACGAAAGGTCAAGTCTTAAAAATGCCAACTACCTATTTCAAGACCGAGCTACAGCACGACAGGTTCTATAAAAGTTTCTACGAGCGTAAGATTTTCCTACCCAAGATAATAGATTTCAAATTTTTAAGTGATTATGAGTTTGAAATCGAGGAGCTACTGGATTTCCAAGGTTGGATGAGGTTGTTAAAGGTGGATGAGAGGGTGTATCCTGACCTGATAAGGATTTTCTATTATTTGTGGGATGAACAGTACTTTAGTACTTTTGTGATGGGAGTTAAAATGTTTTTGGGAACCAGAGGGGTCCCAAGCTTAGATCATGCTATTATGCAGGTGAGACGAATCCTAGAGGTTCCTTATGACGATGAACAGCTACCTGCAGATCTGTCACTCACCCAAATGTACAACCAGCTCACTAGGAGCAACAAATATCACCCTGAGATCAAGTTTCTACACTACATGGACTTATACCCTAGGTTGAGGGTTCTAAGGTTGCTAATTGCCCACTGCATCTATCCCAAGGGCAGAGGAAGAAATCAGGTCAACCCACAGGAGGCAGAAATCCTTTGGAAAGTAGCAAACAGAGTCAAAGTCAGCCTCCCCCGACTCTTCCTAGAAGCCCTAGCCTCCAGAAAGGACAACCCATGAGGGGTTTTTTCCTTGTTCGCAATCTCACCGCAAGTGCACGGGTCGTAGATTGTAGTATATAAATTATCGATCCACAGGGAATTCAGGACTATAGATTTTGCTTTTAAACACTTTCGTGTTAGATATGGAGAGAATATAGCAAATAAAATAGAAAAGTGGGGAGAAAATACAATAAATAAAAGGGAAAGGAAATAAAAAAAATGGGAAGAGAAAATTGTAAATTAAAAATGAGTAGAGAAATGAGAATGCGAGTACCTAGGGTCTAGGATTTCACATGTGTCTTTTGGAATGGGTAGTGGTATAATTATTTAATTTGGATATTGTTTGTTAAAAGGGAACAAACCTTAATTTATCCTTGCACCTTCTCTCGAAACCTACAAGGTATACCCTAATTTTTTTAACCACCTATTCTCATGGGATTAAGTTAATTAGAGTCCATTAAGTTCTGTGGTTTGTTCATGGAATTCCTCAAGGTTATCATGCCTATTCTCATGGTCTTAGATTTTCAGGTTTAATATCTTGATTTCCCTAAAAGAAAAAAGAAAATTTCAGGTTGCCTCCCGAAAAGTGGTTGGTTTAAAGTCATCAGCCCAACTGCAGTTTGATAATCTGATGTTAACCAACTCCAACTTTTGCATTTCCGTGATTCTTTTTCTTATCTCCAGATTTTTTCACATTCGTTGTTCTTTGAATTGGCCTCCATATTTGTTTGTGAATTTTTCCTGTCAATGAATCGTTGCAATTAGTTTCAAAAGAATGACAAAAAGGGGAACAAATAGTTACCAGTTTATCAGCTTTTCTCTTTTGTTCATCAAATTTTTGTTGTTTTGATCTCCCGCCTTCAGATGCTGCCACAGATTTAGCAACATGTTGATTCAGGTTTTTCACAATTTCTCCTTTACTTGTGTACATCTGAGTTGAAATTCCTGTCTGTTGACTCATTTACCACTTCAACTTGTAAACAAGAGTTATCAAGAGAGGGGTTTTTCATGGATGAGAAGAGGTTGAATTCCATTTTCTCATCTCCAACTGTCAGAGAAAATTGACCATTCTTAACGTCGATGATGGCTCCAGCAGTGGATAAGAAAGGTCGTCCAAGAATGATTGGAATTTGGCGATCCTCCTCCATGTCGAGGACTACAAAGTCGACCGAGATGAATAGCTTGCCGACTTTCAAGGGAACATCTTCAAGAATACCAACTGAAAATTTGATTGATCGATCGGCCAGTTGGAGAGACATAGAAGTTGGTTTTGGATCGCCGATGTTCAGCTTTTTATAGATGGAGAGAGGAATTAGACTTACACTGGCTCCGAGATCACATAGCGCCTTGCTAATTTGGAAATTTCCAAGAGCACAAGGAACAGAGAAGCTCCCAAGATCCTTTAGCTTTTCAGGTAGCTTGTTCTGCAAGATGGTGCTGCACTCTTTAGTGAGTGCAATGGTTCCGTGCTCCTCGAGCTTTCTTTTGTTGGACAGCATCTCCTTTAGAAATTTTGCATAGGTTGGCATCTGAGAAATCATGTCGAGAAATGGCATGCTGATTGATAGATTTTTGAGTGTTGAAATAAATTTCTCGAACTGCTTCAGAAGCTTAGCCTGTCGTTGCCTTTACGGGAATGGAAGAGGAGGTTGGTAAGGAGGTGGTGGTACATATGGCTTCTCCACCACTGATTTTGGTTGTGGCTCCTCTTCTTGCTTCTTTTCCTGCTCGACATCCTTTTCTGTGACCATTTGAGGTGGGTCGAGCTGCTTTCCACTCCGCAAAGTAATCGCATGCACCTGCTTCCTAGCGTTTATTTCAGGTTGGCTAGGGAGTTTGCCATGGTTTCTTTGGGATGAGGCGGTGGCATTCTGAGCAATTTGATTTTCAAGCAACTTAATGTGGGTTTGCATTTGGTCCATTCTATCATCACTTTTCTTGAGCATTTGAATGATATTTTCGAGCATGGACTCAGTTGGTTGTGCTTGAGGTGGTGTAGGTAAAGCTTGTTGGGTTTGATATGAAGGATGGTCCAGTGGTTTTCTAAGGAAACCAGGTGGATTATTACTTTGAGTAAAATTTTGGGTGTTTGACTGGTTTGCCCAAGAGAAATTGGGGTGGTTCCTCCATCGAGGGTTGTAAGTATTAGAGTAAGGGTTACTATATGCACGAGTATCATACTGGTTGTTGATTGCATTGGCTTGCTCACCTGTGGTGTCTTTAATGGAAAAACTACACTCCGTTGTGTAGTGTGAAGCTCCACAGATTTCACATGAGATGTGTCCAGAAGAAGATGAATTCTGGTCCTTGGATTCCTGCTTCTTTTGCTGCAAAATTTTATCAAGTTTATCATGTATAACATGTATGGATTCGATATCATCTACATTTCCTCATAGAGAGGTTCCTAGAACATCGCCGTACTGAGAATCATAAAGAGCTAAATCATCGAGGAGTTTGAGAGCCTCCTTGTCAGTGAGTCGCATGAATTGGCCACCAGCGGCTGAATTGGGTTTTCAGAGGGAAGTCCTGCAAATTGGTCCTGTTGAACAATCCGGATGTGACCGGGATTTAGTTCAAAATTTCTTCCATCAATCTCTGGTTCAACTATGCATGATCAGAATCCACGAGGGTTCGGGCGGTTCCGATCGCTACGTGTCATCCTTCTTGAAGGAGCGTTGTTCTCGACTTGGCCTTCCTCCTGCTCTTGATGTGGCGGGTTTGGATTGTTGCGTTCCGCCATAGTATCTTGAGAATATTTCTGCTACTTGTAGTCACGAATTCTTCTCCTAAGAGAACGTTCAACCTCAGGGTTAGCAACAAAAAGTTTTTCAGCTAGTTATTTTGCAAAGTTTCGAGTGTATGGGTGCATACAAAGATTAACTAGCTAATTCAGAATAATAAAAATAAATAAAAATAAAGAAAGTTGTTGGAAATATGTGGAAAATAAGCTAAACGTATGTTTTGATGATTAACAAATCAATTTGAGTAAGTCTTAGCTACTAACATGTTTGTGGAAGTGATTAAAGGCTATACATTTGAAGAAAATGAAGCTTGGCAGGTTGAGTCGATTTCCAAGTCGACTCAGGCATCGACTTCAAGCCAAGTCGATCCCCAAGTCGACTCCAGCATCGACTTCAAAATGACATTTCCTTCCAGAGTTGAAGTCAAGACTCCGAAGTGGTGAAGTCGCACCCAAGTCGACTCCACTTGCGACTTGAGGTGATGTCGCAGGCCAAGTCGACTCCGGTAGCGACTTGGAGGCGTCATTTTCTATCCAGAGTTAAAATCGAGAATTGGGGGTGCCAAAGTCGCATCCCAAGTCGACTCAGCATGCGACTTGGGCGAAGTCGTAGACCAAGTCGACTGCGGCATCGACTTCGATCGGACAGAGGAGAAATTTCAGAAGACAAATTGGGATTAGATCGACTTCAAAGCAGAACTAAGTAAAGATGAAGAGCAAGTCAACTCAGATGTTCAAATTGGAACATATGAAGACTAATCCAAGTCCAAAGAAAGCAAGTTGCATAAACTCAACTATTCTAATCAAGATATACTCAACTTTCTCATGAATACAAGATTCAAGACTCAATGACTCAAGGCGTGCAAATCATGGAGCTAAAGGAAACAAGCTAAAGTGAAGACACAATGATTCAAAGAGAACTAAATCAGGGAAGAACAACAAGACATGAAGAAACCCAAGCAATCAAAAGCATTCCAAAGATTTCAAGTTCGTCAAGCAAAACTGCCGAGGTGAAGTCGCACCCGAAGTCGACTCCACCTGCGACTTGGGTCAAGTCGATGACCAAGTCGACCCAGTTAAGAACTTGAAGTTGCTGCGGACAGGCGAAGTCGCACCCGAAGTCGACTCCATCTGCGACTTGGGCGAAGTCGCACCCGAAGTCGACTCCACCCGCGACTTGGGTCGCAACGGTCGAAAAATATTAGAACGTTGGCGCATTAAATGCGCACCACCTACCTTCAAACGTTCGGATTCCCTCCACAATTATAAAAGGCATTCAATGTGAACGAGGGAGGTAGCTGAGATTCATTAACTGTTCATAACTCCTATCTCTAAAGAGCTTCAAGTGATCAAGCCAATCCTTAGAAGAAGAACTTTGCTTCAAACTGCAAGAGCTCAACTGCTGATTCTTCAAAGCCAACTCAACAAGTTCTTCTCTGCGCCAAAACTGCATCTACACAACAGTAACGTGTAGATTCTTTTTGTTATTCTTAATTGTTGTATTGAACTTGATTTAGTTAGGATAACTAAGATCAAGTATAAGCAAAGTAGTGTGTGATTGGAGTGGAACTCATCACCTACTTGTGCTGTGATTTGTTGATGCCCCCTAGAGCTAGAATCTAGAAGAGAGCAGTGGCTCTAGTTGTATTTGTGAAATACAATAGTGGAACCCAAGTCACAAGGGGTGTGTGCTTGGAAGAGTGGAGTAGGGAGGTTGCCCGAACCACTATAAAATCTTGTGTGTTGATTTCTATTTCTGCTCTCTACATTATATTGTTTTCCATTTCGTTTCTTCATTAAGGGGACTAGATTAATCCGGGGTAAAGTTTCTGTTTAAGTTGAAAATTTTAAAATATCCAATTCACCCCTCCCTTCTTGGGCAATTCCCATTAACTCGGGACCAACAAGTGGTATCAGAGCAGGTCTTTGAGTTAAACCAAAGAGATCTATTGATATGGCATCCCAATCGACTTCCGTTCTCGCATTTGCCGAAGGCCAATCATTTACTAGGCCACCATTGTTTGATGGGAACAATTTCGGCTATTGGAAGCTTCATATGAAGCAACTCATCATGGCTACAGATATGGACTCTTGGATTGCAATCCAAGATGGTGTAACCTTGCCTATTGATGAAAGAGCTTCCAAATGGACCGAAGAGGAAGTAAGAACTGTTAAGAGCAATGCTAAAGCTATGAACTCACTGTTTTGTGCTCTTACGGCTTCTAAATATGATAGAGTATCCTCTTGTCTAACCGCAAAAGAAATATGGGATACTTTAACATCTATCTATGAAGGAACTTCTCAAGTCCAAGGGACAAGGACAAACATTCTGATTGGAGAACTGGAAAACTTTAGAATGCTAGAAACAGAAAATATTTCTGAAATGTTTGATAGATTCTTAAAAATTACTAATGCTTTGAAAGGTCTTGGAAAGGCTATATCTAAATCTGAATAGGTTATGAAGATTCTAAGGGCTCTACCGGAATCTTGGACTCCAAAGATTACTGCGATAGAAGAAGCCAAGGACATTAACACATTGAAGCTAGAAGATCTTATTAGCTCATTAATGTCACATAAGCTAATCAAGAAAAGAAATGAAGATCAACATAAAGGCAAGAGAACCATTGCATTGAAAGCGGCACATAACTCAGAATAGTCCACCTCCTCGTCTCACAACGATGATGAAGATATTGCACTACTCACTCGCAAATTTCGAAAGTTTGTGAGAAAAGAAAAGAACTTCAAAGACTTCAAAGAAAGACCACGAAGAGAGAAGAAGAAGGAGATTACAAAATGCTACAGATGTGGCGGTATGGGACATATGCAAGCTCAATGTCCTACACCGGAAGAAAAACCAAAGGATTATCAAGAGAGAAAGGAAGGATATGAAAGCAGAAAATTTCAAAGGTCGAAAGGAAGAGGAATGTATGTGAATGAAGAAACTTCATCAACAAGTAGCTCCTCAACCGACGATTTTGAAGCAGCAAACTGTGCAAGAATATGCTGCATGGCGCGGATTGAGCAAGAAGAAAATCTGTTGTGTTTAAACACAACATAAGTTTTGGAAGAACAAACTACTTCAACAAAGTGCACAAGTAATGAAGAGGTAACTTCCAAACTTTGTCATTCTCAATCTAGTTATTCTTCTTTTCAAGAATGCCTCAAATGTGCTGAATTAGAAGAACTACAACTTGCATATGATTCATTGTATGAGAAAATCAAAAAGCTAGGAAACAAGTTGTCATTAAAGAGACAACAATGTAACTCCGTCATTATTGTAAATGGAAAACTAGCTGAAAGAATAACAAAACTGAAAGAGGAAAATGAATTATTATTGAAAGAAGTAGAGAAACTGAAAAAGGAGAACGAATCCTTAAATGAGTCATTAGCTAAGTTCTCTAATCCAGGAGAAAATGTAAAAATGTTTCTGAACATGACCGCTCAAACAAATAAAAGAGGTATTGGATACTCCACATTTGAGCAAAGAGAAAGTGACAAATCGAATGTGCCAATACTTGGGAAAAATCAAACCAAAACTGCACCTATCTATAAGCCTAAGAGGAAAAATGTTATGTGGACTAGAAGGCCAACTTTTGAACCATTACATACGTGGAGGCTTACTCCTAGATTACCAATGGCTTGCAATTTTTGCAATAAGATGGGTCATAAAATCTATAAATGTAATTTTAAGAAACTATATGACCATGGTGCAAAACTAGTTTGGGTTCCAAGAAACACAAGATTTGGGCTTTCTAAGTTAGAACAACAAAGATTGAATCGGACTACTAACCCAAATGGACCCATAAAATGGGTACCAAAGAGATAAGATTTACTTATTCATTTTTCAGATATGTTTCAAGGCAAAGGCAAGCAATGTTTGGTTCATGGATAGTGGTTGTTCAAGGCATATGACCGGAGAAAGAAGTTTATTTTATAAACTCAAGCCTTGCAACGATGGAACTGTTGCCTTTGGGAATAATGAAAAAGGTAAAATCAAAGGTAAAGGAAATGTTTATAGTATTTCAAATGCATGTATGGAGGATGTTTTATTTGTTGAAGGACTCAAGCACAATCTAATGAGCATTAGTCAATTATGTGACAAAGGATACAAGGTTGTGTTTGAATCATCTATATGTAGTGTATTTGATGGAGAACATATCATGTTTAGCGGAAAAAGACATGAAAATGTATATTTGGTTTCACTTGATGAACTAGATGGTCAATGTCTAATGGCCATTGATAATGATCCATGGGTTTGGCATAAGAGGCTTGGGCATATAAACATGGCAAATATAAAGACCCTATGGAAGAAGAGTTTGGTAGAAGGATTGCCTTTCTCTACCAAAAACGAAATTTCCACCACTAGGCCACTTAAATTGCTACACATGGATCTATATGGGCCATCCAACATTTTAACCATTGGTGGAAAGAAATATGTGTTTTTAATAGTTGATGACTTTTCAAGATTCACATGGGTAATTCTTTTAGCTAACAAAGATGAAGCCTTCTCTATGTTTACAACTTTTGTCAACTTTGTGCAAAATGAAAAACAAAGTATTATTATGACTATAAGAAGTAATCATGGTGGTGAATTTGAAAATAAACGTTCATAGAATTATGCAATGAAAAAGGAATTCATCACACATTTTCTGCACCAAGAACTCCACAACAAAATGGAGTAGTTGAGAGGAAAAACAGAACTATATAAGAGATGGCTAGAACAATGCTAAATGAAAGCAAATTATCCAAGAAATTTTGGGGTGAAGCTGTAAGTATAGCTTGTCATGTTTTAAATCGAGTTACCATTAGAGCAATCTTGAAAAAGACCCCATATGAGCTATGGAAAGGTAGAAAACCAAATATTTCATACTTTCATGCTTTTGGATGCACATGTTATGTTTTGAACAATGGTAAAACCAACTTGGGAAAACTAGATGCCAAAAGTGATGAGGCAATATTCCTTGGGTACTCATCAAATAGCAAAGCATATAGAGTATTCAATAAACGAAACCAAGTTGTAAAAGAGTCGATACATGTTGTATTTGATGAAACTAACCCATGCTTCAAAAGAAAAGATGATTTAAGTGATGCAGATGATATAACAAGTAGTCTTGAAAAACTGCATGTGGAAAAGTAAGAAGACTCCATGGAGGAAAGGGTAAGTGAAGGTAATAACTCCTATAAACCTCCAACTGATTTAAAGTTCAAACATGCTCATCCAATTGAGCAAGTTATAGGGAATGTATATGAAGGTGTAAAAACTAGAAGATCAAAACAAAATATTTGTGGACAATATGCTTTTGTATCCAAAATTGAACCATCCAATATTAATCAAGCTCTTGATGATGAAAATTGGATTGTAGCAATGCAAGAAGAGCTAAATCAATTTGAAAGAAACCAAGTTTGACATCTTGTTCCAAGACCAAAAGATTGTACTGTTATTGGCACCAAATGGGTCTTTAGGAACAAATTAGATGAAAGTGGACTTGTAGTGAGAAACAAAGCTAGACTTGTGGCAAAAGGATACTCACAAGAAGAAGAAATAGATTTTGAAGAATCCTATGCCCCGGTTGCTAGATTAGAAGCTATTCGCATCTTACTAGCTTTTGCATCTCACATGAACTTTAAATTGTTTCAAATGGATGTTAAAAGTACATTTTTGAATGGATATATAAATGAAGAGGTGTATGTTGAACAACCACCTGTATTTGAGGAGAAAGATCAATCTAAATTTGTATACAAATTAACCAAAGCATTATATGGATTAAAAAAAGCTCCAAGGGCTTGGTATGATAGATTAAGCAAATTTCTGATTGATCATGACTTTCAAAAGGGAAAGGTAGACACTACTTTGTTTATCAAGTATAAAGAAAAGGATATATTGATTATTCAAATTTATGTTGATGATATTATTTTTGGTGCTACTAATGAAATTTTTTGTCAAGAATTTTCTGAGCTTATGCAGAAAGAATTTGAGATGAATATGATGGGGGAGCTGAATTTCTTCCTTGGACTGCAAATCAAGCAAGTAAATAAAGGAATTTTCATCAACCAGTCCAAGTATATCAAAGAAATGTTGAAGAAGTTTGGCATGGAGAATAGCAAAGGGGCAAACATGCCTATGAGCTCAACAATCAAAATCGACAAAGATGAAAAAGGAAAAACATTTGATTTAAAATTGTATAGAAGCATGATAGGTTCTTTATTGTATTTAACTTCTTATAGGCCAGATATACTGTTTAGTGTGTGTATGTGCTCAAGATTTCAATCATGTCCAAAAGAATCACACTTGGTAGCTGTGAAAAGAATTTTCAGATATTTAGTAGAGACTACCAATTTAGGACTTTGGTATCCAAAGGGCTCTAATTTTGATCTAATCGGCTACTCGGATGCAGATTTTGCCAGTTACAAAGTAGATAGAAAAAGCACTAGTGGAACATGTCAATTTCTTGGGAACATGTTGGTTTCATGGTTTTGAAGAAAATAAACTAGTGTTGCTCTATCTACGGCGGAAGCCGAATACATTGCCTCCGGGAGCTGTTGTGCCCAATTGCTTTGGATGAAACAACAACTTAGGGACTATGGCATGAATTTTAAAGATATACCTATTAGATGTGATAATACTAGTGCTATATGTTTAACTAATGTGAAACCCCGATCTTAGACACATATATGAAACCCTAGGTAATATGTTAATAAAATATATATTCATGAGTATGGAAAATATGTGAGAATAAAGGTTAAAATAATTATTTATGAAATTCGGATGAATAGTAAAACGTGAATAGTAAACGTGGGATTAAAGAATATGTTAAGTTAATCACTTTGGATTAACTTAATCACAAAAATACAAAAAAAGAAGCTTCCCACAAAAGGACAAAATATCAACTTTTTGATTTATTTAGTATTTTCGGATTTTTATGGATTTTTGTGAAGAAAATGAAGAAAAATTAATATCTTGCAATCCGGACGTTGGATTGAGATGAAATTTTTTATGGATGGCCAAAATATGATGATGAACATGATGAATGGGTTAAGATGTGATGAAAATCACAAATCAAAGGTCAAGATGAAGCGTCAAATAGAGATCGAAAAAGTAGCTTAACTTTTAATTAAAGCTACTTTTGACTTTTTAATAAAAAAAAAATAAAAAAATAAAAAAATTAAATGCAAATGCAGCTGCAATGCAGGGAGTTGCAGGGGCTGTTGACTTTTTGGGCCAAATCCAATGGCCACAAATTAATCTTATCATTAACCAACGGTTAGGATTGATTTAGCCTAAATTAATTAATTTTAAAAATCAAAAAAATAATAAAAAATAGGGCTGAATAGGGTGGCTGGAGCAGGCATAGGGTGGAAGCTCTTGGCTCAATGCAATTTTTAAAATTAAAAAGAAATACCAATTTATAATTAAATACCTCAAAGCTAGGGGGTAAAATCCAATTTTGTGAAAAATCAAAAAGTATAAATAGGGGGAAGGGAGGACGTCCAAAGGCACTCCAAGCTTGAGCAATTCAAGCCATTCCCACCCCCAAATTCGTTTTAAGAGAGAAAGAGGAGGTTAGAGAGAGAAAGGGCAAGTTGGAGGAGAGATTTTCTATTTCAGGTAAGTGACTTCTTCTCAAATTTATTTTGGATGTTAAGTAGGGTAAAATCATGCTTAGATAATGCCTAAGCATGAGAAAATAAGTAAGGTTATAATGCCAAAGTAGAATTATGCCGAAACATCGAAAATTTGGAGCGAAGATAGAGCATTCGGGAAAATCATGTATGATATGTGGAAATAATGCTCCAAATTTAATAAATGATGATTTGGGATGTATGATTATGATAAATATGATGTTGGAATGATGATATATTAATTTCATGATTTTTGGAATTAAGGATTATGCTTAAGTGAATTTATGTTAATTTTTAGTATATGGAGAAAATGATTTATTTGGCCAAGTTAATGATGATAAATTCATAATTCATGAATTTTCCATGATATAATAAGCATAAGCTATGTCATGGTATTTTTTATTTTTGGGAAAAATGTCAATTTTTGGAACCCTTGAACAGTAACCCACGTTGCTGTGAACAGTAACCTCGGGTGAACAGTAAACGTGAATGGATGAACAGTAAACAGCGTATTTTGGGAAAAAATGAGATTTATTTTTATATATTTATGAGGATATATGGATGAAATTTTTAAAGAATTTATGGATAAAAATCCATATAAACGAGTAATGACCAAGTATCTTTATACGATTAACCTCTATGGGAATGAGGTAATGAAAGGTTATAAAGCAAGCATGAAAAGTAAACTAAGACATAGAATGGATGGATAAAATATCCATTTTCCTTGTATAGGGAAAAAGGAAGGAGAATGTTGAGGACACGGACTGAGGAGGTAAGCAAGCAAACATTTTTAAAATGTAATTTTATTCTCAAGTATTTATGAAATGTGTTTAAGGGTGGTCATTCCTATAATGTTTTGATATTGTAAATGTTTATGAGTTTTTATGAAAATTCATGCCGACATATTGATATCATGTGATGTTCATGGACATGTGCACATGTACGATGTATAAGGAAGAGGTTTTGGTGGAGGTAGAAAGCGGATCAGAGGGTCCCCCTTCATTTTCATACATTGATTGAAAAGGAAAGCATGGATTTGAAATTATGTTTTAAGGGATGGTGCAAAGAATTCTCTATATGAGAATGACAAGTTACCTGGTGTAAGAGGTATATAATGCTGGGGAAATCAAAAGTCATGCATGTAGGAACCATGTAGGTGTCAAGAGGAAGAGAGGTTCCACTTGATGAGGCCAAGTCGGAGACAGCCGGTGTATTGGACCATGTTATGTGAGATGTTCCCTGAGCTAGCGTACCCGCACACGAAGGTTTATGTCAGGAGTGGAAAGGAAGCATTTTCACATCCAATGTTTATGAAAAGGTTTCTATTCCATTGATAGTTAATCACTTGCTAAGTGTCTCCTATCGAATGGAGAGAAATGCATTTACGAATGATTTACATGAATGATTTATGAAACGTTTCGAAATATGGTTTACGAAAAGGTTTCTATTCCGTTGGTAGTTGATCACTTGGTAAGTGTCTTCTATCGAATGAAGAGGAATGCATTTAAAATGAAAAATGCTTGCTTATTGAGTTTCGACTCATGTTTTGTTTTCCCAACCTCAGACAGGTGTAGGGAAAGACAAGAAATGAAGGGCACGAGTTGCTAAAGGAAAAGAAGAATCTATAAAGGTTAGTAGATTTTTGTATGAACAGATTCCCTAATGGGATATGATGAGAAAGGACATAGATTGTATGAAATTATGAAGTTATGAATAATATGAGAAGTTGATGATTTATGATGTTATGGATAAGTCCATCATGAATGATGATGAGTATATGTTTATGTGATGAAAGAAAAGAAAAAGAAAAAAAGAAAAATTGGACGAGATCCAATTAAGAACCCGCCGCGTGATCAGGGCAACAATCCTGATTCACACTTACCAATCGACAAGATCCCGGAGTAAGGACAAATGTGACACCTCGGTTCGGGGCGCCACAACTAAAAATCCAGTATTGCATTCTAGGACCAAACATATAGACCTTAGACATCATTTTATTAGAGAACATGTAGAAAATCATGACATATGTTTGGAATATGTAAGAACAGAAGATCAAATTGCAGATATATTCACCAAACCTCTAGCAAAAGAACCATTTTATAAAATTAGAAATGATATGGGAATGCTTGAATTAACTAAGCATAACCTAAGGGGGAGCACCTGTTTAGGGGGAGAAACCCCACCTGTCTCTAACTTTACCCTCTAATTTTTGATATATTGACAAAAAGGGGGAGAAGAGATCGAGATTTGAGTCTAAATGATTTGAGACTATATGGTTTAAGAGATCGGGATTTTGAGTATAAGCTTTTATGAGTAGAAGCTTTTATGATTGCTTTTAAGTTTTCTAGTTGAATGTTTTCAACTTGACTGTTTGCGTAGGTATGATAAAATTTCAAAATGCAAAATTAGCATGTTTTTAAACAATTGAAAGGTATACACTCAAATCGGTTTTGTCAATCATCAAAAAGGGGGAGATTGCTGGAAATATGTGGAAAATAAGCTAAATCTATGTTTTGATGATTAACAAATCAATTTGAGTAAGTCTTGGCTACTAACATGTTTGTGGAAGTGATTAAAGGCTACACATTTGAAGAAAATGAAGCTTGGCAGGTTAAGTCGATTTCCAAGTCGACTCAGGCATCGACTTAAGGCCAAGTCGATCCCCAAGTCGACTTCAGCATCGACTTCAAAATGACATTTCCTTCTAGAGTTGAAGTCAAGACTCCGAAGTGGCGAAGTCGCACCCCAAGTCGACTCCACTTGCGACTTGAGGTGAAGTCGCAGGCCAAGTCGACTCCGGTAGCGACTTGGAGGAGTCATTTTCTGTCCAGAGTTAAAACCGAGAACTGGGGGTGCCAAAGTCGCATCCGAAGTCGACTCAGCATGCGACTTAGCCGAAGTCGTAGACCAAGTCGACTGCGGCATCGACTTCGATCGGACAGAGGAGAAATTTCAGAAGACAAATTGGGATTAGATCGACTTCAAAGCAGAACTAAGTAAAGATGAAGAGCAAGTCAACTCAGATGTTCAAATTGGAACATATGAAGACTAATCCAAGTCCAAAGAAAGCAAGTTGCATAAACTCAACTATTCTAATCAAGATATACTCAACTTGCTCATGAATACAAGATTCAAGACTCAAGGACTCAAGGGTTGCAAATCATGGAGCTAAAGGAAACAAGCTAAAGTGAAGACACAATGATTCAAAGAGAACTAAATCAGGGAAGAACAATAAGACATGAAGAAACCCAAGCAATCAAAAGCATTCCAAAGATTTCAAGTTCGTCAAGCAAAACTACCGAGGTGAAGTCGCACCCGAAGTCGACTCCACCTGCGACTTGGGTCAAGTCGATGACCAAGTCGACCCAGTTAGGAACTTGAAGTTGCTGCGGACAGGCGAAGTCGCACCCGAAGTCGACTCCATCTGCGACTTGGGCGAAGTCGCACCCGAAGTCGACTCCACCCGCGACTTGGGTCGCAACGGTCTGAAAATATTGGAACGTTGGCATATTAAATGCGCACCACCTACCTTCAAACGTTCGGATTCCCTCCACAATTATAAAAGGCATTCAATGTGAACGAGGGAGGTAGCTGAGATTCATTAACTGTTCATAACTCCTATCTCTAAAGAGCTTCAAGTGATCAAGCCAATCCTTAGAAGAAGAACTTTGCTTCAAACTGCAAGAGCTCAACTGCTGATTCTTCAAAGCCAACTCAACAAGTTCTTCTCTGCGCCAAAACTGCATCTACACAACAGTAACGTGTAGATTCTTTTTGTTATTCTTAATTGTTGTATTGAACTTGATTTAGTTAGGATAACTAAGATCAAGTATAAGCAAAGTAGTATGTGATTGGAGTGGAACTCATCACCTACTTGTGCTGTGATTTGTTGATGCCCCCTAGAGCTAGAATCTAGAAGAGAGCAGTGGCTCTAGTTGTATTTGTGAAATACAATAGTGGAACCCAAGTCACAAGGGGTGTGTGCTTGGAAGAGTGGAGTAGGGAGGTTGCCCGAACCACTATAAAATCTTTGTGTGTTGATTTGTATTTCTACTCTCTACATTATATTGCTTTCCATTTTGTTTCTTCATTAAGGGGATTAGATTAATCCGAGGTAAAGTTTCTGTTTAAGTTGAAAATTTTTAAATACCCAATTCACCCCTCCCCTCTTGGGTAATTGCCATTAACTCGGGACCAACAAAAGTATCTAAAAACAAATTTTAAAGCAATGTCGAAGTCCCCGGCAACGGCTCCAAAATACTTGTTCGCAATCTCACCGCAAGTGCACGGGTCATAGATTGTAGGATATAAATTATCAATCCACAGGGAATTCGGGACTATAGATTTTGCTTTTAAACGCTTTCATGTTGGATATGGAGAGTGTGGCGCCCTAAACTGAGACGTCACTTCCGTACCTCAAGACCTTATAGATTGGTAAATGTGAATCAGGATTGTTGCCCTGATCACGCGGCGGGATTTTAATTGGAACTCGTCCAAATTTTTTTTCGTTTCTTCATTCATCATCATTTCATATGTAACATAAGTATTGGTACACTTGTACATATCCATTTTATAACTTCTCAACATGTACTTATACATTAAAGGTCTTCTTGACCTAATCATGGCATTTCCTTTGCATACATACATATAATCAATCATTAGTTCACCTAGAACTCAGAACTTTAAACAAGTTCACATATATATCAACATCCCTGAAAACTTCCATTCATATCATTCCACTCACCAGGGCTAATCCTTTTATCCCACATGGTACTATCTCGTACATTTTCTCCATTTCTTAGGTCCTTGACCGCTTGAGTCTACCTGTACCTGTCTAAGGTTTGGAAAACAAAACGTGTGTGACAACTCAGTAAGCAAGCATTTTATCTTTTAGGGTAAGACTTCCTTGAAAATCATTTCATTAAACATCTTGAACACCTTTTTCTTGAGGACATTTATATGTCCTAAAACATTATCATGAAATTCTTTGTTCATGAGGACAATTTTATGTCCTTGAACGTTATCATAAAATATTTATTCTTAAAATCATTTCCAAGCCACCTCTGGGCTTGTTAAGGCAAAACATCCATGTTTTACCTCTTTATTTAATTACCTTTTGTCTTGAGTGAACATTTTCAATGTTCCAAGACATTTACATAAAACCATCTTTTGCCAGTGGACGTTTTACATCCAAAATATTTTTCTCATAAATTCTTTGGCAAGGGAGGACATTCTCATGTCCTAAAACATTATTTATATAAGCCTTTCTTGGCGAAGGACATTTTATGTCCAAAAATATTTTTCATCATAAAATCCTTTAGTCAAGAGACATTTGATGTCTCAAAACATTTTTCACATAGTTTCCTTTGGCAATGGACATTCATATGTCCACAACCACTTTTATCCCTTAAACTCTTTTAGAAACAGACATTTTTATGTCCACATATGTTCCAACATAAATTTCTTTAGGAAATGGATATTCTCATGTCCAACCATTTTTCCCACATAAACCTTTTGGAAATGGATATTTTTATGTCCAAAACATTTTCCAACATAAACCCTTTTCCAAAATCCCCATCTTGGGGCTTATTTATAGCAAACAAGTCATAAATCTTTTTCATGAAAACTTTTGAATAAGAATCAATTTCTTTTTATTCTTAATATTTATACATTTTGTGTAAAACACCCTGCTTTTAGGGTAACTTATGCATAATGACTCATAAAAATCCAATTTAGGATAATTCTCCATATAAATGCTTTTATATCCCAATCTTTGGGCTTTTGAAAAGTAAAACTTATGCAAACACATTTCTCTCCATCCAGTGGTGACACTTAGCAAGTGATCATGCTACCTTTTGGAAGAGAATCCTTAACAGCACGCTAGCCAGGCGGCTGTTTATTTATCCTGCTCCTATCTTAGGGAGGGCGCCGCTGGCACTCCTGCCATCCCTTAGCGACTTGGCCTTATGTAGAGTGGGCCCCGATCATCCCAACCATGCTCTACAACCTTCCTGTTTCTTGTACTGGTTCACCGTACATTATTATGATGGACCGCAGCCCGTTTGGTTTGAAGAACCACAGACTGCAGCTCATGTCCTTTTAAACCGGTATCACAGACCGCAACCTGCATCCATATTCACAAAAATCTTAGACCGAAGTCTATATCTTTAAAATCATTTTAAAAAACACATCACAGATCGCAGTTCGTGTCAACTTGTAAGCGAGCGCACCACTTTAACAAGTTGTTATTTGAAATCTAATTTTAGGATGACCTTCCTTAAATTCTGTTAGAAACATTTTGAGTAAAATATTTTGATAAATATTTGAAATATTTGAGAAACAACACACTTTAGAAACCTTTTTAATAAAACAACATAGGAGGTTGGTCATCTTTAAATTCCTTTCAACACATCCATATAAACATTTTTCAAAATATTTTCAACATAAATTTCCTTATTGAAAGGAAATCAAAACTTTTCGGATATGATTTCAAAACATATGAACTATGTCCAAATCATTATTTATTATTTAATTATCATGACCTAGAAAAACAAATCTTTTTCATAATTCCAATTCCCTTTTTTTATAACATGATTATTTATCATTAAACATCATAAGAGAAATTCAAAACTTATTTACATTTGTTACTTTGTGAAAAAGGGCAAAATTCCTTTTTTCTTATAAAATACTTTTGAAAAAACATCATAAAGAACTAGTTTACTTAAAAGAAAATTCTTTAAAAAAAAAACCATCGGCATAAAACAAGAAATCCTTTGAAAATGTTATCGTAGAGAACTTGCTTACTCATAAGCAAATTTCTCAATCCATTAACATAAAGCATTGCCAATGTTTGGCAATACTGATGATAAAATCCTTATCTTAAAACGTATTGCTTGCTTCCCATGAAGAAAACCTTGAGGCTTTTCCTTAAAGTCATTCTTTTTCAAAACTTATGACTTTTCATTAAAGCCGTCATTTTCAAAACTCTTGGCTTTTCATTAAAGTCATCATTTTCAAAACTTGTGCTTGCTCATTTGTCAAAACATAAACATAAAAATTTCAATCATATCATCACATAGAAAGAAAACAACATTTTAGAAAGTTCGCTTGCTTACCTAAGATCGCTATAATCCTTTTCTTCCATTCTTCTCCTTGTCTTTGCCTAGATAAATGAAAATAAAATTTTATTTATTTGCATCATCTTAAAATACTTATATTCCTTAGTTTTTCTAACCTATATAAATCCATTTGGACTTATATTACACTAACTTAGCCCACTTGTCTTTCAAGTCGGGCGTTCATACGTATCATAACCTATACATCACATTATTCATTTTTAACACCCTTAGGTAGGGTAAACTTACATACATGTAATAATATTTCATTAAATAATTATTTGGAGGTTCATTACCTCCATTTATCATTTCTAACATATTTTTCATTTTTCACGCATCGTTGCTCATTTTAAGCACCCGTTGTTGCCTTAAGCCTCATTAATCAATCCCAAAGTTTGAGATTAACATCATATAATTCTAAACAGAAATATATTTACAAAATTTATCATGTTTTATGCATTTTTGCACAAAATCACATTACATAAGTTATTTATCACCTATGCATGTTTATCCTTTCACAAATGCCCATTTGGCAACACATATATGAGGCCTTTCATAAAATTTCCAAGTCAGAAACTTAGTCACTAATTCAGCATGATAATTACCCCTAATTATCACTTTATTTAGGGTATTTTTATGAGATTTAAATCCACTAATCATAGGTTTCCAAAACAGCAACTTTGGAACCCATTTTTCACACGTTTAACGTGTTTCTCAACACATAACCATAAACAGTTTTATAAATCAGAATTTTCAGCAATTAATCCAACTTTTCCTAACCCAAATTTAGGCTATTAACATATATATCAATTTGGATCATTTATACATGGTTTTCATATTTATTTTTGATTTGTTTCTCCAACTATCCACATATGCTGAAATCAAGCGTACTGAAATCTCAAAATCTCGAATTAATATCAAATAAAGTATTTTTGATCTGAAATTTCTACCATACCTTAATAACTACATGAATTAACCAAAATAAATATTTTAATCGTAAAAAGTTAAGAATTTATATTTACTTTGGTATTTTTACCTTGCTGGACAGCAGCATCCATTTTCAGTCAGTCTTAATCACGTAAATTATTGGGTATATTTATACCCATCGAAACCTAATTTTTAATTTTTTTTGTGATCCTAAATATGTCTTATATATCTTTTAAAAGTTTCATTCTACAATTCATTGTATAAAAATTATTAAAAATAATTTTCCACAGCTGATCCTGTCACCCATTTTACCCTGTTTAGGTTAATATTCTCGGATTTTTAATTTGAAACGTGCTAAATATTTCAATCTAAAATTTTGGTCTTACCTTAATCATCATATAATTAACTTTTAAACAAAATTTCATGGTGAAAATCCTTCATTTACTACTTCATTCATATTTTGGTTTTTAACATCATATAATTTCCAGATTTGAAGTATAAACTCAAAATAATCATATACTTACTTGATTAAATGGGCGATCCCTCCTTTTCCCCTTTCTTATTCCTTATTTTTCTTCCTTATTGGCTGGGCTAGGGCTGGATGTGCTGCTGTTCTTGGGGGAGATGAAGTTTCAGCACTTGGAAATTTTTCTAAAACCCAAGCCATGTGAATGTGCATGCTCTTGTAGTGCTGGATTTTCCAGCTGTGGGCCCCACTTGTTGCTGCATTTTCCACAGCCATTGAATGCATGTTTATCTCCACTTATGTGCTGGTGAAGTCACAGCTAAGTAAATTCACTTTTTACCATTTTTGAAAAATCAAAAATCTGTTTTAATCACGACCGTCCACCTGTCCAGAAATCACGTCCATTGTTGCCGCCCATTTGCATATTTTTTTCCAACATGATTTTCTTAATCCAAAACTTTCAAAATGTTAATCTCATAATTTCATTCAACCATTTCAAATTTCATCTCAATTCAATTTTCCTAGCTCAAGTTATACCCGTTGGAAGTTAACAGTTGGAATTGAGATGTGATCAATAAATCATTAATCTAATTTCATCAAGGATTTTCATAATCCAATAATCCCATAATACCAAGCCTAACATCATCAATTTCCATTTCAAATTTCACTTGAATCCGCCTTACAGACGTTGAGTTATGAATTTTTCTAGTGTTTTCCAACATAATTCCACAATTTCCATTTTAATCTCCATTAATTAAATTATGGAAATTAAACTAAACGTTCATGCCACATTAGCATATTTTAATCCTCATTATGCCCCTTTAGTCACCTTGACTCATATTGGGCTCCGGCGATTAAATTTTTAATCACCTTTCTTAATTAAACCCTAGTTGCAAAATATCATAAAATCCTAAAATCATCCATACTTTATTTAATTCGCATATAAATCACTTGTATATGTCCAATGCATACATTGGACCCTACATAGGTTGGGGTTTCGCAGAGGGAATATAGCAAATAAAATAAAAAAGTGGAGAGAAAGTACAGTAAATAAAAGGAAAATGAAATAAACAAAATGGGAAGAGAAAATTGCAAATTAAAAATGAGTAGAGAAATGAGAATGCGAGTACCTAGGGTCTAGGATTTCACATGTGTTTTTTGCAACGGGTAGTGGTATAATTATTTAATTTGGATATTGTTTGTTAAAGAAGAACAAACCCTAATTTATCCTTGCACCTTCTCTCGAAACCGATAAGGTGTACCCTAATTTTCTTAACCACCTATTCTCATGGGATTAAGTTAATTAAATTTCATTAAGTTCTGTGGTTTGTTCATGGAATTCCCCAAGGTTATCATGCCTATTCTCATGGTCTTAGATTTTCAGGTTTAATATCTTGATTATCGTATATCAGGCTTCCACCTCTCGGTTTCATCACCTAATATATGGAATTATGCCAAAGTACAGGCCCATGTACAAAGCAAGCATAAAAATTCATAAGATATTAAATTAAAATAATATCCATAATAAAAAAAATAAAATTCCACACCACACTACATTCTACGCATGCTACGTCCTAAACCCTAGATTTAAGGTTTAGCCAAACATGTTAAGTCCGAAATAAAATTAAAATTACAATCCATCTTAAAAAAGACAATTAAAATTAAAAGGGAAAAGATAGAAAAGCTTATTGGTTTGAAGCCCTGAAGGTGTGTCGGCCGCTCCATGCAACTTGCCGGTCTGCCTTTTTCTTGTGCTTTCCACCTCCTTGCTCTCACTTTTTCTCTCAAAATTTTGCCCATGAATTTTCTCTGCTCCGGAGCTCTCTGATTCGAACCCAACTTATGAAAATTTTCTTTATGGTGCTCGTTTGAATTTTCTGCTCCGGTATGCTCTGTGTGAATTTTTTATCTGCTCCCTTCTTAGATATTCTCCTCCACTCTCTTTCTTTATCGGTTGCTCCCCTTTTATAGATGCATACATCAATTTCTGTGGGCCCCACTCATCAATTGTTGTGGCCCCCACTAATCACGTGAATGAGCATCTTCCTTTCAAAATTCTCACGTGAATGGTTTGTGGAAACAAATGGGCAGCTAGATTTGTGGGGTCCACTGGTGATAAATTGCTGCTTTGTGGGGTCCATCATAAATGGCTTTCACGTGGAACGGATGGAAATCATCTGCTTTGTATGGACAGTGATAATTTGTTGTTGTTGCAATTCATGTGATTTCTGCTTTGATTTCATGGGCAAAATATTCACGTGATTATGCTGCTGGAATAACATGTTGATGCTGCATGATAAATGGACGTGGATGATCAAATGCTGGAATTAAATGGACGGTTTGATCTTGCTGCTTGGACGACCAGATTTATGTGGATTAGTTTTTGGATGGCTGCAAAATCAGATGGACATTATCTGGCCGTTGCATTAATTTGTGGGCCACAAATTCACGTGATGCAATGGACATGGGGACATCTTGGATAAATGTATTGCTGCAAGATTTATAGACGTGGGGTCCATAATGATAAAAAAATATTATGCAGCTGTAATTTGTATGCATTCACGTGATCTTGGTGGTGGAAAATAAGTGGGAAATCTGATTTTGGTGGGGTCCGTGGCTACTAAAAAAAGTGGATGGACAGTGTGGGCAAATGGGAAGTGATCAGATGATGTGCTGCTTGACATTGCATTTTATGTGATGGCTATTGCATTTTGCATTTTGCATTTCACGTGGATTGCTATTGCACTGTGAATTGCTGTTGCACTTTGCATTTCACGTGATGGCTATTGCATTGGGGTCCACCTAAATAAAAATTCTGCAGCCGTGAGTTATGGAATTCACGTGAATGGCAAGAGAATTAAATGGGTTGCTGTGAAACCCCAATCTTAGACACGTATAAAATCCTAGGGTTGTAAACCCTAGGTAATGTATTAATGAAATATATATATTCATGAAATATGAAATTATGAGGGAGTAGATGTTAAAATAATTAATTATGAAATTCGGATGAATAGTGCACGTGAATAGTGAAACGTGAATAGTAAATATGGGATTAAGGAATATGTTAAGTTAATCACTTTGGATTAACTTAATCACAAAAAGACAAAAAAGGAAGCTTCCCACAAAAGGAAAAAATAGCAACTTTTTGATTTATTTAGTATTTTCGGATTTTTATGGATTTTTGTGAAGAAAATGAAGAAAAATTCATATCTTGCAATCCGGATGTCGGATTAAGATGAAATTTTTTATGGATGGCCAAAATACGATGATGAACATGATGAGTAGTCTAAGATTGATCAAAAATCATGAATTAAGGGTCAAGATTCAACGTCATTTGAAGATAAAAAAGGTAGCCCACTTTTCATTAATTATAATTTGACTTTTGGGTTATTTTTAATTAATTAAAAATCAAAAAAATTAAATGCATATCTGCAATGACAGCTAGGATGTGGACATGCATGGACTTTTGGGGCCAAATCCAATGGTCCAAATCCATCATTATCAAAAATCAATGGCTAAGATTGAATTAGCCTAAAATAATTGATTTTAATAAATCAAAAAATTATAAAAAATAGGGCTGCCATAGGGGAGGCGTGAACAGTATCTAGGGTGGCTGCACATGGCTCAAAGCACCTTTTGAAATTAGAAAAAAATACATTTACAATTTAATACCTCAAGCAAGGGGGGGTAAAATCCAATTTGATGAAAAATTAAAAAGTATAAATAGAGGGCATGGGGTGAACGACCAAAGCACTCAAACCCAGCTCCATTTGAGCATTTTTTACCCCCACCACGTTTGAGCCTTGAGGAGAAAGAAGAGGAGGAAGTTAGAGAGAGAAAGTGCGAGAAAAAGTGGAATATCTCCACTTCGGGTAAGCAATTTCTTTCCAAATTTCTTTTGCATGTTAAGTAGGGTAAAACCATGCTTAGATAATGCCTAAACATGAGAAAATAAGTAAAGTTATAATGTTTAATTGGAATCATGCCGAAACATCGAAAATTTGGAGCAAAGATGGAGCATTCGGGAAGATAGCATATGATATGTGAAAATAATGCTCCAAAATTGATAAATGATGATTTGGGATATATGAATATGATAAATATGATGTTGGAATGATGATATATTAATTTCATGATTTTTGGAATTAAGGATTATGCTTAAGTGAATTTATGTTGATTTTTAATATATGGAGAAAATGATTTATTTAGCCAAGTTAATGATGATAATTTCATAATTCATGAATTTCCCATGATATACTAAGCATAATCTATGTCATGGTATTTTTTATTTTTGGAAAAAATATCAATTTTTGGAACCCATGAACAGTAACCCACGTTGATGTGAACAGTAACCTCGGATGAACAGTAATTGCTACAGTAACCATGAACAGTAACAGCGTGATTTTGGGAAAAAGTTGAGATTTATTTTTATATTTTATGAGGATATATGGATGAAATTTTCAAAGGATTTATGGATAAAAATCCATATAAATGAGTAATGACTAAGTTTCTTTATACTATTAACCTCTATGGAAATGAGGTAATGGATAATTATAAAGCATGCATGGGAAGTACACTAAGACATGATATGATATAGATAAAATATAATTTTTCCTTGTATAGGAAAAGGAAAGGAAATGGTGGAGGACACAGACTGAGGAGGTAAGCAAGCAAATCCTTTTGAAAATGTGATTTTATTTGCAAGTATTTATGAAATGTGTTTAAGGGTGGTCATTCCTATAATGTTTTGAAATGATGAGTGTTTATGAGTTTTTATGAAAAGTCATGCCGTCATATTGATATCATGTGATGTTCATGGACATGTGCACATGTATGATGTATAAGGAAGAAGCTATGGTGGAGGTAGAAAGTGGATCAGAGGGTCCCCTTCACTATTGCCGAGTCGTATGGGCTGTGTGCCGACGGCGTCCTCCCCAGAGGTGGAGGTAAAGGAATGTTATGTTTGAATAAATGCATTGCATTTTCATACATGGATTGAAAGGAAAATATGGATTTGAAATTATGTTTTTAAGGGATGGTGCAAATAATTCTCTACATGAGAATGACAAGTTAATTGGTGTAAGAGGTATATAATGCTGGGAAAATCAAAAGTCATGCATGTAGGAACCATGTAGGCGTCAAGAGGAAGAGAGGTTCCTCTTGATGAGGCCAAGTCGGAGACAGCCGGCGTATTGGACCATGTTATGTGAGATGTTCCCTGAGCTAGCGTACCCGCACACGAAGGTTTATGTCAGGAGTGGAAAGGAAGCATTTGCACATCTAATGTTTATGAAAATGTTTCTATTCCATTGATAGTTGATCACTTGCTAAGTGTCTCCTATCGAATGGAGAGAAATGCATTTACGAATGATTTACATGAATGGTTTATAAAAGGTTTCGAAATATGATTTACGAAAAGGTTTCTATTCCGTTGGTAGTTGATCACTTGCTAAGTGTCTTCTATCGAATGGAGAGGAATGCATTTAAAATGAAAAATGCTTGCTTATTGAGTTTCGACTCATGTTTTGTTTTCCCAACCTCAGACAGGTGTAGGGAAAGACAAGAAATGAAGGGCACGAGTTGCTAAAGGAAAAGAAGAATCTACAAAGGTTAGTAGATTTTTGTATGAACAGATTCCCTAATGGGATATGATGAGAAAGGACATAGATTGTATGAAATTATGAAGTTATGAATAATATGAGAAGTTGATGATTTATGATGTTATGGATAAGTCCATCATGAATGATGATATGTTTATGTGATGAAAGAAAAGAAAAAGAAAAAAAGAAAAATTGGACGAGATCCAATTAAGAACCCGCCGCGTGATCAGGGCAACAATCCTGATTCATGTTTACCAATCGACAAGATCTTGGAGTAAGGACTATGTGGACGCTTCGGTTCGGGGCGCCACAGTTGCTGATTTGAATGGTTGGATCACGTGAAATGCCATTGCTGGATTTTACTGGGTGGACGGCTGAAAAATGCTGATCGCGTGATTTTGGTTGATGGAAAATGAACGGCCGGATGCAGCATTTTTAATGCATGATGGATGGCTAGAGAATTGTTGATCACGTGATTTTGTGTATGGGTTTAATGGGGTCCATAAGCTGATTTGCTGATTTTTGAATGGTCTAGATTGTGAGATAAAAAAATCTGGATTTCTGCATGGGCCCACTTGCATGGACGGTGCTGATTTATGCATGCTTTGGACGGTGTTGATTCCTGTCCGTGATCTTGTGGGGCTCACTTGGTGTATTTTGTTTTCCTGCATAAAAAATATTTAAAATCATTAATTTGCCAAAATCATTAGTGAGTTATAAAAATTATTCCAAGCCCATGGCAATAAATAAAACCAAAAGATTATAAAAATTGTTTAAATTGCTTGAAATTAATATTTAATACCCAAAAGTTGCAAAACCACATTTTAAACCGAATTTCATATTGATTTCAATTAATTACCCACTAAATTGGTATAAAATGTCCACAAAATATGTTACCAAATTTCAATTATCAGCCCTATGGGACATGGATCACTAAGATCCTGGAGAATTTTGAGGTCAATATTGAAGGAGAGCCATTCGAGGTATTGAAGTCGACGAATGCAATCAACAAGGCTTTGCTCCAAAGAATGAACTTTGATGTGGATCAACTCAGGGTAGAGCGGATCAGGCAAAGAATGGGTGTACCGGCTCAAGAAGAAGCCGGAGGAGCACATGTTGAGGGGGAGCAGCCCCCGCCATCACCAGAACCTCAACTCGCTCTATCTCCACCACATGATGCTACCGAGGAGCCCGTGTTGCCACATTCACATGGGTCTTGCTCACCTAGAGGATCGGAGATCCCTGCCCCAGCTCCACGCCACCATCTTGGGACAACTCCGTCAATGCAATTCAAGAACATCTTCAGCAGCTCGAGGATCGCCTGACTTCTTAGATCGTCGGGGTCCTCAATGCAGTGATGGATATGCACTCCAGGTAGGATCGTATGGAACAGGAGCTCTGTACGATCAAATACAGATTGGCATCCGAAAACGACAGGGCTCGGCCAATACCCGAACTAGATCCATTCGAGAGCGAATCCGTGCGCCGAGTGTTGGAAACAATGTTCAAAATAAAACAAATTGGCCAAGGATTGAGTTTTGATGATTAACAAGAACTAGTTTGAGTATATATATATATATATGACTAATATGTTTGCCAAGTGTTTAAGGAAAGCAGAGAAGTCAAGTCGATCTTCGAGTCGACTTGAACTTCGACTTGGGAGTGAAGTCGATAGTGAAGTCGACTCCACTAACGACTTCAAACAAGCCAAAACTGGACAAAGTTGAAAATGGAATTCTGACGAGTGAAGTCGCAAGCCAAGTCGACTCCACATGCGACTTGGGTAGTCAAGTCGCATACGAAGTCGACTCCAGCATCGACTTCGAAGTACACAAAATGTCCAGCGTTGAAATCTGGCTCCCGAAGATGCGAAGTCGCAGACGAAGTCGACTCCAAAGTGCGACTTGGGCGAAGTCGCAAACCAGGTCGACTCCAACTTCGACTTGAGAAGTTTTGAAGTCCAAGATGAAGATTCAAGCATATCCAAGACATCCATTTGAAGTTTCTCACATACAAATGAGCTTTAAAGACTATTCTTAAAGTGAGAATCCAAGTTCAAGTTCAAATCAAGTCTATCAAGCTCAAAGCAAATCTTCAAGCTAGCTTCCAAATGGAGTAAAAACCAAGTCATGAAGACCCAGTGAGTCCAAAGCAAAGCAAGGAACATACATATATTGTGCAAGGACCCAAAGCTTTCAAATGGTTTGCAAGATTCAAGACATTTCAAGAAGATCAAGGCGTTTCTGCAATAGACCAAGCCAAGTCGCAACCCAAGTCGACTTCAGGATCGACTTGAGTTGAAGTCTGAAAGCCAAGTCGACCCAAGTCTCAGACTTGAGTTTCTGAAGAACCCAAGTCGCAGGCCAAGTCGACTCCATGTGCGACTTGGAAGCCAAGTCGCAGGCCAAGTCGACTTCATCTTCGACTTGGAGTATAACGGTCAAATTTTTGACCGTTGGAGTTCATTTATTGCACGCCAACTACTTCTACAACGTTCAAATTTTCCTCTATCTATAAAAGGACATTCAAATGAACGTGAGAAGTACAAGAGACACTACTCTAAAGATCAAAGAAAGAAAAGAAGTGCAAGAAAGACTTTCAAATATCTTTTCTCCATATTTGAGTGTTTCAAAGGAAGAAAGAGCTTCAAACTGCAAGTTGCTTCAACAATCATCATTCAAGCTACTTTTGATTTCTTCCTCGAGCTCAAAACTGCCTACACAAATCTGTAAAGTGTAGTTTTTATTCATTTCTTTATTTGGTTGTATAAATCTTGATTTAGCTTGGGTAGCTAAGATCAAGTGTATGCAAAGTAGGGTGTGATTGGAGTGAGACTCATCACCTACTTGTGCAAGTGATTGTATATGCCCCCTAGAGCTTTGAATCTAGAAGAGAGCAAGTGGCTCTAGTTGTATATGCCCCCTAGAGCTTTGAATCTAGAAGAGAGCAAGTGGCTCTAGTTGTTATGCCCCCTAGAGCTTTGAATCTAGAAGAGAGCGGTGACTCTAAGTGTATTCGTGGAATACATAGTGGAACCCAAGTCACAACGGAGTGTGAGCTTGGAAGAGTGGAGTAGGGAAGGTTTGCCCGAACCACTATAAATCTTGTGTTCTACTTATTTTTACTGCTTTATCTTATTTGCTCTCCATTCGCTTAAAAAGGGGATTAACTTTTTCAAGGGGTTAAGATTTTTAAGTTTACAAAAGAAATTTTAAAGAACCCAATTCACCCCTCCCCTCTTGGGTTAGGCCATCAACTCGGGACCAACAAGTGGTATCAGAGCAGGTCTTTGAGTTTATCAAAGAGATCTTATTGAAATGGCATCCCAATCTACTTCCGTTCCCGCATTTGCTGAAGGCCAATCCTTTACAAGGCCACCGTTGTTTGATGGGAACAATTTTGGATATTGGAAGCTTCGTATGAAGCAACTCATCATGGCTACCGATATGGACTCTTGGATTGCTATCCAAGATGGAGTAATACTGCCTACCGATGAACGAGCTTCCAAATGGACCGATGAGGAAGTAAGAATAGTGAAGAGCAATGCCAAAGCTATGAACTCCTTATTTTGTGCTCTCACTGCTTCCGAGTATGATAGAGTATCCTCTTGCTTAACCGCCAAAGAGATATGGGATACACTAATCTCTATCTACGAAGGAACTTCTCAAGTCCAAGGGACGAGAAGGAATATTTTGATTGGAGAACTAGAGAACTTTAGAATGCTAGAAACAGAAAATATTTCTGAAATGTTTGCTAGATTCTCTAAGATTACTAATGCTTTAAAAGGTCTTGGAAAAGCAATATCTGAATCTGAGCAGGTCATGAAGATTTTAAGAGCTCTACCCGAATCATGGACTCCAAAGATCACTGCAATTGAAGAAGCCAAAGACCTCAACACGCTGAAGCTTGAAAACTTAATTAGCTCACTTATGTCACATGAGCTAATTAAGAAAAGGAATGAAGATCAACACAGGGGCAAAAGAGCAATTGCCTTAAAAGCCGCACAAGACACCGATGACACATCTTCTTCTCAAAATGACGACGAGATTGCTCTACTCACAAAACGATTCAGAAAATTTGTGAGGAAAGGCAAAAATTTCAGAAGCTTCAAAGAAAGAACTCCCCAAGAGAAGAAGAAAGAATCAACCAAGTGCTACCGATGCGGCGGTTCGGGACATATGCAGGCTCAATGTCCAACTCCCGAAGAAAACAAGGCAAAAGAACAAAGAAAGGATCGAGGGAACAATAGAAGATTTCAGAAATATAAAGGAAGAGGCATGTACGTAAATGATGAAGAATCTACGACGAGTAGCTTCTCAACCGATGACATAGAGGCGGAAGAATGTGCAAGAATTTGCTGCATGGCACAAATCGAGCAAGAAGAACAAATTACCTCAACAAAAGACACAAGCAATGAAGAGGTAAGTTCCAAACTCTCCCTTTCTAATTCAAGTTATTCTTCCTCTCATGAATGCCTCAAATGTACTGAATTAGATGAACTACAAACTGCATATGATTCATTATATGAAGAAATGAAGAAATTAGGAAGCAAGTTTACAATTAAGAAGAGACAATGTGATGCAACAATAATTGTAAATGGTAAACTTGCAGAAAGATTAGTCAAATTGAAAGATGAAACTGAATTGCTGAAAATGAAGAACAAATCATTAAATGAATCATTAGCTAAGTTCTCTAATCCAGGAGAAAATGTTAAAATGTTTCTGAATATGACCTCCCAAACACATAAAAGAGGTCTTGGGTATCATACATTTGAGCAAGGAGAAAGTAGCAAATCAAATGAACAAATACTTGAGAAAAATCAAACTAAAAATACATCTATATACAAGCCACAAAAGAAAAATTTTAAGTGGACTAGAAGACCAATGATTGAACCTTTGCATGCTTGGAAACCTACTCCAAGATTACCTTTGGCTTGTAATTTCTGCAATAAGATGGGTCATAAAACTTACAAATGTAATTTTAAGAAACTATATGACCATGGTGTTAAATTAGTTTGGGTTCCAAGAAACACAAGATTTGGGCTTTCAAAGTTAGATCAACTTAGATTAGATTCTATTACTAACCCAAATGGACCCATAAAATGGGTACCAAAAAGATAAGATTTATTTCCTTATTTTTCAGATATGTTTTAAGGCAAAGGCAAACAATGAATGGTTCATGGATAGCGGTTGTTCAAGGCATATGACCGGTGAAAGAAGTTTGTTTCATAAACTTAAGCCTTGCAACGATGGAATGGTTGCCTTTGGAAATAATGAAAAAGGTAAAATTAAAGGTAAAGGAAATATACTTAGTACCTCAAATGCATGCATGGAAGATGTTTTGTTTGTTGAAGGACTCAAACACAATTTAATGAGTATTAGCCAATTATGTGATAAAGGATATAAAGTTGTGTTTGAATCATCTATATGTAATGTATTTGATGGAGAACATATCATGTTTAGTGGTAAACGACATGGAAATGTTTATTTGGTTTCACTTGATGAATTGAATGGTCAATGTCTTATGGCCATTGATAATGATCCATGGGTTTGGCATAAAAGGCTTGGACATGTAAACATGGGAAATATAAAGACCCTTTGGAAAAAGAATTTGGTAGAAGGATTACCAAAGTTGAAATATGACAAAGACAAAATTTGCAAGGCATGTCAATTATCAAAACAACCCAAGATGCCTTTCTCTACCAAAAAGGAAATTTCCACCACAAAGCCACTTGAATTACTACATATGGATCTATACGGGTCATCCGACATTCTAACCATTGGTGGAAAGAAATATGTATTTGTCATAGTTGATGATTTTTCAAGATTCACTTGGATAATTCTCTTAGCTAGTAAAGATGAAGCCTTCTCTATGTTTGCAACTTTTGTGAATTTGGTGCAAAATGAAAAACAGAGTACTATTGTGACCATAAGAAGCGATCATGGTGGCGAATTTGAAAACAAACGATTCATGGAATTTTGTAATGAAAAAGGAATTCACCACACATTTTCTGCACCAAGAACTCCACAACAAAATGGAGTAGTTGAAAGGAAAAATAGAACTATACAAGAGATGGCTAGAACTATGCTAAATGAGAGCAATCTATCCAAGAAATTTTGGGGTGAAGCTGTGAGTACAGCTTGTCATGTTTTGAATCGTGTTACCATTCGAGCAATCTTGAAAAAGACTCCATATGAACTTTGGAAAGGAAGGAAACCAAATATATCTTATTTTCATGTTTTTGGATGTACATGTTATGTTTTAAACAATGGAAAAGTCAACTTGGGAAAATTAGATGCCAAAAGTGATGAGGCTATATTCCTTGGTTATTCATCAAATAGCAAAGCATATAGAGTATTCAATAAACGAAATCAAGTTGTAGAAGAATCCATACATGTTGTATTTGATGAATTTAACCAAACTCCGAGAAAGGAGGATGAACTAAGTGATGCAGATGAGACGAAAGGCAAAGAACAACCAAAGGAACTCGAGCTCAAGCCAGAAAATCCAGAGGAGGAAGAGGTAAGTGAAGGTAATGAATCTTACAAACCTCCAACTGATTTAAAGTTTAAAAATGCCCATCCAATTGAACAAGTTATTGGAAACATATATGAAGGAGTAAAAACTAGAAGATCAAAACAAAACGTTTATGGCCAATATGCGTTTGTATCGAAAATTGAACCAAATACCATTGAACAAGCTCTTAATGATGAAAATTGGGTTATTTCAATGCAAGAAGAGCTAAATCAATTCGAAAGAAACAATGTATGGCATTTAGTTCCTAGACCAAACAATCATACAGTCATTGGTACAAAATGGGTATTTAGGAACAAATTAGACGAAAGCGGTCTTGTAATTAGAAACAAGGCAAGATTAGTAGCCAAAGGGTATTCCCAAGAAGAAGGAATTGATTTTGAAGAATCATATGCACCCGTGGCTAGATTAGAAGCCATACGCATCCTACTAGCATTTGCTTCTCATATGAACTTCAAATTGTTTCAAATGGATGTAAAAAGCGCATTTTTGAATGGTTATTTGAATGAAGAAGTATATGTTGAACAACCCCCTGGTTTTGAAGAAAAGGATCAATCAAAGTATGTTTATAAATTAACCAAAGCGTTATATGGACTAAAACAAGCACCAAGAGCTTGGTATGAAAGGTTAAATAGATTCTTGATTGATCATGAGTTTCAAAGAGGGAAAGTAGACACTACTTTATTCATCAAGTACAAAAATAAAAATATTTTGATTGTACAGATTTATGTGGATGACATAATATTCGGTGCTACTGATGAAAATCTTTGTCAAGAATTTTCTAAGATAATGCAGAATGAGTTCGAAATGAGCATGATGGGAGAATTAAATTTCTTCCTTGGACTACAAATCAAGCAACAAAGTGAAGGAATATTTCTGAACCAGTCCAAGTATGTCAAAGAGATGCTCAAGAAATTTGGAATGCAGAATAGCAAAGGGGCAAACACTCCAATGAGCTCAACAATCAAAATCGACACGGATGAAAACGGTAAAAGTATCGATCAAAAGCTTTATAGGAGCATGATAGGATCTTTGCTTTATCTAACTGCTTCTAGACCCGATATCTTATTTAGTGTTTGTATGTGTTCTAGATTTCAAGCATGTCCCAAAGAATCACATCTACTTGCTGTGAAAAGAATTTTTAAATATTTGATGAAAACCACAAACCTTGGACTATGGTATCCAAAGGGGTCAACCTTTGATCTAATCGGCTATTCGGATGCAGACTTTGCCGGATATAAAGTAGATAGAAAAAGTACCAGTGGAACTTGTCAATTTCTTGGACATATGCTAGTTTCATGGCATTCAAGAAAACAAACAAGTGTTGCATTATCTACTGCGGAAGCCGAATACATAGCCGCCGGTAGTTGTTGTGCCCAATTACTTTGGATGAAACAGCAATTAAAGGATTATGGTATTGATTATGTTGATATTCCTATTAGATGTGATAATACAAGTGCAATTTGTTTGACTAAAAATCCTGTATTGCATTCTAGAACCAAACATATTGATGTGAGACATCATTTTATTCGTGAACATGTTGAAAATCATGATGTGTGCTTAGAATATGTAAAAACAGAAGACCAAATCGCTGATATCTTTACCAAACCTCTAGCCAAAGATTCATTTTGTAAGATTAGGAATGATATGGGGATGATAGAGCTTAACTAAGGAAAAATGCATAAGAAAATTAAAATTGGAAAATGTCAAGTCGATGAGTCAAGTCGACTCCAGGGACGCCAGGTCGACTCCGCTTCATAAGCGAAGTCGACTCCGCTAGGGTCGAAGTCGACTCCGCCCCCAGGCGAAGTCGACTCCAGAAGGACCGAAGTCGACTTCGCCTAGGGCAAGTCGACTCCGCGAGCGCGACCGTCCGACTTCCGCATCTCTTCTCTTCTTCCCTTTCTCTCTTCTTCTCTCTCATTTTCCCGCGCCTTCTCCTCTCTGTTTTTCCCCTCCGGCGACAAAATCCTCTCTGTTTTCCCTTTTCTCTCTGACAACCTCCATTTCCGGCAACTCCTCTCTCCTCCGGCGACCCTCTCCGTCTCTCTCTCTCTCTTGTTCTCTCCCAACTCTCTCAGCTCTCTCTCTCAAAGTACTTTCAAATCTCCATTTTCTTTTTCTCTCACAGATTCCAAACTCCAAAACTCCAATTTCAATGGCTCCAAAAGCTAAAACTCCTAAACTAGCAGTCAAAAAGCCAATCCAACGGCCAGTGCCTAGGCCATCCCAATCCTCCACAGAGGAAGATATTCCTAGAAGAGCAAGGACTCCATCCAAACGAGTTAGAGAGGAACCATCAACCTCGACGGGTAGACGGGTTCGATTCCAGACAACAACCCAGTCAACTGATAGAGCCCCACGATCAGAAAGCCAACCTGAAAGCTCGTATTCTTCAAGGATTCCTATCGAGAAGGGGCAAGTTCTAAAAATGCCCACTACTTATTTCAGGACAGAGCTACAACATAGTCGCTTCTACAGAAACTTCTATGAACGAAAGGTATTCATTCCTAAGATCATAGATTTCAAGTTCCTCAACGACTATGAGTTCGACATAGAAGAGTTGTTGGATTTCCAAGGATGGATACAACTATTCAAATCCGATGAACGGATCTATCCTGATCTCACAAGACAGTTTTATTATTTATGGGACAATACCAAGTTTTGCACTTATGTCAAAGGCACTGAAATAAATTTTGGGAGTAGCGACTATCCAGATCAAGATGAAACTTTGAGAAGAATTGGAAATATTCTTCAAGTACCTTTTGATGAAGAGAGGCTTCCCAAGGATCTAACTATGGACAAGATCTACAATGAGTTAACCAAAAGCAACAAGTACCATGCAGGCACCAAATTCCTACATTACATGGATCTTTCTCCCAGACTCAGGGTTATCCGTCTATTGATCGCCCACTGTATTTTGCCAAAAGGAGGCGGAAGGAATCAATTGAATCCACAAGAAGCAATGATCTTGTGGAAATTAGTGAACAAAGTCAAGATCAGTCTTCCCAGACTATTCCTAGAAGCCTTAGCATCCAGGAAAGACAATCCTAGAGGCGTGTTACCTTATGGATCTTGGATCACCAAGATTTTTGAGCGGGTTGAGCTCGACATTGACGGGGAACCATTTGAAGTCCCCAAGACAACCAACGCTATTAACAAGGCTTTGCTCCAACGCATGAAAATCAATTTGGAGCAGTTTAGGGATGATCGCATCCGAGAGAAGCTTGGCGAGCCAGTCCAAGAACAAGAGGACAATGCACAAGCTGAGGGGGAGCAAGCTCCCGAGGCATCACCTGAACGGCCTGCATCTCCTCTGTCACACGGATCACATTCTCCTCAAGGATCCGTTGCACCCGAACATGTGCCGCCTACTTCAGATCAAATGGCTATACTTCAAAGCCTCAAAAACGAGATCTTGGAAGCTATGGGTCATCAAGAAGATAGGATGACTAGCCTAGTGACCGGTGTGCTGAATGCTATCACTGATATGCATTCCCGACAAGATCACATGGATCGGGAACTGCGTACCATCAAATATCACCTCGCCTCCGGACGTCACAAGAAGAGGCCTATGCCCGAACTCGATCCATACGAATCGGGTTCAGTTCATAAAGCAGCATCTCCCGATCATGATATCTCCATCTACTCATCTGCCCAAAATCGTCCCATCAAACCAATCTTATATCCGATCTCACAATTTCAATTCACAAAATCATTAAAAGTTGATCGATTTTTGATAGATTGACAAAAAGGGGGAGAAAGATAGGTTAGATTTAGGTTAGATTTGAGTGTTTTTTTGGTTGGGTAGTTTGTATCTAGGATAGTTTCATTTATGCTTCATTGTATTCTGTAATGAAACTTCATATATATGAAATGATGTTTGGTTTATTTGATATGATAACTGGTTTATGATTGATATGATTGATATATTTGATAAGTGATTGCAATTTCTATAAATACAAAGTATTCTTAATGATTAATACTCAATATATGGCTTGAAAGGTATTCAAGCATATTCTATGCCAAAATGACTAATGTTCTGAAAAAGTTCTCAACTCTAAATTATATGTTCAAGGAATATACTCTGTTTTCTCAAATAAACATGTTTGAATTTTTGAAAGGTATCAACTCAAAATAAAGTTTTGTCAATCATCAAAAAGGGGAGATTGTTGGAAACAATGTTCAAAATAAAACAAATTGGCCAAGGATTGAGTTTTGATGATTAACAAGAACTAGTTTGAGTATATATATATATATATGACTAATATGTTTGCCAAGTGTTTAAGGAAAGCAGAGAAGTCAAGTCGATCTTCGAGTCGACTTGAACTTCGACTTGGGAGTGAAGTCGATAGTGAAGTCGACTCCACTAACGACTTCAAACAAGCCAAAACTGGACAAAGTTGAAAATGGAATTCTGACGAGTGAAGTCGCAAGCCAAGTCGACTCCACATGCGACTTGGGTAGTCAAGTCGCATACGAAGTCGACTCCAGCATCGACTTCGAAGTACACAAAATGTCCAGCGTTGAAATCTGGCTCCCGAAGATGCGAAGTCGCAGACGAAGTCGACTCCAAAGTGCGACTTGGGCGAAGTCGCAAACCAGGTCGACTCCAACTTCGACTTGAGAAGTTTTGAAGTCCAAGATGAAGATTCAAGCATATCCAAGACATCCATTTGAAGTTTCTCACATACAAATGAGCTTTAAAGACTATTCTTAAAGTGAGAATCCAAGTTCAAGTTCAAATCAAGTCTATCAAGCTCAAAGCAAATCTTCAAGCTAGCTTCCAAATGGAGTAAAAACCAAGTCATGAAGACCCAGTGAGTCCAAAGCAAAGCAAGGAACATACATATATTGTGCAAGGACCCAAAGCTTTCAAATGGTTTGCAAGATTCAAGACATTTCAAGAAGATCAAGGCGTTTCTGCAATAGACCAAGCCAAGTCGCAACCCAAGTCGACTTCAGGATCGACTTGAGTTGAAGTCTGAAAGCCAAGTCGACCCAAGTCTCAGACTTGAGTTTCTGAAGAACCCAAGTCGCAGGCCAAGTCGACTCCATGTGCGACTTGGAAGCCAAGTCGCAGGCCAAGTCGACTTCATCTTCGACTTGGAGTATAACGGTCAAATTTTTGACCGTTGGAGTTCATTTATTGCATGCCAACACTTCTACAACGTTCAAATTTTCCTCTATCTATAAAAGGACATTCAAATGAACGTGAGAAGTACAAGAGACACTACTCTAAAGATCAAAGAAAGAAAAGAAGTGCAAGAAAGACTTTCAAATATCTTTTCTCCATATTTGAGTGTTTCAAAGGAAGAAAGAGCTTCAAACTGCAAGTTGCTTCAACAATCATCATTCAAGCTACTTTTGATTTCTTCCTCGAGCTCAAAACTGCCTACACAAATCTGTAAAGTGTAGTTTTTATTCATTTCTTTATTTGGTTGTATAAATCTTGATTTAGCTTGGGTAGCTAAGATCAAGTGTATGCAAAGTAGGGTGTGATTGGAGTGAGACTCATCACCTACTTGTGCAAGTGATTGTATATGCCCCCTAGAGCTTTGAATCTAGAAGAGAGCAAGTGGCTCTAGTTGTATATGCCCCCTAGAGCTTTGAATCTAGAAGAGAGCAAGTGGCTCTAGTTGTTATGCCCCCTAGAGCTTTGAATCTAGAAGAGAGCGGTGACTCTAAGTGTATTCGTGGAATACATAGTGGAACCCAAGTCACAACGGAGTGTGAGCTTGGAAGAGTGGAGTAGGGAAGGTTTGCCCGAACCACTATAAATCTTGTGTTCTACTTATTTTTACTGCTTTATCTTATTTGCTCTCCATTCGCTTAAAAAGGGGATTAACTTTTTCAAGGGGTTAAGATTTTTAAGTTTACAAAAGAAATTTTAAAGAACCCAATTCACCCCTCCCCTCTTGGGTTAGGCCATCAACTCGGGACCAACACCGAGATCCAACTCCTAACCTAGTCTCATCTTTCTATTCCTCGGCCCACATTCAACCTATCCGACCGACTCCTTATCCAATCTCAGCTTTTCAGTTTACCAAATATCTTTGAGTCGACTCCTATTTGATCTATTGACAAAAAGGGGGAGAATAGTTGAGTTTGTTTTTATCTTTTAGGATTTTGGGTTTGGTAGTTTGTATATAGGTTTGCATTTAGTTTGCATTTTCTTTTTGAAACTTATATAAAATTTTCTGATTATATATGAAAAAGTTTGTTTATGCTCTGTTTGTTTATGTTTTGTTCTTATACAAATTAAAATGCTTGTATGAATGGTTTTAACTTGTGACTTATTGGAAATGAAATATGCAAATGTTGAAAATGGAATATGTATGTTAATTTCATTAAGTTCAAAATGCAAATGGCCTATGATTATCCTAAAAATATCAAAACAAGATAAAATGGGATGTATTAAAGATATTGAAAGGTATATACTCAAATCGGTTTTGTCAATCATCAAAAAGGGGGAGATTGTTTGAAACAAGTGTTGAAATCAAAGGTAAAATAACCAACGTATATGTTTTGATGATTAACAACTCAAATTGAGTAAGTTTTGGCTACTAACATGTTTGTGAAATGTTTAAGGATATAAAAATGAAAGAAATGAAGCATGACAGGTCAAGTCGATTCCCAAGTTGACTCAGGCATTGACTTTGGCCAAGCCGATCCCCACGTCGACTTCAAAGGCCATTTTTTGTCCAGCACTAAAATTTGGGAGCAAGAGCTACCGAAGTCGCACAACGAAGTTGACTTCGCATGCGACTTGGGTGAAATCGCAGACCAAGTTGACTCCAGCATCGACTTCAACTTGCCAGCACTAAATTTGAAAAGTGGAGTCGAAGACCAAGTCGACTTGACTTACGACTTGAGGGAAGTTGAAGACCAAGTCGACCCAAATATTCGACTTGGATCAAATGAAGATGAATCAAGACCAAAACAAGCAAAGCTGCATGAATTCATAAATTTGGATCAAGAAATATCATTTGGACACCAAGATTCAAGAATTCAAGAAGTCAAGACACGGAGCTTAAAGTTTTCAAGATAGGATGATCATACTGAGTTCCAGGTGATATAAATAAGTAGAAGAACATTTAATATGAAGAAACTCAAGCGACAAAAGTCATCTCAAATGAATTCAAGTTCATCTAGCAAACAAAGGAAGTGAAGTCTCACTGAAGTTGACTCCAGCAGCGACTTGGGTCAAGTCCAAGTCCAAGTCGACCTGAAGAAGAGACTTGAAAATTGTAGAAAAATGAAGTTGCACCGAAGTCGACTCCAGCAGCAACTTTGGTCAAGTCCAAGTCCAAGTCGACCTGAGAAGGAACTTGAGGAGACTACTGAAAATGAAGTCGCACCCGAAGTCGACTCCGTTATGCGACTTAGGTGAAGTCGCACCCGAAGTCGACTCCACCTGAGACTTGGGTCGCAACGGTCAGAAAATTTTCGAACCTTGGCGCATTAAATGCGCGCCACCTACTTCCAAACGTTCGAATACCCTCGTCATTTATATAAGGCATTCAATACATATGTGAGGGTAGCTGGAAAGTTCATTGATTGAGTACAACTTCCATTTCTAAGAGCATTAAGTGATCAATGCAACATATAGAAGAAGAACTTTGCATTCAAACCATCAAGAGCTGTTTGCTGAATCATTCAGTCTTCCTCACAAATTCTTCTCCGCGCTAAATCTGCCTCTACACATCAGTAACGTGTAAAAACTTTCTTTATTCCTTTTCTTATTGTATTGAACTTGATTTAGTTTCAGCAACTAAGATCAAGTGTAAGCAAAGTAGTGTGTGACTGGAGTGGGATTCGTCACCTACTTGTACTATGAGTTGTTTATGCCCGCTAGAACTGGAATCTAGAAAAGAGCAGAGGCTCTAGTTGTATTCGTGAAATATATAGTGGAACCCAAGTCACAAGGGGTGTGATCTTGGAAGAGTGGAGTAGGGAAGGTTGCCCGAACCACTATAAAATCTTGTCCATTGATTTATATTTCTGCTTTCATTATCTTATTGCTTTCTATTTGTTTCATTAAAGGGAACTGAACTAAATCGGGGAATATTTTTTATTTAAATGAAAAATTTTAAATACCAAATTCACCCCTCCCCTCTTGGGTAATTGCCATAAACTCAGGACCAACAATAAATGTCCACTGCCAAAGGAAGCTATTGTGAAAAATGTTTTGAGACATTAAATGTCTCTTGGCTAAAGGATTTTATGATGAAAAATATTTTTGGACATAAAAATATCCTTTGCCAAGAAAGGCTTATGTGAATGATGTTTTAGGACATTAGAATGTCGTCCTTTGCCAAAGGAATTATGAGAAAAATATTTTGGACGTAATACATCCACTGACAAAAGATGGTTTTATGTAAAGGTCTTGGAACATTAGAAATGTTCACTCAAGACAATAAGGAATTAATTATAAAGGGTAAAACATGTATGTTTTTCTTTAACAAGCTCGGACGTGGCTTGTAAGTGATTTTAAGAATTTATGTTTTATGGGAATGTTCAAGGACATAGAATTGTCCTCATGAACAAAGGATTTCATGTAATGTTTTGAGACATATAAATATCCTCAGGAAAAAGGTGGTCAAGATATTTATGAAAAAGGTTTTCAAGGAAGTCTTGCCCTAAAAGATAAAATTCTTGCTTACTGAGTTGTCACTCACGTTTTATTTTCCCAAACCTTAGACAGGTACTGAGAAACTCAAGAGGATGCAAATTTAAGCAATAAAGGAAAGGTACGTGATGATAGCCATGTGGGCTATAAGGAATGGAATGTGATAGCCTGGTTAAAGATCCAAGGTATGTTGATGTATATGTGAACTTATGTAGAACTATAAGTTCTATGTGATCCAATGCTTGTATGGATGTATGTATGAAATGTAAATATTATTGTAGAAAAGTATGATGAATGCTATGAAAGAATGATGAATTTTATTACAAGCATATTGTTGCTTGTATGATGAAAGATGTAGTGTAGAATAAAATAACGATGAATGAAGAAACAAAAAAAAAATTGGCTGAGTTCTAATTAAGAACCCGCTGCATGATCAGGGCAACAATCCTAATTCACATTTACCAATGAATAAAGTCTTGAGGTAAGGAAGTGACGTCTCGGTTTGGGGCACCACAGGAGTTGGTATCAGAGCATGGATTGGTAAATAGGCGTGGTAAGAAAAGATTTGATATCACAAAGATGATATTTCAGCAAGGATTGATAGATAGATATAGAAGAAAAATGGAAAATGATGAAAGAGATAGATAGGAATCATAGGACATGTATAACATGCAACTATGATGCTATGATTTAAGGAAATGTAGTTGATTTGCTATGTTTCACAATGTATATGGTATATGAAGGAAGGATGATAATGAGACCAGATGAGATGAAAAAAGGTAAGGGAAAGCTAAGAAAGGCAAAGGATGGAAGCAAATATAAATAGATGATGGGTTGAATAATGGAACTCTACATCTAGACCCCCCATACCTAAGGTTGACCACACCTTACCTAATATAGCACAGGACTGTGTTAGACTGTGCATGTATAAGGTGTGATGCTGTGGCACCATTTAGGCGGCACCTAGGCATCGATTTTCAAAGTGATTGATTGATTTTGAAATTATGTTCATGATAAAATGACAGATTATGAAAATATAATCTATACGTGTAGGGAAAAATAACCTTACACCATGAAATGCGCAGGTAGAAATGAGAAAGGTAGGAAAAAGGGAGTTTCTTTTGACTCCTAATGTATGATTTTTGATGTTATGAAAATATAAATGCATTTGATTTTATTCAGATGCTAAGTATATATATGAAAAAGGAAAGGTCATTGATCTTTCTAGATTATATGATTGAATATGTGTGATATGCATGATTCTATGGTAAGATACGATTACATTCATATGATTTTATATGTTGCTTTCTACAACATGCCTATCACCTTAGTTCTTGAACAAGGAAAAGGCAATTGTAGGTATGAGTCAACAGAGAAGAAGAGAAGCTAGTAGCAAGTCTAAACGACCAACGGCAGAGAGGACAAGTGAGTCCATGAACTCATAAACAAAGGGCAAATATAAATTCTGAGTCAAAGGATTGGAGGTGTTACCATTATAAGTAATATCTCACAGGTAAAAAAAGGGGAGGAAAAGATAACTGCGGCTATAAAAGAAGTCGTGCAGTAGGTCACCCAAGGTTGGGCAGCCTAAATGGTAAAAATAGTATAAGACCTTTGGGTTTCTTTTCCCTAATAGGACCAGACAAGAAGATAGTAAAGAAACAGGCCGATGTAGGCCGCACTTTCCATAAGAATGAATGATAAGGAGATAGAAACATGAAAGACTCAATAGGACAAATTAGAAGAAGGCGAAAAGACGGACCGGTTGTGATAACCTAACTCATGTAGAACCCATATGTATGCATTAATCATGTATATGATATTTATATGTGAATTATTGAATTACGAAGATTTTATATGATTTTGTTAATTATTGCAATTAGGGTTAAGGACTAGCAATAATGATGGGATTAAGCATTTTGAGCTAAAATGAGACAATTGGATTAGAGAATATTGATGTTGATTTAAAAATGCAAATATATCATGAAAAATCATTTTCCATTATTTAAAATGAATTATGGGAATTATTATGGAAATTGCAAGTTTAATGGAAAAATATTGGAAAATTCATAACTCAATGCCTGTAAGGCAGATTCAAGTGAAATTTGAAATGGAAATCATTAATGTTGGGCTTGGTATTATGGAATAAATGAGTTATGAAAATTCTTGATGAAATGAGAATTATGATTTATTGATCATATTTCAATTTCAACAGTTAAATGTAAACGGCTATAACAGGAGCTAGAAAACTCAGATTGAGTTGAAATTTGAAACAGTTGAATGGAATTGTGAGATATTTATTTTGAATGTCTTGGATTAAGCATGAAATGTTGAAAAAATGTCTGCATTGAAAAAGGTGAGCATGGTTGACTAATGCTCCACAAAAGTAACTCTCCATTAATACTAGAGTACCAAGTGTAAGTGCATGATGGAAATGGAATTTGAGGTGGAAAATTGCAGGCCATTCCTTGTGGATTTTGTGCAAATATTTGAAATGCATAAAGTTGAGAATTATTCATCCATTTAATGCATGTTATGATGTAGCTACAAAGGCAAAACCTATGCATAGCTAAGGTGGCAACATGGGACGTCCAAGGGGCTATGTTACTGCATAATTTGATTTTTTTTAAAATTTTAAAGCATGCATATATGTTGCAGGGATGCAAGTACATAAGTTATGCAACCAATTATGCAAAGTTACAGCAATAAAAAAATATTTAAATGCAGCTACATGCAGCTGAAAAAATGGACAGCATGATGGATAAGATGACGTGCGGAAATCTGGTTATTGCTGCCATTTTTATCATTTTTTTAACACCAAATTAATACCTAAATTAAAGGTTAATTAGATATATAAATTACCCATGTTTTTGAATAAAAAAAATGGAAAAATGAATGGAGAATGGACGTGCAAAGCTGGACGTGAATGGAGATGCATGGACGGTTTGGACTTTTGGAGCAGATTTTCATTTTTGTAAAATGGTAAAACCAGATTTTACTTGGCTGTAAATGTGCCACCACATATGGTAGATAAGGGAGCATTTAAGGAGTGTGGAATTGCAGCACCAAGTGGGCCCCACAGCTGGAAAAAAAGTCAGCAATATATATAACCCATGCACGTTGAAATGAGAGTGATTTTAGGAAATTCCAAGAGCTGGTTTTTCACCCAAGCAACCAGCAGCTCACGTCCCATATACCCAGAAAAAAGAAGGAGAAAATCAAGGAGAAAAGGAGGAGAAATTGAGAGGAAAAGCATCTCAGAATTAGGGCTTGATTTGGCTCAAAACCAAGTATGTGTTTGGTTTTAAGTTGTTTAACTTGAGTTTTTAAACTCGAAACTTGGAAATGAAAAGGATGCTTAAAGGATCTGTAAAATGGTGTTTTAACATGCTTTTTCATGAATATGGAATGAGTATTAGGTTTTATATATGAATTTTTAAGTTTAAGTTGATGAAAATGAGGTTTTGCATGTGTATTAAGTGGAAAATCCAAGTTGATAAACCCTAAACCTCCAAAACAAGTTTCTGTTTTAATTTGATGATGTGATTAGGTTATGAATCATGTATTCATGCAAAATATATGATGAGTTATGCTTAAATGATGAATTTTTGAAGTTATGGAATGCAAAGTGATGAATTTGACCTAATTTCTAAGTTTCTATACTAAAAATGTTATGGAAATGGACTTGCATGTTTTAAGCATGTTATGTAGGTTAAAATACCCTAGGTTTAAGGTATTATGGATGCCCAAAAGATTTGGGAGAAAGAACGTCAAACCGACGTGAAATGGGACTCAAAACGTATGGGTAACTTGCTGTTTTGAGAAATGATAATGTATGTATGTTAAATAGGTGTTAAATTCCTAAACATGGATTAGGAAAAATGGATTTAATTGCTGAAAATTCGGAATTATATGACTGAATAAGGTTATGTGTCAAAAGACACGTAAAATGGGTGAAAAACGGGTTCCAAACTTGCTGTTTTGGAAACCTATGGTTGAATGGATTTAAATCCCATAAAAATACCTTGAATGTAGTGATAATTAAGGGTAATTAAACCCCTGAAAAATGGATTAAATTTCCGAGTTAGCAAATTTTATGAAATGCATTATGATTATATGCTAATTGAGCTTATGTGAAGGGATAAAAGTAAATGGGTGATGAATGACTTATGAAAAATGATTTTATGCAAAAATGCATGAAAATGAGATGAATTCCAAGATTATACATCTGTTATGAATGTATGAGGATTTATTTCAAATTTTGGAATTTGTTTAAGGAAGCCTAAGCCAATAACATGCTCTAAAGCAAGCACCGATGGGTGTATTGTGGAAAAAAATGGCAAAGTAAGCTTAATGAAGCTATGTATGATGTTTATGGAATGAATTTTGTGATATTGAAATGAGTACCCTAATTTTGGGGTTATGTGTATATTTATGTTATATGGTAGCCGAAGAAATGTGTATAAAATGTGCAGATATATGCAAAATGAGCTATATATGTGAATGATGACTTATGAAGTCAAATAAATGGAATGGGTTAGAAAAATAAATGAAATATGAGAAAAAGAAATATATGAAAAATTATATTATTCTCATGTAGGTAAAGGCAAAGAAAAAAGTGGTGACGGAAAGCTAAGGAATTCAGGTAAGCAAGCGAATTTTCTAAAGGATTTTTGCTTTTCTAAATTGTTTCCATAAATGTAATTCTTGTTTTAATTTACTTGATGAAACTATGGAAATTATTTCTAATGTCTTTAAGGATGGTCATCCCTTAGCAAAATGATGTTGAAATGATATTTTACTTCAAATGCAATGTTATGAAATCTTTCTTTGATAAATGCTATGGAAAAATGATGTGATTCCATGTTTCTGATTGAAAAATCATGCTAGCATGTTACAGATAAATTTATGGAAAAGTTCATGTGCACAGGATACTAGGTCCACTGGAAGGGTGTAAGCGGACCGATTGTCCCCTCTTGGTGTGACCAAGTTGCTTAAAACAGCCCAAGGCCGGCGGCGCTCTCTCTGAAATGGGAGTTACATGACGGATGGTCGCCTAACTAGCTTCCATCCTAAGGGAAGAAATGGTATATATGTCATGTTTTCGTATGACATTATGCATATGGAACCCGTGATGGGTACAGGATTTCATATTTTTAAGATATACCTTTAGACAAGGTATAAGTTGCTTTCCAAGTTGATTTTAAATGCAAAATGTTGCCTAAAATGATTTGCCTGTAAAATGCAAATAGCTTGCTTATTGAGTTTCAACTCACGATTTTGTTTTCCAAACCAAAGACAAGTGAAGAACAGGACATGGCAAGGGACGCTGGCGTCGGCTTAAGGAATCCATGGAAAAACTTATGAAACTCATGTTATGAAATTTATGTGAAATGGTTGTAAAAATTATATGCAGTGCTTTATGATGAATAGATGTAATCTATTCGAATGTTTTATTTGGATGATTGCGATATATATATGCAGTGACATCTGATTTAGGCAAAGATGAAATGTCACTGAACAGCATGCTTGTATATAATGAATGAATTGAAATGACTTAGAAATGTCTGAGTTTGAAAAATATGAGAACTTTACTTGTTATATGTCTATATGATGATAATTAATGGGATAAATATCCAATAAAACCCGCCGGTGTGACAGGGCAACAATCCTGATCACGTTTACCAATCAATACGACCCGAGGTAAGGCTCAGGATGTGATGCTCGGTTGGGGTGCCACACCGGCACGGGCAATGACTCTTAACCTAGAACCAAAACCCTTAAGATTGATGATGTTATGATAAAAGCAAGTAGGAGAGGTTCTCAACGCCTTTCTAGTTGAGCATCCCACCTAAGTTTACAGGTGAATTAGATTTTATTCAAGCTGAGCGGTGGATGACTGAATCAAAGAACATTTCAAGGTTTGAACATGTAGTCAAATGTAATGTCAAAACATTGATTGACAATGCTTATGAATGATAGGAAACCCTAATGAAAATTATGTCATAATCAAAGAAGGTAATCTAGAAGAATTGATAAGAAATATTTTCCAACAGGATATCAGGATATAACTGTTGGAAACATGTGGAAAATAATCCAAGTCTATGTTTTGATGATTAACAAATCAATTTGAGTAATTTTTGGTTACTAACATGTTTGTGAAAATGATTAAAGGATATAAAAATGAAGAAAATGAAGCATGACAGGCCAAGTCGATTCCAAGTCGACTCAGGCATCGACTAAGGCCAAGTCGATCCCCAGGTCGACTCCAGTAGCGACTTCAGCCCGTCATTTTTCGTCTAGAGTTGAAAACGGGGAACCAAGCTACCGAAGTCGCAAACGAAGTCGACTCCGCATGCGACTTGGGTGAAGTCGCAGACCGAGTCGACTCCAGCATTGACTTCGACTCATCATTTCTGTCCAGAGTTGAAATCAAGAATGAGAGCTGCCAAAGTCGCATCCCAAGTCAACTCCGCATGCAACTTGGGGTGAATTCGCAGCCAAGTCGACTCCAGCATCGACTTCGACTCGTCATTTCTATCCAGAGTTGAAATCAAGAACGAGAGTTGCCGAAGTCGCATCCCAAAGTCGACTCCACATGTGACTTGGGTGAAGTCGCAGACCAAGTCGACTCCAGCTTCGACTTCAGTGCGGAACTTGCAGATCAAGACGGCTCAATGCTAGATGCAAGTGGAGATGAAGATCAATTCGACTCAGACACTCAACATGAACCAAATAAGGATCAAATGAAGATCAAAGCAAGCAGGGCTGCATGAATCCATCATGTTGGATCATGAACACTTACTCGGACATCTTCATGCATTCCAAGATTCAAGTACTCAGGAAAAGGAATCCAAGGTTTTCAAAGTAAATAATCATATAGTGTTCCAAAGAGATATAAATCAAGGAATAACATCAATATGAAGAAATCAAAGTGATTAAAGTCATCTCCGAAGATTTCAAGTTCAACTAGCAAGCTGAAGAAGTGAAGTCGCACCCAAAGTCGACTTCACCTGCGACTTGGGTCAAGTCGAGGACCAAGTCGACCCAAACTGGAACTTGAAGAAGTTGCGGAGAGCCGAAGTCGCACTGAAGTTGACTCCATCTACGACTTGGGCGAAGCCGCACTCGAAGTCGACTCTACTTGCGACTTGGGTCGCAACAGTCAAAATTTTTTTTGAACGTTGGCGCATTAAATGCGCGCCACCTACTTCCAACGTTCGGATTCCCTCACAAATTATATAAGGCATTCAATATGAACGAGGGAGGGTAGCTGAGAAATCATTGAATGAGCCATAACTCCCATCTCTAAGAGAATTAAGTGATCAAGCCAACATTTAGAAGAAGAACCTTGCTTTTAAACTGCCAAGAGCCGCTCGTTGAATCTTTCAGACTGCTTTACAAGTTCTTCTCTGCGCCAAATCTGCCTCTACACAACAGTAATGTGTAGAAACTTTCTTTTACTTTTACTTGTTGTATTGAACTTGATTTAGTTTGGGTAACTAAGATCAAGTGTAAGTAAAGTAGTGTGTGATTGAGTGGAACTCGCCATCTACTTGTGCTTGTGAATTGTTGATGCCCCCCTAGAGCTGGAATATAGAAGAGAGTAGTGGCTCTAGTTGTATTTGTGACATACATAGTGGGAATCCAAGTCACAAGAGGTGTGAGCTTGGAAGAGTGGAGTAGGAAAGGTTGCCTGAACCACTATAAAATCTTGTTTTGTTGATATTATTTCTACTCTCTGCACTATATTGTTTTCCATTTGTTTCTTCATAAAAGGGGACTAGATTAATCCGGGGTAAAGTTTCTGTTTAAGTTTAAATTTTTAAATACCCAATTCACCCCTCCCCTCTTGGGTAATTATCATTAACTCAGGACAACAATAACACATGTTGATAATGAACTTGTACAATTAGGGCAAGGATAACTTTACCCCTAAAGATTAAGGAATTTGATGTAGGAAAAGAAAAGAGTAAGAAAGATCACTCAATCGATAGCTATAGTTGATAGGAAGTCTCTGTAAACTTAATGCAGAAAAATGTAGCAAACTATGCCTAGTTAGCATGTATGGAAGGAAAAGAAGATTACACATATGATGCCAAGAAGTTGGTGTATCATAGCAAGGAATGGTAAATAAATGAAGAAAAACGAAGGCAAGAATGATTGCTGGAATTCTCTTCATTCTGATGTGATCAGAAGATAGGTACGAGAGAAATTATCTCTCTATGATATCATAAGAAACGAGATTAGAAACAAAATTGAAAATGATAAGGACCCTTACTAGTTTATGGAAACTGGAAAAAGAAGATAGGAAGAAAATATTTTAGACTGGTTTAGTACTGTATTCCTAATGGATAGTCTACGATGGTAAAATCTAGTGTAGACATTATGAGAGGAGAAAGAATGGATAACTTTGCAAAAGTGTCTTTTGCTAAGACATGTATGAAAATTTCATGTATGAAACTCTATATGAGAGCAAATTTTGTTCTATTTTATAAAATGAATGTATTATGTTATATTGATGAAATGTGAAAATGATTGCTATGGATTTTTATGAATGAATGGGGTAGCCCTAGATCTTACCTATGATAAGATGAGAAATTCTATAATTTCTCTATGTATAAGAATAATAGTATGCCTACCATAAGAATAAGAGATGAATGACATAAAGAAAAGAACAATTTCAATAAGATGTCCATAAGGGAACAGAAAACAGGAAGTAGTAAAGACAAGTGATATTTGAAATGTAATAGGTTTCGGGACGAAACCTGTTATAAGGGGGGGAGGATTGTGATACCCGGATCCAAGTAGGACTCATATGAAGACATTTAGCATGTAATTATGATACATGTATGCCTTGAATGAATTTTGGATGATTTTATGATTAATGATATTTTGCAATTAGGGTTTTAGTTATGAATGGTGATTAAAAATTTAATTGTCGGAGCCCAAGTGAGTCGGTATGACCTGACGGGCTTAACAAGGATTGAAAGGTGAAAATGTGTCATGAATAATCATGTTGATTACCATGATTTAATTTATGGAGATTAAAGTGTAATTATGGAATTAAGATGAAAAATGATAGAAAATTCATAACTTGACGCCTACAAGGCGGATTTCGATGAAATTTGAAAGGTAAGCTCACGACGGTGGGCCCAATATTATAAACAGATTGGATTAAGGGAATCATGATGGGATTATGGTGATAATTAATTATTTTAATCCCCAAATCCAAAAGATAAATTCAAGTGGTCATAAGTGGAGTTAGAACACTCAGTTTGAGACGAAACTTGAGAAAGATGGATAAAACGATATGACGAACGATATGGTAGGAATGGATTAAGCTAATTATCATGAGATTCTCTTAATCACTACAGGACAAAACAAATTTATGGGGAAAAAAGACAAAAAAATTAATGCAAAATCAAAGGAAGTTGCAAGGGGACGTTCCATGCTCCAAAAATCTGATTTTTTGGATTTTTAAAGATTCAAAAATTATATGTAAATGGGCTATGAGCTAGGGAATTTAATGTATGGTAGTTTGAGGTGTATTTAAGGCATAAAATTCCAAACTAAAGGGTAGCAAGGTGGACGTCCCATGTGTGGACAGCTAGGTGGCCCATCAATGCATGATTTTGTGATTTTTTTCATTAAGATAATTACTTAATTTTACATGGGTAAAAATTAGCCAAGTGTACAAGGGATAAGTGCACATTTATGTGGACTTCAAATGGAATCAAAAAGGGGATATAGTTGCTAGAAAATTCCAGCAACCAACCCAAGTGACGTCCATAGCAAGAGAGACAGAGAGAGAGAGAAGAGAGGAAACTAAGGGGAGAAAATTTCTCCAAAAATCCAGCAAGACTCACACGACCCCAGAAGCAAGGAAAGGGAGAAAAAATAAGGAAAAGAAGAAGGAAAAAGGGAAAGAAATGCTTGGGAAGCTCGGGGCAAAGATTCAACCAAATCGGGTAAGTACCCGTTGAGTTTAAGTCTTCCAATTTCCAAGTTTTCTTTTTGATTTGGAATCATGGTTTTGAGTCATAAAAGACATATTAAAGAACATGTTTCAAAGATTAAATATTCTTAGTTAAATACATTGGGTTATAAAGTTTAATTTAGGGATTAATCAGCCCATATCATCCAATCTACACTCATGTGTAGTAAATCTGGACCTGAAAAGGAAAATATGGAAGAAATAGTTAATGAACTAGTTTTTGTATGAAAATTTTTGGGAACACTAATCATGTGGTCATTAAGGAACGACCAAATTTCAGCTCAGAAGGATAAGCACGTTCCAAATTAAAAATCCGGAAAAATCAACCTGTACAGGATTGAACGGGTGATAGGATCAGCTGCACCAAATGATTTTTTAATAATTTTTATACATGAAATTTTGGGCTAAATTTTTATAGAATATATAATATATACTAAGGATCACATAACAAAAATAAAAATTAGGTTTTTACGGGTATAAATATACCCCATAATGTACGTGATTCGAGCTGTCTGAAAAGGGATGCTACTGTCCAGCAGAGTAAAAATACCAAAATAAATATAAATATTAAATATTTCATATTGGAAATATTTATTTTGGTTAAAAAATATAGTTATTAAGGTATTCTAGAAATTTCAGATCAAAAATACTTGATTTGATATTAATTCAAGATTTTGAGAATTTAGTGTGCCTGAATTCAGCATTATGGACAACTTAAGGAATAAATCAAGATAAATGTTAAATTCTAGGTTTTGTGATGAAATTTAACTTATAATGGGATATAAAAAAGTGATTATGAGGGTTTAACCTATTATAGGTAAACAAGATTACCCTAAATATGATTTTTTAATGATATCTAAAGGGATGTTCAAAGAGGGGTGCAAAGGATACCCAAAATGTATACGGAAGTTGCTATTTTGGAAGCAACCAATATATGAATTTTAAACATATGTTAATAATCTAAATTTGGGTTAATAAAATCATGATTAATTGCTAAAATTTAGGGATTAAAAATCTGTTTTGATTTAAGTATCCTAAGAGACGTTGAAAATGGGTAAAACGGGTCCAAAAGTTGCTATTTTGGAACCCTATGATGAATGGATCATAAATCCAAAATTAAACCCTAAATTATGTGTTAATTAAGGAGTTTAATCATGGGGGAATTAGAGACAAGTTCCTGTGTTGAAAAATTTTAAGAAACACATGATTTATGTGTTGAGAAATGGACATATATGAAGAGATAAGTATGAATAAATGATATATGGATTATGTAAGTTATTAAAATTAAAAAATGCATAAAAACATGATGAAAAATGTGAATTAGGATAATTTTTAAGTAAATAATGATAATCTCAAATTTTGAGATTATTATATGATGTCTAAGTTAGCAACTAAGTGCTTAAAATGAGCACCGTTGTATGAAAAATGGAAACTATGTTAAAAATGATAAATGGAGGTAATGAACCTCAAAATAATGATTTAATGAATTATTGTTATAAGCATGCAAGTTTACCCTACATAAGGGTATTAAAAATGAATGGATGATTTGATATGTATAGGCTATGTCAATAAGTATGAATACCCGACTTGAAAGACAAGTGGAATAAGCTAGATGAACTTATGTAGGTTGGAAAACCTAAGGAATATAAGTATTTAAGGATGATGCAAATAAATAAAATGTTATTTTCATTTATCTAGGCAAAGGCAAGGAAAGGAATGGAAGAAAAGGATTATGACGATCTCAGGTAAGCAAGCGAACTTTTCAAATTATGGATTTTTCTCTATATGTTGAAATGATGATTATGTAAATGCTTTTATGATTATTTTTTGATGAATGGGCAAGCACAACTTTTGAAAATGATGGCTTTAATGCAAATCCATAAGTTTTGAAAAATGATGGCTTTAAGGAAGAGCTTCAAGGGTTGCTTCATGGGAAGCAAGCAATGTTTTTAAGATAAAGAATTTATCACAATTGTTGCCATGGATTGGCAATGCTTTATGCTAATGGGATTGAGAAATTTGCTTAAGAGTAAGCAAGTTCTCCACGATGTTAATTTTATAGGATTTTATGTTTTATGCCAATGGCTTTAAGAATTTGTTTTTAAGTAAGAAAGTTCTTTATGATGTTATTTCAAAAGTATTTTATAAGAAAGAGAAAATTTTACCTTTTTCACAAAGTAACAAATGTAAATAAGTTTTTAATTTCTCTTATGATGGTTTATGATAAATAATCGTGATATAAAAGAAAAAGAAAAAGGAGATTTGATGTATGAAAAAGATTGGTTTTGTTATGTTATGATGATCAAATATCAACAATGATTTGGACATAGTCCATCTGTTTTGAAATGATATTCGAAAAGTTTTGATTTTCTTTAGATAAGGAAATCAATGTTGAAAATGTCTTGAAAAATATTTATACGGATGTGTTGAAAGGGATTTAAGGATGACCAACCTCATATGTTGAGTTCATAAAATGGTTTGATTTCGGGTTGCTAAATGGTATGCAAAAGATTATGCAAGCCCCCTTATGTAAAAATTGTATAATAGATAGGTGGACAATAATTTAATTATTAGGGTGGTTGAGAAGGGGTAGCATAACTGCATAACTTTTGTGAGCAAAAGGCCCCGAAATGGAAACCAAGAAAATGTTTGAAAATATATGGTTTAATTTTGAAAATTCAAAGGTTTTGAAATTCTTCTATAAGGATTTTAAGATGTATTATTTTTCAAACATTTCAAATTTTTATCAAATTGTTTTTCATAAAATATTTTCAAAGGAATTTAATAAAGGTCATCCTAAAATTAGATTTCAAATGACAACTTGTTTAAAGTGAGTGTGCTCGCTTTACAAGTTGACACGGACTGCGGTCTGTGATGTATTTTTCAAAATAATTTTTTTAAAGATACAGATTTCGATCTGTGATGTTTTTAAGTTTTGGATGCAGATTGAGGTCTGTGATCCCGATTTTAAAAGACACGGGCTGCGGTCTGTAATACTTTAAACCAAACGGACTGCGGTCCGTCATGATGATGTATGGTGCACCAGTACGAGGAATAGGCCGGTTATAGAGCACGGTTGGGATGACCAGGGCCCACTCTACATAAGGTCAAGTCGCTAAGGGATGGCAGGAGTGCCAGCGGTGCCCTCCCTGAGATGGGAGCAGGATAAAGGAACAGCCGCCTGGCTAGCGTGCTATTAAGGATTCTCTTCCAAAAAGGTAGCATGATCACTTGTTAAGTGTCACTACTTGTAACGCCCCGGCCTTTACTGTCATCATCATATATCATGCATCCTATCATGATAATCACTTATGCATTCATCATAAAATCATGCATATCATATTTAATCATTACACTTAAACTTTTCAACGCCTATTTACCAGTCCATGCTCTGATACCATCTCTCGTGGCGCCCCAGCCTGAGCGTCACAACCTTACCTCAAGATCGTTCGACTGGTAAACGTGATCAGGATTGTTGCCCTGTCACACGGCGGATTTTAACGGATATTTATCCAGTTAATCCTAACTCCTTAGGATTTTATATCATTTATACATTCTATTTCCATCAAAAGTCATTTTAGGCTATTATATCATTTGAGAGTTACACATGTCATCTCATAATCTTCATACTTAATCATATCATGATATTTCATGCCTTAGCATTTACCCATAAAAAAATTTCGCCAATCCATAGGCCAAAAACATAGCATAATTCTTCTACAACATTGAATAACAATTTAATTGTTAACATTCATATAATCATTCAACCCTTAGATTCATATACAGGTACTCATGGAAATTCATTCATCCTTGAATCTCCACCTGTGCTCCTTGCCTCCTTCCTTCCACCTGTCTTTGGGTTTGGAAAACAAAACGTGAGTGATAACTCAGTAAGCAAGCTTATATTTTGCAGACAATTCATTTTGCAGGCATATTTATTTAAAAGTATTTTTCTCCCATCAGTAGAGACACTTATCAAGTGATCAACTACCTGTGGAAAAAAACCTTTTCATAAAACATTCAAACACTTTTCATAAATACTTCATAAACATTGGATGTGCAAATTCATCATTTCTATTGATGACGTTATCCTTCATGTGACGGTACGCTAGCTCAGGGAACCCTCTTTCATGACATGATCCTTTCCATCCTTGGCGCCGGACCTACCGACTTGGCAACGTCAAGGGGGACTCCTTGTCCACTTACTACCTCGACTAGCCTACTTGATTTCCATTCCATGTATAACTTTTAGTCACCTCAGTATCATATACCCTCTTACACATGAAACTTGTCATTCTCATGTAGATAATTCTTTGCACCATCCCTTTTGAAACATTGTTTCAACGAAACATCATTTAAACTCATGTTTCAACACATTTCAAGCATAATTGCGAAACTATAAGCAATCATTTATTTCAACAGAAATAAACATTTCAATACTCATATAGATAAGGAATGGCCATCCTTAAACACCTTGTAATGAAAACCAAAATCATTTAGAAAGCTGCTTGCTTAGCTTTCCGTTTCGCTTATCCCTTTATCTTTGCCTATACATATAAGAATGATATAAAATTCATATATTTCTTTTGCTTGCATTCAACTCAGTTTTCCAACCCATTTGCATTAACATACATAATTCCTTAGACTTCTCAAGTTGTTATGCCCGTATAGCACATACTTGTGCACTACATGGGCTATTACACATCACATTAAATCCCATAAATAGGGTAACCATTCAACCATATAAAATTCATCCAATAATTATCATTTAATGGCTCATTACTTTTCTTAAGCCATTTTCTACTTATTTTTCAAAATTCACACATCGTTGCTCATTTTAAGCACCCGTTGTTGCCTTAAGCCTCATTAATTAATCCCAAAATTTGGAATTACATCATGTAATTCTAAACAGATATATATTCACAAATTTTATCATATTTTTATGCATTTTTTCACAAAACCAAATTACATAGTTCATTTGCCCCTCATGCATGTCTATCCTTTCACATATAGCCATTTAACAACACATATATGAGGCATTTCATAAAATTTTCCAAGTCATAAATTTAATCCACATTTCAGCATGATAATTATCCTTGATTAACACTGTACTTAGGGTATTTTTATGGAATTTAAATCCACTAATCATAGGTTTCCAAAACAACAACTTTGGAACCCATTTTTCACCCATTTAACGTGTCTCTTGACACATAACCCTAAGCAGTTCAATAAATCCGAATTTTCAGAAAATAATCTCACTTTTCTTAATAAAAATTTAGGTTATTAATATATATATCAATTTGGATCATTTCTACATAGGTTTCATATTTATTTTTGATTTTTTTCTCCAACTATCCACATATGCTTAAATTAGGCGTACTGAAATATAAAAATCTTGAATTAATATCAAATCAAGTATTTTTATCTTAAACTTATAAAAAAATTTAATAAATTTATTAATTAACCAAAATAAATATTTTCAGCACAAAAAATTAAGCATTTATATTTATTTTGGTATTTTTACCTTGTTGGACAGCAGTACTCCTTTTCAGACAGCCTCAATCACGTAAATTATTAGGTATATTTATAACCATCCAAACCTAATTTTTATTTTATTCGGGTGATATTAAATATGTCTTATATATCCTGTAAAATTTTCAGCCCTAATTTCCTTGCATAAAAATTATTAAAAATCCTTTCGTGCAGATGATCCTGCCACCCCGTACAACCCTGTTTAGGTTGCTTTTCTCGGATTTTTAATTTGCAACTTGCTTATCATTTTAAGCTGAAAATGTGGTCGTTCCTTAATAACCCTATAATTATTATTACAAAATATCTTCATGATAAAATTCATTCATTTACTATTCCGTTCGTATTTTAGTTTACAACATCATATAACTTCCAGATTTGAGGCATAAAATCAAAATAATCATATTCTTAATTGATAAAATGGGTAATCCCTCCATTTCCCTTTTTTTTCCTTCTTTTTCTTCCTTATTTTCTGGCTCTAGAGCTGGACATGAGCTGCTGCCTTGGGGTGCAAGTTTCAGCACTTAGAAAAATATTTTCCAACATCTCATTTCCACATGACCGAACATCCCCCTTATAGAGCTGGAATTTTCAGCTATGGGCCTCACTTGTTGCTGCATTTTCCACATCCATTGAATGCCCTCTTATCCTCTTATGTGCTGGTGAACTCACAGCCAAGTAAATTCACATTTTACCATTTTTCAAAAATCTAAAAATCTGTTTTAATCACAACCGTCCACCTGTCCAGAAATCATGTCCATTGTTGCTGCCCATTTGCATATTTTTTTCCAACATGATTTGCTTAATCAAAACCTTCCAAAAGGTGCATCTCATAATTTTATTCAACCGTTTCAAATTTCATCTCAATCCGATTTTCCCAGCTCAAGTTATAGTCGTTTGAAGTTAACGGTTGAAATTGAGATATAATCAATAAATCATCACACCAATTTCATCAAAGATTTTCATAACCCAATAATTACATAATACCAAGCCCAACATCATCAACTTCCATCTCAAATTTCACTTAAATCCGCCTTACAGGCATTGAGTTATGAATTTTCCATCATTTTTCACCTTAATTTCATAATTACATTTTAGTCTTCATAAATTAAATCATGATTATTAACATGATTATTCATGACACATTGTCACCATTAAATCCTCATTAAGCCCCTCGGGTCATACCAACTCACTTTGGGCTCCGGCGATTAAATTTTTAATCACTGTTTCCAATGGAAACCCTAATTCAAAATATCATAAAATTCTAAAATCATCCAAAAATTCCATTTAATTCACATATAAATCATGTATATATGTTCAATGCATCCCATTGTGCCCTACATAGGTTGAGGTTTCACAATCTTCCCCCCTTTATAACAGGTTTTGTCTCGAAACCGTCTCTTCTTTGAATAATTGGGGTATTTCCTTTCTATTTCGTCCCTTCGTTCAAATAATCTTGCTTTCGAAGTATTGGTTCCATCGAACCTCAACATATTTAATTAATCATAGCTAACCTACATATAAAGAATTTCACCTGTATTATTTTATTGATTTCCTCTACAGGTAGGGCATGCGTGGTTACATATTGGCAATTTATGATTAAATGATTATCATCAAAACCAAACTAAGCCATTGCCAAACTTTCTAAAATTTAATCCATACCTGTAACCACCTTATCCTCTTGTTCTCGTGACTCCATGCACATATACCAGGTTCGTAAAAGTAACCTGTCGGTTAGCTGCTTCTATTAACCTTGACTGAGCTGATCTTCGTTGCCTTTGCAATGTTTGTACCTTATTCGGATGATTCGGGGCGATGTGCCCTACCTGATTACAAATATAACATCTGATACCAACTTCTATGGTATCGTGTCTATCATATCACATAGATATAGCTTATCATCTATTCACATAGATTTCATCGCATCTCATAGCTATCATCTCAATCACATACTTATCATCTTATCACATAGACATATGATCTAATCTCATAAACATAGCTATCATATCACATGCATGCATTTTATGCATTCAAAATCCTTAGATATAGTTATATCATCATAACTAATCATATCATGCTCATTATAAAAGCATCCACTCATAAAACAAAGTTTTAGCATCTTAACATTCCAATTCACACAATCACAATCATGTGATATTATCCATCATCATAAATTTCACTACTATAATCTCATATATCATGCATCCTATAATGATAATCACTTATGCATTCATCATAAAATCATGCATATCATATTTAATCATTACACTTAAACTTTTCCACACCTATTTACCAGTCCATGCTCTGATACCATCTCTTGTGGCGCCTCAGCCCGAGCGTCACAACCTTGCCTCAAGATCGTTCGACTGGTAAACGTGATCAGGATTGTGGCCCTGTCACACGGCGGGTTTTAATGGATATTTATCCAGTTAATCCTAACTCTTTAGGATTTTATATCATTTATATATTCTATTACCATCAAATGCCATTTTAGGCCATTATATCATTTGAGAGTTACACATGTCATCTCATAATCTTCATACTTAATCATATCATGATCTTTCATGCCTTAGCATTTACCCATAAAAAAATTTTGCCAATCCATAGGCATAAAACAAAGCATAATTCTTCTATAACATCGAATAACAATTTAATTGTTAACATTCATATAATCATTCTACCCTTAGATTCATAAACAGGTACTCATGGAAATTCATTCGTCCTTGAATCTCCACTTATACTCTTTGCCTCCTTCCTTTCACCTGTCTTTGGGTTTGGAAAACAAAACATGAGTGATAACTCAGTAAGCAAGCTTATATTTTGCAGGCAATTCATTTTGCAGGCATATTTATTTAAAATCATTTTTCTCTCTTCAGTAGAGACACTTATCAAGTGATCAACTACCTGTGGAGCAAAAACCTTTTCATAAAACATTCAAACACTTTTCATAAATACTTCATAACCATTGGATGTGCAAATTCATCATTTCTATTGTTGACGTTATCCTTCATGTGATGGTACGCTAGCTCGGGGAACCCTCTTTCATGACATGATCCTTTGCATCCTTGGCGCCGGACCTACCGACTTGACAACGTCAAGGGGGACTCCATGTCCACTTACTACCTCGACTAGCCTACTTGATTTCCATTTCATGCATGACTTTTAGTCACGCCGACATCATATACCCCCTTACACATGAAACTTGTCATTCTCATGTAGAGAATTCTTTGCACCATCCCTTTTGAAACATCATTTCAATGAAAGATCATATAAACTCATGTTTCAACACATTTCAAGCATAATTGCGAAACCATAAGCAATCATTTATTTCAACATAAATAAACATTTCAATACTCATATAGACAAGGAATGGCCATCCTTAAACACCTTGTAATGAAAACCAAAATCATTTAGAAAGCTGCTTGCTTACCTCGCTTGCTTAGCTTTCCGTTTTGCTTATCCCTTTACCTTTGCCTATACATATAAGAATGATATAACATTCATATATTTCCTTTGCTTGCATTCAACTCAGTTTTCCAACCCATTTTCACTAACATATATCATTTATTTGACTTCACAAGTCATTATGCTCATATATAGCACATTTTGTACATATCATCGGCTAACACATAACATATATAACCCCATAATTAGGGTATCCATTTCAATCACATAAAACTCAAAACATATGTACAATTATGTAATTCATCTCAATTTCATGCATTTTTGCACAAAATCATTTTTCATAAGTCATTCATCATCTATTCACCTTTATCCCTTCACATAAGCCCCTTTAGCACATATACATAATGAATTTATAAAATTTGCTAACTCAGAAATTTAATCCATATTTCAGTGGGTTAATTAACCTGAATTAAGCATGCATTTAGGTTATTTTCATGGGATTTAAATCTATTTACTGTAGGTTTCCAAAACAGCAAGTTTGGAACCTGTTTTTACCCGTTTAACGTGTCTTTTGACACATAACCTTAGGCAATTATATAAATCCGAAATTTCAGCATATAATCCCACTTTTCGTAATAAAAATTTAGTTTATTAAAATATATATCAATTTGGATCATTTCTACATAGATTTCATATTTATTTTTGATTTTTTTCTCGAACTATCCACATATGCTGAAATCAGGCGTACTGAATTCTCAAAATTTTGAATTAATATCAAATAAAGTATATTTGATCTGAAATTTCTACCATAATTTAATAAATACATTAATTAACATAAATAAATATTTACAGCACAAAAAATTAAGAATTTATATTTATTTTGGTATTTTTACCTTGCTGGAAAGCAGAATCCATTTTCAGACACCCTGAATGACGTTAATTATGGGGTATATTTATACCCATAAAATCCTAATTTTTAAATTTTTATTATGATCCTAAATATTTATTACATATCATTTAAAATTTTGAGACCAAAATTCCTTTTATAAAAATTATTAAAAATCCTTTCCTACAACTGATCTTGTCACCCATTTTACTCTGTTTAGGTGAACCGTATCTGATTTTTAATTTGCAAAGTAATTATCCGTTTAATATGAAAATTTGTAATTTCATTAATAACACATAATGATTCTTTCCAAAAAATTTCATGCTAAAATTCATCCATTCACTATTCCGTTCATATTTTAGTTTACAACATCATATAACTTCCAGATTTGAGGCATAAAATCAAAATAATCATATACTTACTTGATTAAATGGGTAATCCCTCTTTTTCCCTTTTCTTTTCCTTCTTTTTCTTCCTTCTTTGCTGGCTCTAGAGCTGGACGTGAGCTGCGGCCTTGGGGTGCAAGTTTCAGCACTTAGAAAATACTTTCCAATATCTCATTTCCACATGACCGAGCATCCCCCTTAAAGAGCTGGAATTTCCAGCTATGGGCCCCACTTGTTGCTGCATTTTCCACAGCCATTGAATGCTCTCTTATCTTCTTATGTGCTGGTGAACTCACAGCCAAGTAAATTCACTTTTTACCATTTTTTTAAAATCCAAAAATCTGCTTTAATCAAAACCGTCCACTTGTCCACAATTGCCCTTCTTTACTTAACTCTTAAGCAACTTGTTACTTTCTCTCCAAGAAACCAACTTTCCATCAAAATTATCTCAATCCATTCCATTCATCTCATAGATTTCATAATTTTATTCCATCGTTTCAAATTTCATCTTAATCCAACGTTTCTACGTCAAGTTATGACCACTTGAATTTATCTTTTGGATTTAGGAATAAAAATAATTAATTATCACCTTAATCCCATCATGATTTCCTTAATCCAATCTATTCATAAGATTGGGCCCACCGTCGTGAGCTTACCTCTCAAATTTCATCGAAATCCGCCTTGTAGGCATTAAGTTATGAATTTTCTATCATTTTTCACCTTAATTTCATAATTACATTTTAATCTCCATAAACTAAATCATGGTAATTAACATGATTATTCATGAAAACTTGTCACCTTTAAATCCTCATTAAGCCCCTCAGGTCATACCGACTCACTTTGGGCTCCAACGATTAAATTTTTAATCACCGTTTCCAATGGAAACCCTAATTCAAAATATTATAAAATTCTAAAATCATCCAAAAATTCTATTTAATTCACATATAAGTCACATGTGTTGGAAATATGTGGAAAACTAACTAAATCTATGTTTTGATAATTAAACAAATCAATTTGAGTAAGTCTTGGCTACTAACAAGTTTGTGGAAATGTTTAAGGAATATTCATTTGAAGAAAATCAAGTATGGAAGCCAAGTCGTATACCAAGTCGACTCAAGAATCTACTTCAAGCATCCAGAGCTGAAAAGGGGAGAAGAACAAGTGAAATCGCAGGCCAAGTCGACTCCAGGTGCGACTTAGGAAACCAAGTCGCAGACGAAGTCGACTCCAGCATCGACTTCAAGCATCCAGAGTTGAAAAAGAGGAAACGGACGTGACGAAGTCGACGAGGTCGACTCCAACTTCGACTTGAGGAGTTCAGACTTGAAGATTGAAGTTTCAAGCTTATTCCAAGGATCATTTGGACTTTATCAAATCCAAATAAGATGCAAAGTTCATTCTCAAAAAAAAGCAACTGAAGTTTCTTGAAGATCAAAAGCTAAGATTTATATTCAAAGTTCAAATCAAGTCTATCAAGTCCAAAGCTAATCTTCAAGCTTATTCCAAATGAAGAAATATCCAAGTCATGAAGACAAAATTAACAAAGCTCAAGCCAGTTCAAGAAGATCAAGGTGTTCTTGCAAAAGACCACGCCAAGTCGCAACCCAAGTCGACTCCAGGATCGACTTGAGTTGATGACTGAAGGCCAAGTCGACCCAGACTCGGACTTGGAACTCTGAAGAACTGGAGTCGCACACGAAGTCGACTCCAGGTGCGACGTGGAAGCCAAGTCGCAGGCCAAGTCGACTCCACATGCGACTTGGGTCGCAACGGTCGGATTTTATTCGAACGTTGGCGCATTAAATGCGCGCCACCTACCCTCTAACGTTCGGATTCCCTCCAAAATTATAAATAGCATTCATGGTGGACGAGGGAAGTAGCTGAGAATCATTAAGTGTGCATAACTACTATATTCAAGAGCTCTAAAGAGATCAAGCCATTCAAAGAGGAAGAACTTCACTTCAAGTTGCAAGAGCTATATTTCAGAATCTTCAAAGCCATTACAACAAGTTCTTCTCTGCGCCAAAACTGCTACTACACAACTGTAAAGTGTAGTTTTCTTATTGTTTCATTTGTTTGTGTTGAACTTGATTTAGTTTGAGGAACTAAGATCAAGTGTAAGCAAAGTAGTGTGTGATTGGAGTGTAACTCATCACCTACTTGTGCTGTAATTTGTTGATGCCCCCTAGAGCTAGAATCTAGAAGAGAGCAGTGGCTCTAATTGTATTAAGAGAATACAATAGTGGAACCCAAGTCACAAAGAGTGTGAGCTTGGAAGAGTGGAGTAGGAAGGTTGCCCGAACCACTATAAAAATTCTTGTCTGCTTGATTTACATTTCTGCTCTCTACATTACATTGCTTTCCATTTCGTTTCTTCATTAAGGGGACTAGATTAATCCGGGGTTAAGTTTCTGTTTAAGTTATAAATTTTTAAATACCCAATTCACCCCTCCCCTCTTGGGTTTTGCCATCAAACTCGGGACCAACAAGTGGTATCAGAGCAGGTCTTTGAGTTAAACCAAAGAGATCTATTGATATGGCATCCCAATCGATTCCCGTTCCCGCTTTTGCTGAGGGCCAATCATTCACTAGGCCACCATTGTTTGATGGGAACAACTTTGGTTATTGGAAGCTTCGTATGAAGCAACTCATCATGGCTACCAATATGGACTCTTGGATTGCTATCCAAGATGGAGTAACTTTGCCTATAGATGAAAGAGCTTCCAAGTGGACCGAAGAGGAAGTAAGAACCGTCAAGAGCAATGCTAAGGCTATGAACTCTTTATTTTGTGCTCTTACGGCCTTCGAATATGATAGAGTATCATCTTGTCTAACCGCTAAAGAAATATGGGATACTCTAACATCCATTTATGAAGGAACCTCTCAAGTCCAAGGGACTAGGAGAAATATTTTTATAGGAGAATTGGAAAACTTTAGAATGTTAGAAACAGAAAATATTTCTGAAATGTTTGCGAGATTCTCTAAAATTACTAACGCCTTGAAAGGTCTTGGAAAAGCTATTTCTGAATCCGAACAGGTTATGAAGATACTAAGGGCTCTACCGGATTCATGGATTCCAAAGATTACAGCTATTGAAGAAGCCAAAGACCTCAACACCCTAAAGCTAGAAGATCTAATTAGCTCATTAATGTCACATGAGCTAATTAAGAGAAGAAACGAAGAGAATCATAGAGGCAAGAAAATCATTGCATTAAAAGCTGCACGCAAATCTGAAGAATCTACCTCCTCGTCTAATAATGGTGATGAAGATATCGCACTTCTTACTCGCAAGTTTCGAAAATTTGTGAGAAAAGAAAAGAACTTCAAAGACTTCAAAGAAAGACCACAAAGAGAGAAGAAGAAGGAGGTTACAAAATGCTACAGTTGCGGAGGCGTAGGACATATGCAAGATCAATGTCCTACACCGGAAGAAAGGCCAAAGGAGAGCCATGAAAGCAGAAAATTCCAAAGGCCTCGAGGAAGAGACATGTTCGTCAACGAGGAGACTTCATCAACATGCAGTTCCTCAACCGACGACAATGATGCAGCCAACTGTGCGAGAATTTGCTGCATGGCACGAATCGAGCAAGAAGAAGAAGACTTGCTATGTCTAAACACAGCGGAAGTTTTGGAAGAACAATCTACCTCAACAAAATGCACAAGTAATGAAGAGGTAACTTCCAAACCTTGCTATTCTCAATCAAGTTATTCTTCTTTTCATGATTGCCTCAAATGTGCTGAATTAGAAGAACTACAAATTGCTTATGATTCATTATATGAGGAAATTAAGAGGCTAGGAAACAAGCTGTCATTGAAGAGACAACAGTGCAACTTTGTTATTGTTGAAAATGGAAAACTAGCTGAAAAATCAGCAAAACTGAAAGAAGAAAATGAATCACTGTTGAAAGAGGCAGAAAAATTGAAAAAGGAGAACAAATCATTAAATGAATCATTAGGTAAGTTCTCTAATCCAGGAGAAAGTGTGAAGATGTTTCTAAACATGACCTCACAAAAGGATAAAAGAGGTCTTGGGTACAATACATTTGGGCAAAAAGAAAGTGGCAAATCAAATGTGCCAAAACTTGGAAAATATCAAGCTAAAACTGCACCAATTTATAAGCCACAAAAGAAAAATGTTATGTGGATTAAAAGATCAACTTTTGAACCAAAATGCAATTGGAGGCCTACTCCTAGACTACCAATGGCCTGCAATTTCTGTAATAAAATGGGTCATAAAGCTTACAAGTGTAACTTCAAGAAGTTATGTGACCATGGTGTAAAGCTAGTTTGGGTTCCAAGGAACACAAGATTTGGGCTTTCTAAGTTAGAATTACGAAGATTGAATCATTTTACTAACCCAAATGGACCCATAAAATGGGTACCAAAGAGATGAGATTTACCTGTTTATTTTTCAGATTTGTTTAAAGGTAAAGGCAAACAACATATGGTTCATGGACAGTGGTTGCTCAAGGCATATGACTGGAGAAAGAAGTCTATTTCACAAACTTAAGCCTTGCAACGACGGAACGGTTGCCTTTGGTAATAATGAGAAAGGTAAAATTAAAGGTAAAGGAACCATTTACAGTATTTCAAATGCATGCATAGAAGATGTTTTGTTTGTTGAAGGACTCAAGCACAATCTAATGAGCATTAGCCAATTATGTGATAAAGGATATAAGGTTGTGTTTGAATCATCTAGGTGCAATGTATTTGATGGTGAGCATATCATGTTTAGTGGAAAAAGACATGAAAAAGTATATTTGGTTTCACTTGATGAACTAGATGGTCAATGTCTAATGGCCATTGGAAATGATCCATGGGTTTGGCATAAAAGACTTGGACATGTGAATATGTCAAACATAAAAACCCTATGGAAAAAGAGTTTGGTAGAAGGCTTGCCAAAGTTGAAATATGACAAAGACAAAATTTGCAAGGCATGTCAATTATCTAAACAACCAAAGATGTCTTTTTCTACCAAAAAGGAGATTTCCACCACAAGGCCACTTGAATTGCTACACATGGATCTATATGGAACATCCGACATTTTAACCATTGGTGGAAAGAAATATGTATTTGTTATTGTAGATGACTTTTCAAGATTTACATGGATAATTCTCTTAGCTAGCAAAGATGAAGCCTTCTCTATGTTTTCAACTTTTGTAAACTTGGTGGAAAATGAAAAACAGAGTACTATTATGTCTATAAGAAGTGACCATGGTGGTGAATTTGAGAACAAACGATTCATAGAATTATGTAATGAAAAAGGAATTCATCACACATTTTCTGCACCAAGGACTCCACAACAAAATGGAGTAGTTGAAAGGAAAAACATAACTATACAAGAGATGGCTAGAACAATGATAAATGAGAGCAAATTATCCAAGAAGTTTTGGGGTGAAGCTGTGAGCACAGCTTGTCATGTTTTAAACCGTGTTACCATTAGAGCTATCTTGAAAAAGACCCCATATGAGCTATGGAAAGGAAGGAAACCAAACATATCTTATTTTCATGCTTTTGGATGCACATGTTATGTTCTGAACAATGGAAAAACCAACTTGGGAAAACTTGATGCTAAAAGTGATGAAGCAATATTCCTTGGTTATTCATCAAATAGCAAAGCATATAGAGTTTTCAATAAACGAAACCAAGTTGTAGAAGAATCCATACATGTTATTTTTGATGAAACTAACACATGCTTCAAAAGAAGAGATGATTTAAGTGATGCAGATGAGATTACAAGCAATCTTGAAAAATTGCATATGGAAAAGCAAGAAGAATCCATGGAGGAAAGGGTAAGTGAAGGTAACAATTCCTATAAACCTCCAACTGATTTAAAATTCAATCATGCACATCCAATTGAGCAAGTTATAGGAAATGTGTATGAAGGTGTAAAAACTAGAAGGTCAAAGCAAAATGTTTGTGGACAATATGCTTTTGTATCTAAGATTGAACCATCTAATATTGACCAAGCTCTCAATGATGAAAACTGGATTATAGCAATGCAAGAAGAGCTAAATCAATTTGAAAGAAACCAAGTTTGGCATCTTGTTCCTAGACCAAAAGATTGTACTGTTATTGGCACCAAGTGGGTCTTTAGGAATAAATTAGATGAAAGTGGACTTGTAGTGAGAAACAAAGCTAGACTTGTGGCAAAAGGATACTCACAAGAAGAAGGAATAGATTTTGAGAAATCCTATGCCCCGGTTGCTAGATTAGAGGCAATTCGCATCTTACTAGCTTTTGCATCTCACATGAACTTTAAATTGTTTCAAATGGATGTCAAAAGTGCATTTCTGAATGGTTATATAAATGAAGAGGTGTATGTAGAACAACCACCTGGATTTGAGGAAAAAGATCAATCTAAATTTGTATACAAGCTAACCAAAGCATTATATGGATTAAAACAAGCTCCAAGAGCTTGGTATGATAGACTAAGCAAATTTCTGATTGATCATGATTTTCAAAAAGGAAAGGTAGACACCACTTTGTTTATCAAATATAAAGAAAATAATATTCTGATTATTCAAATTTATGTAGATGATATTATTTTTGGTGCTACTAATGAAACTCTTTGCCAAGAATTTTCTGAGCTTATGCAGAAAGAGTTTGAGATGAGCATGATGGGAGAACTCAATTTCTTCCTTGGACTGCAAATCAAGCAACTAAATGAAGGAATCTTCATAAACCAGTCCAAATACATCAAAGAGATGCTCAAGAAGTTTGGCATGGAGAATAGCAAAGGAACAAACACGCCCATGAGCTCTACAATCAAGCTTGACAAAGATGAGAAGGGTAAAGTAGTTGATTTAAAATTGTATAGAAGCATGATAGGTTCCTTATTGTAATTAACTGCTTCTAGGCCAGATATTTTGTTTAGTGTGTGTATGTGCTCTAGATTTCAATCATGCCCAAAAGAATCACACTTGGTAGCTGTGAAAAGAATTTTCAGATATCTAGTTGACACTACCAATATAGGACTTTGGTATCCAAAGGGCTCTAATTTTGATCTAATCGGCTACTCGGATGCGGATTTTGCTGGTTACAAAGTAGATAGAAAAAGCACAAGTGAAACATGTCAGTTTCTTGGAAGCATGATGGTTTCATGGTTTTCAAGAAAACAAACTAGTGTTGCTCTATCTACGGCGGAAGCCGAATATATTGCCGCCGGGAGCTGTTGTGCCCAATTACTTTGGATGAAACAGCAACTTAGGGACTAAGGCATGGATTTTAAAGATATACCTATCAAATGTGATAATACTAGTGCCATATGTCTAACCAAGAATCCAGTCTTGCATTCTAGAACCAAACATATAGATCTTAGACATCATTTCATTAGAGAACATGTAGAAAATCATGACATATGTTTGGTATATGTAAGAACCGAGGATCAAATTGCAGACATATTCACAAAACCCCTAGCCAAAGAAGCATTTTATAAGATTAGAAATGACATGGGAATGATTGAGTTAGGCTAGCATAAACTTAGGGGGAGCACATGTTTAGGGGGAGCAACCCCACCTATCTCTTTCTTTACCCTCTAATCTTTTTGATTTCTTGACAAAAAGGGGGAGAAAAATAGGATTTGAGGAAGAGAAGAGAAGAGTAGATAAGTTTGGGGAGAAGAATACCATATGTTGAATGCTTGCATGAGCATAAGTATGAAATGCAAAATGAGCATGTTATTAAGTAAGTATGAAATGCAAAATGAGCATGTTATTAAGTTATTGAAAGGTATACACTCAAATCGGTTTTGTCAATCATCAAAAAGGGGGAGATTGTTGGAAATATGTGGAAAACTAACTAAATCTATGTTTTGATGATTAAACAAATCAATTTGAGTAAGTCTTGGCTACTAAAAGTTTGTGGAAATGTTTAAGGAATATTCATTTGAAGAAAATCAAGTATGGAAGCCAAGTCGTATACCAAGTCGACTCCAGAATCGACTTCAAGCATCCAGAGCTGAAAAGGGGAGAAGAACAAGTGAAGTCGCAGGCCAAGTCGACTCCAGGTGCGACTTAGGAAACCAAGTCGCAGACGAAGTCGACTCCAGCATCGACTTCAAGCATCCAGAGTTGAAAAAGAGGAAACGGACGTGACGAAGTCGCAGGCGAAGTCAACTCCAGGCGCGACTTGGGCGAAGTCGCAGACGAGGTCGACTCCAACTTCGACTTGAGGAGTTCAGACTTGAAGATTGAAGTTTCAAGCTTATTCCAATGATCAATTTGGACTTTATCAAATCCAAATAAGATGCAAAGTTCATTCCCAAAAAAAGCAACTGAAGTTTCTTGAAGATCAAAAGCTAAGATTTATATTCAAAGTTCAAATCAAGTCTATCAAGTCCAAAGCTAATCTTCAAGCTTATTCCAAATGAAGAAATATCCAAGTCATGAAGACAAAATTAACAAAGCTCAAGCCAGTTCAAGAAGATCAAGGTGTTCTTGCAAAAGACCACGCCAAGTCGCAACCCAAGTCGACTCCAGGATCGACTTGAGTTGATGACTGAAGGCCAAGTCGACCCAGACTCGGACTTGGAACTCTGAAGAACTGGAGTCGCACACGAAGTCGACTCCAGGTGCGACGTGGAAGCCAAGTCGCAGGCCAAGTCGACTCCACATGCGACTTGGGTCGCAACGGTCGGATTTTATTCGAACGTTGGCGCATTAAATGCGCGCCACCTACCCTCTAACATTCGGATTCCCTCCAAAATTATAAATAGCATTCATGGTGGACGAGGGAAGTAGCTGAGAATCATTAAGTGTGCATAACTACTATATTCAAGAGCTCTAAAGAGATCAAGCCATTCAAAGAGGAAGAACTTCACTTCAAGTTGCAAGAGCTATATTTCAGAATCTTCAAAGCCATTACAACAAGTTCTTCTCTGCGCCAAAACTGCTACTACACAACTGTAAAGTGTAGTTTTCTTATTGTTTCATTTGTTTGTGTTGAACTTGATTTAGTTTGAGGAACTAAGATCAAGTGTAAGCAAAGTAGTGTGTGATTGGAGTGTAACTCATCACCTACTTGTGCTGTAATTTGTTGATGCCCCCTAGAGCTAGAATCTAGAAGAGAGCAGTGGCTCTAATTGTATTAAGAGAATACAATAGTGGAACCCAAGTCACAAAGAGTGTGAGCTTGGAAGAGTGGAGTAGGGAGGTTGCCCGAACCACTATAAAAATTCTTGTCTGCTTGATTTACATTTCTGCTCTCTACATTACATTGCTTTCCATTTCGTTTCTTCATTAAGGGGACTAGATTAATCCGGGGTTAAGTTTCTGTTTAAGTTATAAATTTTTAAATACCCAATTCACCCCTCCCCTCTTGGGTTTTGCCATCAAACTCGGGACCAACAACATGTACATGTTCAATGCACACATTAAATCATCCTTAGGTTGGGGTTTCACAATCTTTCCCCCTTATAACAGGTTTCGTCCCGAAACCGTATATTCTTTAATTAATCGGGTATTTCCTTTTATTTTTTTCACTTAGTTCCCAAATATTCTTTCTTCCAGAATACTTGTTCCATTGAACATCAAAATTTTTAATTAACCATAGCTAACCCACATATAAAGAATTTCACCTGTATTATTTTATCGATCTCCTCTACAGGTAATGCATGCGTGGTTACATATTGGCAATTTATGATTAAATGATCATCATCAAAATCAAACTAAGTCATTTCCAAACTTTCTAAAATTCAATCCATACCTATAATCACCTCATCCTCTTGCTTTCGTGACTCCATGAACATGTACCAGGTTCGTAGAGGTAACCAGTCGGTTAGCTACTTCTATTAACCTTGACTGAGCTGATCTTCCTTGCCTTTGCAACGTTTGTACCTTATTTGGACAATTCGGGAAGATGTGCCCTACCTGATTAACATAACATCTGATACCAACTTCTGTGGTATCATACCTTTCATATCACATAGATATAGCTTATCATCTATTCACATAGATTACATCTCATCCATAGCTATCATCTCAATCACATACTTATCACCTTGTCACATAGACATATGATCTAATCACATAAACATAGCTATCACATCACATGCATACATTTTATGCATTCAAAATCCTTAGAGATAGTTATATCATCATAACTAATCATATCATGCTCATTATAAAAGCATTCACTCATAAAACAAAGTCTTAGCATCTTAACATGCCAATTCACACAATCACAATCATGTGATATTATTCATCATCATAAATTTCACTACTATCACCATCATATATCATGCATCCTATCTTGAAAATCACTTACGCATTCATCATAAAATCATGCATATCATATTTAATCATTACACTTAAACTTTTCCACGCCTATTTACCAGTCCATGCTCTGATACCATTCTCTGTGGTATCAGACCTATCCTTTCAACATCCTTTATTTTCTCCTTCTCCCACCTATTTACCAATCATTGCTCTGATACCATTACTTGTGGTGCCCCAGCTCGAGCGTCACAACCTTACCTCAAGATCGTTCGACTGGTAAACGTGATCAGGATTGTTGCCCTGTCACACGACGGGTTCTAACAGATATTTATCCAGTTAATCCTAACTCCTTAGGATTTTATATCATTTATACATTCTATTTCCATCAAATGTCATTTTAGGCCATTATATCATTTGAGAGTTACACATGTCATCGCATAATTTTCATACTTAACCATATCTGATATTTCATGCCTTGGCATTTACCCATAAAATTTTTTTGCCAATCCATAGGCATAAAACATAACATAATTCTTCTACAACATCGAATAACAATTTAATTGTTAACATTCATATAATCATTCAACCCTTAGATTCATATACAGGTACTCATGAAAATTCATTCACCCTTGAATCTCCACCTGTGCTCCTTGCCTCCTTCCTTCCACCTGTCTTTGGGTTTGGAAAACAAAACGTGAGTGATAACTCAATAAGCAAGCTTAGGATTTTCATGCAATTCATTTTGAAAGCAACATTCTTTAAAAATATTTCCCTCCATACAGTAGAGACACTTAGCAAGTGATCAACTACTTGCGGAGCAGAAACTTTTTCATAAACCTTTCATAAACATTTCATGAAAATCATTCATGAAAAACCATTCACGTAAACCATTCGTAAAACCCAATTTTTGGGCATTTCATAAACATTGGATGTGCAAATTCATCATTTCCATTAATGACGTTATCCTTCATGTGACGGTACGCTAGCACGGGGAACCATCTTTCATGACATGATCCTTTCCATCCTTAGCGCCGGACCTTCCGACTTGGCAACGTCAAGGGGGACTCCTTGTCCACTTACTACCTCGACTAGCCCACCTCCCCGGTCCTTTCCGACTTGGCGACGTCAAGGGGGACTCCTTGTCCACTTACTACCTCGACTAGCCTACTTGATTTTCATTCCATGCATGACTTTTAGTCACGCCGGCATCATATACCCTATTACACATGAAACTTATCATTCTCATGTAGAGAATTCTTTGCACCATCCCTTTTGAAACATTGTTTCAACGAAACATCATATAAACTCATGTTTCAACACATTTCAAGTATAATTGCGAAACTATAAGCAATCATTTATTTCAACAGAAATAAACATTTCAATACTCATATAGATAAGGAATGGCCATCCTTAAACACCTTGTAATGAAAACCAAAATCATTTAGAAAGCTGCTTGCTTACCTCGCTTGCTTAGCTTTCCGTTTCGCTTATCCCTTTGCCTTTGCCTATACATATAAGAATGATATAACATTCATATATTTCCTTCACTTGTATTCAACTCAGTTTTCCAACCCATTTTCATTAACATATATCATTTATTTGACTTCACAAGTCGTTATGCTCATATATAGCACATTTTGTACATATCATCGGCTAACACATAACATATATAACCCCATAATTAAGGTATCCATTTCAATCACATAAAACTCAAAACAGATGTACAATTATGGAATTCATCTCAATTTCATGAAGTTTTGCACAAAATCATTTTTCATAAGTCATTCATCACCTATTCACCTTTATCCCTTCACATAAGCCCCTTTAGAACATATACATAATGCATTTCATAAAATTTGCTAACTCAGAAATTTAATCCATATTTCAGAGGGTTAATTATCCTTAATTACCCATGCATTTAGTGTATTTTCATGGTATTTAAATCTATTTACCATAGGTTTACAAAACAGCAAGTTTGGAACCTGTTTTTACCCGTTTAACTTGTCTTTTGACACATAACCTTAGGCAATTATATAAATACGAAATTTCAGCATATAATCCAAATTTAGTTTATTAACATATATATCAATTTAGATCATTTCTACATAGATTTAAAATTTCTTTTTGATTTTTTTCTCCAACTATCCACATATGCTAAAATCAGGCGTACTGAATTCTCAAAATCTTGAATTAATATAAAATCAAGTAGTTTTGATCTGAAATTTATACAATAATGTAATAACTACATGAATTAACCCAAATAAATATTTCCAGCACAAAAAATTAAAAAATTATATTTATTTTGGTATTTTTACCTTGCTAGACAGCAGAATCCATTTTCAGAAAGCCTGAATGACGTTAATTACGGGGTATATTTATACCCATGAAATCCTAATTTTTAAATTTTTCGTGTGATCCCCAATATTTCTTACATATCCTGCAAAAGTTTCAGCCCAAAATTACGTGTATAAAAATTATTAAAACCCTTTGCTACAACTGATCCTGTCACCCGTTTTACCCTGTTTAGGTGAATCTTCTCAGATTTTTAATTTGGAAAGTACTTATCCTTTTAAGATGAAAATTGTTTATTTCCTTAATAACCCCATAATGATTAGTTTCAAAAAGTTTCATGCTAAAATTCATCACTTCACTATTCCGTTCATATTTTAGTTTACAACATCATATAACTTCCAGATTTGAGGCATAAAATCAAAATAATCATATACTTACTTCATTAAATGGGTAATCCCTCCTTTTCCCTTTTCTTTTCCTTATTTTTCTTCCTTCTTTGCTGGCTCTAGAGCTGGACGTGAGCTGCGGCCTTGGGGTGCAAGTTTCAGCACTTAGAAAATATTTTCCAATATCTCGTTTCCACATGACCGAGCATCCCCCTTAAAGAGCTGGAATTTCCAGCTATGGGCCCCACTTGTTGCTGCATTTTCCACAGCCATTGAATGCCCTATTATCTTATTATGTGCTGGTGAACTCACAGCTAAGTAAATTCACTTTTTACCATTTTTTTAAAATCCAAAAATCTGCTTTAATCAAAACCATCCACTTGTCCACAATTGCCCTTCTTTACTTAACTCTTAAGCAACTTTTTACTTTCTCTCTAAGAAACCAACTTCCCATCATAATTAGCTTAATTCATTCCATTCATCTCATAGATTTCATAATTTTATTCCATCGTTTCAAATTTCATCTCAATCCGACGTTTTTACGTCAAGTTATAACCACTTGAATTTATCTTTTGGATTTGGGAATAAAAATAATTAATTATCACCCTAATCCCATCATGATGCCCTTAATCCAATCCATTCATAATATTGGGCCCACCGTCGTGAGCTTTCCTATCAAATTTCATCGAAATCCGCCTTGTAGGCGTCAAGTTATGAATTTTCTATAATTTTTCACTTTAATTTCATAATTACATTTTAATCTCCATAAATTAAATCATGGTAACTAACATGATTATTCATGACACCTTGTCACTTTTAAATCTTCATTAAGCCCCTCAGGTCATACCGACTCACTTTGGGCTCCGGCGATTAAATTTTTAATCACCGTTTCCAATGGAAACCCTAATTCAAAATATTATAAAATTCTAAAATCATCCAAAAATTCCATTTAATTCATATATAAGTGACATGTACATGTTCAATGCACACATTAAATCCTCCTTAGGTTGGGGTTTCACAATTACAAACCGCAGCCCGTATCCTTTAAAACCGGGATCACAGACCTCAGTCTATATCCATAACTTAAAAACATCATAGACCGAAGTCTGTGTCTTTTTTAAAAAAATCATTTTGAAAAAGCACGTCACGGACTGCAGTCCGTGTCAACTTGTAAAGCGAGCACACCCACTTTAAACTAGTTGTCATTTGAAGTCTAATTTTAGGATGACCTTCCTTAAATTCTTTTAGAAACATTTTGAGTAAAATATTTTGATAAATATTTGAAATGTTTGAGAAGCAATACATCTTTGTGGAACCCCAATCTTAGACATGTATAAAATCCTAGGGTTGTAAATCATAGGTAATGTATTAATGAAATATATCTTCATGAATATGAAAATATGTGGGAATAGAGGATAAAATAATTATGAAATTCAGATGAATAGTGCAAGTGAATACTAACCCTGGGATTAAGACACGTGATTAAGAGTTAATCACTTGGATTAACTTAATCACAAAAAGATGAAAAGGAGATTTAATCACTATAGGACGAAATAACAATTCTTTTTTATATTTTAATCCAATTTTGGATTTTATTGGAAAATTAAAGAAAAATTCATAATTTGCAATCCGGGCGTCGAATTTAGATGAAATTTTTATGTATGGTTAAAAATTCATGATGAACATGATGAATGGGTTAAGATGTGATGAAAATCACAAATCAATGGTCAAGATGAAACGTCAAATGGAGATCAAAAAGTAACTTATCTTTTGCATTTAATACCATTTGACTTTTATTAAATATAAATAAAAAAATAAATGAACAGCAGCTATGGCAGGGGCATGGCAGGGGGTGGGTGGACATTTGACTAAAAATCAATGGTCCATGATCATCATCATCATCATAAACCAATGGCTAGGATTTAATTTGCTTAAAATAAATAAATTTTAATAAATAAAAAAGCTAGAAAAATAGAGCTGCCATAGGTGGGCTGGAGCAGGCCTAGGGTGGGCTGCTCTTGGCTCAATGCACCTTTTTGAAATCATAAAAAAACACATTTGCAATTTCACACCATTTGCAGGGGTAAAATCCAAATCTATGAAAAATCAAACCCTATAAATAAGGGGCAGGGGTGGACGTCCAAGAGCACAATCACCCAGCTCCAACTTGAGCAAAATCCCAGCTCCCAAACCCTCCCACACGTCCAAGAAAAGAGAGGAGAAAGTTAGAGAGAAAAAGTGTGAGAAAAAGAGGGATATCTCCACATCGGGTAAGTAATTTCTATCCAAATTGCTTTTGGAAGTTAAGTAGGTTAAAAACATGCTTAGATAATGCCTAAGCATGAGAAAATAAGTAAAGTTATAATGCTTAATTGAAATTATGCTGAAACATCAAAAATTTAGAGCAAAGACAGAGCATTCAGGAAGATAACATATGATATGTGTAAATAATGTTCCAAAATTGATAAATGATGATTTAGGATGAATGAATATGATAAATATAATTTCGGAATGATGATATATTAATTTCATGATTTTCGAAATTAAGGATTATGCTTAAGTGAATTTATGTTGATTTTTAGTATATGGAAAAAATGATTTATTTAGCCAAGTTAATGATGATAAATTCAAAATTCATGAATTTTCCCATGATATACTAAACATAAACTATGTCATGATATTTTTTATTTTTGGAAAAAATGTCAATTTTTGGAACCCATGAACAGTAACCCACGTCGCTGTGAACAGTAACCTCGAGGGGGAACAGGACCCATGAACAGTGGTTGCTACAGTGACATTAACAGTAATTATGAACAGTGAACAACGTGATTTTGGGAAAAATTGAGATTTATTTTTATATTTTATGAGGATATAGGGATAGAATTTTTAAAAGATTTATGGATAAAAAATCCATATAAGGAGATAATGACCAAGTATCTTTATAAAATTAACCTCTATAGAAATGAGGTAATGAATGATTACAAAGCACTCATGGGAAGCAATCTAAGACATGGAATGATATAGATAAAATATCATTTTTCGTTGTATAGGAAAAGAAAAAGGAGGAGGACACAGACTGAGGAGGTAAGCAAGCTATATGCTTTCTAAAATATTTCTAAATGATTGCAAATTGTTTTCTTATGTGTTTTATGAATTAAATTTAAGGATGGTCATTCCTATACTTCTTTACATGAAATGATTGCTTACTGCTTATTAAATTACTTTCTAAATGATTTATCAAGTTTTATGGAGCATGTCATCCCAGCATATGTATGAACATGATGCAAAAGGAAGAGGCTTTGGTGGAGGTAGTAAGCGGATCAGAGGGTCCCCCTTCACTATTGCCAAGTCGTAAGGGCTATGTGCCGGCGGCGTCCTCCTAGAGGTTGGAGGCACAAAGAAAGTCATGAATGAATGAATGCATGAAAAGGTTTCTGTCCCATTGGTAATTAATCACTTGGTAAGTGTCTCCTACCAAATTGGGAGAAATGCATTTGAATGAAAGGAAAATGTTTACTTGTCAAAGAAAAATGCTTGCTTACTGAGTATTATTACTCATATGTGTTTTCAAAATGACAAATAGGCTATGGAGCTGACTCATAAAGGATGCCAGGTGGAAATGACCTACAAATTTAATTACAGTTCTATGTATGTGTCCAAAGGGACAAATATATGATAATCATGTTGAAGACATGTTTTATGGATATTACAAACATGATTGTACTTATGTGAATTATTTCAATAAAAAGAAGATATGAATGGTTTTATGATGATATGGATAAGTTTATTATAAATGAAGTGTATGCTTATGTGATGAAAGAAAAAGAAAGAAATATTTGTTGGACAAGATCCAATTAAGTACCTGCCGCGTGATCAGGGCAACAATCCTGAGTCACATTTACCAATCGATAAGATTCCAGAGTAAGGTCAAATGTGACGCCTCGATTCGGGGCACCACAGAAGATGGTATCAGAGCAAGGATTGGTAAATAGGCGGGAGAAGGAGATAATAAAGGATGATGAAATGATAAGTCTGATACCACAAAAGTAGTATCAGAGCAAGGATTGGTAAATAGGTATGGAAAGAGAAAAATTAAGAATGGTGATAGAAAAGGAATGATACTACAGAAGTTAGGAATTGAGCATGGATTGATAGATAAGCATGAAAAGAAAAAACTAATGTTTAGATCTACATGTTTAAGAGGTTATGATACTTCTATGATATTGATATGAAATGATATATATGTGAGAAACATATATAGATGTGTGTGACATATATGCTTGAATATGAATAATGTTATGAATATTATAAATGTTAGTATTATAAGAATGTTATGATACTAACCAAAGTTTTGTGCATATAGAAAGCAAAAATGCCAACTACAAGAGCCGGAGGTAGGCTGAATAAAGGGAAGGCACTGATAGGAGAATCGATTAGCCGACCCGAAGTAGGAGAAACCAGTAACGGACCAAAAGTTCCGAGTTAAGAGGACAGACGTCAAGGACCCATCAAAGACGGGAAGAGGCTAGCTCTGAATTTCATATAGAAAGGAGAGCTAACCAAGAAAGGCAGATAGAAGAAAGGATAGCTACAGCCGTGGAAAAGGCAATGCAGCAATGGGCAACCCAGGCCGCCGGTATAATACAAGGTATGTGGGAGAAAAATCGGCAGGCCCCGCCACAAGGCAATAATAGGGGAACACCTGGCCCATCGGCCAACCTCAAATTTTCTAAAGGTATAGAAGATACCCTCCTAGAGGCTGATAGAAAGGCTATCAATGCCTTCCTTGCCCAACGACCCCCTAAGTTTGCTGGGAAACTAGGCCCCATCATTGCAGAGCAATGGATCATGGAAATCAAAAAGTTATTTAGGATTTCGCCCTGCAATGATCAACAGAAAGTTCTATGTGCTACCCACCTGCTGGTTAAAGACGCGTATGAATGGTGGGAAACATTGATGGTTATCATGCCACACCCAGAACGGGTCACGTGGCAAGAATTTTTAGAAGAATTTAATAAAGAATATCTTCCAGTAGGCTTACAAAGCCAAAAAGTGATAGAGTTTGAGAAACTCTACCAAGGCAAGATGACGGTGACCGAGTATGCAACAAGATTCAATGCCTTGGTTAGGTATGTACCATGGATCGCCAATGTGCCAGAGAATAAGGCACAGAGGTTCCAACGTGGGCTGAGACCCTAATTAGGGGAGAGACTAGCCCCGTTACTAATAAGAGATTATGCCTCTAGTATAGAAAGAGCTAGGGCATTAGATGTGGCGCCCCAAACCGAGACGTCACTTCCTTACCTCAAGACCTTATTGATCGGTAAATGTGAATCAGGATTGTTACCCTGATCACGCGGCAGATTCTTAATTAGATCTCGTCCAAAAAAAAATTTTCGATTCGTTTCTTTATCCATCCTCATTTCTTTTCTTTGCATCGCACTTCATTTGTCTTGTAAGCAACGATACACTTGTAATTTCGTTGCACATAGCATTTTAACATATTACTTCATTTCGTTATAACTTTTTCATAAACTTATCCCCTGGTAGTTGTCATCAATTGTATATATCATTCATAAAATTTTCATCTTATTCTCTTACATCCATGGTTTTACAACTTAGCTAAGCCATAACCATATAAAATTCATTCATAATTGAATGCTAAACACTTACACTTGTACATATACATTATCGTATCTTAAAAATTCCAAACATATCATTCGATACACATAGATAATCATTTAGTACACACATGAATACTATGTCATACCTTTCCTCAATTACATCATGCTCTCCACCTCTTGAGCTTCCCTATACCTGTCTGAGGTTTGAAAACAAAACGTGAGTGATGAACTCAATAAGTAAGCATTTTGCATTTTCATATAAATGCATTTCTCTCTATTCGGTAGAAGATACTTAACAAGAATCGACTACCAACAGGAAGAAACCTTTCATGAAAATCTTTCATATAAACCCTTCATAAAACTTTGCATTTAAATCCTTCATATAACCTTTCATTTAAATCATACATGACAACCATTCATATAAACCATTCTGGAAAACCATTCCTATCAATTATTCATATAAACTTTTTATAAGAGGACAAATGTATGTCCTAAATTATTTTCATATAAATCTACATTCATGAGGACAATCTTATGTCCTAAATCATTTGCACATAAACCTTATTATATAAGGACAATTATGTCCTGAAATAATTCCATATAAATCTTTTTCAATACAACACATGCATATGTAAAAAGTGTCCTGAAATAAATGAGTAAACATTATTTTCTGTGGACATTGTCATGTCCTGAAATATCATTAAATAAACATTACTTCATGCGGACATCATCATGTCCAAAACATATCCTCATATCCCCATTGTTGGGGTTTTTAAAACAAATGATATGCATATACGTTTCTAACCCTTTGGGTAGGTGACACTTACTAAGTGATCATCCTTCCATAGGAAAGAAACCATTCATGTGACTACACCGCTAGCTAGGCGGTTGTCCATGATCCTGCTCCTATTTCAGGGAGGGCGCCGCCGGCCTCCTACCTTCCCTTAGCGACTTGGCCACAGGTAGAGGTTGGCCTTGATATGCAACCGTCTCGAAGAATAATAATGTTAGAATGACCACCCTCGAAGAATTTTTCAAGTTGAGAACTGGGCATAATTATTTTTCAAATATAAATTTTTTTCATAAATCATCTTCAAATAATAATGTTAGAATGACCACCCTCGAAGAATTTTAAAACGTATTAATAAATCAATTTTACAAAATATTTATAATACGTGAAAAAATTATCATTTTCAAGAATATTTCTTGTTTATTGATAAACCATTTTTGAATCATCTTGTAAACAAATTTCAAAACATTTCAATAACTGAAAAGAATAGACTTTTCTTGTAAACATTTTTATTTCCTTTTCTGGGCTTTTTATGAACAAAGGATAGGCAAACACATCTGCTTCCATTTCATTGACATTATATTCCTTGTCCACATACCATCCTTACCGCTTTGATGTAGAGAAGTGTTTGCACTATCTTTTGAATTTCAAAATAGTCATCAAATCGTTTTATAACATCAAGTTATTGAGTGAGTCATTCGTAAAACTCTTTTAGAAAAGAAACACATGAGTTCAAGACCTTTTTCAAAGTATCTCAATCTTCAAAGAGACTGAAAGTATTTTGATAAATTATTTCAGAGCATTTATATAAACCATTTTAAAACATTTATAAGTCATTTCAAATGCCCTATTTATTTACAAATGTCATTATATAAAAAATCGTGTAACTTTTCTCAAAACCCTTTAGGAATAGAATTCCCAATGTTTATTTTTCAAATAAAATCTTGGAAGAGAATTAAAAACTCTTTTATCATAAGTGCTTTTGAAATAGTATTTTAAGGAACTTACCTAACCAGAAACCATCTTCAAACATATCCTTAACGAAGAGTAAAATCATACATTCAAGATTTGAGCATGCTTACACTGAAACAATGCTAAGACTTTTCATTAAAGTCATATTTTCACAAATTGAATTTGTCTACTTTGCAAGCAAGACTTAAAATCAACAATACATGTACTTGAATCAAAATCAACATTCATGAAGGTTCGGTTACTTACCTTGTAAACAATCCTGAAACAACTTAATAATACAAGTTTCAATCATTTCAACATTTAATAACAAAATAGCATTTGAAAATGCTATCTAACGCATCATTATAAAGCATTTGTAATCATTTCAACTTTTCAAATGAAATCAATATTTTCAAAAGATTGCTTGCTTACCTGAGTCGATCCTTTGTGCTTTCCATCCCTCACTTTTTCCTTCCCTTCACATATACGTGTCACATGGGTTTAATCCCGTATGATCTGTAACGTGCTAACTTTAAATCATTCTTTCCTTAGCATTAGCACTTGTACTTCCCTATAACTACATATCCATACAAATTTAATACATGGGTTGTTTCTTTCCTTCTATACTTATATTTTGTGTAGGAATTTCTTGAAACTATTCAAGATATCCTTCCATATCCCTTAACATGCTAATCTTCTATCAAAACTTAATTTAAAATGATCATCCACATTTCTTATTTAGACATACATACCCTTTTTAATAATCATTAATATTCACTTTCCTTAATGGTCACATATTACGTACTTATCTTTATAAATATAGCAATTGCTCTTTTATTTTATTAAATACCCAAGTCCAAGGTTTTTGTTTACTTAAATTTTCAAGAGACTTGCTTATATTCAACTCTTTGAATTTACATTCAACTTTTTAACAACCACATATGTTTACAACTTAGTGGTTATTTATTGCTTCATTTAATCTCCATGTTTAGAGTTCTAAACTTAATAAATCATTCAAATAGCTTGTTTACAACCTTTAACATGCTAAGTTCACTCTAAATTTTCGAAAGGGTAATCCATTTCAATTTAGCCACATGTACATACATATTTGTCATATATTACTCCTATCCTTTCATTTCTTTGCATGTACATATAAAAGAATTATCAACCAAAAATTCTTATATTCATCTTAAGGGTTTATATAGAATCTAGAGCAAGCTAAATTCAATCAAAATTTCTAAAATTTATCCCCTTTTACAAAACAGCCCTATATAATCTCATATTTCTAAATTTCATTTATGAAATTTGCAACTTAACTATACATACATAAGGTACTATCTATCAACCATTCTTGTAACCATTTGTAGGGCATGTTTATGATTTATAATACCCTAAATTCACATAAAATTTCTGAAACTTAAATATAATAGAAATTTAAATCTATAAATAATTTGGGTATCCACTTGAAGGTATACCCATATATAATATATTCTTAACTCATTAACCCTTGGTGCTAATAATTCATCATATATCATTTGTTTACTTATTGAATTAAATCAAAATATACAGAAATTCCTCCCTTCCATCTAGTTTGCACGTCCCCATTAATTAGCATAATTTATTTTCTTCATATGCAGGTTTGGACGTCCCATTTAAAATGGCATAAATATTTTTTTCTCCATGTAGCTGCTGGACGTTAATTGTGCATGGAATAAATGACATAAAAAAATCATTGCAACATACCTGCTGAACGTAAATGGAGCAGGGAACAAATAAAATAAAAGCTTAGCAATCATAACTGAAATTGGACGTCCCTGCTGCCCCTTTGCATTTTCCATTTTTTCCCTTCTTCTTAGCACGTTAAACCCTTCTCCATTGCTACCCATTACCTATTTATAAGGAGCTGAAACTGCCCCTTTTTATGCCACCGGTTTTCATCTAATGTGCTGCCATTAAATTGACCGTCCATCCTCTCTTTCCATGGCTAAATCTGAACCGTCCAATGCATGCTTGCTGCCCAAGTTTCCATGCTCCTATGGACTACCTACTGCCTTAAATTCTACCCTATAGCTTCTGGCAAAATATTTTATATATATATATATATATATATATATATTTAATTGCTGCTGAATTAGAATGGACGTCCATGCTGTCCCCTTTATTTATTTGTTGCTGCATATTTTCATCTTTTAAAAATCTGTCCATTTAATTCCCAGCTGTGGACGTCCCTAGGTAGCTGTATTCCTTGTAAATTTTTATATATTTTTATTTAATAATAATTGCTCAAAATTCATACACATAGCTGCCCACATTTGCATGTCCATTTGGCTTCATATTATGGCATTTTATGCCATAGAATTTCACTTTAATTTGTGGCCATTTATTTACGCTAATCGCATAGGTAATTTAGATATATTTTTTATCATAAAAAAAATCAAAACCTAATGCATATCACCATGGGCGTCCCACCATGTGCCACATATGCACTTGGTTGCAATTAGTCAATAATTGCATTAATTTTAGTTGACTTTATTTGCTTTAATTTAATCCAAATGCATACTACAATGACATGTGTCCATGGTTGGTACAAAAGTCAATATTTGCTTTAATGCAAATTCACCTTTAGTGCCCATAAGTCAAATGCCTTAATTACATCCCATCATTAATAGTTAATCATACTTAACACATGTCATTTAGAATTTTCTAGCAAAGTTTAGCATAATCCCATCCATTCCTAATTTAGAGCACCTTAGCTTAGTCATACATAAAAAATCTCATCTCAAAATCATGAATGCATGCTAAGATATTAGCAAAATGATTTAATTCATAAAACATCATATAATCTTAGTCGATTAACCCTTTTCTCTTCATAAAATCAAACCATCCATAAAATCAAGCCCATAATTATACGCTAGTCTTTCAACTTTCACCTCAATTCGCCTTATAGGCGTTAAGTTATGAATTTTCTAGCATTTTTTAAACTTAACTCATTAATTATCATCCTAATTTCCATAAATCAAATTATGAGAAATTAAAATAATTATTCATAATATATTTAGGGTTTCCAATTATCATTAAGCAACTTTGATCCCATTAACCCATATTGGCTTATAACAATTAATTTAATCGTCGTTTATAATTATTAGTCCTAATTGTGATAAATTCTCAAAATAACAAAATCATTCAAAATCTAGTTAAATCATTCATGAATCATATTTATATGCCTAATGTATACACGTAAGCCCTTCATAGATTAAGGTATCATACCATCTTAGGCTATCTCTTAAATTTTTAGGTCATTCTACCTTGTAAATCTTAAGATATAAATACATCAAATATTAAATCAATAATTAAAATGATAAATAGCATTAATTGCACTTTCCACATAAGTATTTTTTCATTATTCAGTGTGCGTAATTATCATAATAATCTTGGAAAATTAACTTTAATCACCTTGTTTGAATTAATTTCTCCAATTCCATCTTGATACAAGCTTTAAACTACATTTATTGGGTTCTAAAATAGGTGAGATTTCACATTAGAAATGGAGTCCATGAGGACACAGGAGCTTAGGCAAGCTCAAGAACAATTCTTCTTGGCTCCCAAGAAAAATGAGGCCAAGAGAGGAAAGGATGAGAAGGCAATAGATGGAATGGAGAAATCCAGTTACAAGGGAAGGAGCACCTCACCTTGCAAAACTTGTTATAAGCACCACTTCGGTGAATGCCTCCAAGGATTGAGGAAATGTTTTAAGTGTGGTCAAATGAGACATATGGCTCGGGAATGCAGAATAACCAAGTGCTTCATATGTGGCCAAGTCAGGCATATATCATTCAACTGCCTGAACAAACCACAGGAAGCTCCAACTCGAGGAAGGTTGGACCAGCAAAAAGCCCCCACCATAGCCAACAATCCTGTGCATGTCCAAGCCTTCACCAGAATGGAGTTTCAAGAAATAGAGGACAAAGTGGTTACAGGCATGATTTAAATTTCAGGAAATTCACTATTTAATACAAAGTGCTAAACATTTATTAAAATCATACCAGTATATAACCACACACGCACTATGGGTGGAGAGAACCAGTAGTACCATGAATTCCCAGGATATAAAATGGCAAGTAAACAATCAAGTATGCAAGGCATGATAAGCATGATGATCCTATAACAGAAATTGAGGCTAAATAGATGGGGTGCAATGATGAAGGGAATTGTTTGAAATTATTTTCCAATCCCAATACATTTAAAGATGGGCAAGAAAAAGAAAGGATTTCCTCCATATGAACTAGCAAAAACCAGGAAATGCTAATATGCTTTTGAATATAGATGTCTAATTATGCAGAAAAAGCATAATGGAGTATTTGAAGGGCAACAGGTTTCAAGACGAAACCTATTGTAAGGGGGGAGGATTGTGGAACCCCAATCTTAGACACGTATAAAATCCTAGGGTTGTAAATCCTAGGTAATGTATTAATGAAATATATATTCATGAATATAAAAATATGTGGGAATAGAGGATAAAATAATTATAAAATTCAGATGAATAGTGCACATGAATAGTAACCATGGGATTAAGACACGTGATTAAGAGTTAATCACTTGGATTAACTTAATTACAAAAAGATTAAAAGGAGATTTAATCACTACATGATGAAATAGCAATTATTTTTGATATTTTAATCCAATTTTGGATTTTGGTGGAAAATTAAAGAAAAATTCATAATTTGCAATCCGGTCATCGGATTTAGATGAAATTTTTTATGGATGATTAAAAATTCATGATAAACATGATGAATGGGTTAAGATGTGATGAAAATCACAAATCAATGGTCAAGATGAAACGTCAAATGGAGATCAAAAAGTAACTTATCTTTTTCATTTAATACCATTTGACTTTTATTAAATATAAATAATAAAAAAATAAAAAAATAATAAATGAACAGAAGCTATGGCAGGAGGGTGGGTGGAATTTGACCAAAAATCAACGGTCCATGATCATCATCATCATAAACCAACGGCTAGGATTTAATTTGCTTAAAATAAATAAATTTTAATAAATAAAAAATCAAGAAAAATAGGGCTGCCATAGGGGGGATGGAGCAGGCCTAGGGTGGGCTGCTCTTGGCTCAAGGCACCTTTTTGAAATTATAAAAAAACACATTTGCAATTTCACACCATTTGCATGGGGGGGTAAAATCCAAATTTATGAAAAATCAAACCCTATAAATAGGGGGCAGGGGTGGACGTCCAAGAGCACAATCACCCAGCTCTAAATTGAGCAAAATCCCAGCTCCCAAACCCTCCCACACGTCCAAGGAAAGAGAGGAGAAAGTTAAAGAGAGAAAGTGTGAGAAAAAGAGGGATATCTCCACATCGGGTAAGTAATTTCTATCCAAATTTCTTTTGAATTTTAAGTAGGGTAAAACCATTCTTAGATAATGCATAATATTGAGAAAATAAGTAAAGTTATAATTCTTAATTGAAATTATGCCGAAACATCGAAAATTTGGAGCAAAGATAGAGCATTCAGGAAGATAGCATATGATATGTGTAAATAATGCTCCAAAATTGATAAATGATGATTTGTGATGAATGAATATGATAAATATGATGTTAGAATGATGATATATTAATTTCATGATTTTTGGAATTAAGGATTATGCTTAAGTGAATTTATGTTGATTTTTAGTATATGGAGAAAATGATATATTTAGCCAAGTTAATGATGATAAATTCAAAATTCATGAATTTTCCCATGATATAATAAACATAAGCTATGTCATGGTATTTTTTATTTTTGGAAAAAAATGTCAATTTTTGGAACCCATGAACAGTAACCCACGTCGCTGTGAACAGTAACCTCGGGGTGAACAGGACCCATGAACAGTGGTTGCTACAGTGACATGAACAGTAATTACGAACAGTGAACAGCGTAATTTTGGAAAAAATTGAGATTTTTTTTTATATTTTATGAGGATATATGGATGGAATTTGTAAAGGATTTATGGATAAAAAATCTATATAAGGAGGTAATGGCCAAGTATCTTTATAAAATTAACCTCTAAAGAAATGAGGTAATAAATAATTATAAAGCACTCATGGGAAGCAATCTAAGATATGGAATGATATAGATAAAATATCATTTTTCGTTGTATAGGAAAAGAAAAAGGAGGAGGACACAGACTGAGGAGGTAAGCAAGCTATATGCTTTCTAAAATATTTCTAAATGATTGCAAATTGTTTGCTTATGTGTTTTATGAATTAAATTTAAGGATGGTCATTCCTATACTGCTTTACATGAAATGATTGCTAACTGCTTGTTAAATTACTTTCTAAATGATTTATCAAGTTTTATGGAGCATGTCATCCCAGCATATGTATGAACATGATGCAAAAGGTAGAGGCTTTGGTGGAGGTAGTAAGCGGATCAGAGGGTCCCCCTTCACTATTGCCAAGTCGTAAGGGCTATGTGCCGGCGGCGTCCTCCTAGAGGTTGGAGACACAAGGAAAGTCATGAATGAATGAATGCATTGCATTCTCATGAAATGCATGAAAAGGTTTCTGTCCCATTGGTAATTGATCACTTGGTAAGTGTCTCCTACCAAATGGGGAGAAATGCATTTGAATGAAAGGAAAATGTTTACTTGCCAAAGAAAAAGGCTTGCTTACTGAGTATTATTACTCATATGTGTTTTCAAAATGATAAACAGGCTATGGAACTGACTCATAAAGGATACCAGGTAGGAATGACCTGCAAATTTAATTGCAGATCTATGTATGCGTCCAAAGGGACAAATGTAAGTTAATCATGTTAGAGACATGTTTTATGGATATTGCAATCATAATTGTACTTATCGGAATTATTTCAATAAAAAGAAGATATGAATGGTTTTATGATGATATAGATGAGTTTATTATGAATAAAGTGTATGTTTATTTGATGAAAGAAAAAGAAAGAAATTTGTTTTGGACAAGATCCAATTAAGTACTCGCCGCGTGATCAGGGCAACAATCCTGAGTCACATTTACCAATCGACAAGATCCCGAAGTAAGGTCAAATGTGACGCCTCGGTTTGGGGCGCCACAATCTTATAATCCTTATAACACAATTTCAAAACCTTTGAATTTTCAAAATTAAACTATATATTTGCTAACATTTTCTTGTTTTCCATTTCGGGGCCTTTTGCTCACAAAAGTTATGCAATTATGTTACCCCTTCTCAACCACCCTAATAATCAAATTATTGTCTACCTATCTATTATACCATTTTCGCATAAGGGGCTTGCATAATCTTTTGCATACCATTTAGCAACTCGAAATCAATCCATTTTATGAAATCAACATAGGAGGTTGGTCATCCTTAAATCCTCTTCAACAACGTTCGTATAAATATTTTTAAAGATATTTTCAACATAGATTTCCTTATCTAAAGGAAATAAAAACTTTTCGAATATCATTTCAAAACATATGGACTATGTCCAAATCATCATTTATTATTTAATTATCATGACCTAGTAAAACAAATCTTTTTCATAAATCAATTCCCCTTTTCCTTTTTCTTTCATAAACATAATTGTTTATCACAAATTATTGTAGAAATAACTCAAAACTTATTTACAAATAATACTTTGTGAAAAAGGGTAAAATTCCCTTTTTCTTATAAAATACTTTTGAAACAACATCATAAAGAACTTGCTTGCTTATAAGCAAATTCTTAAAAACCATCGACATAAAACGTGAAATCCTTTGAAAATATTATCATGAAGAATTTGCTTACTCATAAGCAAATTTCTCAATCCATTAACATAAAGCATTATCAATCCAAGGCAACACTTGTTATAAATTCTTTATCTTAAAATCGTTGCTTGCTTCCCATGTAGCAAACCTTGAGACTTTTCATTAAGGCCATCATTTTCCAAAACTTGTGGCTTTGCAATAAAACCTTCATTTTCAAAACTTGTGCTTGCCCATTCGTCAAAACATAATCATAAACATTCCATTCACATATCATCATATAGAAAGAAAATATTATTTTAGAAAGTTCACTTGCTTACCTGAGATCGCCATAATTCCTTTTCTTCCATTCTTTTCCTTGCCTTTGCCTAAATAAATGAAAATACCATTTCATTTATTTGCATCGTCTTCAAATACTTATATTCCTTAGGTTTTCCAACCTACATAAGTTCATCTAACTTAACCCACTTGTCTTTCAAGTTGGGTAGTCATACTTAGCAACATAGCTTATACATATCAATCATCCATTCATTCATTTTTAATACCCTTATATAGGGTAAACTTACATACATATAATAATCTTTTATTAAATCAGTATTTGGAGGTTTATTACCTCCATTTATCATTTTTAACATATTTTTCATTTTTCTCACATCGGTGCTCATTTTAAGCACTTAATTACTAACTTAGACATCATATAATAATCTCAAATTTTGAGATTATCATTATTTATTTAAAAAGTAACCTAATCCACATTTTTCATCATGTTGTTATGCATTTTTTCATTTTAACAACTTACATAATCCATATATCATTTATTCATACTCATCCTTCCATACAAGTCCATTTTTCAATACATAATTATGTGTTTCTTAAACTTTTTCAAAATAGAAACTTGTAGCTCAATTCAGCATGAATAAATCCCTTAATTAAAACATATTTCAGGGTTAATTTTTGAAGTTTTAATCCATTTATCATAGGGTTCCCAAAACAACAACTTTAGAACCCGTCTTTCGTCGTTTCAATGCTTTCTTTAGCAACATGGTCTAAACAGATTTTTAATCCAAATTTTCCAGCCTTAAACCATGATTTTCTTAACCAAAATTTAGGATATTAACACATATTTAAATTCCATAATTAAATGGTTTCCATACAGCAACTTTCATATACATCTTGGGTACCCTTTGCACCCTTCTTTGGACATCGCTTTGCATATCTTTAAAAAATCATATTTAGGGTAATCTTGTTTATCTCTAATAGGTTAAACCCTCATAATAACTTGTTTATATCCCATTATAAGTCAAATTTCATCACAAAAACCAGAAATTTAACATTTATCTTGATTTATTCCTTAAGCTGTCCATAATGCTGAATTCAGGCACACTGAATTCTCAACATCTTGAATTAATATCAAATCAAGTATTTTTGATCTTAAATTCCTATAATACCTTAATAACTACATGAATTAATCAAAATAAATATTTCCAGCATGAAATATTTAGTATTTATATTTATTTTGTTATTTTTACTCTGCTGGACAACAGCATCCCTTTTTAGACAGCCCAAATCACGTAAATTATGGGGTATATTTATACCCATAAAAACCTAATTATTTATTTTTTTTTTGATATTAAATATGTCTTATATATCCTTTAAAAGTTTTAGCCCAAAATTCCTTGTATAAAATTATTAAAAAGCATTTGGTGCAGCTGATCCTGCCACCCGTTCAATCATGTCCAGGTTGATTTTCTCGGATTTTTAATTTGAAACTTGATTATTATTTTAATCTGAAACTTATGTATTTAATTAATTACAACATATTGATTCCCACAAATTTTCATGCTAAAAATATTTCATTAACTATTTCTTCCATATTTTCCTTTCCAGGTCCAGATTTACTACACATGAGTGTAGATTAGATAATATGGGCTGATTAATCCCAAAATTAAACTTTATAAACCAACGTATTTAACTAAGAATATTTAATCTTTGAAACATGTTCCTTAAGAGGTCTTTTATGACTCAAAACCATGATTCCAAATCAAGAAGAAAACTTGGAAATTGGAAGGCTTAAACTCAACGGGTACTTACCTGATTGGGTTGAATCTTTGCCCCGATTTCAGTGCTTTTCCTTCCCTTTTTCCTTCTTATTTTCTTTCTTATTTTCCTTCTCTTTTCTCCCTTTCCTTTCTACTAGGGTCGTGTGAGGCTTTCTGGATTTTTGGAGAATTTTTTTCTCCTTAGTTTCCTCTCTTTTTTCTCTCTCTCTTGCTATGGACATCACTTGGGTTGGTTGCTGAAAATTTCCAGCAACTAATAACTATGTCCCCTTTTTTATTCCATTTGAAGTCCACATAAATGTACACTTATCCCTTGTACACTTGGCTAATTTTTACCAAAGTAAAATTGAGTAATTATCTTAATGAAAAAATCACAAAATCATGCATTGATGGGCCACCTAGCTGTTCACACATGGGACGTCCACCTTGCTGCCCATTTTGGCATTTTGTGGCTGATATTTCCAGCCCCTTTAATCCCTCATTAACTATGCTAGAGGTTAGACTAATTACATGAGAATTTTAGAATTTTTTAAAATAAAAAAATCTGATTTTTTGGGTGCTAATCCACCCATCTCTTGCCACCTTATCCCCATGCTTAATTGCTTTGTCTTTTTCTCCATAAATATGTTTCGTCCTGTAGTGAGTAAGCAAATCCCATGATAATTAGCTTAATCCATTCCTATAATATCGTTCGTCATATCGTTTTATCCATCTTTCTCAAGTTTTGTCTCAAACCAAGTTTTCTAACTCCACTTATGACCACTCGAATTTATCTTTTGGATTTGGGGATAAAAATAATTAATTATCACCTTAATCACATCATGATTCCCTTAATCCAATCCATTCATAAGATTGAGCCCACCGTCGTGAGCTTACCTTTCAAATTTCATCGAAATCTGCCATGTAGGTGTCAAGTTATGAATTTTCTATCATTTTTCATCTTAATTCCATAATTACACTTTAATCTCCGAAAATTAAATCATGATTATTCATGAAACATTTTCACCTTTCAATCATCGTTAAGCCCCTCGGGTCATACCGACTCACTTTGGGCTCCGGCGATTAAATTTTTAATCACCATTCTTAACTAAAACCCTAATTGCAAAATATCATTAATCATAAAATCATCCAAAATTCATTCAAGGCATACATCTATCATAATTACATGCTAAATGCCTTCATATGAGTCCTACTTGGATCCGGGTATCACATATATGTATTTCTTGAATGGTATAATGACCTAAAAAGGCATATGATGGAATTTGAATGTATGAAATGATATCAACTCTTAAGGAGTTAGGATAAAGTGGATAAATATCCAATAAGTTCGCCATGTGTGGAACCCCAAATTTTAGGACCATGTATGAAACCCTAAGGTCATGAACCCTGGGTTATTGATTTTTTTAAATATATAATTTTGTAATATATGGAGTTGAAGGACCGAATAATTAAATTAATAAATAGTAAACATGAATAGTAATCATGTGGTTAAGATAAAGTGATAAGTTAATCACTTTCGATTAACTTAATCACGAAAAGACCAAATTACAATTTTACAAAAGTGAGATTAAATTATAAATTTAGAAAAGATGATTGATTGGTAATTTTGACAAGAGTGGAGGCACGAAGTGCACTTAGTGGAAATTTACAAAGGTTATATTTGGAATATAAAAGAAAATGGAGGGTAATTTATGATCCTACTAAGATTAGTTATGAAAATGAATTTTTACAAATATTTTGGGAAGGAATTTCAAAATTCTGAATTATACAAATTGAAACTGTTTAAATTCACGGACCTTATGGAAAAATAAAAATAAATGGAAATTTTTTGGCTAATTAGGGGCTCTAATTAAGGGCTTATATTCATCCTCACTGTTTTGATTAGATCTAAACATGCATAACTCGGAATTACATAGAAATTTAATAGAGAGTACTAAATTATATGCTCTATAATCTAGACGGATCAAATTATGAAAAATAGTTGACTAAATTGTCAAACTTGAATGTATTAAAAAGCGTGCCAAAGGTAATAAATTCAACAACAATGCACGTACGCGTTGATATTTTAATTTTTTTATATAATTGTTTAGTTAATTAATATCTTGATGTATATAAGATTGTTTGAGATGAAACTTTTGGAGCAAGCCTATTTTAATATACCCTACATAATGAATGGATTAAATTTTGCAAAATATGTCTACAAATTTTTAAAATGAAGTTTTATGCCAAAATATGATTTTAATTAAATTAAAATATGCACTTAGCTCCAATTGAGGTGAAATTTTATGGGTAATCCTATTTTAATATGCTCAATTTAATGAAGGAATGAAATTTTGGAAAACATGTCTCCAAAATTTTAAAATGAGACTTTTTATCCAAATATGAATTAGTTAATTAAAATAAAATAGAATTTTTTTTTCAAAATTCCGAAAGGTACATTTTGTGAGAAATTGTATATATATTAATAAGAAAAATTTTCATAATATATAAGTGTCTATGTAGGCAGTTATGAATTAAATTATTAATGCAGAAAAAAAAAGAAAAACTAACGAAAATGAAAAGGAAGCGGTGTACTGGCCCGGACGATGCATGGACGGCTATTAAAAAAAAAAATCGTAAAAGGAAGATGCAACACGTCAACAGGGCAGCTGTATTTTATTATCTTGGGTTAAGTCGAATTAAACCAGGGTCAACCGCTTAAACCAAATATATAAAAGGGACGAGCTCAAGGACGAGTTGAAAAAAAAAAAAAAAAAAACACAGAAACAAAAACGGCAAAACATCCAGCAGCAGCAGGTCAAGGAGGACGTCCAACAGGTTCTCTTTTTTCCTAATTATTTTGCTGAAATGCTGCTCGTTACATTATCGATTTTTTGGAACGAACCACTTACTGCAAAGTTTATTTACCGTCCAAACAGATTTTATATTCTTTTTTTTTGAAATTTATGAATTTCAGAACTTATATTTTAATATCCTGCTGATCGTTAATTTATTTCAGTTTTGGAATTCATTTAATTAATCAAATATTCTAAGTAATCGCTAATATAATAAATATATTTCTGGATGCGTGATGTTAATACCGATTCAGCAGATTCTAATGCAGCATGATTTTGCCGTTAAATCAATTCAGAAAATTTTAACAAGCAGCTGGACGTTGATAAATATATATTGTTTTGATTTTTCATTTAACAACAAATTGTTGAACGTTAATTTATTAAATTGCTGATGAACGTTAATTGATTTAATTTCTGCTGCACGTTAATTATTTAATAAACAGCATTTATAAAAAGGAAAAATGTTGAACGCTGCTGGATTTGAAATATTGGACGGGCAGCAGGTATTTTTGGTTTTGATTTCGTTAAATAATTTTCAGAACTATTATTTAAATATCCTGTGGATTGTTATTTATATGATTAATATTTTGTTGAAGACATGATTGATATCAATAATTAATTCAGCATGATTTGAAAACTATTTAATTAAATCAGCTTGATGTATTGTTAAATGAAAAGTTGCAAGTATTGAAATAATTAATAGATATATAATCATACATGTATATAACGTCTAAATCAGATTTATTTTAATAATTTAAGCAGCCTATGAAATATTGGGTATAAGTGACGTTCAAACAGATTTTATTATCTTATAATCATGTTTAAAGCATAATTTATGAATAATGAAAGGATGGGTAGAAATTACTGGCCAATCAGATTCTTATGTTTAATCTATAGTTATGGAAAGATGGATGCTATTTTCTGAAAATTTAATGAAATGACATGTGCAAGTGACCGTCCAACATAAGCTATTTACGCGATGATACCATTATAAATTTGATATGAAAATAAATATGAGTATTTCGAGTATCCAGAAAATATATGAAAGAAAATTCTGTTATGAATAAAAGTAGACGTCCATGGTGGAACGGAATTTATGGAATTGAGAAGGGAAATCAAAGGTAGAAATTGGTCAAAATTTAAAGTGAAAAAGGTATGGGTTAGAAAAATAAGTTCAATGTGCAAGCTTGAAATGTTATAAATGGTTCTTTTCATTTGTATAGGAAAAGAAATGGGGACAAGTGAAAGATACAAGTTGACTACGCAGGTAAGCAAGCAAACCCTTTGAAAATATAATTTTATACGACTTTACTTTGCAATCTTAAATTGTTTTGGAAATTGCTTCGTTAGAAGCAAATCCTTTTAATATTGAAAAATATTGAAATGCAAATGTTGAAAAGGTTGTGTTGAAAGGAAAATGAGTTTTTTTAAAATGATATTTGAAATAAATGTATTGACTAGTTTTATTTCAAGGTTTTGAAGTATTTTAAGGATATGTTTCAAAGGTTCTCTAAATATTGGATTATTTTGGAATTTCCAAAATCCATTGTTTCGAGCAGGATTTAAGGAAGGCCAACACGACAAATTAATTTGAAAAACGATTTGAGTAATGTTCAAAGGATTATACAAGTCTATCACATATAGAAATGAACAATAAGACAGGTAGACAAAAGTATATGATATTAGATGAAAGTTTTAAATATTTTTAAAGACGTTTTGTCATTCAAAAATTATTTACAAAAACGGTTAGAAAATATTGTTATTTTAAATATTTTCCTTGAATACTTCAAATTATTTATGAAATATAAATGTTTTAAGGTTGGCCATCCTTACAAAACGTTTTGAGCATAGAACTCGTTAACATGGGTTAAGCCCAATTTTTATGATTTGAAAGGAATACAGGCGGAGGTCTGTAGTATTTTATGAAAGCATATTAGCATCAAGTTTTCAGAAAAAGGACACAGACTGTGGTCTGTGGTTTTTATAAAATCATGCTAGCATGTGAATGTGAAGGAAAAGTGTGCACAAGGGTTATGTACTAGGTCTACTGTAGAGGATATGCATACCGGACGCGGTTGCAAATTGGGCCCCCTTTGCATAGGCCGAGTCGCTTGAATAAGGCTAAATGCCGGCGGCGCCCTCCCTGCAATGGGAGATGGACACGGATAGCCGCCTGGCTCGTGGGCTATCATCTGGAAGGGTTTCTCTCCTAAGGAAGGATGATCACTTGATAAGTGTCACCTACCAGATGGACAGAGACGTATCGCATGTTGCATATGCTTAAAAAGGGTTTTATGAAAAGTATTTTAGGACATGAGAATGTCCTATGAGAAAAGGAGCTTCAATGAAAAATGTTTTAGAACATAAATATGTCTATAGAAAAAGAATTTATATGTCAAGTTTTACAGGCATATGTTTGCCATGAATTGGGATTATGAAATGTTTATAAAAGGTATTTATGAAAAGGTTTCCTCCAATTGCTAGTCGAACGCTTGTTAAGCGTCTACTACTAAAATGTGAGAAATGCATTTAAAATGAAAAGTGCTTGCTTATTGAGTTTCGACTCATGTTTTGTTTTCCCCAACCATAGACAGGTACCGCACAGGCCATGCAGAAAAGGAAAAGAGTATGAAGAAAACTTTTCAACAAATAGTCTGTATATGGTATGAATGATTATGTGGAATCTTCAAAATATGTATGTATGAAATGTTTAGATTGAAAGAACTTGTGATGTAGATAAGTCAATTATTATTATATGAATAATATATGTGAAATTGATGTCAAGGATATGCTCATATATGATGACATGATGTTATGTGATGAGATATTACGAGTATCATGTATAAAATTGATGACGAGTGTTTGTTATATGATGAAAGAAAATGAATGAAAGGAATGAAAATTTTTTTTTGGACGAGATCCAAATAAAAATCCCGCCGTGTGATCAGGGCAACAATTCTGAGTCTCGTTTACCAATCGATAAAGATCCCGGAGTAAGGCTTCTAGGCACCCCGGTTCGGGGCGCCACACCATGTGACAGGGCAATAATCCTGATCACGTTTACCAATCGATAGATCTTGTAGTAAGGTCGTGATGCTCGGGCTGGGGCACTACAGTGTTACACATACCTAACTCAAAATGTTGCCTACTTGCTTCTTATAATAGTTTTGGCACTAGGGCTCCACAAATTGACATTGGAGCCTATTCTTTGTGTCTTGTCTTGCCTTAAAACACATTGAGAGGCTTGCTAGTCTTTGAATTCATCACTAAACATTTGGAAAATGGAATCAATTCAAAAATAATCATGATGTAGATGAATTGCATTGCTTGATCTTATACTTCCTTTCAAAATCAAGAGGGCATGAATTCTTACATTTTTCATCCATTTAAACTGCAACTTGATTGCATTCTACTGCATTGAGCATGTTGAGTGCGATTTTGACAGATTTGAAGAGTAAATGAACTAAATATTCCTCCATGCATTGAGAGCTTGTAGCATGCTCATTTTTCATCTTTTCTCCTTAACATCCCCCAACTAGTTCTGCAGCCGCTTTATGCTTCCCAATAAGAGAGAGATGATTCTTTGATGAATTTTGGCTTCTTGACTCATGCCGAACTGCACTTCAAATCATGATATATATATATCCATAGAGAATTGACCAAGTAAAGAATCAAATTCTCTTTTGCAAGCAAGTTTTCAAAAGAAGTGATCTTTCTTAGGTTTTTTGCTTCAAGATACAAATGATAGATCTTTGAATCATTGCTTGGACTAAAAATTAAAAAGTGTAATGGGTTTCGTCCCATTCAACACTAAGTTAAACGTCATTAGCCTGATGTCTCGAAGATGAACGAACCAATTCCCACTATATCGAATTTCCCTACAAGTGGGTTACACACTAAAAGTTTAGATCTCTTCTTAGCCTCCTCAACTAAATCAGTTAGCCTCTTCTCTTAAATTTTATAGAGGCTATAGAAGAGTTGTTCAGGGTCTTGTATAAATGATGGCTTGAAGGTGTTGATTTCCAAGAATATCCATTGATCGATCAAATTGTGCTACACTTGGACTTCTGGAAAAACAAATAAAGGCGTGGAAATGTGATAATTTTTAACTTCCTCTACCGAAACCTCTATTTCTTCATCGATTTCCTCTTTAACTTTCTTACTTTTCATTGGCTCAACTAATTGTTTAAGCACGAATTGATGGGTATGTGCTATTACAGTGTGTGATATCTCTTCATTGATGCTCGAAGTGACTTTGCAGCCCTCTTCCAACTCATTTTCTTGAGTCATTTTCAATATCAACTGAAGACTCTTGATCCCTGCTTTGGATTGTTGTAGCCAATTGCTTCACTTGCTATTGGATGTTCTTATTAAACTCCATTTGACTTTGCATGAATTGCATAACATATTCTCCAAAGATGACTTGTTTTCAGGTGGTGATGGGTCCCATACTTGATGTGCTTGAAAATACATTGGCAATTGGGTTGCTGGCTTCCATAGTTATCTCTTGCAGCATTTGAATGATCAAGATAGACCATGAATGTTGAGTAATACACGCATTGATTTGACAAATATCCCTTAGCCCAGCACAAATCGAAGTAACTTGAGTAAAAAATATTCGTGCCCTGCAATTGATTGTTAAAAGCTGCAATCTGAGCTGGAGGTGCTCATGTATTGTTAAACTCACGGATACCTAATGTACTTGATGTTGAAAATTCTGCATTTGGCTAATGATAAGCATTTGAAGCCATTGAGAAGATCCTTGAGATAAAATTATATTAACAGCAAATAAAGCAAAACAAAAACTATATAGAATATATACAAATTCATAGGAGACAAACGAAATTGTCGGGTACTCTATTCAAGAGCACTAATCCTTAGCAATGACATAAAAAACATGACGAGTTGCATATATGTCTAATTAATGTGCTCATTTTAATGCAACTATACATGTTAATAAAGTAATAAAGAGTGAGTAGAGTGTCGTTCCCACAAGAATTGTGTTAAATGGATTTGCATTGTAAAATTCAATTGCCTAAAGTGAATTGGTAAATGGAATAAGAATTATATTCAAGGAACTAAATTCTAACTAAACTAAGCAAAGTGATAAATGATTAAAGGTGGGATAACTACTAGTGAGTTTACCTTAAGATAATTAAGATGGATAGAAGTATGAATTCATTGATTCATAACTATGCTAATTTGGTTCCCTTTTAAGTTAGTTGTGCAGATATTACTAATCTAGGTTTATTTATATTCATATGTCTTTCAACACATACAAACCTAATCCTATTTTAGTTAATTGCTAGTTCTCATGCAACCAAGTAAAATAAGGTTGATAACTACATAACTTAATTAAGATTACATAAGGTTAATAAGTATATTCCTATGCATATTATATACAGATCTCATTCAAATTCCACTTTTTCAAGTATGAATCAAAATATTTAATCAATCTACAAGGTTGCAAAACTTATAAATGCATTAAGAATGATATATAAGGGTAATCCCATGTAATGCAAGTTACAACACAACTTATATTCTCATTCAAACACAAAAAAATCAAATAACATAGTTTATGAAGTCAAATCATCCATATCTCCCACCACAAGGAGATTTAGCCTAAAACATGATATTAAATCTTTTCAACATCAAGTTTAAAATCATCCCAAGTGAGGAGGATAACAAAAATAAGAAGAGATGAAACTCAATGGATTTACAGTGGATAACTTGGTTTTCTCTTGATCTTCTCTCTTTGCTTTGAAGCTTAGATTTTTCTCTTCCTTTCTCAGCAACCACGAGCCTTAGATATTATGCTTAAGAAATCCTAAGAGAAGTATTTATAACCACCTTAGTTTGGAGCTTCACATGTGTGAGAATTCGCACATATTAGCTTCATGGCCCTAGCCACCACCATGCTAGAGCTACTCTTGTTCAATGACAACTTCAAGTGACTTTTTCTCATTTCATCCTCTTTTTGCCTTGAATTTTGCATGGGAATTGTCTACTTTTCCTATAATAAAAGGTAAAAACAAGTAAATGCATTCCTAAATGATTAAATGAAATTAAAACAACCAAAATGAGATGAATTTTAACTAGATGCAGCCAAAAATGCATGAAAACGACAAAAGATGCAAGAACTATACAAATGATGAAAACTAATGCAAAATCTATGCGAATTTACTTATTTGTCTTAAACTAGCATTCAAAATGAATACAAAATAAGCCTTGAAAACTCTAAATAGAAATTACTTGAAAATGTATTATTCATAACTATGAGCCATAAAATAATTACAAGTAAAAGTTTTGCAAATAGATCTGAATGGTTTCTCGAGTAGAAGGAAGAGACTCTATAATGACTTTATTAAAATTCATCATATCAACTAGGGGAACTATAAATACACGAAGCTCTTCCATGTGAGCTTCTAAGGCAGACTGGTTAATCTTCAAAAGTAACATCTGTTGCATGAAAATCTATAGTAGCTTGAAGATCGTTAGTAGCTGAAGCCAGCAAATTCAGTCTACCCCTTTCCATGAAGATAGAAGCGACAATACAACAAATACTTGTTTCTTTGCTATTAAAGAATCTCGTTTGCTTGCCTCTTTTTATACTCTACCTCCAGTGTAACCTCGAGGATTTATTCCTCAAATTGAGTAAGATGAACTCTATGCCTAATAAGGTTAGCTTCCATTAATGCCAAAACTTTTGCGGAAACCAAGGGCTTTGTAGTGGCTCTAAGCTTAGTCGAGTAAGCATTAAATTTCTCTAAGGAAATAATGACATCATCAAAGTCAATGACCTCAACTTGGATTCGATCCAAGATCAAGTAGAAAGTCTTCACACTCACTTAGTTCTTCATGATGCCATCTTAGGAACTCGTTGTCTCTAAAGAAGAGACAATACCCACCTTGAAGCTTTTCATGGCACACATAAAATGCTTGCAATCCATTTAATTTAGTTTTTCAGCTCCGATCACCTTTAGAGTTGGAAAAAAATACTGCAAGAGACTTAAGAAGTGATATTTGGCATTAGGTAATTGGCGAGTTATTCTTGAACTTGCTCTAGTGCTAGGACTAATGGTGCTAAGATGATGGTTGCTTGACTGATCCATCTCTAGAGTTGAAAAATCAAAAGATGAAGGTTCAAAACAATGAGCTTCTTAAATATAAACATGAGTGTAGAAGCGTGATAACATCTTGCAAAATAGGTGAGATAGTCAATGCTTTGGTTGGGGCGTCAAGAAGGAGTTGTGTTGGATTCTTGATAACTCTATAAAAACAGAGTTATTAAGGCTTATTTTGTATCCATTTTGAATGCTAGTTTGAGAAAAATATGTAAATTATCATAGGATTTGCATAGTTTATGCCATTTGTGTATTTCTTGCATTTTGTATAGTTTTCATGAATTGTTGGTTGAAATTAGTTGTAAATCATATCATTTTAGTAGTTTTAAATTGATTTGATCATCTAGATTGTATTGAATTAAAATTTTCTTTTGTTGTAGAAAAAGGAAGGTGATTTGCTCTTGAATTCAATGCCAAAGTGGATGGATTAGGATGAGATGTTGATAGTAGTGAAAACTCAAGTTGTGAAGACACATATACTGGTGTTGCGGCGCCAACTAGGTAATTCTCCCACACTAGCAATGACCATACAAAATTTTCAAGACAGTTAAGCATCTAAAGAGCCCGGCGCTACAGCGCCTTCTTGTTGGCGTCACAGTGTCAGATGTATGTGTGTAAAAATCTCACATGTGTGAAGTTCCGATTTGAGGGGGATATAAATGCATATTTTGGGGTTTGAAGAACAACCCAAGGAGCATGAAGTGGGAGTAAGAGGAGGAGAAAAGAAAGGAATTCAAGGAAAAAGAGAAGAACAAGTGGAGAATCAAGCTGCTATGGGGGAAACCATTGAGTTTCAACTCCTCTTTTTATTTCTCTTCTTATTTTTCTTATGCTCCTTCATTGGGATGTATTTAAACTTGATTTTGATGAGATTCTCAGTCATGTTTATGGGCTAAAACTCCTTGTGGTGGGAGATTGTGATGACTCGAACTTATAACTATGTTTAACTTGGTTTCTTATGCTTAAATGAGTATATGAATTTGTTGTAACTTGTGTTATGTGAGATTACCTTTATATATTATTTTAAATGCATTTACAAGCTTAGCTACCTCGTAAATTGATTTAATATGCCGACTATACTTGGAAAAGTGAAATTTAGATGAGATTCATATATAAGGCACATGTTTTCAATTACTTGTAGCGGTTGGATATTAATATAGATAAAAATATACTTATTAATTGAAGATACCACAATTTTGCAATACATATTAGGTTGTGGTATAAATAAATAGGTATATTTTTGGGCTAAAGAAATTAACGAAGTTAATTATAATCAATTCAGGGAAATTAATTTATTGTAATAAATAATTTAGATTAACTAAATTATTTAAAAGAACTTGTAATTTCTAAATATGTAAATAGGGCATGAGATATTATCAAATAAGTAGTTTTAGGATTACACAAAAATATAAATTAAACATTAAAGTGGCAAAAAATTTAGAAAAAATATGTGATTTAAATTGGGATTAATATGTTAGTTATTAATAAAGTTAGTTATAAAATTAATGGCTAAAAATAATGTACAAAATCATTGAAGATGTTGGAAATATAAGATGGGAAAAAATATTATATGAGAAAATAAATAAATAAAATAAGAAAAACATCACATGTGGGGTAGCTACATATGTTCGCATGTAGAGTACCAGAATAGGAGGGCTACAAAAAGGGGCCTTTTGGTTCGGTTGCAGTAAACAATGTGTGGCGCCCCCAACCTGAGGTGTCATAACCTGAGCTTTACTCCAAGATTTTGTTGATTGGTACATGTGAATCAGGATTGTTGCCCTGATCATGCGGCAGGTTCTTAATTGGATCTCATCCAATTTCTTTTTTCGTTTCATTCCTTTATCCATTATCATTTCATTTCTTTGTATTTCACTTCATTCATCTTGTAAGCAACGATACACTTGTAATTCGTTGCACATAGCATTTTAAAATACTACTTAGTTCTCTTCCTTATATACTTTTTAATAAACTCATCCCCTGACAATCGTCATCAACCGTATATTTCATTCATAAAATTTTCATCTTGTTCTCTTACATTTTTGGTTTTATCAACCTAGTCATGCCGTAGCCATATAAAATTCACTTATTATCAAATATTCAACACCCATACTGGTATACATACATTCAACCATCAGTTCACATAGAACTTTGAACTTTCAATAAGCTCACATACATTATCATACCTTAAAAATTCCAGTCATACCATTCCATACACACAGCTAATCATTTTGTACACACATGAATACCATCTCATACCTTTCCTTAAATGCTTAGGATTCTCTACCTCTTGAACTTTCCTGTACCTGTCTAAGGTTTGAAAAATAAATTGTGAGTGATAACTCAGTAAGCAAGCATTTTGCATTTTCATATAAATGTATTTCTCACCGTTTGGTAGAAGACACTTATAAAGCGATCAACTACCAATAGGAAGAAACCTTTCATGAAAACCTTTCATTTCAACCCTTCATAAAACTTTTTATATAAACCCTTCATAAAACCTTTGATATAAACCCTTCATAAAACCTTTCATATAACCCCTTTTTCAAGAGGACATTTGTATGTCCTAAAATGTTGTTATATAAACATTTAATCATGAGGACAAGTGTATGTCCTAAAATTATTTTTACATAAAATTTTTATATGAGGATAGTTATATGTCGTAAAATATTTTCATATAAACCAATATTCATGAGGACAATTTTATGTCCTAAACCATTTGCATATAAATCTCTTTATATGAGGGCAATTATATATCCTAAAATATTTTCATATAAATCTTTATTCATGAGGACAATTTTGTCCTAAAACATTTGCATATAAACCTTTTTATATGAGCAAAATTATGTCCTAAAATATTTTCATATAAGCCTTTATTCACGAGGACAATTTTGTGTCCTAAAATATTTGCATATAAACCTTTTTATATGAGGACAATTGTATTTCCTCAAACAAATTCGTACAAACCCTTTTTCATATCCCAATTTTTGGGCTTTTTAAAAACAACACATGCTTATAAACCTTTCTTTATCCACGTGGACATTTTTATATCCTAAAATATTTCCATGTAAACATAGATTCCTATGGACATTATCATGTCCTAAAATGTTTTCATGTCCCCATGTTGGGCTTTAAAACAAAACATATGCATATACGTCTCTAACTTTTGGTAGGTGACACTTACCAAGTGATCATCCTTCCACAGGAAAGAAACCATCCATGTGACAGTACCGCTAGTTAGGCAGTTATCCATGATCCTACTCCCATTTTAGGAGGGCACCGGTGGCCACCGACCTTCCCTTAGAGACTTAGACACTAGTAGATGTCGAGCCTGGTATGTAATCGTCTTGGTCTGCAACCACCTCCACCATGGACCTAGTACATGATCCTCATGCACACTCATTTACATTCGTATCGTCATGCTAACATGATTTCATAAAATCATCACAGTCCTCAGACCGTGCCATTTTTCAAGCCAAAACTTGATATAACATAATCCAACTTAGTCAGCAGACTGTGTCCTTCTCAAATTGAGAACTGGGCTTAATCATTTTAAAAAATAAAATATTTTCATAAACCATCTTAAAATCATAATGTTAGGATGACCACCCTTAAAGAATTTTGTAAACATTTTAGTTAATCAATTTTACAAAACATTTGTAGTACTTGAGAAAATAATATTTTCAAAAATATTGCTTGTTTGCTTGAAACAAAATCAACATTCATGAAGATTCGGTTGCTTACCTTGTAAGAAATCTTGCAAACATCTTGATAAAGCAAGTTCATATCATTTCAATATATGCCAATAAAATAACATTTGGAAATGCTTAATAGAGCATCATTATAAAGCACTTGTAATCATTTCAACATTTAGAATGAAGTCAATATTTTCAAAAGGTGCTTGCTTACTCAAATTCACTTCCATTTTCTTCGTCAATCTTTCTCCGTTTTCTAACCACATGATTTCCATCAACTTACTTAACCCACTTGCTTTTCAAGTTGGGTGTCACTTTACCAATTCACACATTAGTATAACTCGTTCTTTCATAGCACCCATTCCTTTCAAAATTTACCTCTAGTAGGTTAAACCCTCATAATCACTTATGATACTTATTTATATCCTATTATAAGTTAAATTTCATTCCAAAAATCTAGAATTTAACTTTTATTTTAATTTATTCCTCAATCTGTCCATATTGCTGAAATCAGACACACTGATCTCTCTCTAATTTTTTATTTATAATCAAATCAAGGTATTTAAATTTGAAATTTTTATCATACATTAATAACAACATGAGTTAACCAAAATAATTAATTTCAGCACACAATCTTAATTATTTATATTTATTAAGGTATTTTTACTTTTCTGGATAGCAACATTAATTTTCAGATGAGTCAAATTATGTTAATTATTAGGAATATTTATACCCTCCAAAATTTAATTTTTATTTTTTTCAAGTGATACTCAAGATGTATTCTATAGCATATAAAACGTTTAGCTAAAAATTCATTGTATAAAAATTATTAAAAATCATTTGGTGCAGCTGATCCTGACAACTGTTCGATCCTGTTAAGGTTGATTTTCTTGGATTTTTTATTTTCAGCCTTCTTATCCTTATAAGATGAAATTTTTTTTTCGTTCCTTAAAAATTATATCATGAGTTCGCACACAATGTTTCATGCTAAAAATTATTCATTTACTATTTCTTTCATATTTTATTTTCCTATTGTAGATTCACTATATATGAGCATATCCATGTGAGTCATTTCACCCTTGTAAGTATTAACACATAATCTATGTCAGGGTTTGGTTTGCTTAATCATTCATGATAAGTCTAAAAATTTTCTGGTAATTTCATATTAAATTCACACCGTTAAGTATTAAAACATTAATTAAATGCATATTTTAAGTGAAATTTTATGAAAATCATATTTTTGATAAAATCTTTAATTTTGCTATCAAACGGGTCATTTTGCAACATTCTTAAAAAATATAAAATTATGACTCAATCCCCTAGAAAATATTAACATGTATTAGCTTATTAATATAATTTGGGCAAATTTATAAAATCATTTAATTGAAAAAAATCATAAATATATAACTATAGTTATATGTAAAAATATGGGGAATAAAGTAGACTATCATATTTAGATGAATTAAAATTAGGATGACGATACCGAAGTTATTTACAAATTAATAGTTAGATTCGTATTTAAATACGTCGCAGGGGCACTGGATTTTCGTGCACCACAGGAGCACCTGTTATGGTGCTCCATTTTCCCAAACCGGCCGCAAGCCAAAAATGCCCAAATCCGGCCAGCCCCCAAAACGGCCAGCAGCACCGTCCCTGCTTATCTCATCATCTTCTCCAACCACGAGCTATCCATGGCAGTGAGCTTGAAAGCTCAAAAGACCCAACCAAAAAATCCCGCAATGCTAAAATCATGAGCCGAGACTAACAAGAGGAAATCTCAGCCTCCATTTCCAAGTCAGAAAAGTCAACATCTCCATAAGCCTCTGTCCCAAACTCACGGCCACTGAAAATTCCAATCAGCACACAACCAATTTTTGGCCGTGAAGAATTTCAGCGGTTGTAGCATAGAAGAGGAAAGAAGCTACGGCGAAACGGCAGAAGGCAGCTGCAGTTGAAGGCAATGCAGGAATCCCACATCGAAAGCCAGAATGGTCGTTGGGCCCCTCCTTCAACTATAAAAAGGCCTCCTCTCATCACAAGAAAAGACACCCGATCACAACACTCCTCTCCTTGGGTGGGACCCATCTTGTAGGACCCCTAGCAAGGAGGTGGGGCCAAGCAATAAAATTTTCCATTACGTGGAGATTTTGCTCTCCATATTCGGGTGATGTAAATTTTATTTTATTGCTTTATGGTTTGTAGTGCTTCGTAGTTGTTAATTTTTAATTTGTAGTTTTAATTTTTAGATTAGATTTACTGCTTTATGTTTTGTAATTTTTAGATTAAATTTAATGTAATTCTCTTTCCTGCTTTAATAGTTAAATTTCATAGCTTTTATTGCTTTCTTAGAATAGTTTTATTTAAGTTGTTAGCTAATTATAATTTCTTTTAGCTTCTTGTCTCTCTTTCTTTTCTCTCCAATTTCTTCTATTTTCATTTCTTTTCTCTTTTCTCTCTTTCTCTCTCTAATTTCTTCTAATTTCTCTTTTCTTTTCTTTCTCTAACGTTTCTCTCTCCTCTCTCTTAATTTCTTTCCTTTTCTTTCTCTCTCTTCTCTTTCTCTCTTGTCTCTTTCCCTCTCTTCTCTCTTATCTATCTAATTTCTTCTTCTCTCTCTCTCTAACGTCTCTCTCTCCTCTCTATTAATTTGTTTCCTTTTCTTTCTCTCTTCTCTTTCTCTCTCTTCTCTTTCTCTCTCTTCTCTTTCTCTCTTCTCTCTCTTCTCTCTTATCTATCTAATCTCTTCTTCTCTCTCTCTCTCTCTAATGTCTCTCTCTCTCTCTCCTCTTTCTCTCTTCTCTCTTTCTCTCTCTTCTTTATACCTTCTTTTTTTTTCTCTTAAAAACAATTCAAAACTACATCGCCTCTCTATGGATTCGATCCGACTCACCGTTATTCTACACTATCACCCGCATAGTGGTAGCTTTAATGTGTTTCGGTTAATTTTAATTAAACTGGTGATCACAGTGCTCTTAACGACAAGCACTTGGTGCGCATCAAGTTTTTGGCGCCGTTGCCGGGGAGGCGTATTGAGGTTTGAATTGTTTTATTAGTTGCTTTAAATTTCCTTTACTTGCTTTCAATAGTATAATCTTTGCTGCTTCATTTATTTGTTTTCTTTACTTACTGCACTTGAACTTTAGATTACCAATGTTGATCCTTTCCCAATTTTAATTAGTGACCATTTATTGAGTAGACCTTTCGTCTAATTAAATTTCTATTTGACAACTAAAGGTTGGTGTCTAGGCTAGAGATTTAAAGGCAAATGCCTAAGTGGATCTATGGTTATTTAATTAGGACCTTGTGAATACAAGGAGAGCCTCCCACACTCCCACCTCTTACCTGGCTGACCAAAGGAAGTGTTATGGAATTTAATTACACCATAGTTATTCTCAGTAAATGAATTACTAATAAAAAAAATACTAATTAGATTTTTTTAAAAAAAAAAAAAACTAAAACTAAAACTAAAGAATGGACATGAACTTTATTGATCAACAGTTAGGTAAGTTAGAAGAATTAAACCAAAAGATTAATGATTTACTTGCCTATCAAAACTCAAACAGTTCATTCTTAAATACATCAATTCCTTTTCAAACGTCATATTCTAATGAGACTCAATTTTTACCATATCAAGAACAAATTCAAGATTTTCATGAGTTCCCTACACCTAATTACAATTCATTTTCACATACATATAACTCAGAATGGATGAGTTATCCTAATACGTCTTGGACAAATAAACAAATACAACCCTACCCTCCATATCTACAAACCCAGTGGCCAGCTAAGAAAAATCAATTTTTAAATTACCAATGTCAATCTAATCATTACGAAAACGCATATGGGCCACCTGGATATCCTGAAGAAAATTTTTCACCTCAACCTACTAACCAATCTTCTCATCAAACATAAAATTATAATGAGGAAATTGAAGAACTAAAAAATATTTTTCTCGATGGCTTTCAAACCATAGAAAATAAATTTTCAGAGTGCCTAAATCGAGTTGAACATTGTAAAAATATGTATTTTCACTCGAATCCCCCACAAGAGGACTTTGAAAATTTTTCATCAAATCAAGTAGACTATCAACAATCTCCTCACTTGGATAACTTGGAGGGAGGATTCGAAAGATTAGATCAACAAATTCTTTCCGACCAATAATTATTTGCTAAGACGACAGATCATGAAGATCAAGTAACAATAGCCATGAAGAAGAGAGGAGAAGAGGAATTTTATACTGACCAAATTGATAATCTAGTTGATCATTCGAATTTTCAAATTCAATTAAATTCAATACCATTAGAAAATCCATATTTTGAAAATGACTTAGCATTTCAAACTGCTTTAGAAGCTGAATCCCTTAACAAACAAAAGCTAGGTCAAAAGAAAGACAATTTGAAAATAAATGATGAATATTTTGATACATTATGTGGGGAGAAACCTAATGAATCAACTATCACTCCAGTAAATCATTTTGATTATCAAACTCAATTAGATCAATTACTATCAGAAAATTTATTATCTGAAAATTTGGTAATAATTACAACATTATGTAGTGACGGTTTCTCAGATCATACACTTAACGAGAATTCCTCTCTTCATAATCAAGAAAATATTATAGAAAATAATGGAAAATTAATTAATGATAGATTTGAAGGAGAAAAAGCTCAAGAAAATATTGAGGAGATTGATGATCATAGCCAAATTAATGGTGAGGTGAGAAATAAAGAATCTATTGAGGATAAGTTGGGGGGAGATGAAAATGAAATTATTAATAAAATTTTTGAGAAGTACTTACCTGTTATTTCAAGTACTTTTAAAGATGAGCTCATTAGCTGTAACGCCCCATTCATAAAAATACTCAATAACTAATCAACGACGCTACACAATCTAAGAAAAATTCGGCAGCATCTCCCCATAACATACAAGGGGTAATATGGAATACATGACCTGATATTCATAACATTTCCATCTGTAACATTCAATCCTATTTATATACTTGCATTTTCATATAATAAGAACATTCATATAGAAGGAAATCATTACATATTTTCCTTACACAACAAACAGATATAATAGTCATGCATATGTGCATCAACAAGGATTATAATCCAATCTGAAATACCAAATACATTATAGTTGTCAAAGCGAATCCGCCTAAGTAATTGTCTACATATATGATTATCAAAAGAGCACAAGTCTAAAAGAACTGAAATCAACATATTGTGCTAGGGTCTCTCATGTTTGATCTTCAACTTGTCCCATCCTTAAGTTCCCCTTCTGACCTGCGATCTAAAAGCACAATAACAATGATATGAGTCTAAATAGACCCAGTAAGTAGATAGTGGTTAGCACAAAGTGCAAATAAAGCATAATGATGGATACTCATACAGTGATGAAGCTAATACACATGGGTCCAATACCCACTCCCAAGATCGTATACATATAACCATACACACAAATTGGCCAACACAACCAATCATCTACTCATGTCCATCAAGGGCCATGAACAACCCTCTTCTCATGTCAATCAGGGGCCATGAACAACCCTTACAACCAACTATTTGAGATAACGCATCATACATAACAGACAATGATACACATCGCAAACCACGCATACAACATCAACACAATTCAGATTCAACACATAGATCTGTCACACAAGCATTTGATCAAACACATGATAGGTGCGAAATGAAAGAACCTTCAATTCATACTCTCGATTGGGGCAAATCAATTCACGTCACATTCCAACAATATAACAACTGCTAAGAAGTCTTATACATCATAGAAATCACGCATTCAAAGTAAATTCACCATGAACCCTAACTGTTACGAACTCTACGCCTAATACAATGGAGTCGTTAGAAGCTATACATTCCCTCTAGCCTCGCATCGCATTTAACATAAAATTTCATCACTAAATCGAGAAGGGGGGACATCTACTTACTTGAATCGAAATTTCCCCCAAAAACAGTGCTCCAGACTTAGATGGAGAGATTCGGAACTTCCACGATTTGAGTCGATGATCCTCAAACAGTCGGTAGAGCTTCCTTGAATGAATCCGTGGCTAGCCCGAACTGAATGGTGGGGAAAGAAGAGAAGACGCAGAGAACGGAAAGAGAAGAAGAAGGAAGATAGCCGGGTGCGGGATGAAAAATGAACCCTAGCGCGCGCGGGCTTCCTTTATTACTGAATCCCTATCGGGTCAGGTCGAACCCCGTACCTACTCTGCGAGGGAAACAATCATAGTGCCCATCAATGGAACGCTAATCATACATGCACATATGCACTATACATCTCCTAAATGTCGTGTCCATGTATGTTATATATCCATTAATATCGTAAAATTCTTACTAGCATGTTCATAAGTTACCTCATAAATAGAGAAAAGTTATAATAAAAATAGAATAAAATACCTGGTCCTCACATTAGCATAGATGAATTAATGAAAAAGGAAGAGATGATTCAAATGTTTAAAAAGATTCAAGTTAAAATTTCGCTCTTCGATATTATTCAATATATTCCAAATTATAATCAATTTCTCAAAGAGTTGAGTATTCAAATGGAATCCTGTTTAACCCAAAATAAAATCATGCTCCCATTAGGTAATAGTTCAATAAATAATTTAGATCAAGTTGAAGAATGTTACATATTAAACGTCATTGATGATTCATTCACAACTTTTGAGCATGAATATATGAAAATAATAAATAATCTACATAGTATTAAAAATTTTAACAGAGCGGGAATTGGATAACATTAAACTTTACGTCTGGCTGAAGACATAAAACTTAGCGCTGGTTGGGAGGCAACCCAACATGTATATATCTCTTTTCCGTTAGTTTTCTTCTCATTTTTTTAGGTAAAAGTTGCAGCACTTGCATCAGATCATTACACCCCAGGTTGTCTCTTTCCCTGCTATCTTATTTTCATGAATTTATAGATTTTGTGCATGTTTATCAAAGATAGCAATGTTTAAGTTGGGGGGTCTGATTTGTTTAACTTGAAAAAAAAAATTTAATTAATTAAAAATATATATATATTATAGAAAATATTGAAAAAAACATAGAGATAAATCAAAGTGCACTTGCTATGCTTGACACTAAGTGAAGAAGAAAACTGTAATTAGTTATATTTGTAAAAATATTTTCATGGTGTTTTCAAAATTTTATTAGCACTGATTGCACTTACACAACAATGAACCATGTGGGTACCATGATAATATAGTTTTTTTCTCTCTCATCCAAGCAAGTAATCTTTAATATCATTACAATTGATAGTTGTTAGTTAAAAAAAAATTTATAGATCCCCAGATACCCTGAAATATGGTGAGGGGAGAATAAAAATATATATATATATAAAAAAAAATCCCTACATATCCTGAAATATGGTGAGGGAAAGAAGAAAAAAAATGTTAAAGATAAAAAAATATATATATATAAAAAAAAGAAGAGAAAAAAAGAAAAGAAAATCCCTAGATATCCTGAAATATGGTGAGGGGAGAAAAAAAAAATATATATTTTAACTGTCACTATCATAATTTTGATATAAATATTACTTAGATTGGATGAGTTGAAAATAACTTATTTATCAAATGCCCATTTGTTCATTAGTACACATACACACGTGCTATAATCTTTTATATGCATCATGAATAATATTTTACACATATACACTAAAGAAATTTACTTCTAAAGCTTAATATCATTATTAGCAATGCACCTAGATTTTTAAAAATTAGTAGAACACTATGATTTAAAAAAAAAAGAGGAATTATATATTAAACTATTTCCATTGCTAAGGGACTAGCAATGTTTAAGTTGGGGGGTGTGATAAGTCTAAAAATTTTCTGGTAATTTCATATTAAATTCACACCGTTAAGTATTAAAACATTAATTAAATGCATATTTTAAGTGAAATTTTATGAAAATCATATTTTTGATAAAATCTTTAATTTTGCTATAAAATAGGTCATTTTGCAACATTCTTAAAAAAATATAAAATTATGACTCAATCCCCTAGAAAATATTAACATGTATTATCTTATTAATATAATTTGGGTAAATTAATAAAATCATTTAAATGAAAAAAATCATAAATATATAACTATAATTATATGTAAAAATATGGGGAATAAAGTAGACTATCATATTTAGATGAATTAAAATTAGGATGACGATACCGAAGTTATTTACAAATTAATAGTTAGATTCATATTTAAATACGTCGCAGGGGCACCGGATTTTCGTGCACCACAGGAGCACCTGTTATGGTGCTCCATCTTCCCAAACCGGCCGCAAGCCAAAAACGCCCAAATCCGGCCAGCCCCCAAAACGGCCAGCAGCACCGTCCCTGCTTATCTCATCATCTTCTCCAACCACGAGCTATCCATGGCAGTGAGCTTGAAAGCTCAAAAGACCCAACCAGAAAATCCCGCAATGCAAAAATCATGAGCCGAGACTAACAAGAGGAAATCTCAGCCTCCATTTCCAAGTCGGAAAAGTCAACATCTCCATAAGCCTCTGTCCCAAACTCACGGCCACCGAAAATTCCAATCAGCACACAACCAATTTTTGGTCGTGAAGAATTTCAACGGTTGTAGCATAGAAGAGGAAAGAAGCTACGGCGAAACGGCAGAAGGCAGCTGCAGTTGAAGGCAATGCAGGAATCCCACATCGAAAGCCAGAATGGTCGTTGGGCCCCTCCTTCAACTATAAAAAGGCCTCCTCTCATCACAAGAAAAGACACCCGATCACAACACTCCTCTCCTTGGGTGGGACCCATCTTGTAGGACCCCTAGCAAGGAGGTGGGGCCAAGCAATAAAATTTTCCATTCGTGGAGATTTTGCTCTCCATATTCGGGTGATGTAAATTTTATTTTATTGCTTTATGGTTTGTAGTGCTTCGTAGTTGTTAATTTTTAATTTGTAGTTTTAATTTTTAGATTAGATTTACTGCTTTATGTTTTGTAATTTTTAGATTAAATTTAATGTAATTCTCTTTCCTGCTTTAATAGTTAAATTTCATAGCTTTTATTGCTTTCTTAGAATAGTTTTAATTAAGTTGTTATCTAATTATAATTTCTTTTAGCTTCTAGTCTCTCTTTCTTTTCTCTCCAATTTCTTCTATTTTCATTTCTTTTCTCTTTTCTCTCTTTCTCTCTCTAATTTCTTCTAATTTCTCTTTTCTTTTCTTTCTCCAACGTCTCTCTCTCCTCTCTCTTAATTTCTTTCCTTTTCTTTCTCTCTCTTCTCTTTCTCTCTCGTCTCTTTCTCTCTCTTCTCTCTTATCTATCTAATTTCTTCTTCTCTCTCTCTCTAACGTCTCTCTCTCCTCTCTCTTAATTTCTTTCCTTTTCTTTCTCTCTCTCCTCTTTCTCTCTTCTCTTTCTCTCTCTTCTCTTTCTCTCTTCTGTATTTCTCTCTCTTCTCTCTTATCTATCTAATCTCTTATTCTCTCTCTCTCTCTAACGTCTCTCTCTCTCCTCTTTCTCTCTTCTCTCTTTCTCTCTCTTCTTTATACCTTCTTTTTTTTTCTCTTAAAAATAATTCAGAACTACATCGCCTCTCTGTGGATTCGACCCGACTCACCGTTATTCTACACTATCACCCGCATAGTGGTAGCTTTAATGTGTTTCGGTTAATTTTAATTAAACTGGTGATCACAGTGCTCTTAACGACAAGCACTTGGTGCGCATCAATTCATCAAGCATTCAAGGAGATATTTACTCATGAATTCAATATTTACAACCATCTTAACATTAAACATCAACCAAGTATGATTTAGGTTAACATATATGATTTAAAAACTCATAATACTCACCCAAATTGAACATGAATGTGGGGAAGCCTTGTTGAATCCATTTCCCTCCCTTTCTTCTTTCTTCTTTCTCTCTTTTCTCTCCCTTGGACGTTCACACCTTGCTGCCCTTGCTATTTCTCTTTTTTTCTAAGTTCTCTCTCTCTCTCTCTCCCCCCTTCATTGCTGGACGTCCAGGGTTCTTTCTGCCCCTTTTCTCTTTTCATTTCTTTCTTTCTTGCTGCCCAAGAAACTCCCTTGACTTTCCTTTATATAATTTTTTTAAAATACCAAAAATCTATCCATAACTTGCCCCCCTTGGTCATGTTCACATGGGCTGCCCCTTTTGGCATTTTGTGAGGAGAAAATTATCTAAATATTGTTGCCCCTTGAACATCCCTACATGAAGCCCTATTTACATGAATTTTTCAAAATTTTCAATTTGCAAAAATTGCTCAAAATTCTCTCCTTGAGACACCTCATTTGCACCATTAAATGCATTGACTTTTATATTATTTAAAAACGACTTTTTGAAGGAAAAAATCAATGGGTTTTAACCATAAGTGTTTAAGAATTTTCCCATGGGATTTAGGTTAATCAAATCTATCCATGTGATAGGACACTTTATTTTAGTTGTTCATAAAAATTTTCATCTCAAAATGATCATTCTAGTGCAAGATATGAACATTTGAAATTATCTCATGAAAATTCATGAAATTAAATCATTATCACCATAATGCAATCATGATTAACATAATCCAAACCATTCATGAGGTAAAGCACGTCAACATGTGCTTACCTTTCAAATTTCACGTCAATCCGCCTTATGGGCATGAAGCTATGAATTTTTCTAGTAATGACCCAATTTATTCTATTATTATCATCAAATTAATCATAATTAATGAAATTCAAAATCATGCCAAATCATCCTTTCTATACCTCATTTTGTCTTTTTGTGCCCATTAACCCAACTAGGCTAAGATGATTAATTTAACCACCTGACTTGATTGTTAGCCCTAATCTCATCCATCCACATAAATCATACCATTAGTAACTCTTGAATACCTAGATTACTTTTATGGGTCTCAAAATGTTCTAGGTATCACCATCCTCCCCTCCTTACAAAAGGTTTTGTCTCGAAACCGTTCACTTTTTAAACAATCGGGGTAAAACTCACATGAAATAACTAGCTTATCTTCTTTTCTCAATACTTCCAATGGCTCATCACGCTTCCACTGCGCTACTCTAATTTGGTGACGCTCTTGGCCTTGGTCTATTAGACTTATTACTTATCTCCACCGTTTCCTGCTCACTTATGGGTTTCTCATTGGCAATTGCCCTTTCTACATGTCATATAACTCTTGTCCTTATAATAGACATGGTACATTTTTTTTATGCACAGATAAATTATCTCTGTATAATCTCTAATCTTATCATAAGATACCTTAAATCATATCCATTCAGTCATATCAAGTAGTGTGGCGCCCCAAACCGAGACGTCACTTCCTTACCTGAAGACCGTATTGATTGGTAAATGTGAATCAGGATTGTTGCCTTGATCGCATGGTAGGATTTTAATTGGAACTCGTCCAAATAATTTTTTTGTTTCTTCATTCATCATCATTTCATTTATAACATAAGCAATGGTACACTTGTACATATCCTTTAAACCATTTCAACATGTTGTTATACATCATAGGCCCTCTTGACCTAATCATGACATTTCCATTGCATACATACATCTATTCAATCATTAGTTCACCTAGAACTCGAAACTTTAAACAAATTCACCTATACATGAACATACCTGAAAACTTCCATTCATAGCATTCCACTCACATGGCTAATCCTTTTAGCCTACCTGGGTACTACTTCATACTTTTTCTCCATTTCTTAGGTCCTTGACCGCTTTAGTCTCCCAGTACCTGTCAGAGGTTTGAAAAATAAAACGTGAGTGATAACTCAGTAAGCAAGCATTTTGGGGCAAGACTTTCCTTGAAAATCATTTCCTAAAACATTTTGCTCATTTGATGTCCTAAAACAACTTGACATAAACCATATTTGACAATGGACATTCTCATATCCACGAAAAGACATTTTTTCACATAAATCATTTTGACATTGGACGTTCATACGTCCTAAAATATTTTTCCACGTAAACCTTGTTGGAAACGGACGTTTATACGTCCTAAAACGTTTTTCACATAAACACTTTGGTAATGGACATTTATATGTCCACAAACACTTTTATCCCTTAAACTCTTTTAGAAACGAACATTTTTATGTCCGCACATGTTCCAACTTAAAACCCTTTAGGAACTGGACGTTCTCATGTCCAACCATTTTTTCCACATAAACCTTTTGGAAATGGACATTCCTATATCCAAAACATTTTCCAACATAAATCCCTTTAGGAAATGGACATTCTCATGTCCAACCATTTTTCCACATAAACCTTTTGGAAATGGACATTCTTATGTCCAAAACATTTTCCAACATAAATCTCTTTAGGAAATGGACATTCTCATGTCCAACCATTTTTTCCACATAAACTTTTTTTCATGATCCCCATCTTGGGGCTTGTTTATAGCAAATAAGTCATAAATCCTTTTCATGAAAACTTTCGCATAAAAATTGTTTGTTTTTATTCTTAATATTTACACATTTTGTGTAAAACACCCTGCTTTGAGGGTAACTTATGCATAATGGCTCATAAAATCTAATTTAGGATAATTTTTCATATAAATGCTTTTATATCTCAATCTTTGGGCTTTTGAAAAGCAAAACGTATGCAAACAGATTTCTCCCCATCCAGTAGTGTCACTTAGCAAGTGATCATGCTACCTTTTGGAAGAGAATCCATAACAGCACGCTAGCCAGGCAGCTGTTTATTTATCCTGCTCCCATCTTAGGGAGGGCGCCGTTGGCACTCCTGCCATCCCTTAGTGACTTGGCCTTATGTAGAGTGGGCCCCGGTCATCCCAACCGTGCTCCATAACCTATCTATTTCTTGTACTGGTGCACCGTACATTATTATGACGGACCGCAGCCCGTTTGGTTTGAAGAACCACACACCGCAGCCTATGTCCTTTTAAACTGGGATCACAGACCTCTGTCTGCATCCATAACACACTAAAAATCTTAGAACGAAGTCTATATCTCTAAAAATCATTTTCAAAAACACATCACAAACCGCAGTCTGTGTTAACTTGTAAAGCGAGCGCACCCACTTGAAACAAGTTGTCATTTGAAATCTAGTTTTTGGATGACCTTCCTTAAATTCCATTAGAAACATTTTGATAAATATTTAAAATTTTTGAGAAACAATAGAACTTAAAAACCCTTATATTTTCAAGAATAAATCATATATTTTTCCTAGCATTTTCTTGGTTTCCATTTCGGGGCCTTTTGCTTACAAAATTTATACAATTGTGCTAACCCCTTCTCAACCACCTTAAAATCAATTTCTTATCCACATATCAATTTGTCTTTTTTACATGAAGGGATTGCATAATCTTTTGCATACCATTTAGCAACCCGAAATCAAACCATTTTATGAAATCAACATAGGAGGTTGGTCATCCTTAAATCCCTTTCAACACATCCGTATAAACATTTTTCAAGATATTTTCAACATAGATTTCCTTATCTAAAGGAAATCAAAACTTTTCGAATATCATTTCAAAACATATGAACTATGTCCAAATCACCATTTATTATTTAATTATCATGACCTAGCAAAACAAATCTTTTACATAAATCAAATCTCCTTTTTCTTTTTCTTTCACAAACATAATTATTTATCATAAAACATCATAAAAGAAATTCGAAACTTGTTTATGTTTGTTGCTTTGTGAAAAAGGGAAAAATTTCCTTTTTCTTGTAAAATACTTTTGAAACAACATCATAAAGAACTTGTTTTCTTAAAAGCAAATTCTTAAAACCATCGGCATCAAACATGAAATCCTTTGAAAACATTATCGTGGAGAACTTACTCATAAGCAAATTTCTCAATCCATTAACATAAAGCATTGCCAATCCATGGCAATACTTGTTATAAATTTTTTATCTTAAAAACGTTGTTTGCTTCCCATGAAGCAAACCTCGAGGCTTTTCTTTAAAGTCATTCTTTTCCAAAACTTACGACTTTTCATTAAAAACGTCATTTTCAAAACTTGTGGCTTTTCACTAAAGCCGTCATTTTCAAAACTTTTGCTTGCCCATTCGTTTAAACATAATCATAAACATTTCAATCACACATCATCACATAGAAAGAAAACATCATTTTAGAAAGTTTGCTTGCTTACCCAAGATCGCTATAATCCTTTTCTTCCATTCTTTTCCTTACCTTTGCCTAGATAAATGAAAATAATATTTCATTTATTCACATCAACTTCAAATACATAAATCCCTTAGGTTTTCCGACCTACATAAATCCATATATTGGTTGCTTCCAAAACAGAAACTTTCATATGCATCTTAGGTACCCTTTGCACCCCTCTTTGGACATCCCTTTGCATATATTCAACAAATCATATTTAGGGTAATCTTGTTTACCTCTAATAGGTTAAACCCTCATAATAATTTGTTTATATCCCATTATAAGTTAAATTCCATCATAAAAATCTAGAATTTAACATTTATCTTGATTTATTGCTTAAGTTGTCCATAATGCTGAATTCAGACACACTGAATTCTCAAAATAATGAATTAATATTAAATAAAGTAGTTTTGATATGACATTTCTACCATAACTTAATAACTACATGTATTAACCAAAAAGAATATTTCCAGCATGAAATATTTAGTATTTCTATTTATTTTGGTATTTTTACTCTGCTGGACAGCATCACCCATTTTCAGACAGCCGAATCACGTTAATTATGGAGTATATTTATACCTATCAAAACCTAATTTTTATTTTAGTAATGTGATCCTCAATATGTCTTATATATCTTGTAAAATATTCAGCTCAAAATTCCTTATATAAAAATTATTAAAAATCCTTTGGTCCAGCTGATCCTGCCGCCCGTGCAACCCTGTTCAGGTTGATTTTTATGGATTTTTAATTTGCAAAGTGCTTATCCCTATACCTCTCATCGAAGCCTTGGAACAGATGCCGAGCTACGCCAAATTCATGAAAGTGTGCTATCAAAGAAATGACGGTTGACAGAATTCAAGACGGTGGCGTTAACAGAGGAAACCAGTCCGAGGGTGCAGAGGAAGCTGCCTCCTAAACTCAAGGACCCAGGGAGTTTCACCATTCCATGAACAATTGGAGACCAGTACTTTGGGAGAGTCCTATACGACTTGGGAGCTAGCATTAATCTCATGCCCAAATCCATTTTCAGAAAATTGGGCCTAGGGGAAGCTCGACCTACCACAGTGACGCTGCAACTGGCAGATCGATCCATCACTTATCCGGAAGGTATTATTGAGGATGTCCTTGTCAAGGTGGATAAATTCATTTTTCTTACAGATTTTATTATCCTGGATTATGAAGAAGATCGAGATGTGCCAATCATTCTGGGTCATCCCTTCCTCGCAATGGGAAAAGCCATCATCGATGTACAGGCTGGAGAGCTGGCCATGCGGGTCCAGAGCGAACATGTTACTTTTAGCATGTTCAAGGAAATACAGTTACCAAATGACCCAGAGGAATGTCCAATGATTGACATGGTGGACTCGGCAGTGCAAGCTAAATTCCAAATTTCAGCTTTCAAGGACATCCTAGAAGCATCGCTCGCTGGGGAAGGCAATAAATCTGATGAAGATTTATCAGAAATGATACACTATCTGCAGCAACTCCCGACATTCCCACGATACCCGTAGAAATTTGAATCGCTGGAGCTCAAGTCGGAGTCTTTTAAATAGTTGAAGCCGTCAATTGAAGAGCCGCCTATCCTGGAGCTAAAACCTTTGCCAAAACACCTCAAATATGCCTTCCTGGGAGCAGAATCCTCACTCTCGGTGATTATTTCTTTTGCACTTGATCCCGTGCAGGAAGAAAAACTGCTCAGAGTGCTCAGAGATCACAAAAAGGCCATAGGATGGACCATAGCAGACATCAGAGGCATCAGCCCATCCTTATGCATGCATAAGATTCAAGTAGAAGAGAATTCCAAGCCATCTATCAAAGCGTAGAGAAGACTAAACCCAATCATGAAAGAAGTGGTCAAAAAGGAGATCATCAAATGCCAAGATGAAAGCATGATATACCCTATCTCCGACAGTTCTTGGGTCTGCACGGTGCAGTGTGTCCCAAAGAAAGGCGGTATGACGGTCGTCTCCAACGAAAACAACGAGCTAATCCCAACCAGAATAGTTACTAGTTGGCGAGTTTGCATGGACTATCACAAGCTGAATAAATCCACCCGAAAGGATCATTTCCCACTTTCATTCATTGATCAGATGCTGGACAGGTTAGTAGGATGTGAATTTTACTGCTTTTTGGATGGCTATTCAGGTTATCACCAGATTATGATAGCACTGGAAGACCAAGAAAAGACCACATTCACATGTCCGTATGGCACGTTCGCATTCAGGCGAATGCCGTTTGGCTTATGTAATGCTCCAGACACATTTCAGCGATGTATGATGGCTATTTTCACTGACATGGCGGAAGATTTCCTGGAGGTATTCATGGACGATTTCTTGGTATTTGAGAATTCATACAACGAGTGTTTAACCAACTTATCAAAGATGCTCCAGAGGTGTGAAGATACGAAGCTGGTTCTTAACTGGGAAAAGTGTAATTTTATGGTGCAAGAGGGCATCGTACTTGGTCACAGGATCTCTAAACATCAAATCGAAGTGGACAAAGCTAAAATTGAGATGATCGAGAAATTACCTCCAACCACCTCAGTCAAAGGCATTCGCAGTTTTTTGGGACACGCAGGATTATATAGACAGTTCATAAAAGACTTCTCAAAGATAGCTAAGTCGTTATGTTTGCTGCTCGAAAAAGATACGCCATTCAAATTCACTAGCTAATGTATGGAAGCATTCTAGGAGCTGAAAAAGAAACTGACATCTGCACTAATTATTATTTCTCCAGAATGGAATCTCCCATTTGAATTAATGTGCGATGCAAGTGACTATGCAGTGGGAGCAGTATTGGGACAACAAAAAAATAAAGTTTTCCACTCCATCTACTACGTTAGCAAAACCTTGAATGAGGCACAAATGAATTACACTACAACTGAAAAGGAACTTCTAGTAGTGGTATTTGCATTTGACAAATTCATAGCCTATCTGGTGGGCACTAAGGTGATCATTTACACAAACCATTCAACCATCAAATATCTAATCGAGAAAAAGGATGCAAAAACCACGCTTGATTCGATGGGTCTTATTGCTATAGGAATTCGACCTTGAAATCAAAGACCGTAAGGGAGCTAAAAATCAGGTTGCTGACCATCTATCCTGCCTTGAAGGCCTCAGTTAGCTCATGATACCCAGCAAATTTGGGAAATGTTTCTAGATGAATTCACACCAAAGGAAGAAGTTTCTCCACGATGTTAAATTCTATTTCAGAGATGATCCATATCTGTTTAAGCAATGTCCAGATCAGTTATATCGGAGATGTATTCCAGAGTGTGAACAAGAAGCACTACTGCAGAGCTGCCATTCATTGCCGTATGGGGGCCACTTTCATGGAGACAAAACTGCAGCAAAAATGCTTCAATCGGGATTCTACTGGCCATCTTTATTTAAATACACCTATTTTTGTGTCAAAAGATGTGATCAATGCCAACGGACAGGTAACATTTCTAAAAGACATGAGATGTCTCTCACTAATATCATTGAAATAGAAATATTTGACGTCTGGGGTATCGACTTCATGGGCCCATTTATTCCCTCCTTCGAAAACTAATACATTCTCATTGCTGTTAATTACGTTTCCAAATGGGTAGAAGCGATTCCAACTGAAGCAGGTGATGCTAAAATAGTTCTCAAATTCATCAAGAAGAACATCTTTACTCGTTTTGGCACGCCGAGGGTGATCATTAGTGATGGAGGATCCCATTTCTGTAACCGGCAGTTCATGGAAATTCTACACAAATACGGCGTACGCCATAGAGTGACGATAGCGTATCATCCGCAAGCTAACGGACAGGTCAAGTTGGCCAATAGAGAATTGAAGCAAATTCTAGAAAAAATAATCGGGTCCTCTCGCAAGGACTGGTCCGTCTAATTGGACGACACACTATGGGCGTATTGAACTGCCTATAAAACTCAGTTTGGAATGCCTCCATACGAACTAGTTTATAGAAAAACCTGCCACCTGCCGCTGGAGTTAGAGCATAGTGCGTATTGGGCAATTGAAAAACTCAACCTGGACATGCAACAGGCAGGGGAACGCCGATTACTGTAACAAAATTGGACAAGTTTCGAATGAAAGCCTATGAAAATGCCATGATCTATAAAGAAAAGGTGAAGAAATGACATGATAAAAAGATTCTAACACGAAATTTCGAGCCAGGTCAGAGAGTTTTTCTCTTCAATTCAAGATTGAAGTTATTTCTTGGAAAATTCAAATCTAGATGGTCAGGTCCATTCATGGTGATAAAGGCAACTGAGCATGGAGCGGCGGAAATATGCAACGAGGCATCCGGAAATAGTTTTGTTGTGAATGGCCAATGTCTTAAGCATTATATGGGGGATGATTTTCAGCGTTGCAAGGAGGTGGTGGAACTGAAAGAGAATTGAACAGTGAGAACGTCGAGCGGAGGACGATAAACTCAGCATTGGATGGGAGGCAACCCATCAATCATTTTCCATTTGAATTTTTGGTTGTGGTTTTTGCCTTTGTGGGAAAAAGAATTGGAGCTTTCCCACCGACGCCACCAGAGGTCCGAGCCTACTTCGGGCAGCAGTCCCAACCCCAGCCCGACGACGAGGCAGACGAGGATGACGAGGACGCGACGGAGTCCGATTCATGACGGGAGTCCCAGTCCTTTCTTATTGTTTTCCTTTTATTTTATTTTTGTTTTTCATTATATTTTCATTTTTAGTTCATCTTAGAATCATGCATTGAGGTAATGCATCTCTCAAGTTTGGGGGGTGTATAATTCTCAACCATAGGTTAGTTTTTCATTTTAATTTTTCATGATTTATTTTATGTTGCATGTATGTCAATTCCAGCTAATGAAAGTTGTCTTTGTTTCAATCCATCTTATTGTGAAAGTGTGCAAGGTTGTGATTAATTCTGATTTTTTAATTGAATTCATGAAAGAATGGGCCATTCAGATTTAAAACCAAGTATAAAAACAGGTTGAAAGTAACATGTGAAAGAATTAAAAGGAATTTCATAATGCATTGTTTTAGTTCAATCACAAGCATATCTTTCAGACGAGATGATGAAAACTGAACTAAATAAATGCTGACCAAGTACTTTAACGGGTTCAGAAATGGTATTATTTCACAAGAATTACTCAAACATGTTCAGTACCCCTAACAAGGCATTAGAAAAAATAATAAGGGGGTGGTTGACCTAAGCTAAGTAACCGGGACTTGGCATCGACAAATGGCAAGGTTCGCGTAAAAAGCAAAGGAAAATCATAGTAATAACGCTTTAAAATAAAAATTCTCCCTAGATACCCTGAAATATGGTGAGGGGAGCAAAAAAAATCGATCTCCAGATATCCTAAAATATGGTGAGGAAAATTTTTGCAATAAGTTTGGGGGGAAAAAGAATGTGTACTTGTTAGAGATTGAATTCAGTGACTTGATACCATTTGTTGTAACCAGTATATTCAGTTTAATCCTTGGTTTGCTTGTGTTCATTAATTTTCTAACCAGTTTTCTGATCGAATGAAAGATTAACGTGTTGAAATATGACTTTGCACTATGGAATCTTAGCATCCACATGTAACTTGGTTTGAAAAGGAAAATGCATGCCTTGTTTGTAGAATGAAGGATTTTTCAAGTTGAATTAGTCTTGACCTTGTGAAATGGCTAAGTGGATTGTTCAATGCATAACAGGAAGCAAACGGAGTTGACAGAGTCTGCAGGCATTCATTCCTTCATTCATACTGTTTGCATGTGTTGCTCGAGGACTTGCAACATTTAAGTTTGGGGGTGTGATAACTCGTATTTTTACGAGTTATCATGGCCCATTTCAGACTTGATTTGTGTGTTAGTTCGAGAGATTAGGCTTAGTTTGCATTCATTTAGCTTAATTTTCACTCGCTTTGCATTTTATGAATCATTTAGTTTTTAGGCCTTTTTACCATTATTTAAGCATTTTTAGTTCATTTATTTAGTTTTTCATCTTTTGCAGGAAGGACGGAGGGTGTGAAGGCAAATCGGACGAGTTGAATGCAAGTTGAGGCAACCAGAGGCAGATGGATGGCGCCTAGGAGCCAACCATTAGCACCCAAGCACCACCCTACGTGCCTTGGCCATTTTCAGCACACACAGCTGATAGCATGGCTTCCAGAGAGTTGGCACCTAGGCGCCACTTCATCTACATGCAACCCTAGTTCAAACGATGTTGAAGCCATAAGTCAGGCAAAACTCCAGGGAGTTGGCGCCTAGGCGCCAATCATGATCAATCACAAGATTTCAAGGACTAAGCTCCAAGCAAGAACAGTCCAGGGAGTTGGCGCCTAGGCGCCAGTGCATGAATTTTTAGGGTTTTGCAGAATGTGTCCAAGTTGCTCAGCACATAGGGAGTTGGTGCCTAGGCGCCAATACGCATCCATACGCGAATATTTCAGTGCGTAAGCTGTGCAAAAATGGACTCTATATATAGTTCCTAGGGGTTTGCGCGCGAGAAAAGAGAGAAAAAGGAAGCCGAAGTACGAACTAAAGTGCAAGAGAAAGAGAAAATCAAGATTAAAGCTCGGATTGAAGAGAGGATTCAAGTCCCGTTTGTGGAAACCGCCGGAAAACAGTTTTTCTTATTCTTTCCAATTTTCTTTCTCTGCCGTTGTGGATACTTTTTATATAGATGGATAGTTAGGATGATTTGAAATCTAAACTATATTGTTTCTTGGTTCTTAGAATATTCAGGAATGAATAGTTGATTTTATGCATGATTGTGTATGATTTACCTTTGCATGTGTGGATTTTATGCTTTTTACAAGATTAGCTACCTTGTAAGATTATGTAATTGCTTGATTTTTTGTTAGAAGAGGAAGATCTTTGCCGAATCCATGTGCAAGGCATAGGTTTCGACCTTTGTGTAAGGAGAGTTGTTTAACGGATAGGAATATACCGTTAAACCCTGTATAGTCATTATACAAGTTATGAACTTATCAATTTCACTTTATTTAATGGCATGGAAACATAGCAATTAAATAGGGTGTAATTAGATTTATATAATGTTGGAAGACATATATAAAGATATATGAACTTGGGCTAGTAAATTCATATGCAATCCAATTAGAAAGAACCAAAACAATATAGTTTAGATTCAAGGATTCCAAGCTATCCATCTGTCATCCCTAATCAGAACACCCGTTTAAAGTATCCAGTAGTCTCGAACCCTCACTCTAATTTCTCATTGCAATTGTTAGTTTAGTTAAATCATAAACCCATAATTTTTCATCCATCGAAAGCAGTTTAACTAATTAATAATTCGGTTAACAATTCCTCGTGGGAATGATACTCTACTCACTCTTTATTACTTGACACGGCACGTATACTTGCTTAAATAGCGAGCATTCTAATTGACATATACGCAACTCGTCAGTAATTGTCCACGCAACCAATCAAAAAGGAACCAAATTGACATAGATGTGAGTTAAGGAATTCATAACACTCATCCATCTAAATCATCCTTAAGAAATCTCGATTCATTACTATCCATCTCTAAGCATTTTATTTTTTAAGTTAGTTACATCTGAATTTAGTTTACGTGATATAATCTCCGTTCAATCTAGCAATTTATTTAAAACAAGTGAAAATTGTGGTTGTACTACATTTAACAACAATCCTCATGTGAACCTAAAAATTGGACACATACATAGCTTGATAAGTTTTTGGTACTATTGTTGGGGATTGGAGCATTTAAACTATGATACCCAGACCCAAGTAGGACTCGTATGAAGGCATTTTTCATGTAATTATAATACATATATGCCTTGAATGAATTTTGGATGATTTTATGATTATTGATATTTTGTAATTAGGGTTTTAATTAAGAATAGTATTAAAAATTTAATCACCGGAGCCCAAAGTGATTCGGTATGACCCGAGGGGCTTAACCAGGATTGAAAGGTGAAAATATGTCATGAATAATCATGTTAATAATCATGATTTAATTTATGGAGATTAAAGTGTAATTATGGAGTTAAGATGAAAAATGATAGAAAATTCATAACTTGACGCCTACAAAGCGGATTTCGATGAAATTTGAAAGATAAGCTCACAACGGTGGACCCAATCTTATGAATGGATTAGAAGGGAATCATGATGAGATTAAGGTGATAATTAATTATTTATCCTCAAATCCAAAAAGATAAATTCAAGTGGTCATAAGTGGAGTTAGAAAACTCGGATTGAGATGAAACTTTGTGAAACCCTAGTTCAAGTAGAAGTCATGTAAATGATATTGAATGAACTATGTATGAATAATGTATTCATAATTGAAGTAATTGCAATTTCTAAGATTTTTGCAGTTAAATCATTTGTGTGAATGATTGTTTGAATTTACCAATTGAAGATAATGTGATTTGATATGATTATTATAACATAATGAAGATGGATTAATCTTAGCATGTTATGAAAAATTTAATTAAATCTCATAAAGTGATTAATGGAGATTAGGAGATTAATTATAGAACCAAGTTGAGAAAATATTGAAAAATTCATAACTTGGTGACCTTAAGTCGGATTAAGGTGAAATTTGAGGGGGAAGCACATAATTTTTTTCTTAATCTCATGGAAAAATTATATTATAAAAATTTTGATGAAAATTGATCATCACCATTCAAAACTTAAAATGATCATAACTTGGGCTAGAAAGATCGGATTAAGATGAAATTTGAAATGAACGGCTAAAATTATGAAGTCAAGGTTTTGGATGGATTTGATCATGAAAATGATTAAGGGATTAAGCTTTCACGAAATTTTGATTAGAGATTTTGATTTTTCCAATCATAAAATAAATAGCCTTTATGATGAAATTGAATAAAATAAACAAATGAAAGAAGTCAAATGTGAGGTGTCAAGAGGGGGGTAATTTGTAGGGTATTATGCAATTTACTAAAAATGAGAAAATTCCTGCAATTATCTCTTAATTAAATTCATAATTAAAAGGTGCAAAAAGGAGCATGAATAGGTGGCAGATATGGACGCCCAAGCAGCCCTATAAGTGCATTTTGTGAAATATTTTATAATAAAATAAATACCCAAAGTCAACTATGAGTTAATGAGGATAATTTTTCATTAAATTAAAGTGAAATTCGGATTTAATAGGAACTGATCTGGACGGTTGAATGGGAAAAGGAAAAATGGACAACACCATATTCCATGGAAGATGTGGACGGTTTGGCAGCTCAATGCATACTTTATAATTTTTTTTATTAAGCTAAAATGACCCTAAATGCCCTAAACTACTATATAATTAAATGAGTGATTAAATAAAGCTGAAAAAAATTAATGATGATGAGATAAGCTACTGCAAAAGAGGAATGTGTGCAGGTAACAGAAAATGGTGCAGAAAATGTTGACCGGGCAAGTGATCAAAATATGATTTTTTGTATTTTTTAAAAATTTATAAATGCATGGATAATTAGACTAGGTATTAAGGAATATAAATTTGCATTTATTAGTTGCAAAATACGTTGAAAAAAAATTGGAAAATAGCAGCTGATGGTGGACGTGATCTGATGGACAGCTTTGAGATGGTTTGATGCAATGGATAATTAGTCAATTTTTAATTAAGGAAAAAAATAATTTAAATGGCCCACAAGTTGCCATGTCAGCTAAGAGGATAGAATTGCATTGGAATTTGCATAGATGAGGTGGCATGTGTGGTCCATTAGTTGGAAATTTTCAGCCATTGCTTAAAAGAGGTGGGACGTCCATGTGCTTGGGAGGAGACTTAGAAAATTTCTGAAAATTTTGAGCTCCCATTCCAACAGAAGCTCATGTCCCCCCTTTCATAATTTTTCATACCCTAAAATAAGTGAAGAAAAAAGGGAAGAAAAGGAAGAATTAAAGTGAAGAAGCTTGCTTGAGAAGAGGAAGTGAAGTAGCACTCAATACAAGTAAGTAAATGACTTGAGTTTGAGTGATTCTAATTTAATTTATGAGATATGAATATGCTTCATAATGAAACTTTTAATGAATAATTTTGATGCTTCTAATTAGGGAATTTAATGGGAATTTATTTGCAAAAAATGCAATTAAGAGTTAGATGTGAATAGAGAATGTCTTGTGTGATATATGAGCTTCTACACTAGCTTAAATATGCTAAAATATGTGTTTTAAGTTTCTGTTTTATTTTTTGGATGCAATCACATGATAATTCATGATTTAGTGTTGATTATATATGAAATTTAGCATGAGTTGTGAAGTATAGAAGGTAAGCTAGTTACAGTATCTTCTAAGACCCGAAATTCACTTCTAAATGATGAAAATGATATATGAAATGATTCAAATAAATTATGGATGAAATTTAGGGTAAAATATCCTAAATATAGGACACTTTGGACGTGAAAAAGGACATTACATAAACTTTCCGAATTCTGATTTTAATAAGAGTGAGAAGTGGACGTCCAAATGGTGTAAACAGGTATCTTATACATATGTAAAATGTTGCTGTTTTGCAAATAACTTATATATGGATTTTAAATATGTGAAAATTCATTGAATTTAGGGTAAGAAAATTGGGATAAATTTCTGGAATTAAATAGATAAAAATCTGTTTATGTTGGAATATCAAAAGAGGCGTATAAAGTGTATAAATTGGATGTCAAAGTTGCTGTTTTTGGAGATTTGAAAATTTTGTATTAAAAATTCGTAAAAATGCACTAAATAGGTGTTAAATTAAGTTTATAAACTTGCTGAATTAGAGGACAAGTTTTTTATTTGAAAAATTTTAAGAAATATATGAATTAGACAATGTTAGACGCACATATGTGAAGCAGTGCACATGATAAGATGATAAATGCATTATGTAAAATATTAAAATGCAAAAATATGTTAAAATATGATGAAAAAACGTGAAATGAATTGCTGAATTGATAATCTCAAATTTTGAGATTAATATATGAGAATTTAATATGAGGCATAATGAATAATTGAGATACGTAAGGGTGTAAAGTACGCATACCCGACTTGGAAATTAAACGGGTTATGAACATTTATGGAAATGGGTTGGAAAACTAAATAAATGCAAGCAAATAGAATTTACATGGATATTATGCTATTTTGTCAGAGGCAAAGGAAAGGAAAAGGTTGATCCTGGAAGCTCTCACGAACAAGGTAAGCAAGCAGATTTTCTAAATGAATTTCTATTTATTAAAAATTTCTTTGAAATAATTGCAAATAATGTTTTAATTTCTTTTATTGTTTTAGTAAATGTTATTTGAAAATTATTTCTCACTTTTTAAGGATGGGCATTCCTTAGCTCATTATGTATTTCAAATTGATTTATATAATTGTTTTATGATTACTGAAAGTTTTTGTCCTATGGTAACATGCGTAAAAAATCATGCTAGCATGTCATGGATAATACATGTGCACAATGCATAAGGTTCACCTTAAAGGAATAAGTGGACCGGTTGTCCCCCTTTGGTGTTACCAAGTCGCTAATATAGGCCAAGGGCCGGCGGCGTCTCCCTATGTGGGAGGAGATGAGGACGGATGGTCGCCTAGCTAGCCTCCATCCTAAGGGATCATAACGCATACATTTCATTGTCATTATATATATATATATATATCCCTGAGGGGGTATAATGATGCTTTCCATAATGATTAGAAATAAAAGATTTCTGCTCCGCAGGTAGTTGATCACTTGCTAAGTGTCTCTACTAAATGGAGGGAAAGGCTTTTGGAAAATGTTGGGTTAAAATATTTTGTTTGAAAAAATATAAATAATGCTTGCTTATTGAGTGTACAACTCACATTTTTATTTTCCAAACTCATAGATAGGTGAATGAAGAGACTCGGCAAAGGAGCAAATAAAATATCATTAAAGCAAGAGAAAAAAATTTGCGGTTATTATGATATAGTGGAAATTATGTTGAACGGATGTAATTAAGTTGTCGTTTTCATAAGGACAACCATGGTTATAACATGCAATGACATCTGATTTAGGATAATGTTGAAATGTTTTCTGATTTACATGCATTGTTTTGTGTTGAATGGTTGGAAATGACTTAGTTATTACTTGAAATATAATTAAGAGGAAATAAACTCCTATGAAAATATATATTAAATTGGTTAAATATCCATTAAAAACCCGCCGTGTGACAGGGCAACAATCCTGATCATGTTTACCAGTCGATACCGATCCCGAGGTAAGGCTTAGGATGTGAAGCTCGAGTTGGGGGTGCCATAGAGCTTGGTATCAGAACATGGACTGGTAAATAGGCGTGGAAAAGTCTAAGTTTGATGATAAAACATGATAAATATGACTCTGAGAATTTTATAGGTCATTATCATGATATATGTTGATGTATTGTAAAATGATTTGCAAGGTGTTTTTTTTTTTAGTATATAACTAATGCAGTTATATATTTGAACAGATGGCCGATACGGGAAAACGAGTGATGAGTGCAGAGGAATTAAAGAGGGAGATGGAAGAAGAAAAGAAACGAAAAGTTGAAGAGAGTGTTAATAGGTGGTTAGAGTCACAACGTGATGCAGACCCTTTTTCATCAGAACTCCCAGATTTTTCTTCTAGACATCAACCACCTCATCTACAAGATAGATTCCAGCAGAGGCCAAATATTGTGGATTTTTAGCAGCAGGGCTCCTAGAGGTGAGGGTATACCGGCTTATCATCCTGAATCTTTAGGAACCCTTCGTATGCCCACATATTTTATACCTCCTCAGGAACTGCAGCAGTTTTGGAACAGTACTTCAGCACCTGTACCTCCTACTTCAGGACCTTGATATAAATTTGAAGGTGGATATTGATAAGTGAAAAATTGGCATTATATTTTATGGACATTTTATACCAAATTAGTGAGTAATTAATTGAAATTAATATGAAATTTGGTTTAAAAAGTGGTTTTACAACTTTTGGGTATTAAATATTAATTTCAAGCAATTTAAACAATTTTTATAATCTTTTGGCTTGAAATTACATTTTGTTTGTTTCCATGAAATTTAATGGGTTTGGAATAATTTTAAATAATAACCCACTAATAATTTTTACGAATTAATGATTTAAATATTTTTTATGCAGGGAAAACAAAGTGGGTCCCACATGGAAATCAAATCATGCAAAAATCAAAACCATCCACCACGTCCATAAATCATCCAGCAGCTATTCACGTTAATGCATTTCATCCATTTCTCAATTCACGTCAATGCTTCACCCATGCATGGACCCCACCAAAAATCAAGCTGCCTAACAAGCTCAACCACTCAAGTGAACCAGCAAATCATATGATTAACATCCAAGCTGTCCACATACCAGATCACGCCCACTCCTAGCTGAAAAATTAAGCTGCAGAAATGACCATTACCCATTTCACGTGATGAACCATAGCTACTGTTAAAATACAACAACATTTTTAATACACACATCAGTCCATGTATCATCTAAAAACAGAAAAATTATCACCCATCCATCCATGCCCATTCACGTGAACACTTCAAATTTCAGCAGTAATTGTTTGATGGACCCCACGTCATGAATTCAGCAGCTACTCCACATGATTCCGGCAACATTCACCCATGTATGGCCCACCATCCTTAACATCATGCTGCCCATTTCAACCATAGCAATTGACGTGATGCAGCTGCCCAAATTTTAATACCCATCACCATCACTGATCAAGCAAACCATTCATGAGCATCCAGCCGCATTTATGCAAGCATGGTCATTCACGTGAGCAGCCATGGACCCCATGTTCAAATGCAGCAACCAAATGGACAACACTTTTTCCAGCCGTTCATCACATTAACAATCAGCCCATCATCACCTTCCAAATCCTTTGTCTAAAATTCCAGCAATATAAATCCTAAACCATCCAAGATCTAAGGCAAGGAAAACCATGCAATTAATTGACCATCAAATTTTTTATGAGCTGGTCACAACTCTAATTAAACCATCCAGACCGTCTATTTTCAATCAAAAAAAATCTGATCAGCAGAAATATCTACCCATAAATTGCCAAGTGCAATTCACGTGAGAAGCAGCAGTATCCACTTATAGTGGACCCCATCAAATCAATGCATCAGCATATCAACTCCCCATTCACGTGAAATGAATTTTATTCAGCAGCATTTCAGCAGCCGATTTCAATGCAATGGACCCCACGTCAAATCAAAAGCTGCTGCCCATGCACGTGAATACAATTTCGGCAGTTGATGAGTGGGGTCCGCAGCAATTGGAATGTACACCTATAAAAGGAGCGTGGATGGTAGCAGACGAAGAGAGGCAGACATAGCATCGGGTAGCACACCACAACATTCGGCAACAGAAAAATACTGCAGTAGAAAATTCTAAGGAGCAAGCAATAGAAAATCTCTGCAAGAATACCACTGTAAAATATTTTAGCGGGGATTTTAGAAGTAGAGTAGAGCAAAATTTTGAGAAAGAAAGAGAGCAAAAGCAAGGTGGAGAGCACGGGCAAAAGGCGGATTTGCAAGTTGTGTGGAGCGACCGACACACAATCGGGGCTTCAAACCAATAAGCTTTTCTATCTTTTCCCTTTTTAATTTCAATTGTCTTGTTTAAGATGAGTTGTAATTTTAATTTTATTTTGAACTTAAACATTGTTGGCTAAATCCTAAATCTAGGGTTTCAGGATGTAGCATGCGTACAATGCAATGTGGTGTGGATTTTTAATTTATTTATGATGGATATTTTTGTTAATTTAATATCTTATGATTTTTATGCTTGCTTTGTGCATGGGCCCGTACTTTTGTATGATTCCATATATTAGGTGATGGAACCGAGAGGTGGAAGCCTAATATACGATAATCCAAATATTAAACCTGGAAATCTAAGACCATAAGAATAGACATGATAACCTTGAGGAATTCCATGAACAAACCACAGACCTTAATGGATTCTAATTAACTTAATCCCATGAGAATAGGTGATTAAGAAAAGTAGGATACACCTTGTAAGTTTTGAGTGAAAGTGCAAGGATAAAATAGGGATTGTTCTCCTTTAACAAACAATATCCAAATTAAATAATTATACCACTACCCGTTGCAAAAGATGCATATTAAATCCTAGATCCTAGGTACCCGCACTCTCATTTTTCTCTATTCATTATAATTTGCAATTTTCTCTTCCCATTTCATTAATTTCTTTTCCCTTTTGTTTACTAAATTTGCTTCCCACTTTTCTATTTTATTTGCAATATTCTCTCCATAACCGACACGAAAGCATTTAAAAGTAAAATTTATAGTCCCGAATTCCCTGTGGAACGATAATTTATATACTACAATCTACGACCCGTGCACTTGCGGTAAGATTGTGAACAAGTATTTTGGCGCCGTTGCCGGGGAACTTCGGCGTTGCTTTAAATTTTGTTTTAGATACTTTCTTTATTTTTATTTGCTCTAAATTAGCTAGTTAATTTTTGTATGCACTCACATACTCGAAATTTTGCAAAACAACTAGCTGAAAAACTCTTTGTTGCTGACCCTGAAATTGAACGTTATTGTAGGAGAAGAATTCGTGAATATCAACAGCAACAAAATTATCTAGACACTATGGTGGATCGCAACAACCCAAACCCGCCACATCAAGAGCAGGAGGAAGGCCAGGCCGAGAACAACGCTCCTCCCAGAAAAATGACTCTTAGCGATCGGAACCGCCCGAACCCTCATGGATTTCGATCTTGTATTATTGAACCAGAGATTGATGGAAGAAATTTTGAAATAAATCCCGGTCTCATCCGGATGGTTCAACAAGACCAATTTGCAGGACTTTCCTCTGAAAACCCAACTATACACATCACAAAATTCCTGCAATTATGCAACACAATCAGGGTACAAAATATTCCACGTGAGGTAATTCGTCTACAGCTTTTCCCATTTTCTCTTCGAGACAGGGCAAACGAATGGTTTTATTCTATGCCGCCCGACACGTTTAACACAAGGGATGAGCTCTCTACTGCATTCATGGAAAAAAAATTTCCACCAAATAAAACCAGGAAAATCAGAGATGAGATTAATCAGTTCATCTAAAAAGATGGCGAAACCTTATATGATGCGTGGGAGAGGATGAAAGATCTGCAGCGCAAGTGCCCTCATCATGGTATCTCGCAAGGAGATATTATTGAAAACTTTTTCAATGGACTCGATCGACCTAGCCGAAACTCCATCAACTCAACCGCTGGAGGCCGATTCATGCGACTCACTGACGAGGAGGCTCTCAAACTCCTCGATGACTTGGCTCTTTATGATTCTCAGTACGGCGATGTCAGAGGAACCTCTCGGCGAGGAAATGTATATGATATTGAATCCATGCATGCTATACATGATAAACTTGATAAAATTTTGTAGCAAAAGAAATAGGAATCCAAGGATCAGAATGCATATTCTTCTGGACACATCTCATGCGAAATCTGTGGAGCTTCACACTACACAACTGAGTGTAGTTTTTCCATTAAAGACACCACGGGCGAGCAAGCTAATGCAATCAACAACCAATATGATGTTCGCGCATATGGCAACCCCTATTCTAATACTTACAACCCTGGATGGAGGAACCACCCCAATTTTTCTTGGGCAAACCAATCAAACACCCAAAATTTTGCTCAAAATAATAAGCCACCTGGTTTCCTAAGAAAACCACTGAACCCTCCTTCATTTCAAACCCAACAAGCCTTACCTGCACCACCTCAAGCACAACCCACCGAGTCCATGCTCGAAAATATCATTCTAATGCTCAAGAAAAATGATGAAAGAATGGACCAAATGTAAACCCACATCAAGTTGCTTGAAAATCAAATTGCTCAAAATGCCACAGCCTCATCTCAAAGAAAACAGGGTAAACTCCCTAGCCAATCTGAAGTAAATCCTAGGGAGCAGGTGCAGGCGGTTACCTAAGCTTGAAAAGCAGTTTGAGAAGTTTGTTTCAACTCTCAAAATCCTGTCAATAAACGTGCCCTTCATCTACATGCTTTCTCAAATGCCAGCTTATGCAAAATTTCTCAAGGACATGCTATCCAACAAACGAAAACTTGAGGAGTATGGAACCATTTCACTTACTAAGGAGTGTAGCGCTATTTTGTAGAACAAGTTACTTGAGAAGCTAAAGGACCCTGGAAGCTTCTCCATTCCATGTGCTCTTGGAAATGTCCAAATCAGCAAAGCACTATGTGATCTCGGAGCCAATGTAAGTCTAATCCCACTTTCAATATGTAAAAATTTGAACATGGGTGATCCAAAACCAACATCTATGTCTCTCCAACTGGCCGACCGATCAATTAAATTTCCAGTCGGCATTCTTGAAGACGTTCCCTTGAAAGTCGGCAAATTGTTCATCCCAATCGACTTTGTGGTCCTCGACATGGAGGAGGATCGCCAAATCCCGATCATTCTCGGATGACCTTTCTTAGCCACTGCTGGAGCCATCATAGATGTCAGGAATGGTCGACTCTCACTGACAGTTGGAGATGAAAAGGTCGAATTTAATCTTTCTGAAGCAACATAGCACCTATCAACTGATAACTTTTTCCTGCGGGTCGACTTCATCAACTCTTTGCCGATCGAAGAAAGGGATGACCCGATGGAGGTATGTATCATTCAGAGTGCAACTGTTGAAAATGATAACCCCAAACTGTCTGCTTGTGCCACTCTCTTTGATGGAACCCCTTTTATCTCACCTGCTAAAAAGCTGGATATAGACATCAATTCCTTTCCATCGACAAAAACAAAGGAAGAAGCGCCAAAGGTAGAACTCAAACATCTTCCTAAAAATCTCAGGTATGCATTTCTTGGCTCAAACGATACCTATCCAGTCATAATCAATGCAAATCTTTCTGAATCTCAATCAGATGATCTATTAACTGTACTAAGAAGACATAGGAAGGCAATTGGCTACTGCATTAATGAACTACATGGTATTAGTCCTTCTCTATGCATGCACAGAATTCTAATGGAGGAAAATTGTAAGACGAGCATTGAACCTCAAAGGCGTCTGAATCCAAAAATGAAAGAAGTGGTGAAAAAGGAAATTTTAAAACTTCTTGATGCCAGAATCATCTACCCTATTTCTGATAGCAGTTGGGTAAGCCCTATACATGTGGTACCTAAGAAAGGCGGTATGACTGTCGTGAAAAAAGATAAAAATGAACTTATTCCCACAAGGACAGTCACAGGTTGGTGAATATGCATCGATTATCGCAAATTAAATATTGCCACCCGAAAGGATCATTTTCCTTTGCCTTTCATAGATCAAATGCTTGAACGACTTGCCAATCACTCTTACTTTTGCTATCCGGATGGTTACTCTGGCTACTTTCAGATTCCAATTCACCCACAGGATCAAGAGAAAACCACTTTCACTTGTCCATACGGCACATTTGCATACAGACGCATGCCTTTCGATCTTTGTAATGCACCTGCCACTTTTCAACGATGCATGATGGCCATATTTTCTGATTACATTGAACACATAATGGAGGTGTTTATGGATGATTTTTCTGTTTATGGCACTACATTTGAATCATGCTTATCTAACCTATCTAAGATTTTACAGAGATGCGAAGAAATCAATCTGGTGTTGAATTGGGAAAAATGTCATTTCATGGTACAGGAAGGGATTGTGTTAGGACATTTAGTCTCAAGCAGAGGTATTGAGGTTGATCGGGCAAAAATAGAAGTCGTTGAAAAATTACGCTACCCAATTCGGTCAAAGGAATTCGGAGTTTCCTGGAACATGTCGGTTTCTATCGGCGTTTCATTAAAGATTTTTCTAAAATTGCTATGCCACTGACTAACCTGCTACATCAAGATGTAAAATTTAAATTTTCTGATGACTGTTTAAATCCATTTTGCAAATTGAAAAAGGCTTTGACCACTGCCCCAATCATACAGCCACCTGACTAGAACCTACCATTTGAAATCATGTGTGATGCAAGTGACCATGCGGTTGGAGCTGTTTTGGGTCAACGGAAGGACAACAAGCCAGTAGTGATTTATTATGCAAGCAAAACTCTAGATGATGCTCAAATCAACTATGCAACCACTGAGAAAGAATTACTTGCTATTGTTTTTGCTATTGATAAATTTCGTTCTTATCTTGTAGGGTCAAAGATGATTGTCTACACAAACCATGCAGCCATTCGCTATTTAATTGCCAAGAAAGATGCTAAACCAAGGTTGATTCGCTGGATTTTTCTATTACAAGAATTTGATCTTGAAATTCGAGACAAAAAGGGCACAGAAAATGTGGTAGCTGATCATCTATCGAGACTGTCATCAACTGGGAAATTGGATCTAAATAAAAATGATCAAATTAACGAGGAATTTCCCGATGAATCCCTTCTTGCACTGAAAGAAACATCAATGCCATGGTATGGAGACATTGTTAATTACTTGGTTTGTCAAGAAATTCCATCCAATTTCAGCTATCAACAGAAAAAGAGATTCATGGCGGATGTGAAATACTACATATGGGAGGACCCATACCTTTACAAGAGATGCGGAGACGGTCTGATTTGCTGATGCGTACCAAACGAAGAAATCCGAAGCATTCTTCATCATTGTCATTCTTCACCATATGGTGGACACATGGGTCCCACCAAAACTGCAGCAAAAGTCCTACAATCGGGTTTCTTCTGGCCCACTTTGTTCAAAGATGCTCGATCTTTTACACTAACCTGTGACAGGTGCCAAAGGACAGGAAACATATCAAGGCGAAACGAAATGCCACTCACCAGCATTCTCGAGGTCGAACCATTCGATGTCTGGGGCATGGATTTCATGGGACCTTTCCCATCCTCATTCAACAACCAGTACATACTATTGGCGGTTGATTACGTAACTAGATGGGTGGAGGCGATCGCTTCTCCAACAAATGACTCACAGGTGGTTGCCAAATTCTTAAAACGCAACATTTTTACCATATTTGGTGTACCATGAACAATCATAAGTGACGGAGGAAGCCACTTTTGTAACAAGCAAATGGAGTAGCTACTAAAGAAATATGGGGTCACAAATAAAATTGCCACCCCATACCATCCACAAACAAGTGGTCAGGCTGAGATCTCAAACCGCGAGATTAAAAACATACTCGAGAAGTCGATATCTCAATCACGGCGAGATTGGTCAAGGAAACTCGATGATGCTCTTTGGGCATACCGTACTGCATTCAAGACTCCAATCGGAACAACACCTTTCCGACTAGTCTATGGAAAATCATGCCACTTGCCTGTAGAGCTGGAGCACAAAGCATACTGGGCAATCAAATTTTTAAATTTTGATGTGAAATCAGCAGGAGAAAGGTGCCTACTACAACTCGATGAACTTGAAGAGATTCGACTAGATGCCTATGAAAATTCAAAGATGTACAAGGAGTAAATAAAATTTTGGCATGACAAACACAATCGTCAGAAGGTAATCAAAGCTAATGACTTGGTTTTTCTTTTTAATTCTCATTTTAAATTGTTTCCAGGAAAATTGAAGTCGAGGTGGTCGGGACCATTCAAAGTACTACAAGTATTTCCTCATGGAGCTGTCGAAGTATGGAGTGAAAAGACGGGAGCATTCAAAGTCAATGGACAGCACCTCAAACTCTACTTCTTAGGGGATCACATTCCAATAGGAGTCATCTACTCCTTCTGCGAAACTAAGCCACTCAATTGAAAATTTGCAGTCAGGCTGATGACTTTAAACCAAGCGCTATTCGAGAGGCAACCCGAATTTTTCCTTTTTCTTTCAGGGAAGTTTTAGTTATATTTTTTCTTTTAGTTTCTTTTTAGAATTTTGATACTTTTTAATTTTGAGCTTTATTGGTTATTTTTAGAGTCTACTTGGAAAGAAGTACCATGGGATGCAAATTCGATTCAACTCGCCAAAATAGGGAAGTTAACATTTCACATTTTTACAATTACTCCCTTTTATTTTGATGGCATGATTTACATTGAGGACAATGTCAACTTCAAGTGTGGGGGTGAATGCGTTGCATTAATTTTCTCTAAATATTTCTTCTACTAACTTGATGTTTATATTGTTGTTAATTTAATAATAAAAAAAACTTTGGGAAAATTCTTGCATAAAAGGTGATATTAGACCCCACGTTGAACTCTTGAATGCCTTGAAAGTAAACCATACGTGAAATTTCAACATCTTTGAGTAAGGAAAAGTCGAAGCTTAATGAGATGTTAAATTTGTTTTTGAACATGTACTTGTTGAAAATACTTGGATTTTTTGTCCCAAATCACTTGATGAAACTGATATACCTAGGAGATAATCTTATTTTCTTTCAAAATCAGAATATTCCTCTCTAATTTATTAAAAGTTTTCCTAATAAACACAATTGTCATTTAAGAAGGTAGTTTTTCCCATATACATGAAAAATTTTATTCTGGTTGAAGAAATTTCCAAAGCCAAAACTCCTTTGAACCAATTTATGGACATGATTAAGGAAATTTTCTTTCATGATGAGCCTATCTTTAAAAATATAATGGTTGTTTACCCCTTTTGAGCCTGAACTTAAAATTTTTCCTAAACCACAATTCCCACTTCGGTGAACCAACTTTGGAATTGTATTCTGAGCTAAAAAAAATGAAACAGGAAATAATATCTCTTGGCGGTGCAAATAATGACTTCCCAGATACCCTGAAATATGATGAGAAAAATTATTGCCGGACTTAGTTTAAAAAAATAAAGAGAAAATAAACCAAGGATAAGAACAAGCTTAAAAAAGAATAAAAGCACCAAGTATGGGGGTAGCATTATGTCTTGTTGAAAAAATGAGGCTCAAGTCATACAGAGACGGTTCAAATTTCATTTCATGTGCCACACCTGACCGTTGTCCTACTAAGCCCTTATGATCCTATGAATTGGTTAATTGAGTTGGCTGAGAAAATTTAAATGCAAAAAAATTTGATGAGAAGTATATGAAGTAATTTGACTGATATTTTCTACACTACTACCACTTGAATTATTGATTGTGTGTATTGAATAACTTATTAATTAGGGAAGATATCTGATAATTAAGAGTTTATTGCGAGAGTTTTTAACTCTTAATAATTGAAAACGAAATAGGTAACAGGGTATGCAGTATTAGTCAAGTGAGAAGGGATTGTTGATCAAGATTTTCAATAAGTATCATGTTTCAAATTCTTTAATACTCTCATTAATTTTGATGATGGGCCAAACATGCAATTTTTGCTCAAAGTTTTGAAATTCTACAATTTGTTCTTAAATTCTTTTACATTTGCTTGAGAACAAGCAAAAGTTCAAGTGTGGGGGTATTTGATAAGTGGAAAATTGGCATTATATTTTATGGACATTTTATACCAAATTAGTGAGTAATTAATTGAAATTAATATGAAATTTGATTTAAAAAGTGGTTTTGCAACTTTTGGGTATTAAATATTAATTTCAAGCAATTTAAACATTTTTTATAATCTTTTGGCTTGAAATTACCTTTTATTTGTTGCCATGAAATTTAATGGGTTTGGAATAATTTTTAATAATAACCCACTAATAATTTTAACGAATTAATGATTTAAATATTTTTATGCAGGGAAAACAAAGTGGGTCCCACATGGAAATCAAATCATGCCAAAATCCAAGCCATCCACCACGTCCATAAATCATCCAGCAGCTATTCACGTTAATGCATTTCATCCATTTCTCAATTCACGTCAATGCTTCACCCATGCATAGACCCCACCAAAAATCAAGCTGCCCAACAAGCTCAACAATTCAAGTGAACCAGCAAATCATATGATTAACATCCAAGCTGTCCACATACCAGATCACGCCCACTCCTTGGTGAAAAATTAAGATGCATAAATTACCATTACCCATTTCACGTGATGAACCATAGCTACCGTTAAAATACAACAACATTTTTAATACATACATCAGTCCATGTATCATCCAAAAACAGAAAAATTGTCAGCCATCCATCCATGCCCATTCACGTGAGCACTTCAAATTTCAGCAGCAATTGTTTGATGGACCCCACGTCATGACTTCACCAGCTACTCCACATGATTCCGGCAGCATTCACCCATCTATGGCCCACCATCACTAACATCATGCTGCCCATTTCAACCATAGCAATTGACGTGATGCAGCTGCCCATATTTTAATACCCATCACCATCAATGATCAAGCAAACCATTCATGAGCATCCAGCGGCATTTATGCAAGCATGGTCATTCACGTGAGCAGCCATGGACCCCACGTTCAAGTGTAGCAACCAAATGGACAACACTTTTTCTAGCCGTTGATCACGTTAACAATCAGCCCATCATCAGCTTCCAAATCCATTGTCTAAAATTCCAGCAATATAAATCCTAAGGCATCCAAGATCTAAGGCAAGGAAAACCATGCAATTAACTGACCATCAATTTTTTTACGAGCTAGTCACAGATCTAATTGATCCATCCAGACCGTCCATTTTCAATCAGAAAAAAATCTAATCAGCAGCAAGTCCACACCGTCGATCCAAATGATTCAAAGCTATCCATTCCAGCAGAAATATCTACCCATTAAATTGCCAAGTGCAATTCACGTGAGAAGCAGCAGTATCCACTTATAGTGGACACCATCAAATCAATGCATCAGCATATCAACTCCCCATTCACGTGAAATGAATTTCATTCAGCAGCATTTCAGCAGCCCATTTCAATGCAATGGACCCCACGTCAAATCAAAAGCTGCTGCCCATGCACGTGAATACAATTTCGGCAGTTGATGAATGGGGTCCGCAACAATTGGAATGTACACCTATAAAAGGAGCGTGGATGGTAGCAGACGAAGAGAGGCAGACATAGCATCGGGTAGCACACCACAACATTCGGCAACAGAAAAATACTGCAGTAGAAAATTCTAAGGAGCAAGCAACAGAAAATCTCTGCAAGAATACCACTGCAAAATATTTTAGCGGGGATTTTAGAAGTAGAGTAGAGTAAAATTTTGAGAAAGAAAGAGAGAAAAAGCAAGGTGGAGAGCACGGGCAAAAGGCGGATTTGCAAGTTGTGTGGAGCGACCGACACACCATCGGGGCTTCAAACCAATAAGCTTTTCTATCTTTTCCCTTTTTAATTTCAATTGTCTTGTTTAAGATGAGTTGTAATTTTAATTTTATTTTGATCTTAAACATGCTTGGCTGAATCCTAAATCTAGGGTTCAGGATGTAGAATGCGTACAATGCAATGTGGTGTGGAATTTTAATTTATTTATGATGGATATTTTTGTTAATTTAATATTTTGTGATTTTTATGCTTGCTTTGTACATGGGCCCGTACTTTTGTATGATTCCATATATTAGGTGATGGAACGAAGAGGTGGAAGCCTAATATACGATAATCAAGATATTGAGCCTGAAAATCTAAGACCATGAGAATAGACATGATAACCTTGAGGAATTCCATGAATAAACCACAGATGTTAATTGATTTTAATTAACTTAATCCCATGAGAATAGGTGATTAAGAAAATTAGGATATGCCTTGTAGGTTTCGAGAGAAGGTGCAAGGATAAAATAGGGATTGTTCTCCTTTAACAAACAATATCCAAATTAAATAATTATACTACTACCCGTTGCAAAAGATGCATGTGAAATCCTAGATCCTAGGTACCCGCACTCTCATTTTTCTCTACTCATTATAATTTGCAATTTTCTCTTCCCATTTCATTATTTTCTTTTCCCTTTTATTTACTAAATTTGCTTCCCACTTTTCTATTTTATTTGTAATATTCTCTCCATAACCGACACGAAAGCATTTAAAAGCAAAATTTATAGTCCCGAATTTCCTGTGGAATGATAATTTATATACTACAATCTACGACCCGTGCACTTGCGGTAAGATTGTGAATAGATATCTCCAATTCCGATATGGAAAGACTTGGGAGAGTATTCGACAGAGAGAAAAATACATGGTTCCTTTTATAGAGGAGGGTTGTGCCTGAGGATTTATAGAGCCCCCTGAATCTACTCCTCGTCCTGGTGAAGTTATGATTCACGTAGATAGAAACATGAGTAAATTATTTTCAATGGTAGCACCATTACGATATCTTGAACCAGTGGTAGATGAAGAAGAAAATGGATATGAAAGTGGAAGCAGCAGTGATAGTAGCGATAATAATAATAATGGTGGAGGAGAGAACAATCATGCTTGGTCCGATACTAGCTCTATCACAGAGGAACCTACTGAGGTGTCGCCTAGGCATAAACGTCATCGTTACTTTAGTAGGAGAGCTGGTAGGCGTTGAGTTTTTTTGTTTTTATGAACTTTAATATGTATAATTATGAGATCATGAGACTTGGCTATGAGGTGCTGTACATATATATAGGTGTGATATATGTAATATATGAGCGTGATGTTGTAATATAATGTGTGATATTAGGAACTAAGGATTATGGAATATATGATAATATATGTTTGTTAATGTGAATAATATGAAATATTGTGAATCTGGATGGATATGAATGTTTGTGATGATGAATGTGCAAATTAATTTTAATTTTGTGATTGATAATACGTGTATGATGATCTAACCCTAATCATAAATGAAAGATTGTGTGCTTTTATATATATTCAGAAAAGCATTATGGTAGAAACAAGATCAGGAAAGAGAACAAATAAAGGAAAGGAAGTTGCTCAAGAGATCCCCAGCCAACATGAGGTTGGAGAGACTAGTAGGCCAAAAAGGCCAGAACTCGAATCCAGAAGTGAAAGTTCAAGAACTCGAAAAAGATGAGAAAGTGTAGGTCCAGAACAAAATATAGGAGAAGGATATGAGTCAAGACAGGCTCGCCTCATAGAAGAAAAGGTAGCGGCAGCAGTCAAAGAGGCGATGCAGCAGGCTACTCGTGATTGGGCAGCACAGACAGCATATATTATTCAAGGATTGTGGAAAAGGACACAACAGGCTCAATTGGGTAGTACTGATAGAGATAGAGCCATTCCGATGGCTGGCCCGACCCCCATGACAGCACCCATAGAAGATGAAAATCAGCTAATGGAAGCTGATAGAAAAGTGATTAATGCATTCTTGGCTTAGAGGCCCCCAAAATTTTTAGGAGAACCTGATCCGGTACATGCTGAACAATGGATAACGGAGATCAAGAAATTATTTAGAATCTCTCCGTGTAATGAACGCCAGAAGGTATTATGCGCTACACATTTATTGATTAAGGATGAGCATGAATGATGGGAAACGATGTTGGTCACGATGCCATAACCAGAAGAGGTATCTTGGCCAACATTTGTTGAGGAGTTCAATAAGGAATATCTTCCCGTTGGGTTGCAAAGTCAGAAAGTGATAGAATTTGAAAGGCTTTATCAGGGAAGAATGTCTGTTACCGAATAAGCTACTAAGTTTAATGCCTTAGTTCGATATGTGCCCTGGATTGCTAATGAGCCAAGCAATAAGGCACAAAGATTCCATCAAGGACTGAGGTCGTACCTTAGAGAAAGCCTCGCTCCCTTGTTAATTAAGGATTATGCTTCGTGTCTTGAAAGGGCAAGAGCATTAGAAAAATTAAGGCGTTAAGAACACAGGAATTAAGATTTGGGCAAAAAATGTTTGGTTTTGGAACAAAGGAAACTGAATCAGGTAAAGAAAGGGGTAAGAAAGGAAATGTAAAGAGAGGAAAAGGAGCTCCAAAGAAGAAACTCTCGCCTTTCTGCAGAAAATGTCAAAGGCGACATTTAGGCGAATGCCTAAAAGGATCAAATCGGTGTTATAAATGCGGGCAAGCAGGTCATATAGTCAAGGAATGCAGAACGGGTGAAGTAAAGGTCGTTAAATGTTATATTTGTGACCAAATAGGACATATTGCTCCGAATTGTCCAAATAAAGCACAAACATCACAAGGTCGTGGAAGACCCACACAGCTCAGGATACCGAGAATAGCAAATAGGCAGGGAACTACCGTGAATCCGGTACATGTGCATGCTTTGACTCGGACCGAATCTTAGGAACAAGAAGAGAAGGTGGTCATAGGTATGGTTTATATTTTAGAAAATTCGGCAGTTGCTTTGTTTGATTCTGGTGCTAGTCACTCATTCATAGCATGCCAATTTGTGGCCACCCATGCACTACCGGTAGAGGAAACCAATGAGATAATTCATGTAGAATCCCTTGTATATCGTTAGCCAGTATTAGCCAAGTATGTAAAGCATGCGCAATTAGGATGGGATATGATGTGACAGAATATGATGTGATATTGGGTATGGATTGGTTGAGTCTGTGGGGAGCTATGATTGATTGTAAAAATAAGAAGGTTCAATTGGAAAAAGCTCCAGAAAAAGAGATAGTCATTGCAAAGCTAAGACAGCCTGAAACCACTACGATATTAATATCATTCATGAAAGCGGTCAAAATGATTCGCCAAAAGTGCTAAGCTTATCTGGTATCAGTTAATGTGGAGAAAGGTATGGAGTTAGAAATAAATCAAATTCCAGTGGTTAAAGAATTTCCTGATCTATTTCCGAAAGGAATTAACCATGTTACCTTCGCAAAGAGAAATGGATATGACTATAGATATTATACCTGGTACAACTCCGATATCAAAGACTCCATACAGAATGGCACCGGCTGAAAAAATGAACTGAGAACCCAAATACAGGAGCTGTTAGATAAAGATTTTTTCAGACCCAGTATATCACCTTGGGGAGCTCCGGTATTATTTGTGAGAAAGAAAGATGGAAGTTTAAGATTGTGCATTGATTACCGAGAATTAAATAAAGTCACAGTGAAAAATAAATACCCATTGCCCAGAATTGATGATTTGGTTGATCAATTACAAGGAGCTACCACTTTCTCTAAGATTGATTTACAGTCAGGGTATCATCAGTTAAGAATATGTCCGACCGATGTTCACAAAATAGTTTTTCGAACTAGGTATGGACATTATGAATTTTTAGTGACGCCTTTTGGGCTCACTAATGCCCCTGCTGTATTTATGGATATGATGAACAGGGTATTTCGGGATTATTTGGATCAATTTGTAGTGGTATTTATTGATGATGTCCTGATTTACTCAAAAATAGAGAAAGAACATGAATTTCATTTGTGAAAGGTATTAGAAAGATTGAGAAGAGAGAAATTGTATGCTAAGCTAAAGAAATGTGAATTTTGGCTGAAACAAGTACGATTTCTAGGTCACATAATAATAGAAAAAGGAATTCAAGTTGATCCTCAAAAGATTGAGGCAATTTTGAAATGGCAAAGGCCGACGACCATTACAGAAATTCGAAGTTTTCTTGGCTTAGCAGGGTACTACATAAGGTTTGTTGAAGGATTTTCTCAATTATCAGCTCCATTAACAAAATTGATTCGCAAAGGAATCAGATATGTATGGTCTGAGGAATGTGAGCGCAATTTCCAAGAATTAAAGCAGCGGTTAGTGGAAGCACCTATTTTAACCCTACCTGAAGGAAATGATGGTTTTGTGGTATATAGTGATGCTTCAAGAAAAGGTTTGGGTTGTATATTAATGCAGAGAGGTAAGGTGATAGCTTATGCGTCACGACAGTTAAAGCCCAATGAGGTTAACTACCCCACTCATGATTTAGAATTAGCAGCAGTGGTGTTTGCCTTAAAAATATGGAGACATTACTTGTATGGTACTAGGTGTGAAATTTATAAAGATCATAAAAGCCTTAAGTATATTTTCACACAAAAGGAGTTGAACATGAGATAAAGGAGATGACTTGAGTTATTAAAAGATTACGATTTGGAGATACTATATCATCCAGGTAAGGCAAACGTAGTAGCCGATGCATTGAGCAGAAATGTCATCATGACACGTTTTATCACAAAATAGGAAGAGTTGCTTCAGAAAATAAGACAGTTAGAATTGATTGTATGTCCCCCTGGAGTTCAAATAAGGTTATCACAGTTGTACATATAGTCATCGTTGTTTGATCAAATTAAAACTGCGCAGCAACAAGATGCAAATTTGCATGTCCATGTGGAGAAAATGAAGAGAAAAGGATTGACAGAATTTTCTATGGATGAGCAAGGTATGTATCGATACAAAGGTCGTCTATGCATACCTAATACAACTGAGTTAAAGGAGAAAATTCTTAAGGAAGCACATTTTTCACCCTTTTCCATTCATCCAGGAGGCACTAAAATGTATCAGGATCTCAAGAAAGCATATTGGTGGAATAATATGAAGAGGGAGATTGCTGAATATGTAGCCAAGTGCCTAACTTGCCAAAGATTGAAAGCTGATCATCAAAAGGTATCTGGAAAATTACAATCTTTGGAAGTTTCCGAGTGGAAATGAGATGATATTACTATAGATTTTATTGAAGGACTACCTAAGACTCATCTTTGGAATGATTCTATATGGGTAATCGTTGATCGACTGTCTAAAGTTGCTCATTTTATACCCATAAAGAGAACGTACATAGCAGAGAGATTAGCCAAAGTCTACTATACGGAGAAAGTACGACTACATGGAGTGCCTAAATCAATAACTTCCTATTGAGACACAACATTCACATCTCGATTCTGGAAAAGTTTGCATGAAACCCTAGGCACCCAACTCAAGTTCAGTACCGCATTTCATCCCCAGACAGATGGACAAACAGAGAGAGTCAATCAGATCATCGAGGATATGCTTCGTTTGTGTACCTTGGAATTTGGCAGTTCATGGGATGAATACGTATCTATAGTTGAATTCGCGTATAATAACAACTATCAGTCTAGTATTCAAATGGCTCCATTCGAGGCGTTGTATGGATGTCGATGTCGCACGTCGTTAAACTGGGATGAAGTTGGAGAAAAGAAGTTAGCCCCAGATTTGTCTCAGAAGATGACAGACAAAGTACAAGTTATTCGCCAATATATACTCACAGCCCAGAGTCGGCAAAAGAGTTATACATATTGTAAAAGAAAAGATCTAAATATCCAAGTTGGCGAACATGTGTTCATAAAAGTCACGCCATTCAAAGGAGTTACAAGATTTGGAAAAAGGGGCAAGCTAAATCCTAAATATATTGGACCATTTGAAGTATTAGAAAAGATTGGAAAGTTAGCTTATAGGATTGTATTACCTCCGGCACTAGCCTTAGTACACAATGTTTTTCATATTTCCATGCTTAGGAAATATGTGGTAGATCCAACCCATGTATTGGTAGCAGAAAATCTACCAATCCAAGATCATTTAAACTATGAGGAAAGACCTATTAGAATCTTAGATCATAAGATACAGAAGCTTCGGAATAGAGAAATAGAATATGTAAAGATTCAGTGGAATCGATATTCTAAAGGCGAAGCTACATGGGAATTAAGGGAGGAAGTAGAAAGAAAATACCCCCAGTTATTTGAAGAATAGACGGTTTCGGGACGAAACCTATTATAAGGGGGGGAGGATTGTGAAACCCTAGTTCAAGTAGAATTCATGTAAATGATATTGAATGAACTATGTATGAATAATGTATTCATAATTGAAGTAATTGCAATTTCTAAGATTTTTGTAGTTAAATCATTTATGTGAATGATTGTTTGAATTTACCAATTGAAGATAATGTGATTTGATATGATTAAAATAACATAATGAAGATGGATTAATCTTAGCATGTTATGAACAATTTAATTAAATCTCATAAAGTGATTAATGGAGATTAGGAGATTAATTATAGAACCAAGTTGAGAAAATATTGAAAAATTCATAACTTGGTGACCTTAAGTTAGACTAAGGTGAAATTTGAGGGGGAAGTACATAATTTTGTGCTTAATCTCATCGAAAAATTATATTATAAAAATTGATCATCACCGTTCAAAACCTAAAATGATCATAACTTGGGCTAGAAAGATCGGATTGAGATGAAATTTGAAATGAACGGCTAAAATTATGAAATCAAGGTTTTGGACGGATTTGATCATGCAAATGACTAAGGGATTAAGCTTGCATGAAATTTTGATTAGAGATTTTGATTTTTCTAATAATAAAGCAAATAGCATTTATGATGAAATTGAATAAATAAACAAATGAAAGAAGACAAATTTGAGGTGTCAAATGGGGGGTAATTTGTAGGGTATTATGTAATTTACTAAAAATGAGAAAATTCCTACAATTATCTCTTAATTAAATGCATAATTAAAAGGTGCAAAAAGGAGCATGAATAGGTGGCAGATATGGACGCCCAAGCAGCCCTATAAGTGCATTTTATGAAATATTTTATAATAAAATAAATACCCAAAGTCAACTATGAGTTAATGAGGATAATTTTGCATTAAATTAAAGTAAAATTCGGATTTAATAGGAGCTGATCTGGACTGTTGAATGGGAAAAGGAAAAATGGATAGCATCATATTCCATGGAAGATGTGGACGGTTTGGCAGCTCAATGCATACTTTATAATTATTTTTATTAAGCTAAAATGACCCTAAATTCCCTACAATACTAGATAATAAAATTAGTGATTAAATAAAGCTGGAAAAAAATTAATGATGATGAGATAAGCTACTGCAAAAGAGGAACGTGTGCAGGTAACAGAAAATGGTGCAGAAAACTTTGACTGGGCAAGTGATCAAAATATGATTTATTGTATTTTTAAAAAATTTATAAATGCATGGATAATTAGCCTAGGTATTAGGGAATATAAATGTACATTTATTAGTTGCAAAATTCTTTGAAAAAAATTGGAAAATAGTAGCTGATGGTGGATGTGATCTGATGGACAGCTTTGAGATGGTTTAATGCAATGGATAATTAGTGAATTTTTAATTAAGGAAAAAAAACTTTAAATGGCCCACAAGTTTCCATTTCAGCTAAGAGGATAGAATTGCATTGGAATTTGCATAGATGAGGTGGCATGTGGGGTCCACTAGCTGGAAATTTCCATTCATTGCTTAAAAGAGGTAGGACGTCCATGTGCTTCGGAGGAGACTTAGAAAATTTTTGAAAATTTTGAGCTCCCATTCCAACAAATGCTCATGTCCTGTAATGCCCCAATTCTAAATATTTGTAATAACTAATCAAAAGGGGTACCATATGACCTATGAAAATTTCGGCAGCATCTCCCCATAATATATAAGGGGTGGTATGTAATACACAACCTGTTATGCATAAGCAATTCAAATTCATTACAATATGTGACATTTAACTCTATAGTTATATGTTTGTATCTTCATATGATAAGGGAATTCATATGGAAGGAAATCATTCAAACTTGTCCATACACAATGAGCAAACCGAATAATTATAACTACATGCATCCACATAAATCGCAATCCAATTCTAAATACTGAATACAATCTGTTTATCAAGGTCAAATCTAGTTCCATAACCGTCTACATAATGCTAATGTCAAAAGAGCATAACATTAAAATAACTTTAATTAAAGATGTTCTAATGGTTTCCAAGGTTTGGTCTTCCACTTGCCCCATCTTGAGGTTCCCCACCTGACCTGGGATCTAAAGAACAAAAAGAATAACAAATCATGTGAGTCTAAATAGACTCAGTAAGTAGATAATGGTTAGCACAAAGTGGAATAAGCAAAGTTTTGGATGCGCATGTCATGATCAAAATAAAACATATGGGTCCGATACCCACTCCCAAGATCGTATGCATATAATCACATATAAATAGAAGGACGCGTACAATCCTCCACTCATGTCAATCAAGGGCCATGAACAACCCTCTCCTCATGTCAATCAGGGGCCATGAACAACCCTTTTACAACCAATAATTTTAAATAACACCTCATACATAACATACAAGAATACATGTTACAACTACACATACAACATCAACAAGGTTTACTTTCAATTCAATGTTTAAAACTGCCACACGAGCATTTTAACAAACACATGGTAGGCATAGAAAGGGGAAACTCTAGTTCGTACCCTCGTTTGATTCGAATCAACTAACATCACATTTTAAGACTACAAAAGCTGCTAACGAGTCCTCTACTTCATAAATTCACTCATTCACGACAAATTCCCCTCAAACCTTACTTACCCTAGCTATTACAAACACTACGCCCCAAACAATCGATTTGTTGGGTGTCACGCACCCCCCCAGTTTCACATCATGTTTAATATGAGATTTCATCATTCAATAAAGGAAGGATAGCATCTACTTACCTTAATCGTGATTTTCCCCAAAAACAGCAACCCTAGGCTTGGATTGCAGAAATTCGGAGCTTCCTTGATTGGAATCAGTGACTTCTAAGGCAGTTAGTAGAGATTTCTTGAAGCAATCCACAGCTGGATCGTACTGAATACGAGGAAAGAAAAAAAGAGGTAGAGAACAGGAAGAGAAGAAGAGGGAAACGGAGTCGGGCGCAAAAAGGAAGATGAACCCTAACTCGCGAGCTCCTCCTATATAACTAAACCTCCATCGGGTCGGGTCAGGTCTAATCGAACCCCGTACCTACTCTGCGAGATGGAAAATAGTTGTAGTGCTCAACAATGTCTGTATAAGTTATTAATCCATTAACATCATAAATTCCTAGTAGAATGTTCATAAATTACCTTATAATAAAGAAGGGTTATAATGAAAATAAAATAAAATACCTAGTTCTCACATGTCCCCCCTTTCATCATTTTTCATACCTTAAAACAAGTGAAGAAAAAAGGGAAGAAAAGGAAGAATTAAAGTGAAGAAGCTTGCTTGAGAAGAGGAAGTGAAGTAGCACTCAATACAAGTAAGTAAATGACTTGAGTTTGAGTGATTCTAATTTAGTTTTTCTAATTTAATTTATGAGATATTAATATGCTTCATAATGAAACTTTTAATGAAGAATTTTGATGCTTCTAATTACTGAATTTAATGGGAATTTATTTGCAAAAAATGCAATTAAGAGTTAGATGTGAATAGAGAATGTCTAGTGTGATATATGAGCTTCTACACTAGCTTAAATATGCTAAAATTTGTGTTTTAAGTTTCTGTTTTATTTTTTTGATGTAATCACATGATAATTCATGATTTATTTTTGATTATATATGAAATTTAGCATGAGTTGTGAAGTATAGAAGGTAAGCTAGTTACGGTATCTTCTAAGACCCGAAATTCACTTCTAAATGATGAAAATGATATATGAAATGATTCAAATAAATTATGGATGAAATTTAGGGTAAAATATCCTAAATATAGGACAATTTTGACGTGAAAAATGACATTACATAAACTGCCCAAATTCGGATTTTAATAGGAGTGAGAAGTGGACATCCAAATGGTGTAAACGGGTACCCTATACATATGTAAAATGTTGCTGTTTTGCAAATAAATTATATATGGATTTTAAATATGTGAAAATGAATTGAATTTAGGTTAAGAAAATTGGGATAAATTTATGAAATTAAATAGATAAAAATCTGTTTATGTTGGAATATCAAAAGAGGCGTATAAAGTGTAGAAATTGGATGTCAAAGTGGCTGTTTTTGGAGATTTGACAATTTTGGATTAAAAATTCGAAAAAATGCACTAAATAGGTTTTAAATGAAGTTTATAAACTTTCTGAATTAGAGGACAAGTTTTTGATTTGAAAAATTTTAAGAAATATATGAATTAGACGCTGTTAGATGCACATATGTGAAGCAGTGCACATGATAAGATGGTAAATGCATTATGTAAAATATTAAAATGCAAAAATATGTTAAAATATGATGAAAAATGTGAAATGCATTTCTGAATTGATAATCTCAAATTTTGAGATTAATATATGAGAATTTAATATGAGGCATAATGAATAATTGAGATACGTAAGGGTGTAAAGTACGCATACCCGACTTGGAAATTAAACGGTTATGAAAATTTATGGAAATGGGTTGGAAAACTAAATAAATGCAAGCAAATAGAATTTACATGGATATTATGCTATTTTTTCAGAGGCAAAGGAAAGGAAAAGGTTGATCCGGGAAGCTCTCACGAACAAGGTAAGCAAGCAGATTTTCTAAATGAATTTCTATTTATTAAAAATTTCTTTGAAATAATTGCAAATAATGTTTTAATTTCTTTTATTGTTTTAGTAAATTTTATTTGAAAATTATTTCTCACTTTTTAAGGATGGGCATTCCTTAGCTCATTATGTATTTCAAATTGATTTATATAACTGTTTTATGATTACTGAAAGTTTCTGTCCTATGGTAACATGTGTGAAAAATCATGCTAGCATGTCATGGATAATACATGTGCACAATGCATAAGGTTCACCTTAAAGGAATAAGTGGACCGGTTGTCCCCCTTTGGTGTTACCAAGTCGCTAATATAGGCCAAGGGCCGGCGACGTCTCCCTGTGTGGGAGGAGATGAGGACGGATGGTCGCCTAGCTAGCCTCCATCCTAAGGGATCATAATGCATACATTTCATTGTCATTATATATATATATCCCTGAGGGGGTATAATGATGCTTTCCATAATGATTAGAAATAAAAGGTTTCTACTCCGCAGGTAGTTGATCACTTGTTAAGTGTCTCTACTAAATGGAGGGAAAGACTTTTGGAAAATGTTGTGTTAAAATATTTTGTTTGAAAATATATAAATAATTCTTGCTTATTGAATGTACAACTCACGTTTTTATTTTCCAAACCCATAGACAGGTGAATGAAGAGACTCGGCAAAGGAGCAAATAAAATATCATTAAAGCAAGAGAAAAACATTTGCAGTTATTATGATATAGTGGAAATTTTGTTGAAGGGATGTAATTAAGTTTTTGTTTTCATAAGAACAACCATGGTTATAACATGCAGTGACGTCCAATTTAGGATAATGTTGAAATATTTTCTGATTTACATGCATTGTTGTGTGTTGAATGGTTGGGAATGACTTAGTTATTACCTGAAATATAATTAAGAGGAAATAAACTCCTATGAAAATATATATTAAATTGGTTAAATATCCATTAAAAACCCGCCATGTAACAAGGCAACAATCCTGATCACGTTTACCAGTCGATATCGATCCCGAGGTAAGGCTCAGGATGTGACGCTCGAGTTGGGGGCACCACAAACTTGAAACGATTGAATAAAAGTATGAAATCTATGATATGAATGGATTGGATTAAGCTAATTATCATGGGATTTTCTTAATCACAAAAAGACGAAAGTCATTAAATGCAAGTCAAGGTAGGAAGCTTCATGGACGTTGCAATGAGGGCAATTTGGAAAGGTAAAAATGAAATTTACTAAAATTCCCTAGGGGTTGCTTGAGCACCAAGAAAAGTGGCAAATAAAAGGAGGAAAGAGAGGGAGCATGGGGCTGGACGTTCCAACAAAGGAGAGAGAGAGAGAGAGAGAGAGAGAGAGAGAGAGAGAGAGAGAGAAGAGAGGAAACTAAAGGGAGAAAAATTCTCCAAAACTTCAACAAGCCTCACAAGACCCCAGCAGCAAGGAAAGGAAGAAAAGAAGGAAATTTAAAGTACTCGAAGGAGGGATTACCAACTAATCAAGTAAGTATATGTTAATTTTGATTTTTTATACTTCAACCCTGGAAGTTATATGATGTTATAAATCAAAATATGAACGAAATAGTAAAAGAAGGATTTTCACCATGAAACTTTGTTTACAAGCTCATTATATGATGATTAAGGGACGACCAAAATTTCAGATTGAAATATTGAGCAGGTTTGAAATTAAAAATCCCAGAAGATCAACCTAAACAGGGTAGAACGGGTGATAGGATTATCTGTACCAAATGATTTTTAATAATTTTTATACAAGAAACTTTGGGCTGAAATTTTTATAGGATATATAAGACATATTGAGTATCACTGGTTTTGATGGGTATAAATATACCCCTTAATTTACATGATTCAGGCTGTCTGAAAAGGGATGCTGCTGTCTGGCAGAATAAAAATACAAAAACAAATAGAAATACTAAATATTTCATGCTGAAAATATTTATTTTGATTAATTCATGTAGTTATTAAAGTATAGTAGAAATTTCAGATCAAAACTACTTGATATGATATTAATTCAAGATTTTGAGAATTCAATGTGCCTGAATTCAGCATTATGGACAGCTTAAGGAATAAATCAAGATAAATGTTAAATTTCAGATTTTTGTGATGGAATTTGACTTATAATGGGATATAAATCATGATTTAGTGTAAGTCATATGATGATTTATGAATAAGTTGCCGATTTTATAAGGTATGGAACCTAGGGTTGCATATATGACTTGATTTTTCCATTTTTATGTTAAAAATGGTATGGAAATGAGATTAAATGATTTTTATGAATTTTATGAAAAGATGTCCAAATGGGGTGAAAACGATACCCGAAATGGATGAGTAAGTTACTTATGGAAACCATTTAATTATGGGATTCAAATATGTGTTAATACCCTAAATTTGGGTTAAGAAAAGTATGGTTTAAGGCTGAAAAATTTGGATTAAAAATCTTTTTAAACCATGTTGGTAAAGAGAGCATTGAAACGACGAAAAATGGGTTCTAAAGTTGCTGTTTTGGGAACCCTATGATAAATGGATTATAAATTCGAAACTAAACCCTAAATTATGTGTTAATTAAGGGGTTTAATCATGCTGGAATTAGAGACAAGTTGCTGTTTTGAAAAAGTTTAAGAAGCACATAAGTATGTGTTGAAAAATAGACTTGTATGGAAGGATGGGTATGAATAGATGATATATGGATTATGTAAGTTGTTAAAATGTAAAAATGTATAACAACATGGTGAAAATGTGAATTAGGTTACTGTTTAAGTGAATAATGATAATCTCAAATTTTAGATTATTGTATGATGTCTAGGTTAGCAACTAAGTGCTTAAAATGAGCACCGTTGTATGAAAAATGAAAAATATGTTAAAAATGATAAATGGAGGTAATGAACCTCCAAATAATGATTTAATGAAGAATTATTATATGTATGTAAGTTTACCCTACATAAGGGTATTAAAAGTGAATGAATAATATGATGTATAGGTTATGATATGTATGAATACCCAACTTGAAAGACAAGTGGGCTAAGCTAGTGTAATATAAGTTCAAATGGATTTATGTAGGTTGGAAAACCTAAGGAATATAAGCGTTTGAAGATGATGCAAATAAATAAAATGTTATTTTCATTTATCTAGGCAAAGGCAAGGAAAAGAATGGAAGAAAAGGATTATGGCGATCTCAGGTAAGCAAGCGAACTTTCTAAAATAATGTTTTCTTTCTATATGATGATATGTGATTGAAATATTTATGTTTATGTTTTAATGAATGGGCAAGCACAAGTTTTGAAAATGATGACTTTAATGAAAAGCCACAAGTTTTGGAAAATGACTGCTTTAATGAAAAGTCGTAAGTTTTAGAAATGAATTGCTTTAAGGAAAAGCCTCAAGGTTTGCTTCATGGGACGCAAGTAATACTTTTTAAGATAAGGATTTTATCATCAGTGTCGCCAAAGATTGGCAATGCTTTATATTAATGGAATTAAGAATTTTGCTTATGAGTAAGCAAGTTCTCCATGATAATGTTTTCAAAGGATTTCATATTTGATACAGATGATTTTAAGAATTTGCTTTTAAGCAAGCAAGTTCTTTATGATGTTATTTCAAAAGTATTTTATAAGAAAAAGGGAATTTTACCTTTTTCCTCAAAGTATTGTTTGTAAATAAGTTTTGAGTTATTTATACAATAATTTGTGATAAACAATCATGTTTATGAAAGAAAAAGGAAAAGGGGAGTTGATTTATGAAAAAGATTTATTTTGCTAGGTCATGATAATTAAATAATAAATGATGATTTGGACATAGTCCATATGTTTTGAAATGATATTCGGAAATTTTTGATTTCCTTTAGATAAGGAAATCTACATTGAAAATGTTGGAAAAATGTTTGTACGAATGTGTTGAAGGGGATTTAAAGATGACCAACCTCCTATGTTAATTTCATAAAATGGTTTGATTTCAGGTTGCTAAAGTAGCATACAAAAGAGCATGCAAGGCCCCTATATGTAAAAATGACAAAATTGATATGTGGACAAGAAATTGATTTTAAGGCGGTTGAGAAGGGGTTAGCATAATTGCATAACTTTTGTGAGCAAAAGGCCCCGAAATGGAAACCAAGAAAATGGTAGGAAAAATGTATGATTTATTCTTGAAAATCTAAAAGTTTTGAAATTCTTTTATCAAAAGGGTTTTTTTTTTATGGTTTATCAAAAGGGTTTTAAGATGTATTGTTTCTCAAATGTTTCAAATATTTATCAAAATATTTTATTCAAAATGGTTTTAAAAGAATTTCAGGAAGGTCATCCTAAAACTAAATTTCAAATGACAACTTGTTTAAAGTGGGTGCGTTCGCTTTACAAGTTGACACGGACTGCGGTCTGTGATGTACTTTTTTTCAAAATTATTTGTTTAAAAAAGACACAGACTTCGGTCTGTGATGTTTTTAAGTTATGGATGCAGACTGAGGTCTATGATCCCAATTTTAAAGGATACGGGTTGCGGTCTGTAATACTTTAAACCAAACGGACTTTGGTCCATCATAATGATGTATGGTGCACCAGTACACGGATTAGGTCGGTTGTAGAGCACGGTTGGGATGACCGGGGCTCACTCTACATAAGGCCAAGTCGTTAAGGGATGGCAGGAGTGCTAGCGGTGCCCTCCCTGAGATGGGAGCAGGATAAAGGAACAACCGCCTGGCTAGCGTGCTGTTAAAGATTCTCTTCCAAAATGTAGCATGATCACTTGTTAAGTGTCACGAAAGAAATGCATTTGCATACATTTTTCTTTTTAAAAGCCCAAAGATTGGGATATAAAAGCATTTATATGAAAAGTTATCCTAAATTGGATTTTTATGAGCCATTATGTATAAGTTACCCTAAAAGCAGAGTATTTCGTAAAATGTCCACTGACAAAAGATGATTTTATGTAAATTTCTTGGAACATTTGAAATGTTCACTCAAGACAAAAGGGAATTAATTAAAGAGGGTAAAACATGTATGTTTTGCCTTAACAAGCCCAGACGTGGCTTGTAAATGATTTTAAAAATGAATGTTTTATGATAATGTTCAAGGACATAGAATTGTCCTCATGAACAAAGGATTTCATGATAATATTTTAGGACATATAAATGTCCTCAAGAAAAAGGTGTTCAAGATGTTTAATGAAATGATTTTCAAGGAAGTCTTGCCTTAAAAGATAAAATGCTTACTTAATGAGTTGTCACTCACGTTTTGTTTTCCCAAACCTTAGACAGGTACCGGAAAACTCAAGGAGATGCAAATCTAAGCAATGAAGGCACGAGATGATGGCCAGGTAGGCTATAAGGAATGGAAAAGCATGAATATGCTAAGGTATGCTAATATGTATGTGAACTTAATTAGAATTTTAAGTTCTATATGATTCAATGATTAAATGTATGGATGTTTGGATGTAAAATGTGATGAGTTAGTCAAGGAAACTTTCATTGTAGAAAAGCAGGATGAGATGCTATGAAATAGAATTTGAAATTTTATTATAAGTGTATCACCACTTGTTTGATGAATGATGTGAAATGTAAAGATATGAACGATGATAAACGAAAAAAATTTGAACGAGATCCAATTAAGAACCCGGCACATGATTAGGGCAACAATCCCGATTCGCATTTACCAATCGATAAGGTCTTGAGGTAAGGAAGTGACGTCTCGGTTTGGGGCGCCACATAAACATAGTACCTAATAATTTTATTTGTCTTTTTTGTAAAGTTGAATATGTTTAATTTGCATAGTTATTTTTATTTTTAAGTTCTATACTATTGTAGTTTGATTTGTTCTTTTTAGGGTTATGTTGCTATTGTATACGATGGGGACATAAGGATAAAGATATTGTACTTCCATTTGATCCCGAACCTGAAAGGACATTTTTAAGTAGGTGGTGTAGAAGCAGAGAGGCTAAAGCTCGTATTATTCAAATGGAGCTCAAAGAAATTCATGGCAATAATAACAATGAGAACGTAAGTTGAAGGTCCTTAAGCTCAACAACAAGATGAACTAGATTGACTTATTTGGGATCTCATTGCTACTGGACAAAATGTTGTGAAAACCAGTATTCAAACTCCTCCCATTATCACCAACAGTTTCAAGATCAAATTCGTGATGTTTCTAATGCTTCAATCAATGGGCAATTTGGAGGCTTACCTTTAAAAGATTCACATCACCATCTTCGGACTTTTTTGCAAGTAATGAATACTTTTAAGCAAAGTGGAGTTTCAAATGAGATTATGAGATTGCGAATATTTCCATCCACATTGTGGGATAGAGCTTTAGAATGGTTTGACTCTTTGTCACCTAACTCTATCAATACATGGGACAAGTGGGTGTTGAAATTTCTTGAAAAATATTTTTCTCCCGCCAAGTTGGCAAAGCTTAGGATGGATATTGTCTCATTCAAACAACACAAGAATGAATATGTTGCGCCCCCAGCCCAAGGCGTCACATCTTAAGCCTTACTCCAAGATCTTATTGATTGGTAAATGTGAAACAGGATTGTTGTCTTGATCATGTGATGGGTTCTTAATTTGATGTCATCTAATTTTTTTTTTCATTTCATTCCTTTTCCTTCATCATTTCATTTCTTTACATTTCACTTCATTCAAATCATAAGCAATGCTACATTTGTGAATCATCCTACTTAATATTTTAAAAATACCCTTTGGCTCTCCTTTCATCCTTATTCCTGTCCACAATCTCACAACCTAGCAGTTGTCATAAACTACACATATCATTCATAGACTCCTATCTTGTTCTCTTACATCCTTGGTTTTATCAACCTGGCCATGCTATAACCATATAAAATACATTCATCATCAAATATTTGACATACATAGTTGGATACACACATCCAATCATCAATTCACATAGCCTTTAGAACTATCATCAAGTTCACATGCATTAACATACCTTAAAACTTTCAATCATACCATCCCATACATAATAGCTAATCATTTTAGCACACATTAATACCATCTCATACATATCATACCTTTTCTCAATTGCTTAGGTTCTCAACGTATTGAGCTTCCTTGTACCTGTGCATATCATACTCTGTAAACAAGCATTTTATGTTTTAGACAAGCACTTTCCTTTAAAACATTTTCATAAACATCTTTTCATATAAATCATTTTTCATGAGGACATTTGTATGTCCTAAAACGTTGTCATATAAATATTTGATCATGAAGACAAGTGTATGTCCTAGAACATTCTCATATAAACCTTTGTTCATGAGGACAATCTTATGTCCTACAACATTTTTCCACATAAACCCTTTTGGAGACAAACATTTTTATATCCAAAATATTTTTCTCATAAACCCTTTTGGCGATGGATATTTTTATGTCCTAAAATATTTTTCCATATAAATCCTTTTTTGTAATCCCCATTTTAGGGCTTGTTTATAACAAACAAGACATATAAACATAATCCTTTTTCATGAAAGTATTTTCATAGAAAACATTTCATCGTAAAACACCCTATTTTTAGGGTAAATTTTTCGTAAAGGCTCATAAAATCTCATTTAGGGTAACTTTTAGTATAAATGCTTTCATATCCTAGCCTCTGGGTTTTTCGAAAACCAAAATATATGCAAATGTGTTTCTCCCCATCTAGTAGTGACACTTATCAAGTGATCATTCTATCTTTTAGAAGAGAATCCATCATATGACAGTACGTTAGTGTGAAACCCCAATCTAAGACACGTGTACAAAACCCTAGGGTTGTAAACCCTAGGTAATGTATTAATAAAATATATAATCATGAGTATGAAAACATGTGTATTAGAGGTTAAAGAAATGCAATTGTGGAATTAAACCACGTGAATAGTGAATGTGGATTAAGACACGTGATTAAGAGTTAATCACTTGGATTAACCTAATCACAAAAAGACAAAATAGAGATTTAACCACTACAGGATGAAATAACAATTCTTTTTGTTATTTTAATCCAATTTTGGATTTTAGTGGAAAATCAAAGAAAAATTCATAATTTGCAATCCAGGCGTCGGATTTCGACGAAATTTTTTATGGATGGTTAAAAATTCATAATGAACATGATGGATGGGTTAAGATGTGATGAAAATCACAAATCAAGGGTCAAGATGAAACATCAAAAGGAGATAAAAAAAATAGCTTAACTTTTAATTAATTCTACTTTTGACTTTTAATAAAATAAATAAATAAAAAATAAAAAAATTAAATGAAAAGAAGCTGAAATAGCAGGCCGTACAGGCTAGGGTGGGTGAGCTTTGACCAAAAATCGATGGCTTAAAATCAACATGATCATTAACCAACGGTTAGGATTGATCTAGGCTAAATTAATTAATTTTAAAAATAAAAAAATAAATAAATAATAGGGCTGCATAGGGTGGGCTGGAGCAGGCCTAGGGTGACAACTCTTGGATCAAAGCATTTTCCAAAATAAAAAAAACCAATTTATAATTAAATACCTCAAGCTAGGGGGTAAATTCCAAATTCTTGAAAAATCTAACCCTATAAATAGGGCAGCAGGGGGGACGTCAAAGGCATCATATTCCCAGCTCCATTTGAAAAATTCCAGCTCCCAAAATTCTCCCACACTTCCAAGGAAGAAAAGGAGGAAGTTAGAGAGAGAAATGATGAGAAAAAGAGGGACATCTCCACTTCGGGTAAGTGATTTCTACCCAAATTTCTTTTTGGATGTTAAGTAGGATAAAACCATGCTTAAATAATTCCTAAGCATGTGAAAATAAGTATAGTTATAATGCTTAATCGGAATTATACCAAAACATCAAAAATTTGGAGCAAAGATAAAGCATTCGGAAGGATAACATATGATATGTGTAAATAATGCTCCAAAATTGATAAATGATGATTTGGGATGAATGAATATGATGTTGGAATGATGATGATACATTAATTTCATGATTTTTGGAATTAAGGATTATGCTTAAGTGAATTTATGTTGATTTTTAGTATATGGAGAAAATGATTTATTTAGCCAAGTAAATGATGATAAATTCAAAATGTATGAAATTTTCCATGATATACTAAGCATAAGCTATGTCATGGTATTTATTATTTTTGGAAAAAATGTCAATTTTTGGAACCCATGAATAATAACCCACGTTGCTGTGAACAGTAACCTTGGGTGAACAGTGATTTGCTACAGTAATCGGCTATAGTGATTTGCTACAGTAATTATGAACAATGAATAGCGAGATTTTGAAAAAAAATTGAGATTTATTTTTATATTTATGAGGATATATGGATGGAATTTTTAAAGGATTTATAGATAAAAATCCATATAAGGAGGTAATGACCAAGTATATTTATAAGATTAACCTTTATAGAAATGAGGTAATAGATGATTATAAAGCATGCATGGGAAGTAAACTAAGATATGAAATGATATAGGTAAAATATCATTTTTCCTTGTATAGGAAAAGGAAAGGAAAAGGTGGAGGACACAGACTGAGGAGGTAAGGAAGTTCTATTTTGAAATTGCTTTTCAAATATTGCAAATGATTGCAAATATGATTATGAAATGTGTTTAAGGATGACCACTCCTATAATGTTTGAAATGATAAATGTTTGTTTGCTTCTCAAATGATTTTTATCAAGTTTATGGTCATGTCATGCCGGCATATGTATGTATGAACATGGTGCACAAGGAAGAGGCTTTGGTGGAGGTAGTAAGCGGATTGGGAATCCTCCTTCACTATTGCCGAGTCGCAAGGGCTGTGTGCCAGCGGCGTCCTCCCAAGAGGGTGGAGGCAAAGGAAAGTCATGTGTGAATAAATGCATTGCATTTTTATGAAATGCATAAGTATGAAAAAGTTTGTATGATGTTTTATCGAAACTTTGAAAAAGGGATGGTGCAAATAATTTTCTACATGAGAATGACAAATCACCTGGTGTAAGAGGTATCTAATGCCAGGAAAATCAAAAGTCATGCATGTAGGAGACCATGTAGGCTAATCAAGGTAAAGGACACAAGGTCCCCCTTGACGAGGCTGTTGGAAATATGTGGAAAATAAGCTAAATCTATGTTTTGATGATTAACAAATCAATTTGAGTAAGTCTTGGCTACTAACATGTTTGTGGAAGTGATTAAAGGCTATACATTTGAAGAAAATGAAGCTTGGCAGGTTAAGTCGATTTCCAAGTCGACTCAGGCATCGACTTCAAGGCAAGTCGATCCCCAAGTCGACTCCAGCATCGACTTCAAAATGACATTTCCTTCCAGAGTTGAAGTCAAGACTCCGAAGTGGTGAAGTCGCACCCAAGTCGACTCCACTTGCGACTTGAGGTGATGTCGCAGGCCAAGTCGACTCCGGTAGCGACTTGGAGGCGTCATTTTCTATCCAGAGTTAAAATCGAGAATTGGGGGTGCCAAATTCGCATCCCTAGTCGACTCAGCATGCGACTTGGGCGAAGTCGTAGACCAAGTCGACTGCGGCATCGACTTCGATCGGACAGAGGAGAAATTTCAGAAGACAAATTGGGATTAGATCGACTTCAAAGCAGAACTAAGTAAAGATGAAGAGCAAGTCAACTCAGATGTTCGAATTGAAACATATGAAGACTAATCCAAGTCCAAAGAAAGCAAATTGCGTAAACTCAACTATTCTAATCAAGATATACTGAACTTGCTTATGAATACAAGATTCAAGACTCAAGGACTCAAGGCTTGCAAATCATGGAGCTAAAGGAAACAAGCTAAAGTGAAGACATAATGATTCAAAGAGAACTAAATCAGGGAAGAACAACAAGACATGAAGAAACCCAAGCAATCAAAAGCATTCCAAAGATTTCAAGTTCGTCAAGCAAAACTGCCGACGTGAAGTCGCACCCAAAGTCGACTCCACCTGCGACTTGGGTCAAGTCGATGACCAAGTCGACCCAGTTAGGAACTTGAAGTTGCTGCGGACAGGCGAAGTCGCACCCGAAATCGGCTCCATCTGCGACTTGGGCGAAGTTGCACCCGAAGTCGACTCCACCTGCGACTTGGGTCGCAATTGTCGAAAAATATTCGAACGTTGGCGCATTAAATGCGCGCCACCTACCTTCAATGTTCGGATTCCCTCCACAATTATAAAAGGCATTCAATGTGAAGGAGGGAGGTAGCTGAGATTCATTAACTGTTCATAACTCCTATCTCTAAAGAGCTTCAAGTGATCAAGCCAATCCTTAGAAGAAGAACTTTGCTTCAAACTGCAAGAGCTCAACTGTTGATTCTTCAAAGACAACTCAACAAGTTCTTCTCTACGCCAAAACTGCTTCTACACAACTGTAACGTGTAAATTCTTTTGCTATTATTATTATTGTTGTATTGAACTTGATTTAGTTAGAGTAACTAAGATCAAGTGTAAGCAAAGTAGTGTGTGATTGGAGTGGAACTCATCACCTGCTGTTGCTGTGATTTGTTGATGCCCCCTAGAGCTGGAATCTAGAAGAGAGCAGTGGCTCTAGTTGTATTTGTGAGATACAATAGTGGAACCCAAGTCACAAGAAGTGTGAGCTTGGAAGAGTGGAGTAGGGAGGTTGCCCGAACCACTATAAAATCTTGTGTGTTTAATTTATATTTCTGCTCTCTACATTATATTATTTTCCATGTTGTTTCTTCATAAAGGGGAACAGATTAATCCGGGATAAAGTTTCTGTTTAAGTTATAAATTTTTAAATACCCAATTCACCCCTCCCCTCTTGGGTAATTGCCATTAACTCGGGACCAACAAATGGTATCAGAGCAGGTCTTTGAGTTAAACCAAAGAGATCTATTGATATGGCATCCCAATCGACTTCCGTTCCCGCATTTGCCGAAGGCCAATCATTTACTAGGCCACCATTGTTTGATGGGAACAATTTCGGCTATTGGAAGCTTCGTATGAAGCAACTCATCATGGCTACAGATATGGACTCTTGGATTGCAATCCAAGATGGTGTAACCTTGCCTATTGATGAAAGAGCTTCCAAATAGACCGAAGAGGAAGTAAGAACTGTTAAGAGCAATGCTAAAGCTATGAACTCTCTGTTTTGTGCTCTTATGGCTTCTGAATATGATAGAGTATCCTCTTGTCTAACCACGAAAGAAATATGGGATACTTTAACATCTATCTATGAAGGAACTTCTCAAGTCCAAGGGACAAGGAGAAACATTCTGATTGGAGAACTGGAAAGCTTTAGAATGCTAGAAATAGAAAATATTTCTGAAATGTTTGCTGGACTCTCAAAAATTACTAATGCTTTGAAAGGTCTTGGAAAGGCTATATCTGAATCTGAACAGGTTATGAAGATTCTAAGGGCTCTACCGGAATCTTGGACTCCAAAGATTACTGCGATAGAAGAAGCCAAGGACCTTAACAAATTGAAGCTAGAAGATCTTATTAGCTCATTAATGTCACATGAGCTAATCAAGAAAACAAATGAAGATCAACACAAAGGCAAGAGAACCATTGCATTGAAAGTGGTACATAACTCAGAAGAGTCCACCTCCTTGTCTCACAACGATGATGAAGATATTGCACTACTCACTCGCAAATTTCGAAAGTTTGTGAGAAAAGAAAAGAACTTCAAAGGCTTCAAAGAAAGACCACGAAGAGAGAAGAAGGAGGCTACAAAATGCTATAGATGCGGCGGTATGGGACATATGCAAGCTCAATGTCCTACACTGGAAGAAAAACCAAAGGATCATCAAGAGAGGAAGGAAGGATATGAAAGCAGAAAATTTCAAAGGTCGAAAGGAAGAGGAACGTACGTGAATGAAGAAACTTCATCAACAAGTAGCTCCTCAACCGACGATTTTGAAGCGGTAAACTGTGCTAGAATATGCTGCATGCGCGCGGATTGAGAAAGAAGAAAATCTGTTGTGTTTGAACACAACGGAAGTTTTGGAAGAACAAACCATCTCAACAAAGTGCACAAGTAATGAAGAGGTAACTTCCAAACTTTGTCATTCTCAATCTAGTTATTCTTCTTTTCAAGAATGCCTCAAATGTGTTGAATTAGAAGAACTACAACTTGCATATGATTCATTATATGAGGAAATCAAAAAGCTAGGAAACAAATTGTCATTAAAGAGACAACAATGTAACTCCGTCATTATTGTAAATGGAAAACTAGCTGAAAGAACAACAAAACTGAAAGAGGAAAATGAATTATTATTGAAAGAAGTAGAGAAACTGAAAAAGGAGAACGAATCCTTAAATGAGTCATTAGCTAAGTTCTCTAATCCAGGAGAAAATATAAAGATGTTTCTGAACATGACCGCTCGAACAAATAAAAGAGGTCTTGGATACTCCACATTTGAGCAAAGAGAAAGTGACAAATCGAATGTGCCAATACTTGGGAAAAATCAAACCAAAACTGCAACTATCTACAAGACTAAAAGGAAAAATGTTATGTGGACTAGAAGGCCAACTTTTGAACCATTACATACTTGGAGGCTTACTCCTAGATTACCAATGGCTTGCAATTTTTGCAATAAGATGGGTCATAAAATCTATAAATGTAATTTTAAGAAACTGTATGACCATGGTGCAAAACTAGTTTGGGTTCCAAGAAACACAAGATTTGGGCTTTCTAAGTTAGAACAACAAAGGTTGAATCAGATTACTAACCCAAATGGATCCATAAAAAGGGTACCAAAGAGATAAGATTTACTTATTCATTTTTCAGATATGTTTCAAGGCAAAGGCAAGCAATGTTTGGTTCATGGATAGTGGTTGTTCAAGGCATATGACCAGAGAAAGAAGTTTATTTCATAAACTCAATCCTTGCAACGATGGAACTGTTGCCTTTGGAAATAATGAAAAAGGTAAAATCAAAGGTAAAAGAAATGTTTATAGTATTTCAAATGCATGTATGGAGGATGTTTTATTTGTTGAAGGACTCAAGCACAATCTAATGAGCATTAGCCAATTATGTGACAAAGGATACAAGGTTGTGTTTGAATCATCTATATGTAATGTATTTGATGGAGAACATATCATGTTTAGCGAAAAAAGACATGGAAATGTATATTTGGTTTCACTTGATGAACTAGATGGTCAATGTCTAATGGCCATTGATAATGATCCATGGGTTTGGCATAAGAGGCTTGGGCATATAAACATGGCAAATATAAAGACCCTATGGAAGAAGAGTTTGGTAGAAGGATTGCCAAAATTGAAATATGACAAAGATAAAATTTGCAAGGCATGTCAATTATCAAAACAACCTAAAATGCCTTTCTCTACAAAAAAGGAAATTTCCACCACTAGGCCACTTGAATTGCTACACATAGATCTATATGGGCCATCCGACATTTTAACCATTGGTGGAAAGAAATATGTGTTTGTAATAGTTGATGACTTTTCAAGATTCACATGGGTAATTCTCTTAGCTAACAAAGATGAAGCCTTCTCTATGTTTGCAACTTTTGTCAACTTGGTGCAAAATGAAAAACAAAGTACTATTATGACTATAAGAAGTGATCATGGTGGTGAATTTGAAAATAAACGATTCTTAGAATTATGCAATGAAAAAGGAATTCATCACACATTTTCTGCACCAAGAACTCCACAACAAAATGGAGTAGTTGAGAGGAAAAACAGAACTATACAAGAGATGGCTAGAACAATGCTAAATGAGAGCAAATTATCCAAGAAATTAGACGAGATCCAATTAAGAACCTGCCGCGTGATCAAGGCAACAACCTGACTCATATTTACCAATCGACAAGATCTTGGAGTAAGGAAAAATGTGACGCTTGGTTCGGGGTGCCACACCTAGGGTTTACAGAATGTGTCCAAGTTGCCCAGCACATAGAGAGTTGGCGCCTAGGCTCCAATATGCATCCGTGCGCGCAAGTTCAGTGCGTAAGTTACACAAAGGGACTCGATAAATAGTTCCTAGGAGTTCGCGCGCGAGGGGAGAAGAAAAGAGAGCCCGGAGAAGAATTTCCAAGCCAGAGCAAGAGAAAATAGCGATCAAAGCACGAATTGAAGAGAAAATTCAACCCCGTTGGTGGAAACCGCCGGAAAACAGTTTTTTCTATTTCTTTTCACTTTTCTTTCTCTACTTTCATGGATACTTTTTACATGGATGTAATGGATGTTGAAATCATGTCTTTGAACTAAACTTCCATTAGATGGATAGTTAGGATGATTTGGATTCTAAACTATATTGATTCTTGGTTCTTAGAATATTCAGGAATGAATATTTGATTTTATATATGACTGTGTATGATTTACCTTTGCATGTGTGGATTTAATATTTTTTACAAGATTAGCTACCTTGTAATATGATTTAATTACTTGATTTATCCTTGGAAAAGAAAAATCTCTGCCAGATCCATGTGCAAGGCATAGGTTTCTACCTTTGTGTAAGGGGAGTTGTTTAACGGATAAGAATATACCGTTAAACCCTGCGTAGTCATTATACAGGTTATGAACTTATCAATTTCACTTTATTTAATGACATGAGAACATAGAAATTAAATAGGGTGTAATTAGCTTTATATAATGTTGGAAGACGTATATAAAGATACATGAAGTTGAGCTAGTAAATCCATATGCATTCCAATTAAAAAGAACCAAAGCAATATAGTTTAGATTCAAGAATTCCGAGCTATCCATCTGTCATCCCTAATCAGTAAACTCGTTTCTAGTATTCAGTAGTCTCGTAATCTCTACTCTGATTTCTCATTGCAATTGTTAGTTTAGTTAAATAAAAAACTTAAAAAACCCAGAATTTTCCATCCATTGAAAGCAGTTTAACTAATTAATAATTCCGGTTAAAAATTCCTTGTAGGAACGTGTAGCGCCCCAAACCGAGGTGCCTAGAAGCCTTACTCCGGGATCATTTTGATTGGTAAACATGACTTAGGATTGTTGCCCTGATCACACAGTAGAATTATATATATATCATCAATACATGAAAAATTTTCATCATTTTTCCAAAATGAAATATATTTCACATATCACAGTTATAACCCAAAACTGTTCCATAAACAAAAATATTCATTTCCATCTCAAAATTATCATCATTTTCTTTACATAAAATTTACATATACAACATTTCATCTAAACTACATGTCATTTTACATGCTGCCTCATCATCTTTTCCTGCCTGTTGTTGAAAAAGCATGGGTGAGTAATAATACTCAGTAAGCAAGTCATACATATTTTCTCAATCATTTTCATGCATTTCATAAAATGAAAATGCAATGCATACATAGCATTCATGACATTCCTTTGGATGCGACGCTAGTTAGGCGCCCATCTCATAGATGCTCCCATTTCAGGGAGGTCGCCGCCGGCCTGGGCCTATTAAGCGACTTGGCAATAGCGAGGGGGACATCCGGTCCGCTTACTACCTCCACTAAGGCCTATTCCTCGTGCACATGCTCATTTACATACACATGCCAACATGATATTTGCAAATCATAAACAATTTCATAAAAAGCATTTAATAAACAATTTCACAAAACAAACTTCAGTTCATGTAAAGCAGTTATAAGTATGGCCAACTTTAAATAAATTTCGTAAAACATTTCGCAAACAATTTTAAGCATTTAGAAATAATTTGCAAAACATATAACTTGCTTAACTTCTCAGTGGGTGTCTTCTACCTTCTCTTTTCCTTTTCCTATTCAAGAAAAAAGGATAATTTTATTTCTTCTATTCAAGCTGCTTCCCATGCATGCTCTATAATATTTGGGCATTATTTCTTTATATGGATATTTTATCCATAGGTTCCTCAAAATTTTCATCATTATATTTAAATATTAATCTCAAATATTTTCCAAAATTACGTTGTTTACAGAGACGTGGTTATTGTTCATGGGTTCCAAAAATTGATATTTTTTCCAAAAATAAAAAATATCATGACATAGCTTATGCCTAGTATATCATAGAACATTTCATATATTTTGAATTTATCATTATTTATTTGGAAAAAAAAATCATTTTCTCCATATACTAAAAATCAACAGAAATTCACTTAAGCATAATCCTTAATTCCAAAAGTCATGAAATTAATATATCATCATTACAACATCATATTTATCATAATCATACATCCCAAATCATCATTTATCAATTTTGGACCATTATTTTCACATATCATATGCTATCTTCCCGAATACCCTATCTTCGCTCCAAATTTTTGATGTTTTGGCATAATTCCATTTAAACATTATCTCTATACTTATTTTCTCATGATTAGGAATTATCTAAGCATGTTTTTATCCTACTTAACATCTAAAAGAAATTTGGGTAGAAATCAATTACCCAAAGTGGAGATATGTCACTTTTTCTCACCCTTTTTCTCTCTAACTTCCTCCTTTTCTTCCTTGGACATGTAGGAAAGTTTAGTAACTTGGAATTTTTCAAATGGAGCTGGTTTTTGGATGCCTTGGACGTCTACCCCCTGCTGCCCTATTTATAGGGTTGGAATTTTTAAGAATTTGGAATTTACCCCCTAGTTTTGAGGTATTTAATTATAAATTGGTATTTATTTTTAATTTTGAAAAATGCTTTGAGTCATGTGCTGCCCACTCTAGGCCTGCTCCAGCCACCCTATGAAGCCCTATTTTTAATTTTTAAAATTATTTAATTTAGGCTAAAAAAATCTTAGCCGTTGATTAAAGATGATGATGATCATGGACCATTGATCATGGTCAAAGCCTCCCAACTGCCCCTTGGTCACGTCCCCTGCTGCAGCTGCATTTTCATTTAATTTTTTTATTTTTTATTTATTTATTTTATTAAAAAGTCAAAAGTGGAATTAATTAAAGTTAAGCTACTTTTTGGATCATCATTTGACGTTTCATCTTGACCCTTCAATTGTGATTTTCATCACATCTTAACCCATTCATCATGTCCATTATGAATTTTTAACCGTTCATAAAAAATTTCATCGAATTCCGACGCCCGGATTGCAATTTATGAATTTTTTTCTATTTTTCCACAAAAATCCAAATTTGGATTAAAATATCCAAAAGAATTGCTATTTCGTCATGTACTGATTAAATCTCTATTTTTTCTTTTTGTGATTAAGTTAATCCAAGTGATTAACTCTTAATAACATGTCTTAATCCCCGGTTACTATTCACGTTTAGTATTCACAGGTACTATTCATGTGCACTATTCACGGGATTAAATTCCTAATTGCATTATTTCAATCTCCAATACACATATCCATCAATATAATTCATGAATTTTCATTTATCATAAAAATAATTACAAAAGAATCTAGGGTTAGAATGTCGAAATAACACGTATATTTACAATCCTCCCCCCTTACAATAGGTTTCGTCTCGAAACCTATTTTTCCTTGAATAATTGAGGATATTTCTTTTCGACCTCTTCTCGTAGCTCCCAAGTGGCTTCGGACTCCGAATATCGATTCCATTGTACTTTACATATTTGACTTCTCTGTTCCGAAGCTTCTTGATTTTGAAATCTAATATTTTGATTGGCCTTTCCTCATAGTTCAAGTGTTCTTGGATCGGCAAATTCTCTGCTATCAACACATGTGTAGGATCGGAAACATATTTCCTTGGCATGGAGATGTGAAATACATTATGGATGGCACTGAGGGCTGGTGGCAGGGCTATTCTGTAGGCTAGATTGCCTATCTTTTCCAAAACTTCAAAGGGCCCAACGTATCTTGGGTTTAGTTTTCCCCTCTTTCCAAACCGGGTGACTCCTTTGAATGGCGTTACCTTAACAAATACGTGATCCCAACTTGGATATTTAAATCCCTTCTTTTGCAATCGGTGTAACTCTTTTGCCTGCTCTAGGCCGTGAGTATACACTAGCGAATCACTTGAACTTTTTCTACCATTCTCTTTGAGAGGTCTGGAGTCAACTTTCTTTCTCCCACTTCATCCCCGTTTAGAGGAGTTCTGCATTTTCGTCCATATAAAGCTTCAAATGGGGCCATTTGAATACTTGCTTGATAACTGTTGTTATAAGCAAACTCTGCCATAGCCAAATATTTATCCCATAATCCTCCAAATTCTACTGTGCACATCCTTAGCATATCCTCAACTAATTGATTTACCCTTTCTATCTGCCCATCAGTTTGAGGATGAAATGTTGTGCAGAACTTCAGCTGTGTACCTAAGGTTTGATGTAAACTTTTCCAAAATCGAGACGTAAAACTGGAATCTCGATCGGAAACTATTGACTTAGGTACTCCATGCAGTCTCACTATGTCCTTATAATAGATCTTAGTCAATCGCTCAGCAGTAAATTTTTTCTTGATAGCTAGGAAATGAGCTACTTTTGATAATCTATCAACTATTACCCATATAGCATCATTTTCATTTTTGGTTCTTGACAACCCTTCAATAAAATCCATAGTAATATCATCCCATTTCCATTCTGGGACTTCGAGCGACTGTAATTTTCCAAGGGTTCTTTGATGATCAGCCTTAACCCTTTGACATGTTAGGCACTTAGCCACATATTCAGCAATTTCTCTCTTCATATTATTCCACCAATACATCTTTTTGATGTCTTGATACATCTTGGTGCAACCTGGATGCATCGAAAATGGAGAGAAATGTACTTCTTTCAATATCTGTTCCTTTACTTCCTCTTGATTGGGTGTACACAGGCGACTCCTATATTTGTACATCCCATGTTCATCTTGTATGTATTGACTGGGATTCTTTTTGATCATTTTCTCCACATAATTCTTGAAATCCCCATTTTCTTGTTGAACCATTTTAATTTGCTCAAATAAATTCGACTGGATTTGTAATTGAGACAATTTGACTTGTACCCCAGGTGGGCTTACAATTAATTCTAATTGTCTCAATTCTTGTAGTAGCCCTTCATCCTTTGTGATGAGATGTGCTAAGCTAATATTTCTACTTAGCGCATCGGCTACTACATTCGCTTTGCCTGGATGATATAAAATGTCGAGGTCATAATCCTTGAGTAACTCGAGTCCTCTTCTTTGCATCATATTTAACTCCTTTTGAGTAAAAATGTACTTGAGGCTTTTATGATCAGAATAGACCTCACATTTAACTCCATATAAATAATGTCTCCAAATTTTCAAGGCAAGACTACTGCTGCCAATTCTAAGTCATGGGTTGGATAGTTTACCTCATTTGGCTTGAGTTGCCTGGATGCGTATGATATAACTTTTCCATTTTGCATCAATACACATCCTAATCCTTTCTTTGAGGTATCACTATAGATTACAAATCCTTCCTTCTCCGTAGGTAGTGTTAGAATTGGAGCTTTTACCAGTCTTTTCTTTAATTCCTAGAAGCTATTCTCACATTCCTGTGTCCATTCATACCTAACTCCTTTCCTTGTCAGCTTTGTGAGTGGAGCTGACAATTGTGAGAATCCTTCCACAAATCTTCTGTAGTAGCCAGCTAACCCTAGAAAACTTCTTATTTCCGTGATATTTGTTGGTTGTGACCACTTTGTTATTGCCTCAATCTTTTAAGGATCTACCTGTACTCCCTTCTCGGATATAATGTGGCCGAGAAAGGCTACCTGTTTCAATCAAAACTCACATTTCTTGAATTTAGCATATAACTTCTCCTTTCGAAGAATTTCCAACACTATCCTTAAATGCTTCTCATGCTCTTCTTCTGTCTTTGAATAAATCAATATATCATCAATGAATACCACCACAAATTGATCCAAAAATTCTCAAAAAATCCTGTTCATCATGTCCATAAATACAACTATGGAATTCGTTAGTCCAAATGGCATGATTAAGAATTCATAATGCCCATATCTTGTTCTGAATGTTGTTTTATTGATGTCCTTTGGACATATCCTCAACTGGTGATATCCTGATTGTAAATCAATTTTTGAAAATGTCGAAGCTCCTTTCAACTGATCAAAAAGATCATCTATTCTTGGGAGTGGGTACTTATTTTTTACTATTACTTTGTTCAATTCTCTGTAATCAATACAGAGTCTCAAACTCCCATCTTTTTTCCGTATAAATAGTACTGGAGCTCCCCAAGGTGATGCACTGGGTCTAATAAACCCCTTATCTAATAAATCTTGAATTTGTACTTTCAACTCAGCCAATTCGGCTGGTGCCATCCTATATGGGGCCTTAGATATTAGGGCTGTCCTTAGGATAATTTTTATTTCCATATCCATCTCCCTTTTCGGTGGTAAATTACAAAGCTCCTTTGGAAAAAATCTCTGGAAATTCGTTTACCACTGGAATTTGATCCATAGGTACCCCATCTCCTTTTATTGTGTTTATAGAGATCAGATAGGCTGTACATTGTTGGCGTATCAGCTTAACTACTTTCATAGATGATACCATCCATATTGTATTTTCTGGCTATCTTATTTTATTGATCCCTATTTCATCTCTTGGTGTTTCAAATTGTACCTTTTTATTTCTGCAATCAATTGTCGCACCCCATTGACTTAGCCAATCCATTCCTAGTATGACATCAAATTCTGTCATTGGTAATAGGATGAGATCAGCTTCTAATATCTTTGTTCCTATCCTGATAGGACATGCTTTGCGGATTTGATTTATACTTGCCAACCTATATACTTGGGATTCTACATGTATAGTACTATTAGTTTCCTCTACCCGAAGTGCGTCTATGATTACGAATTAGTATGATAGAAATGAATGCGTAGCTCCAGAATCAAATAAAGCTATTGCAGAATTTCTTAAAATATAAATCATACCTGTAATCACTTTTTCCTCCATCTCTTGTGACTCCGTTTGGGTGAGGGCTTGGACATGCACTGGGTTGGCAGCAGTACCGGGTCGATTGGCGATGGCGGGGACTTTTTGCTGGGCCGGCCTTCCTCGGGCTGGTTCTCCTTGGGCCTTATTCGGACAGTTGGGCGAAATGTGTCCGACTTGACCACAGTTGAAGCACTTTATTATCTTGGCTTCGTCGGTTCCGCAGTTCCGGGCCACATGACCCGCTTGGCCACATTTGTAACATTTCCTCGTTCCAGGTAGACATTCGCCTGAATGGCGTTTGTGGCAAGTTTTGCAAGTCGGGGTGCTCTTGTCGCAGATCTTCTTTTTCCCGGCGATTTCCCTTTTTCCTTTATTAGCCTCACCTTCCTTGGAGGCTGTAAAGAATTATTTTTGAGCTTACCTAAGCTCTTGAGTCCTCATAGACTCCATCTCCAATGCCCTAGCCCTCTCAATGCTAGAGGCATAGTCCTTTATTAATAATGGGGCTAACCCCTCTCTTAGCTGGGGCCTTAGTCCACTCTGGAACCTTTGTGCCTTATTTTTCGACACATTGGCAATCCATGGCACGTATCTTACCAAGGCGTTGAATTTTGTAACATATTCTGCGACTGTCATCCTGTCTTGGTAGAATTTTTTGAACTCTATCACCCTTTGGCTCTGCAGCCCTACAGGGAGATATTCTTTATTAAATTCCTCTAAAAATTCATGCCACGTAACTTGCTCCGGATGTGGCATAGTGACCATTAGCATTTCCCACCATTCATAAGCATCTTTTACCAATAAGTGGGTAGCGCACAGCACTTTCTGCTGATCATTGCAGGGCGATATCCTGAATAATTTCTTAATTTCTGTAATCCATTGCTCTGCAATGAGGGGGTCCGGTTCCCCTGCAAACTTGGGCGGACGCTGGGCAAGAAAGGCATTGATAGCCTTTCTGTCTGCCTCAAGGTGACTATCCTCCACTCCCCTTGACGTGCTAGGATTGGCCGAGGGTCCTAGTCTTTCCCCATCTCCTCTTGATGGCGGGGCCTGCTGGTTCCTTATTTCTTATAATAACCCAGCAGTTTGGGCTGTCCATTGCTACATAACTTTCTCGATGGCCGCAGCAATTCTTTCTTCTATATTGACCTCTGCTTGAGGTCTAGGGCTTTCCTCTCACCGTGGGCGAGTCCTAAAGGTTTGTTCTTTGGATTCTGTCCTATACGTTCTTTTACTGACTTCGCCCCTTGCTTGATCTATTGATTCTTCCATTATGGCCTTTCCTTTGTTGGGTCTTGCTCTAGCTCTGGTGAGCGACATTTTCAACTTCATGAAACATTTATTAGTATAACATCAATATTCATCAATAAATCAATCATAATCATGATTTCATGTATTCTAATTTGATCATTTCTTTCCTTTTCTGCCTATTTACCAATCCATACTCTGATACCAACTTCTATGGCACCCCAAACCGAGGTGCCTAGAAGCTTTACTCGGGATCGTTTTGATATATATAAAATTCTGCCGTGTGATCCGGGCAACAATCCTGAGTCACGTTTACCAATCAAAATGATCCCGGAGTAAGGCTTCTAGGCACCTCGGTTTGGGGCGCCACAGAACGATACTTTACTCACTCTTTATTACTTGACACGACACGCATACTTGCGTAAATAGCGAGCATTTTAGTTGACATATACGCAGCTCGTCAAGTTTTTGGCATCGTTGCCGAGGACTTGTTTAGCCAATTATTTTTAGTTTTATTGCTTTCATGTATAATTCTGTAGAATAGTTTATTTTCATAATTTGTTTTAGTTTAGAATTTCTTTTTCTACTAGTTCAATTTCATTAGTTTTTGCAGAGTTATCTCAAATTGCATGCGCCGAGGCAGAGCCGGAAAGGAGATTGTTATTCCTTTTGATCCAGAACCCGAACGAACCTATTTGAGAAGGTATCGCAATAGCAGGGAGGCTAGGAATCGACAACATACGATGGAGCACATCGAGAACCAGAACAAAAATATTCCCGCAAACCAACAGGAAAACCAAAGGATTGAGATCCCAAATCATCCACCTCAAGATGATTTGGACTAACCCATTTGGGATCTGATTGCGCTTGGCCAGAATGTATTTCAGACAAGCATTGCACCTCCTCCCATCGACACCAACAACTTTGAAATCAAACCGGTGATTTTCCAGATGCTCCAGTTTATTGGGCAGTTCAGAGGTCTACCTTCTGAAGACCCACACCGCCATTTTCGGAATTTTCTACAGATTATGAACACTTTCAAGCAGAACTGAGTCTCCGATGAGGCAATGCGACTTCGGGCATTTCCATTTTCTCTACGTGATCGAGCTTCAGAGTGGCTAGACTCTTTGCCCCCGAACTTGGTCAACACATGGAACGACTTGGCGCAGAAATTCCTAGAGAAATACTTCCCGCCTGCCAAGTTAGCCAAGCTGAGGATGGATATAGTCTTGTTTAAGCAACACGGAGAGGAGACCCTATCAGAGGCATGGGATCGCTTCAAAGACCTGCTCCGAAAATGCCCGCATCATGGAATTCAGCCGTGGGTCCAAATTCAGATTTTCTATAATGGTCTCCAAGATTCCACCTGTCACATGGTGGTTTCTTCATCGAACGGTTCTTTGCTACGAAAAAGCTATCGGGAATCATACGCCCTACTCGAAAACATGGCAACCAATACCTATCAACTGCCATCTGACAGGAGTCGAGGTGGGGGTCTACTCCAACTGGATGCAGTTTCGTCGATAAAGGCCAACATCAACGCTTTATCTCGGCAAATTCAGAATTTATCCAGGTCAGCAAACGTCAATGCGCTAGGGGCATCTACACCACAGCAATCGACAACAGCAGACATTTGCACATGTTGTGGCAAATTCGGTCATCCCAGCGATGAATGTGCCTCCAACCCAGAGTCCATTAATTACGCGGTAAATTTTCAGAGAAATCCAGCGAATCAGTATGGAAACAACTACAACCCAGGCTGGAGAAATCATCCCAACTTCTCATGGAACAACCAGACGAGGCCGAATCAGCCGCCTGGATTCTTGCAGCAGCCCCCACAGCAATAGCCTGCAAGACCAATGCAGTTCAATCCACCACCACGAGAAGACAAGAAATTTGATCTGGAAAACCTCTTTATGTAATTCATGTAATCCCAGATCATGACGAACAGGAACCTGGAAGCTCAGATAGGCCAACTAGCCTCAGCCCTGAACAACTGACCCTAAGGGTCGTTGTCCAGCGACACCGAGCAAAACCCAAAGGAAAAAGGCAAAGAATAGGTCCAAGCAGTCACATTGCGTAGTGGAAAGCAGGTACCTAATGCAACTCCACCAGAATCGATGACTGAACCCACTAATCCTCTGATTCAGCAGTCGCAGGAGCCAGAAGAACCAGTTACTACCAAGAAGCAACTGGACGCTGAAATCGCCACAAATCCAAGGCCATCTCTTCCATTTTCTTAGCGATTCGAAAAGATTAAAAAGGAGGGCCAATTCAAGAAGTTCTTATAGGTATTAAAGCAGTTGCATATTAATATACCTCTCGTCGAAGCCTTGGAACAGATGCCTAGCTATACCAAATTCATGAAAGACGTACTATAAAAGAAAAGGCAGTTGACAGAATTCAAGACGGTGGCGTTAACAAAGGAAACCAGTGCGAGGGTGCAGAGGAGGTTGCCTTCTAAACTCAAGGACCCAGGGAGTTTCACCATCCCATGCACGATTGGAGACCAATACTTCGGGAGAACCCTATGCGACTTGGGAGCCAGTATTAATCTCATACCCAAGTCCATTTTCAGAAAATTGAGCCTCGGGAAAGCCCGACCTATGATAGTTACGCTACAACTGGCGGATCGATCCATCACATTTCTGGAAGGTATTATTGAGGATGTCCTTGTCAAGGTGGACAAGTTCATCTTTCCTTATTATCCTAGACTTTAAACAGGATCGAGATGTGCCAATTATTCTCGGTCGGCCTTTCCTCGCAACGGGCAACGCGATAATCAATGTTCGAGCCGGAGAATTAACCATGCAAGTGCAAAATGAAAAGGTTACTGTGAGGACCAGGTATTTTTATTCTATTTTTATTATAACTTTTCTCTATTTATGAGGTAACTTATGAACATGCTAGTAAGAATTTTACGATATTAATGGATACATAACATACATGGACACGACATTTAGGAGATGTATAGTGCATATGTGCATGTATGATTAGCGTTCCATTGATGGGCACTATGACTATTGTTTCCCTCGCAGAGTAGGTACGGGGAACTATACCATCCGTGATCGCTTGAGGGGAACTATACCAACTACCTTGAAGGTCATAGATCCGAGTTCAGGAAGCTCCAAGGCTCCGAATTTCTGCAGTCCACATCTAGGGTCGCTGTCTTGGGAGGGATCACGGTCAAGGTAAGTGGATGTCGCCCCTTCTCGATTTAGTGATGAAATTTTACGTTAAACACGATACGAGGCTAGAGGGAATGTATAGCTTCTAACGACTCCATGATATTAGGCGTAGAGTTCGTAACAGTTAGGGTTCATGGTGAATTTACTTTGAATGCGTGATTTCTATGATGTAAAAGACTTCTTAGCAGTTGTTATATTGTTGAAATGTGACGTGAATTGATTTGCCCCAATCGAGAGTATGAATTGAAGGTTCTTTCATTTCGCACCTATCATGTGTTTGATAAAATGCTTGTGTGACAGATGTATGTGTTGTATCTGAATTGTGTTGATGTTGTATGCGTGGTTTGCGATGTGTTTCATTGTCTGTTATGTATGATGCGTTATCTCAAATAGTTGGTTGTAAGGGTTGTTCATGGCCCTGATTGACATGAGGAGAGGGTTGTTCATGGCCCTTGATGGACATGAGTAGATGATTGGTTGTGTTGGTCAATTTGTGTGTATGGTTATATGTATACGATCTTGGGAGTGGGTATTGGACCCATGTGTATTAGCTTCATCACTGTATGAGTATCCATCATTATGCTTATTTGCACTTTGTGCTAACCACTATCTACTTATTGGGTCTATTTAGACTCATATCATTGTTATTGTGGTTTTAGATCGCAGGTCAGAAGGAGAACTTAAGGATGGGACAAGTTGAAGATCAAACATGAAAGACCCTAGCACAATATGTTGATTCCAGTTCTTTTAGACTTGTGCTCTTTTGATAATCATATATGTAGACAATTACTTAGGCGGATTCGTTTTGACAACTATAATGTATTTGGTATTTCAGATTGGATTATAATCCTTGTTGATGCACATATGCATGACTATTATATCTATTTGTTGTGTAAGGAAAATATGTAATGATTTCCTTCTATATGAATGCTTTAGATGGAAATGTAATGAATATCAGGTCATGTATTCCATATTATCCCTTGTATGTTATGGGGAGATGCTGCCGAATTTTTCTATGATTGTGTAGCGCCGTTGATTAGTTATTGAGTATTTTTATGAATGGGGCGTTACAGTTACGTTCAACGTTCTCAAGTTTATACAGAACCCAACTGATTCAGAGGATTTCTTAAGGATAGATATGGGCAATTCAAAGATTCAAAAGCTTCCCCAGACGGCTATTGAGAAGGACCCAGAGGAGATTCCAACTAGGGGTTGCAAGTTATCTGCTTATGCTAAAGACCGACTCATTGGTCACATCGGGCTCGAATGACTGACTAAGCTGGTGGAAAGCCAGGACATGGAAATTAAAGACAATAATGGAATAGAAGGGGTTACAATTGATAAACCTGGATGTTTTCATATCCGAAGACCCCTATCTCCTCTGCCGGGGGATAAAATCTGGCACGACCTAATGGTCCGATGGTCTAAGCTTAGAACTGAACCTCAAGATTGCAGTCCAAATGGACGGGAGTGCGAGGTGGTGAAATTGAAAGCAGATTAAACAGTAGGAACGTCAGGCTGAGGACGTTAAGCTTAACACTAAATGGGAGGCAACCCATTGCTTAGTCTCAATTTGATTTGCAATTTTGTTTTTGTTTTTGTTTTTGTTTTTAGTTTAAATAATTTAGAGCATAATTTCCTAAATATCATGCTTGGAAGCAGCCAGAAGAAATTGCGAAGAAAATTTGATATAAAAAAATCGGCGCCTAGGCGCCGAATGGGGGTGCCCCGGCGCCATGAGGAACACCCCGAAGAACACGGGCACCCCGGGGCCACATGTTGGCACCCCGGCGCTGAGTCGTAGACAGCGCGACCCGGACGCCCTATAAAGCATGGGGTTAGGGTTCTAAACCCTAAACCCCACGCCCCAGTGCCGAAACTCCCCATTTCTCATTTCCAAACATTCCCACCTATATTTCAAGCCATTTCAACTCAAATCCAACTGCATTTCATCAAGGATTCATCCTCCCTTTTCATCCATTCCAATCATTCCATTTTCATCCTTTTTCCCCTTTACTTAGATGCACTCAAATCCATCCAAAACTTCAGTTTTTCATCACCAATTCCTAAGCCTAATACCTACATTGAGGTTCCCATCACTTTCCCCTTCATTTGGGCTCCATTTTGAGCCCCATCATCTTCCCTTTTTCGTTCGGCGCCGGAAACCGACTGACAGCAGATCGGTGCCCTAGGCGCCAATACCCCCGTGCCCCGGCGCCAATGCAGAAGCAGGGCAGTTTCTGAATTTCAGGCGGAAAGCTTTGTGGGTAAAAATTTCCCCATTTTTGATACATTCCAAGTGCTTTGAAGTGATTTGATAACTGTTTGAGTGGAATATTGGATTAGATTGGTGAATTTTTGTGGATTGATTTGTTTGGGATTGGTTTGGTGCTCATTTGGTATTGGTGGTTGGTTGGTGGAGGTTGAACGGTGATTGCTTTTGGCGCATTTTGGAGTTTGCCTTGTTGTGCATTGGAGGTTGGATTGTTTGGTTGTTTTTGGATTTGTGATTGATTGAAAAGATTATTCGAGACATGGCTTCATCATCCTCAGCTAAAATGAAGAAAGTTCAGGAGCTCGTCGAATTTGACACCAACCGGTTCGTGTCCGCTCAGGCGTTCAAGCAGTACACAAACTCACTTCAGAAGCGGCACCTGATTCCTGAACAAGGAATAAAAATTACCTCTTTCTCTGACAACTTTATCAACGCACTGAATGCTCGCGGTTGATAGAAATTCCTCACACAGCATGAATCTGCAATAGTGCCAGTGGTGAAAGAGTTCTACGCCAATGCGGTAGAACATGAGCAGGGCAGGGTGAAGGCCCAGGGCAAGATCATCCTGTTTCATGCTGAAGCGATCAACTCCTATTACGGATTGGGTTCTTTTGACTATCCGGACCAGTATGAGTAGTTTTTGGAGGGAGAAGATCGAGACGTCAACTCTATCACCAAGAATATTCGCCAACGGCCTCCGACATGGAAGTCCACGGGAGGACAACTCACATCATTCAAGCGCAGCGAGATGATGTAAGACGGGCGGATGTTCTTCCATTTTATCTCGGCCCAGATGATGCCATCGACCCATGTTAGTGAGGTGACGATGGATAGAGCACTGCTTCTCCATGCTATCTACAATGGCATGACGATCGACGTGGGCTGCCTTATCTACCAGCAGATCTGTGCCTGCGCGACAGCACCTCGGGGCAGCTACTACTTTCCATCCCTCATCACCGGACTCTGCAAGCAGGCCGGCGTCAGATGGGAGCTGACGGAGGAGGTCTTAAACTGTCAGGCCGTCATAGACGACCTCTCCTACTGCCCCCAGCCCCGAGTTCGCACCGCCACCAAGCGCCCCAGAGTGGCTCCACCTGCAGCGGGTCCATCCTTGTGAAACCTTGACCTAAGTAGAAATCATGTATATGCACTTGAATGATTTATGTATGAATGATATATTCATAAATGAATTATATGCAGTTTTTATAATTGGTTGCAATTAGGTCAGTAGTTATGAATGTTGTTTAAATTTATCAATTTAAGATAATGTGGATTAATATGATTGAAGTAACACAACGAGGATGGATAAATATTAGTATGCCATGAAAAATTTATTAACTTCCATAATGTAACTAATAGAGATTAGGAGGCTAATTATAGAGCCGAGTTGAGAAAATATTAAAAAATTCACAACTTAATGTTCTTATGGTCGATTAAGGTGAAAATTGAGGGGGAAGCACATAATTTCGTGCTTAATCACATGGGAAAATTAGACTTTGAAAATTTTGATGATAATTGATCATCACCATCCAAAACTTAAAACGATCATAACTTGAGCTAGAAAGATCGGATTGAGATGAAATTTGAAATGAACGGCTAAAATTATGAGATCAAGGCTATAGAAGGATTTGATCGTGCAAATGATTATGGGATTAGGTTTGCCCAAAATTTGGATTAATGGTTGTGATTTTTCATCCCAAAAAGTGATTAACATTTATATTAAAAAATGAGTAAAATAATCAAATGAATAAAGACGAATTTGATGTGTCAAAAGGAGGTAAATTATAGGGTATTTTATGAATTACTAATAATGAAAAAATCCCTGCAATTATCTCCTAAATAAATGCTAAATTAAATAGCTCAAAGGAGCATAGATGATGTGGCAGCTATGGACGTCCAAACAGTCCATTAAGTGGGATTTTGTGAATTTTTTTTAATAAAATATATGCCCAAAGTCAGCTAGGAGTTAATGAGGATAAATGTGAATTAAATTAAAGTGAAAATTCATGATTAAAGGTGACAGATCTGGACCGTTGAGAGGAAATGAAAAATGGACAGCAGGATATCAGGTAGGAGATGTGGATGGTTTAGCAGCTTTTATGATATTTTCTAATTTTTTTTTAACTATGCTAAAATGACCCTAAGTGACCTACATAGCTAGATAATTAAGTAACTAATTAATTAAAGCTACACCATGGTAAAAAATGTCAAGGATAGCTGCTAAAAAGGGACGTGTACAGGCACATCAGAAATGGAGCAGAAAATGAGAACCGTTCAAACAACCAAAAATGTGATTTTTTTAAATTTTAAAAAAATGCTAAATACATGCCTAATTAGCCTATGTATTAGGGTATATAAATGTACATTAAAAAGCTGCAAAATTTGTTGAAAAGAAATGGAAAACAGTAGCTACATGGAACGTGGTCTGGTGGACAGATTTGTGATGTTTAATGCATTAGATAATTACTAAATTTTTAATTAAGAAAAATATAATTTAAATGAACCACAAATTACCATGTCAGCTAAGGAGATACAAATACATTAAAATAATCACAACTGATGTGGCAAGTGGGGTCCACTAGCTGGAAAATTCCAGCTACTACACAAGGGGGGACGTCCACATGCATGGGGTGATAAGTTAGAAAATTTCAAGGATTTTTGGGGCTCTCTTTTCCAGCAGTGCACGTCCCCTCTCCCAGCACCTTTCAAGCCAAGAACAAGGGAAGAAAAAAGGAAAAGAAAAGAAGGAATTAAGTTGAGAAAATTAGCTTGAGAAGTTGAGTTAAGTGCTACAAATAGGAATATACCGTTAAACCCTGTGTAGTCATTATACAGGTTATGAACTTATCAATTTCACTTTATTTAATGGCATAGGAACATAGCAATTAAATAGGGTATAATTAGCTTTATATAATATTGGAAGACATATATAAAGATACATGAACTTGGACTAGTAAATCCATATGCATTCCAATTAAAGAGAACCAAAGCAATATAGTTTAGATTCAAGGATTCCGAGCTATCCATCTGCCATCCATAATCAGTAAATTCGTTTCTAGAATCCAGTAGTCTCGTAATCTCTACTCTGATTTCTCATTGCAATTGTTAGTTTAGTTAAACCATAAACCCAGAATTTTCCACCCATCGAAAGCAGTTTAACTAATTAATAATTCCGGTTAACAATTCCTCGTGGGAACGATACTTTACTCACTCTTTATTACTTGACACGGAACGTATACTTGCGTAAATAGCAAGCATTTTAGTTGACATTTACGCAGCTCGTCATGTATGCTATCTTAGCAATCCGAAATCAAATCCGTTTTTGAAATCAATTTATCGGGTTGGTCTTCCTTAAACCCCCTTTTAACAACATCCATATAAAAATTTATCAAGACATTTTCACAATATTTCCTTATTTGAAGGAAATCAAAACTTTTCTAACATCATTTCAAACCAATGGATGATATCCAAATCATTTCAATGTCATGGCATGGAAACCAATCATTTTCCATGATTTTAAAATTTATACAACCTTTTTGAAAATAGCATCATGAAGAACTTGCTCACTTGGAAGAAAATTCCTATGAAAATCAACATAAAACATTCTTAATCCTGGCAACACTTGCGATAAAACATTTATCTAAAATAGTGTTGCTTGCTTCCCATGAATCAATCCTTGAGGCTTCTCATTAAAGCCATTCTTTTTAAAACCTGTGACCTTTCATTAAAGTCATCGTTTTCAAAACTTGTGCTTACCCATTCATAAGAAAATTCATAAAACATCGACATGAGCATAATCCATCATTTCAATACATAAGAAGAAATCAATATTTAGAAAGTTCGCTTCTTACCTGTTTTGACTTAATCCCGTTCTTCCATACTCGTCTTTTCCTTTGCCTAGATAAATGAAAATAGCATTTCATTTATATGCATGAATTTCAAAGGCTTGCTTTCCTTAGGTTTTCCAACCTACATGAATCCATTTGGATTTTACCTTAAATTTAGGTTAACCCACTTGTCTTTTAAGTCGAGTGTTCATACCTAACAACATACTTGTCCATTCATTTATTCCTTCCATTTTTAATGCCCTTATGTAGGCTAAACTTTCAAACATACCATAATTTTTCATTTAATCTACATATGGAGGTTCGTTACCTCCCACTTATCATTTTTCCTCTATTTTTCACATTTCATACGTCTATGCTCATTTCAAGCACATATTCGATGGTTTAAAGCTTCGTAAACTAATCTTAAAATTTAAGATTATCATTAATCATCAAAACAGCAATATAAAAATGTATTTTACCATAATTTCATGTATTTTTCATTTTAGCAAATTATATAAGTCATTTATTACTTATTCATGTATATCCTTCCATATATACTCATCTTACAACACATATCTTATGTGTTTCTTAAAAATTTTTCAAAACAAAAACTTGTTGGAAATATGTGGAAAACTAGCTAAATCTATGTTTTGATGATTAACAAATCAATTTGAGTAAGTCTTGGCTACTAACACGTTTGTGGAAATGTTTAAGGCATATACATTTGAGGAAAATAAAGCATGGAAGACCAAGTCGTTCTCCAAGTCGACCCCGAGATCGACTTCAAGAAGCCAAATCTGTCCAGAGTTGAAAATGGGAGAAGAACAAGTGAAGTCGCAGGCCAAGTCGACTCCACTTGCGTCTTGGGAAGCCAAGTCGCAAACGAAGTCGACTCCAGCATCGACTTCAGTTGGGAAAATCACTCCAGAGCTGAATTTGGGATGGAAGACTGCCGAAGTCGCAAACGAAGTCGACTCCAGTTGCGACTTGGGCGAAGTCGCGGACAAAGTCGACCCCAAGTTCGACTTGATGCTCTCAAGCTCAAAGATGCATTTTCAAGTTCATTCCAAGAGTCAACTTGAGTGTTCTCAAAACCAAATCAAAGGTGCAAGATCAACTTAAATCTATCAAGTCCAAAGCAAAGCTCCAAGCATATCTCAAGATGAAGAAACTCAAGCTATGAAGACCAATCCAAGTTCAAAACAAGATGCATAAGCTCAACCAAGAAGGTTGTTCAAGTTCTCAGGGATACAAGGCTTGCAAATACATAGAGTAAATGAAAGCAAGCTAAATAGAAGACAATGATCCAAAAGGGAATGAAAGAACCAAGAAAACAAGTTTTCAAGTTCCTCAAGCGTCCTGCCGAGGTGAAGTCGCACACCGAAGTCGACTCCACCTGCGACTTGGGTCAAGTCGGTGCCCAAGTCGACCCGATCTGGAACTTGAAGTTGCGACGGAGAGGCGAAGTCGCACCCGAAGTCGACTCCATCTGCGACTTGGACGAAGTCGCATCCGAAGTCGACTCCGCCTGCGACTTGGGTCGCAACGGTCGGATAATTTTCGAACATTGGCGCATTAAATGCGCGCCACCTACCTTCTAACGTTCGGATTCCCTCCAAAATTATAAAAGGCATTCATGGTGGATGAGGGAAGTAGCTGAGAATCATTAAGTGTACTTGACTCCTATATTCAAGAGCTCTAAAGAGATCAAGCCATTCAAAGAGGAAGAACTTTGGTTCAAATTGCAAGAGCTACATTTCGGAATCTTCAAAGTCTACATTATGAGTTCTTCTCTGCGCCAAATTGCTTCTACACATCTGTAAAGTGTAGACTCCTTTTGTTATTTCATTTTGTTGTATTGAACTTGATTTAGTTTGAGGAACTAAGATCAAGTGTAAGCAAAGTAGTGTGTGATTGGAGTGGAACTCATCACCTACTTGTGCTGTGTTGTGTTGAAGCCCCCTAGAGCTGGAATCTAGAAGAGAGCAGTGGCTGTAATTGTATTTGAAGAATACAATAGTGGAACCCAAGTCATAAGGAGTGTGAGTTTGGAAGAGTGGAGTAGGGAGGTTGCCCGAACAACTATAAAAATCTTGTGTGCTTGATTTATATTTCTGCTCTCTATATTATATTGCTTTCCATTTCGTTTCTTCATTAAGGGGACTAGATTAATCCGGGGTAAAGTTTCTATTTAAGTTATAAATTTTTAAATACCCAATTCACCCCTCCCCTCTTGGGTAATTGCCATCAACTCGGGACCAACAAGTGGTATCAGAGCAGGTCTTTGAGTTAAACCAAAGAGATCCAATCACATGGCATCCCAATCTACTTCCGTTCCCGCTTTTGCTGAGGGCCAATTATTTACTAGGCCACCATTGTTTGATGGGAACAATTTCGGTTATTGGAAGCTTCGTATGAAGCAACTCATTATGGCTACCGATATGGACTCTTGGATTGCGATCCAAGATGGTGTAACCTTGCCAATTGATGAAAGAGCTTCCAAATGGACCGAAGAGGAAGTAAGAACCGTCAAGAGCAATGCTAAGGCTATGAACTCTTTATTTTGTGCTCTTACGACTTCTAAATATGATAGAGTATCCTCTTGCCTAACCGCTAAAGAAATATGGGATACCTTAACATCTATTTTTGAAGGAACTTCTCAAGTCCAAGGGACTAGAAGAAACATTCTGATAGGAGAGTTGGAAAGCTTTAGAATGTTAGAAACAGAATATTTCTGAGATGTTTGCAAGATTTTCAAAAATTACTAACGCATTGAAAGGTCTTGGAAGGGCTATTTCTGAATCTGAACAGGTCATGAAGATACTAAGAGCTCTACCGGAATCTTGGACTCCAAAGATTACGGCAATTGAAGAAGCCAAAGACCTAAATACACTAAAGCTAGAAGATCTAATTAGCTCATTAATGTCACATGAGCTAATTAAGAGAAGAAACGAAGACAATCACAAAGGGAAGAAAATCATTGCGTTAAAAGCGGCACACAACTCAGAAGAGTCTACCTCCTCGTCTCATAATGATAATGAAGATATTGCACTTCTCACTCGCAAATTTCGAAAATTTATGAGAAAAGAAAGAAACTTCAAGGACTTCAAAGAAAGAACACGGAGAGAGAAGAAGAAGGAGCCAACGAAGTGCTACAAATGAGGCGGGATAGGACACATACAAGCTCAATGTCCTACGCCGGAAGAGTATCAAGAGAGGAAGGAAGGACATGAAGGCAGAAAATACCAAAGGCCAAAGGGAAGAGGCATGTACGTAAATGAAGAGACTTCATCAACAAGCAGCTCTTCAACCGACGATAACGATACAGCAAACTGCGCAAGAATATGCTGCATGGCACGGATCGAACAAGAAGAAGACTTGTTATGTTTGAACACAACTGAAGTTTTGGAAGAACAAACCATCTCAACAAAATGTACAAGCAATGAAGAGGTAACTTCCAAACCTTGTTATTCTCAATCAAGTTATTCTTCTTTTCAAGAATGCCTCAAATGTGCTGAATTAGAAGAACTGCAAATTGCTTATGATTCATTATATGAAGAAATTAAAAAGCTAGGAAACAAGTTGTCATTAAAGAGACAATAATGTAACTTCGTTATTATTGAAAATGGAAAACTAGCTGAAAAATTAACAAAACTGAAAGAAGAAAATGAATCATTGATAAATGAGATAGAAAAATTGAAAAAGGAGAACGAATCATTAAATGAATCATTAGCAAAGTTCACTAATCCTGGAGAAAATGTAAAGATGTTTTTGAATATGACTGCTCAAAAAAATAAAAGAGGCCTTGGATATTATACTTTTGAGCAAAAAGAAAGTGGCAAATCAAATGTGCCGATACTTGGGAAATATGAAACCAAAACTGCACCTATATACAAGCCACAAAGGAAAAATGTTATGTGGACTAAAAGGCCAACATTTGAACCAAAATATACTTGGAGGCCTACTCCTAGATTACCATTGGCTTGCAATTTCTGCAACAAAATGGGTCATAAAGCCTACAAGTGCAACTTTAAGAAATTATATGACCATGGTGCAAAATTAGTTTGGGTTCCAAGAAACACAAGATTTGGGTTTTCTAAATTAGAACAACAAAAATTGAATCATATTACTAACCCAAATGGACTCATAAAATGGGTACCAAAGAGATAAGATTTGGTTGTTTATTTTTCAGATATGTTTCAAGGCAAAGGCAAACAACGTATGGTTCATGGACAGCGGTTGTTCAAGGCATATGACCGGAGAAAGAAGTCTATTTCATAAACTTAAGCCTTGCAACGATGGAACGGTTGCCTTTGGTAATAACAAGAAAGGTAAAATTAAAGGTAAAGGAAACATTTATAGTATTTCTAATGCATGCATGGAGGATGTTTTGTTTGTTGAAGGACTCAAGCATAACCTAATGAGCATTAGTCAATTATGTGACAAAGGATACAAGGTTGTGTTTGAATCATCTATATATAATGTATTTGATGGAGAACATATCATGTTTAGTGGAAAAAGACATGGAAATGTATATTTGGTTTCACTTGACGAATTAGATGGTCAATGTCTAATGGCCATTGATAATGATCCATGGGTTTGGCATAAAAGGCTTGGACATATAAACATGAGAAATATAAAGACCCTATGGAAGAAAAGTTTGGTAGAAGGCTTGCCAAAGTTGAAATATGACAAAGACAAAATTTGTAAGGCATGTCAATTATCTAAAAAACCTAAAATGTCTTTCTCTACCAAAAAGGAAATTTCCACCACTAGGCCACTTGAATTGCTACACATGGATCTATATGGGCCATCCGACATTTTAACCATTGGTGGAAAGAAATATGTGTTTGTGATTGTTGATGATTTTTCAAGATTCACATGGATAATTCTCTTAGCTAGCAAAGATGAAGCTTTCTCTATGTTTTCAACTTTTGTAAATTTGGTGCAAAATGAAAAACAAAGTACTATTATGACTATAAGAAGTGATCATGGTGGTGAATTTGAAAACAAATGATTCATAGAGTTATGTAATGAAAAAGGAATTCATCACACATTTTCTACACCAAGAACTTCACAACAAAATGGAGTGGTTGAAAGGAAAAACAGAACTATACAAGAGATGGCTAGAACAATGCTAAATGAGAGTAAATTATCCAAGAAATTTTGGGGTGAAGCTGTAAGTACAGCTTGTCATGTTTTAAATCGAGTTACCATTAGAGCAATCTTGAAAAAGACCCCATATGAGCTATGGAAAGGAAGAAAATCAAATATCTCTTATTTTCATGCTTTTGGATGCACATGCTATGTTTTGAACAATGGAAAAACCAACTTGGGAAAACTAGATGCTAAAAGTGATGAGGCAATATTCCTTGGTTACTCATCAAATAGCAAAGCATATAGAGTATTCAATAAACGAAACCAAGTGGTAGAAGAATCCATACATGTTGTTTTTTATGAAACTAACTCATGCTTCAAAAGAAAAGATGATTTAAGTGATGCAGATGACATAGCAAGCAATCTTGAAAAACTGCATGTGAAAAAGCAAGAAGATTTCATGGAGGAAAGGGTAAGTGAAGGTAATAATTCCTACAAACCTCCAACTGATTTAAAATTCAAACATGCCCATCCAATTGAACAAGTTATAGGGACTGTATATGACGGTGTAAAAACTAGAAGGTCAAAGCAAAATGTTTGTGGACAATATGCCTTTGTATCCAAGATTGAACCATCCAATATTGATCAAGCTCTTAATGATGAAAATTGGATTATAGCTATGCAAGAAGAGCTAAATCAATTTGAAAGAAATCAAGTTTGGCACCTTGTTCCTAGACCAAATGATTGTACTATTATTGGCACCAAGTGGGTTTTTAGGAACAAATTAGATGAAAGTAGACTCGTAGTGAGAAACAAAGCTAGACTTGTGGCAAAAGGATACTCACAAGAAGAAGGAATAGATTTTGAGGAATCCTATGCCCCGGTTGCTAGATTGGAAGCAATTCGCATCTTACTAGCTTTTGCATCTCACATGAACTTTAAATTGTTTCAAATGGATGTTAGAAGTGCATTTCTGAATGGATATATAAATGAAGAGGTGTATGTAGAACAACCACCTGGATTTGAAGAAAAAGATCAATCTAAATTTGTGTACAAGTTAACCAAAGCATTATATGGACTAAAACAAGCTCCAAGGGCTTGGTATGATAGACTAAGCAAATTTCTGATTGATCATGATTTTCAAAAAGGAAAGGTAGACACCACTTTGTTTATCAAGTATAAAGAAAAGGATATATTGATCATTCAAATTTATGTTGATGATATCACAGCTACCAAGTGTGCTACTAATGAGAATCTTTGTCAAGAATTTTCTGAGCTTATGCAGAAAGAATTTGAGATGAGTATGATGGGAGAGCTACACTTCTTCCTTGGACTGCAAATCAAGCAATTAAATGAAGGAATCTTCATCAACCAGTCCAAGTATATCAAAGAAATACTGAAGAAGTTTGGTATGGAAAATAGCAAAGGAGCAAACACGCCAATGAGCTCAACAATCAAAATCGACAAAGATGAAAAAGGAAAAATAGTTGATTTAAAATTGTATAGAAGCATGATAGGTTCTTTGTTGTATTTAACTGCTTCTAGGCCCGATATATTGTTTAGTGTGTGTATGTGCTCTAGATTTCAATCATGTCCAAAAGAATCACACTTGGTAGCTGTGAAAAGAATTTTCAGATACCTAGTTGACACTACCAATATAGGACTTTGGTATCCAAAGGGCTCTAATTTTGATCTAATCGGCTACTCGGATGCGGATTTTTCCGGTTACAAAGTAGATAGAAAAAGCACTAGTGGAACATGTCAATTTCTTGGGAACATGTTGGTTTCATGGTTTTCAAGAAAACAAACTAGTGTTGCTCTATCTACGGCGGAAGCCGAATACATTGCCGCCGGGAGCTGTTGTGCCTAATTACTTTGGATGAAACAGCAACTTAGGGACTATGGCATGGATTTTAAGGATATACCCATCAGATGTGATAATACTAGTGCCATATGTCTAACCAAGAATCCAGTCTTGCATTCTAGGACCAAACATATAGACCTTAGACACCATTTCATTAGAGAACATGTAGAAAATCATGACATATGTTTGGTATATGTAAGAACAGAGGATCAAGTTGCAGACATATTTACAAAGCCCCTAGAAAAAGAAGCATTTTATAAGATTAGAAATGACATGGGAATGATTGAATTAACTTAGCATAAACTTAGGGGGAGCACCTGTTTAGGGGGAGCAAACCCACCTATCTCTTTACCATCTAACTTTTTGATATATTGACAAAAAGGGGGAGACGAGTAGGATTTGAGGGGGAGAAGAGTAGGATATGTTTGGGGAGAAGAGTAGGATAAGATATGTTTGTTGAATGTTTTTATTGAAAGTTTCTATGAGCATATGTATGATAACACTTCAAATACAAACTTATCGTATTTTTAAGTAATTGAAAGGTATACACTCAAATCGGTTTTGTCAATCATCAAAAAGGGGGAGATTGTTGGAAATATGTGGAAAACTAGCTAAATCTATGTTTTGATGATTAACAAATCAATTTGAGTAAGTCTTGGCTACTAACACGTTTGTGGAAATGTTTAAGGCATATACATTTGAAGAAAATAAAGCATGGAAGGCCAAGTCGTTCTCCAAGTCGACACCAAGATCGACTTCAAGAAGCCAAATCTGTCCAGAGTTGAAAATGGGAGAAGAACAAGTGAAGTCGCAGGCCAAGTCGACTCCACTTGCGACTTGGGAAGCCAAGTCGCAAACGAAGTCGAATCCAGCATCGACTTCAGTCGGGAAAATCACTCCAGAGCTGAATTTGGGATGGAAGAATGCCGAAGTCGCAAACGAAGTCGACTCCAGTTGCGACTTGGGCGAAGTCGCGGACAAAGTCGACCCCAAGTTCGACTTGATGCTCTCAAGCTCAAAGATGCATTTTCAAGTTCATTCCAAGAGTCAACTTGAGTGTTCTCAAAACCAAATCAAAGGTGCAAGATCAACTTAAATCTATCAAGTCCAAAGCAAAGCTCCAAGCATATCTCAAGATGAAGAAACTCAAGCTATGAAGACCAATCCAAGTTCAAAACAAGATGCATAAGCTCAACCAAGAAGGTTGTTCAAGTTCTCAGGGATACAAGGCTTGCAAATACATAGAGTAAATGAAAGCAAGCTAAATAGAAGACAATGATCCAAAAGGGAATGAAAGAACCAAGCAAACAAGTTTTCAAGTTCATCAAGCATCCTGCCGAGGTGAAGTCGCACACCGAAGTCGACTCCACCTGCGACTTGGGTCAATTCGGTGCCCAAGTCGACCCGATCTGGAACTTGAAGTTGCGACGGAGAGGCGAAGTCGCACCCGAAGTCGACTCCATCTGCGACTTGGACGAAGTCGCATCCGAAGTCGACTCTGCCTGCGACTTGGGTCGCAACGGTCGGATAATTTTTGAACGTTGGCGCATTAAATGTGCGCCACCACCTTCTAACGTTCGGATTCCCTCCAAAATTATAAAAAGCATTCATGGTGGACGAGGGAAGTAGCTGAGAATCATTAAGTGTGCTTGACTCCTATATTCAAGAGCTCTAAAGAGATCAAGTCATTCAAAGAGGAAGAACTTTGCTTCAAATTGAAAGAGCTACATTTCTGAATCTTCAAAGTCTACATTATGAGTTCTTCTCTGCGCCAAATTGCTTCTACACATCTGTAAAGTGTAGACTCCTTTTGTTATTTCATTTTGTTGTATTGAACTTGATTTAGTTTGAGGAACTAAGATCAAGTGTAAGAAAAGTAGTGTGTGATTGGAGTGGAACTCATCACCTACTTGTGCTGTGTTGTGTTGAAGCCCCCTAGAGCTGGAATCTAGAAGAGAGCAGTGGCTCTAATTGTATTTGAAGAATACAATAGTGGAACCCAAGTCACAAGGAGTGTGAGTTTGGAAGAGTGGAGTAGGGAGGTTGCCCGAACCACTATAAAAATCTTGTGTGCTTGATTTATATTTCTGCTCTCTACATTATATTGCTTTCCATTTTGTTTCTTCATTAAGGGGACTAGATTAATCGGGGGTAAAGTTTATGTTTAAGTTATAAATTTTTAAATACTCAATTCACCCCTCCCGTCTTAGGTAATTGCCATCAACTCGGGACCAACAAAACTTGCATATTAATTTAGTATGATTAAACCCCTTAATTAAAATATAATTTAGGGTTTATTTTTGGAATTTTAATCCATTTATCATAGGGTTCTAAAATAGCAACTTTTGGACCCGTTTCACATACTTTCAACTCCTCTTTTGATACTTAAATCGAAATAGATTTTTAATCCATAAATTTCAGAAATTAATCATGATTTTATTATCCCATTGTAATTTAAATTCTATCTCAAAAATTTAGAATTTAACATTTATCTTGATTTATTCCTTAAGCTGTCCATAATGCTGAAATCATATATGTTGAAATCTCAAAATCTTAGATTATTATCAAATAAATTAGTTTTGATCTGAAATTTCTATCATACTTTAATAGCTTTATTAATTAGCCAAAATAAATATTTTCAACATAAAACATCAAGTATTTATATTTATTTTGGTATTTTTACCCTGTTGGAGAGCAGAATCCATTTTCAGACAATCCAAATCACGTTAATTATTAGGTATATTTATACCCTTCAAAAATCAATTGGTATTTTTTTCATGTGATCTTAAGGGTCTCTTATATATTATATAAACTTTTCAGCTCAAAATTCCTTGTATAAAAATTATGAAAAAGCATTTGGTGCAGCTAAACCTGACACCCGTTCAACCCTGTCTAGGTTGATATTCTTGGATTTTTAATTTGCAACTTCCTTATACTTTTAAGCTGAAACTTTGGTCATTCCTTAATCACAACATCATGAGTTCATTTTCTATATCTTCCATATTTTTTTATTCCAGATTCACTACACATGAGTGTAGATTAGATGATATGGGCTAATTAATTTTCAAATTAAACTTTATAAATAAACTTGATTAATTAGGCATCTTTAATCATTGAAACATGTTAATAAATCACCACGTACCTGGATTTTGTTTTGGAGAGAAATCAATCCCCAAGAAGACTTCCAAGATGGCCTCCTCTTCCTTCTCTTCTCCTTCTCCTCTCTCTCTCTCTCTCTCTCTCTCTCTCTTTCTCTCTCTTTCTCTCTCTTGCTCTCCCTCTTGCTGGAAACGTCCAGCCCTTGCTGCTCCTTTTCTCCTTTTATTTGCTTCCTTTCTTACTCCCCAAGCAACCCCATGGGTACTTAAGTAATTTTGATTTTATCCTTCCCAAATTACCCCTCATTGCAACGTCTATAGGGCTGCCCATTTTGGTCATTTTATGGCACAAAATTCTACCATAATTCATGAATTTTCTCATGATAATTAGCTTAATCAAATCCACGCATATGATTCCTCATATCGTTTTATCCGTACCTTTCAAATTTCGTCTCAAACCGACTTTTCTATCTCATGTTATACCCACTTGAAAATAACCTTTAGATTTAGGATGAAAATAAATAATTATCACCATAATCCCATCATAATTTTCATAATTCAATCTATCCATAAGATTGGGCACAAAATCATGTGCTTACCTTTCAAATTTCACTTCATTCCGCCTTGTAGGCATCAAGTTATGAATTTTCTAACATTTACACCATAATTCCATAATTATCATTCTAATTTTCATTAATCAAATCATGACAATTAAAATAATTATTCATGACACATTAGCATCTCTCAATCCTCATTAAGCCACTTTAGTCATGCTGACTCACTTGGGCTCCGGTGATTAATTTTAATCACCGTTTTTAATTGAAACCCTAATTGCAAAATATCATTACATCATAAAATCATCCAAAATTCATTCAAGGCATACATGTATCATAATTACATGCCAAATGCCTTCATATGAGTCATACTTTGGTCTGGGTATCACTATCCTCCCCCTTTATAATAGGTTTCGTCCCGAAACCTATTATATTTCAATTATTAGGGTGAGGCTCATATATAATAGCCAATTTATCATATGTTCTGTGGCTCACCATGCTTTCGCTACGCTACTCTATTTTTGTGGCATTTTTGGCCTTGATCCATTAGACCTATTGCTCATATCTACTATTTCTTGTTCTCCTGTTCCCATATGTGTTTCTTATTGGCATTTGCCCTTTCATTTGTGTCATTTCACGCTGTTTTTCCTTATACAAGAAAAATTACATCATTTCTCATCTTATCATGGGGTAAATTTTAAGCTACCCATTCCATCATATCAAATAGAGATCTATAGCAATCATCTCCCTTTTTACACATATAATTTATATAATATGAATATCTTCATTTCTATAGCAAAGAGCAATAATGCTCTTCATATACAATTCATACATATCTTAGCCAAGACACCTTTGCTAACCCGTTCATTTCATCTTACTATATAATGTCTACAACTGGGTTATACAAGTGTAGACTAGCTTAATGGGAGTACTGGTTTAACGGAAGTATTGTCTTAACACTAGTCTAAACATTTCCTTCCTTATCCCTTTTTCCTAGTTTCTATAAACCAGTAAGGGTTCTTATCTTCCTTTCCTAGTCTCATTTTCATTTTCCATAGACCTAGAGAAGGATCCTCATCATCCTTTCTAGTTTCATTTCTTATAAAGTTATCATCATCATAAAGAGTTACCTCTCACACCTATCTTCCCAACAAATCGAAATTAAAGAGAATTCCGACAATCCTTTCTTGCCTTCTTTTTTTTTCTCATCTACTTACCATCCCTTGCTATGATACATGATACCAAACTCTGTGGCATCATACATATAATAATTTTTTTTCCTTCATCCATGTTAACCCAACATGGTCTACTGCACTTATCTACAATAAATTTGCAGAAACTTTCTATTAATCGGTAGCCGCAATTAGCTTGGGTTGAGCTAGGCTTCCTTATCTTATTGCTCTTTATGTCCTAGTCGGACACTTTGAGGCATTGTGACCTACTTGATCATAGTTAGGGCACTCTTCCTCCCTTGCCTCAATAACTTGACAAGTGTGGCGAGAAATTGTCCATATTTATGATCTCGGTTTAAACCTTTCATACATTCTCCAAATAATTATTTATCGAAATACCACAATTTGGAGAACCTATCGTGATATAGCTTATTTTCCTCTTTGTCATAGCCTTGTTATTCCTTTCTTTCTCTACACCAGATTCCTTAGTTTTAGGGTCAAGTTATCCTTGCCCTACTTGTACTTGTTCAAACTGAACATGTGTCGTACCCTGGTGTCTTACTAGAAGATATTTCTCATGAAATTCATCCATAAAAATTTGCCATGTTACCTTCCTTGGTTGTGGCATAGAGGCTACTAGGGTTTCCTATCATTCATAAGCATCGATCACGGATGCATAAAACTTCTTGATCATCATTACATGAAAAACATTAAACAACTTCTTGATTTCAATCATCCACTACTCAGTCTGAATATGGTCTAATTCACTTGAGAACTTAGGTGGATGCTCACCTAGAAAGGCGTTGATAACCTTCCTACTTGTTTCTATCATAACATCATTAATCTTTAAGGGTTTTGGTACTAGGCTAAGAGTCATTACCTGTACCGGTCCATCTTTTCACCTTCTTCTAATTGGTCCTAGTAGGCCTTTCATGTTTTTATCTCCTTATCATTCATTCTTATAGGAAGTGCAGCCTACATCGGTCTGTTTCCTTCCTATATTCTTGACTGGTCATATTGGGGAAAATCCAAAGATTTTGAAGCATTTCTATCATTAAGGCTACCCAACCTCGGGTGGCTTACTGCACGGCTTCTTTTTATAGCCGCAGTTATCTTTTCTCTATTCTTTCTACCTGTGACGTATTACCTATAGCGACAGTACCTCCAAATTTCGACTCAGGGTTTATATTGACTCATCGTTGATAAGTCATTGAACTTACTTGTCCTCTCTGCCCTGATCGTCCTACTTCCTATTGACTAATAGATTCATCATTTACATCTGCCTTTTTCCTTATTCAAGAACTAAGGTGACAGGCACGTTGTAGAAAGCAACATGTAAAATCATATCAATATGATTTCTTGTCATAAAACAACTCATATCATACATAGTTAATTATATTAACTAGAAAGAATAATGACCTTTCCTCTTTCATATGAACTTAGCATCTAAATAAAATCAAATGCACATGTAGTTTCATAACATCATACATCACACATTTATTTAAGAATCAAAAGGAATTTTCCTTTTTCCTACCTTTCTCATTTCTACTTTTGCCTTTCATGGTGTAAGGTTGCTTTTCCTTACACATACAAATAATATTTGCATGGTCTATCATTTTATCATGAACATAATCTCTAAATCAATCAAACACTTAGAGAATCGATGCCTAAATGTCGCCCAATTGACGCCATAACATCGTATCTTACATATGTAAAATCTAACATAATCCTGTGCTACATTACGTAAGGTGTGGTCAACATTAAGTGTGGGGAATCTAGATGCAAGGTTCCATTATTCGACCCATCATCTATTCATATTCGCTTCTATCCTTTGTCTTTTCTCAGCCTCCCTTTACCTCTTTTTCATCTCACCTGGTCTCTTTATCATTCTTCCTTCACATACCATATACATTATGAAACATAGTAATTCAGCTACATTTCCTTAAATGACCATATCATAGTATCATAATTTGACTGTGACGCCCCAAACCGAGATGTCACTTCCTTACCTCAAGACCTTATTGATTGGTAAATGTGAATCAGGATTGTTGCCCTGATCATGTGGCGGGATTTTAATTGGAACTCGTCCAAAATTTTTTTTTTCGTTTCTTCATTCATCATCATTTCATTTATAACATAAGCAATGGTACACTTGTACATATTCTTTAAACCATTTCAGCATGCTATTATACATCATAGGCCCTCTTGACCTAATCATGACATTGTCATTCTAGACATACATTCATCAATACATACATTCATTCATTAGTTCTCCTAGAACTTAGAACTTTAAATAAATTCATATACGTCAGCATACCTGATTACTTTCATTCATATCATTTCACTCACCATGGCTAATCCTTTTAGCCCACATAGTACTATCTCGTACCTTTTCCCATTTCTTAGGTCCTCGACCGCTTGAGTCTCCCAGTACCTATCTAAGGTTTGGAAAATAAAACGTGAGTGATAACTCAGTAAGCAAGCATTTTATCTTTTAGGGCAAGACTTCCTTGAAAATCATGTCATTAAACATCTTGAACACCTTTTTCTTGAGGACATTTATATGTCCTAAAACATTATCATGAAATCCTTTGATCATGAGGACAATTCTATGTCCCTGAACATTATCATAAAATATTTATTCTTAAAATCATTTACAAGTCATGTGATAATTGGAAATTAACAGTATATTATGTGAGCATTTTATACCAATCTTATGGGGAATTATTTGAGTTCAATATGAAATTTGGTTTAAAATATTATTTTTGCATCAATTGGGTGTTGAACATGAATTTAAAAATATTTAATAACTTTTATAATCTTTCGGATTGAAATTTCATTCCATTCTTTTGTCTAAGGGAAATCGGACAAGAAGAAATACGAAACACTTAAGAGCATGATGGATGGAAGAAAAGAAAAACCAAAGCAAGCAAGGGTGTCGGCGCCTAAGTGCCGAACAGTGGCGCCCAGGCGCCACCCTACAGGCTCATGCCAGAATCTCCAACACCACATTTCAGTCTGCTTCCAGAGAGTTGGCGCCTAGGCGCCACTTCACCAACGTGCTGAAAAGTCTGAAAGGATTTTGGGGATCACAAGGTAGAATTGTTTCAAGGGAGTTGGAGCCTAGGCGCCATGACATGCTCATACAGGACTTCCAAGAGGATTTTCAAGTCGCAAATCATCCAGAGAGTTAGCGCCTAGGCGCCAGACAGGGGCGCCCCGGCGCCACTTTCCCACCTTCAAGCAAGTTACGAACACCCTCAATCAGCAACTTCCAGCAAGTTGGCGCCTATGCACTAACTAAAATGGTGCTCCAGCGCCGTATCAATTAGAAAGTTCCAGCAAATTGGCGCCTAGGTGCCAATACGCAGACCTGCGTACGATTGCGAGCGGCTGGCTCGTTTTAAGGGATGTATAAAAACCCTTTGAGGGTTCCGGACTGAGGGGATAATTTTTCGAAGGAGAAGGCCGTTTTTCAGAGAGAGAAAGAGACGTGGAGAGCACAGGCAAGAGGAGAACCGGCGAGTTACGTGGGGCGACTAACACATCATCGGAGCTCTAAACCAATAAGCTTTTCTTTTCTTTATTTTTATTGTCTTGTTTAAGATGGGATTTTATGTTAATTCTCTGTTGGACTTGAACATGTTGGGCTAAACCCTTAATCTAGGGTTTAGGATGTAGCATGCGTACAATGTAGCGTGGTGTGGATGTTAATTTATTTATGATAAATATTGTTGTTAATTTAATATCTTGTGATTTAATGCTTGCTTGGTGTGAAGGCCTGCACTTTTGCAATGATTCCCATATATTAGGTGATGGAACCGAGAGGTGGAAATCTAATATACGATAATCAAGATATTAAACCTGGAAATCTAAGACCATGAGAATAGGCATGATGACCTTGAGGAATTCCATGAACTAGCCACAGAACTTAATGGATTCTAATTAACTTAATCCCGTGAGAATAGGTGGTTAAGAAAATTAGGATACGCCTTGTAGGTTTCGAGAGAAGGTGCAAGGATAAATTAGGGTTTGTTCTCCTTTAACAAACAATATCCAGAGTAAATAATTATACCACTACCCGTTGCAAAAGACGCATGTGAAATCCTAGACCTTAGATACTCACACTCTCATTTTCTCAAATCATTCTAATTTCTATTTTATTTTCTCTTACCCATTTCTTATGTCTTTTCCATTTAATTTACTACATCCTCTTTCAACTTTTCTAATCCATTAAATCCGACGAGAAAGTATTTAAAAGCATAATTTTTAGTCCCGAATTCCCTGTGGATCGATATTTTATATACTACAATCTACGACCCGTGCACTTGCGGTAAGATTGTGAACAAGTATTTTGGCGTTGTTGCCGGGGAATTCTGTGCTACTTTAAGTTTTCTTTTTTTTAAATACTTTCTTTGTTCTTTTCTTTTCTCTCTTTATTCTTTTTCTTTTATCATATCTTCTTCTTTCCTCTGAATTAGCTAGTGAATCTTTGTATGCACCCACATACACGAAGTTTCGCAAAACAACTAGCTGAAAAACTCTTTGTTGCTGACCCTGAAGTTGAACGTTCTTTTAGGAGAAGAATTCATGAGTATAAACAGCAACAAAATCCTAAAGACACTATGGCAGAATACAACAATCCAAACCCGCCACATCAAGAGCAGGAGGAAGGCCAGGTTGAGAACAATGCTCGTCCAAGAAGGGTAACTCTTAGTGATCGGAACCACCCGAACCCTCATGGATTCCGATCATGCATAGTTGAACCAGATATCGATGGAAGAAATTTTGAACTAAATCTCGTTCTCATCCGGATGGTTCAACTGGACCAATTTGCAGGACTACCCTCTGAAAACCCAACCGTTCACATCACTAAGTTCCTACAGTTGTGCAGCACGATCAGGGTGCAAAATATCCCACGTAAGGTAATCCGTCTGCAACTTTTCCCATTTTCTCTTCGCGACAGGGCACTATACCGCCCGATACTTTCAACACACGGGACAAGCTCTCTACTGCTTTCCTAGAAAAATTCTTTCCACCCAATAAACCTAAGAAAATCATAGACGAGATCAATCAGTTTGTCCAAAAAGATGGGGAAACCCTATATGATGCATGGGAGAGAATGAAAGATCTGCAGCGCAAGTGTCCACATCATGACATCTCGCAGGGTGATATTATTGAAAACTTTTTCAATGGAATCGATCGACCTAGCCGAAGCACCGTCAATTCAGCCGCTGGTGGCCGATTCATGCGACTCACTGACGAGGAGGCTCGAGCTTCTCGATGACTTGGCGCTTTATGATTCTCAATATGGCGACGTCCGAGGACCCTCTTGGCGAGGTAATGTATATGATATCGATTCTCTAAATTCTCTTCATGCTAAAATTGATCAAATTTTGTAGCAGAAGAAATAGGAACCCACGGATCAGAAGGCATCTTCTTCTCGGCACATTTCATGTGAGATCTGTGGAGCTTCACACTACACATCTGAGTGTAGTTTTGCCATATAGGACACCACAGGCGAGCAAGCCAATGCAATCAACAACTAGTATGACAGCGCACTCATAGTAACCCGTGCTCAAACACTTACAACCCTGAATGGAGGAACCACCCCAATTTCTCTTGGACAAACCAGTAAAACACCCAAAATTATGCTCAAAATAATAAGCCACCTGGTTTCCTTAGAAAACCACTGAACCATCCTTCATATCAAACCCAACAAGCCTTACCTGCACCACCTCAAGCCCAACCCATTGAGTCTATGCTCGAAAATATCATTCTAATGCTAAAAAAAATGATGAAAGAATGGATCAAATGCAAACCCACATCAAGTTGCTTGAAAATCAAAATGCTCAGAATGCCACAGCCTCATCCCAAAGAAACCAGGGCAAACTCCCTAGCCAACCTGAGGTAAACCCTAGGGAACAGGTGCAGGCAGTTACCTTGCGAAGTGGAAAACAGCTCGACCCACCTCAAATGTCACAGAAAAGGATGTCGAGCAAGAAAAGAAGCAAGAAGAGGAGCCACAATCAGAACCAGTAGTGGAGAAGCCATATGTATCACCACCTCCTTACAAGCCTCCTCTCCCCTTCCTACAAAGGCAACGATAGGCTAAGCTCCAAAAGCAATTCAAGAAATTTTTTTCTACTCTCAAGAACCTGTCAATCAACGTGTCTTTCATTGACATGCTTTCCCAAATGCCAGCTTATGCAAAATTTCTCAAGGACATGCTTTCCAACAGAAGAAAACTCGAGGAGTACGGAACCATTGCACTCACTAAGGAGTGCAACGCTATTTTGCAGAACAAGTTACCTGAGAAGCTAAAGGACCCTGTAAGCTTTTCCATTCCATGTGCTCTTGGGAATGTCCAAATCAGCAGAACGCTATGTGATCTTGAAGCTAGTGTAATTCTGATCCCACTCTCCATCTGCAAAAATCTGAACATGGGTGATCCAAAACCAACGTCTATGTCTCTCCAATTGGCCGATCGATCAATCAAATTCCCAGTTGGCATTCTTGAAGACGTTCCCTTGAAAGTCGAAAAATTGTTCATCCCAGTCGACTTTGTAGTCCTCGACATGGAGGAGGATCGCCAATTCCCAATCATTCTCGGGCGACCTTTCTTAGCCACTGCTGGAGCCATCATAGACGTCAAGAATGGTCGACTCTCACTGACAGTTGGAGATGAAAAGATTGAATTTAATCTTTCTGAGGCAACAAAGCACCTATCAACCGATGACTCTTGCCTGTGGGTCGACGTCATCAACCCATTTCCGATCGAAGAAAAAGATGACCCGATTGAGGTATGTATCATTCAGAGTGCAACTGTTGAAAATGATAACTCTGAACTGTCTGCTTGTGCAACTCTCTTGGATGGAAGCCCTTTTATCTCACCTGCTGCCGACTCATCTCCTGGGAAGCTGGACATAGACCTCAATTATGTTTCTTCGATAAAAACAAAGGAAGAAGCACCAAAGGTAGAACTCAAATCTCTTCCTAAAAATCTCAGCTATGCATTTCTTAGTCCAAATGATACTTATCCAGTCATAATCAATGCAAATCTTTCCGAATCCCAATCTGATGAACTATTATCTGAACTAAGAAAGCATAGGAAGGCAATTGGATACTGCATTAATGACCTACCTGTATTAATCCTTCTCTATGCATGCACAAAATTTTAATGGAGGAATATTCTAAAACAAGCATTGAACCTCAAAGACGTCTGAATCCAAACATGAAAGAAATGGTGAAAAAGGAAATTTTAAAACTTCTTGATGCCGGAATCATTTACCCTATTTCTGATAGTAGTTGGGTAAGCCCAGTACATGTGGTACCCAAGAAAGGCGGTATGAATGTTGTGAAAAATGATAAAAATGAACTTATACCCACGAGGACAGTCACAAGTTGGCGAATGTGCATCGATTATCGTAAATTAAATATTGTCACCCGAAATGATCATTTTCCTTTGCCTTTCATTGATCAAATGCTTGAACAACTTGCCAATCACTCTTACTTTTGCTATTTGGATGGTTACTCTGGCTACTTTCAGATTCCTATTAACTCAAAGGATCAAGAGAAAACCACTTTCACCTGTCCATATTACACTTTTGCATATAGACACATGCCTTTTGGTCTTTGCAACGCACTTGCTACTTTTCAACGATGCATGATGGCCATATTTTCTGATTACATTGAACACATAATGGAAGTATTTATGGATGATTTTTCTATTTATGGCACTACATTTGAATCATGCTTATCTAACCTGTCTAAGGTTTTACAGAAGTGCGAAGAAACCAACTTGGTTTTGAACTGGGAAAAGTGTCATTTCATGGTACAGGAAGGAATTGTATTAGGGCATTTAATTTCAAGCCGAGGTATTGAGGTTGACCGGGCGAAAATAGAGGTCATTGAAAAATTACCACCACCTAATTCGGTCAAAGGAATTCGGAGTTTTTTGGGACATGCCGGCTTCTATCGACGTTTCATCAAAGACTTTTCTAAGATTGCTAAGCCACTGACTAACCTGCTAAACCAAGATGTAAAATTTGATTTTTCTGATGACTGTCTAAAGTTGTTCTGCAGGTTAAAAGAAGCTTTGACCACCACCTCAATTATACAGCCACCTGATTGGAGCTTACCATTTGAGATCATGTGCAATGCAAGTGACTATGCGATTGGGGCAGTTTTGGGTCAATGAAAGGATAATAAGCCAGTAGTGATCTACTATACAAGAAAAACCCTGAATGATGCTCAAGTCAACTATACAACCATTAAAAAAGAATTGCTAGTTGTTGTGTTCGCTATTGATAAATTTTGTTCTTATCTTGTAGGATCAAAGATGATTGTTTACACAGACCACGCAGCCATTCGCTATCTAATTGCCAAGAAAGATGCCAAACCAAGGTTGATTAGTTGGATCCTGCTGTTACAAGAATTTGACCTTGAAATCCGAGACAAGAAAGGCACAGAGAATGTGGTAGCTGATCATCTGTCTAGACTACCAGTAAATGAGGAAAGTAATCTATCTAAAGATGAGCAAATCAACGATGATTTCCGCGATGAGCGACTGCTTGTACTCAAGGAAATACCAATGCCCTGGTATGGAGACATTGTTAATTATTTAGTCTGTCAAGAAATTCCATCCAATTTCAGCTATCAACAGAAAAAGAGATTCAGGCAGACGTGAAATACTACATATGGGAGGACCCAACCTTTACAAGAGATGCGGCGACGGTCTGATTCGTCGATGTGTACCAAACGAGGAAATCCAAAACATTCTTTATCACTGTCATTCTTCACCCTATGGCGGACACATGGGTCCCACTAAAACTGCAGCAAAAGTCCTACAATCAGGTTTCTTCTGGCCTACTTTGTTCAAAGATGCTCGATCTTTTACATTAATCTGTGATAGGTGCCAAAGAACAGAAAACATCTCAAAGCGAAAGGAGATACCACTCACAAACATTCTCGAGGTCAAACCGTTCGATGTCTGGGGCATGGATTTCATAGGACCTTTTCCATCCTCATTCAACAACCAGTACATACTGCTTGCGGTTGACTACATAACTAGATGGGTGGAGGCGATTGCTTCTCCAACAAATGACTCATAGGTGATGCGCACCAAGTGCTTGTCGTTAAGAGCACTGTGATCACCAGTTTAATTAAAATTAACCGAAACACATTAAAGCTACCACTATACGAGTGATAGTGTAGAATAACGGTGAGTCGGGTCGAATCCACAGAGAGGCGATGTAGTTTTGAATTATTTTTAAGAGAAAGAGAGGATATAGAGGAGAGAGAGAGAAAAATGAAAGAAAAAGGAATGAAATTAGAGGAGTAAGAGAGAGGAGAGAGAGAAGAGAGAAGAAAATAGAAGGAATTAGAGAAAGACAGAGAGGAGAGAGAAAGAGAAGAGAGAGAAAGAAGTCAGAGAAAAAGAAAAGAAATTAGATGAATAAGAGAGGAGAGAGAGAGAGAGAGTTTAGAGAGAGAAGAAGAGAGATAAGAGAAGAAATTAGAGAGATAAGAGAGAGGAGAGAGAAAGAAGTTAGAGAAAAAGAAATTAGAGAGAAAGGAGAGAAGAGAGAGAAGGAAACGTTAGAGAGAGAAGAAAAGGGAAAATAGAAGAAATTAGAGAGAGAGAGAGGGAAAGAAATTAGAAAGAGAGAGAAAGAAGGGAGAAAAGATTTGAACATAAAAGAAATGGAGACAAGAAGCTAAAAGAAATTAACTAACAACTTTATTAAAACTATTCTAAGAAAGTAATTAAAGCTATGAAATTTAACTATTAAAACCGGAAAGAAAATTATATTAAATTTAATCTAACAATTACAAAGCAGAAAATAAAGCAATAAATCTAATCTAAAAATTACAAATTAAAATTTAACAACTATGAAACGCTACCAACTATAATGCAGAAAAATAAAATTCACATCACCCATATAAAAGTGAATCTACACGTAATGGAATTTTTATTGCTTGGCCCCACCTCCTTGCTACGGGTCCCACAAAATGGGTCCCACCCAAGGGAGAAAAGAGGAGTATATATGGGGTGTTTTTTCGTGGGATGAGTGGAGGGGTTTTATAGATGTATGGCAGCCCCTTTTGAGCCTTGAGAATCCGATGTGGGATTCTACGCTTGGATGTAACTGTAGCTACCCTTTTCCATTTTCAACTTACCAGCCCAGCCAATCAAGCTCACCACCCAATCTGTTCGCAACTAAAAAAATTCCAAAAGGCAAAACGCCCAAATCCTCCAGCACCGGCAGCCCCTTGTTTCAAATCCTCTGCATTCGGCCATTGAAATCGAGCAACTAGTCCACCATGCCTAAATCGGCAGCCATTAAAACAGAAACAGCCTCCATTCCTCCGGCTTTCTTCACGGCCATAGCATCCAGCAACACCGCCCCAGCCAGTCTCCATGCCTACATGAAAATCCAATGGCCGGCCTTTATTCAGTTGATCGGCAGCTCCTCTAAACAGCAGCAATTTGCATCTTAAACTGCAGCACGATTTCGCTCTACGGCTAGAAGCAAGTTTCCTCCAACCGTTCCTCCAGCTTGGAAAAGACGGGATGCCTGCTACCATGGCTCGGTGCTGAATATGTTGCGGTTGAATGCTTGGATGGTCGGTTGCATATCTGCAAGTTAGAAAAGAATGGGGGCTGCTCCTTTAATTAAAGAGATGGGTGAATTGCTTGGTTTCAGGATGCAGAGGAGGCACCAAATTTTGTTTTGGTGCTGCTAGTTTTTCGGTGGGCTGCAAATGGCTGGTCGTTTGGGTTTGATTGCAGCAGCTGCTACCGGAAAAATGGGTGCGGGTTTAATCGGAAGCTTGGAATCTATGTCGATTTCAGTCGCCGCTTGGTTTGGGGACGGATTGGGGAAGATGGAGATGGGTTTTAATGGCTGCCCAGAATCGTGGCCGGAGAAGATGGGGAAAACGGTGCTGGTGTGACTAGATTTTGAGAGCTGCTGCTTGGATTTTCTAGTTGGGGCTGAAAGGGGAAAAATTAACGGCTGCGATTTATAGATTCGAAAAAAAAACTTGAAGAAACTGGAGATCCATTTTACTGCCGAAATTAATGGGTTCGGTTGTTCTGTTCGTGGCTTGCAACTTGAATGGCCTGTTTCGGTGCAGGTTGCTGGTGACGTTGGGGAAGACGATACTGCTGATGGTTTGCTGAATCTTCAGCCGTTGATTTCATATACTCGGTTTTCTGCCTTTGTTGTTGCTGCCGTTTTTGGGGAAGATGGAGCACCATAATAGGTGCTCCGGTGGTGCCTGGTTACCAGTACTCGTGCAGCGTAATACGAGTTTACATATTAATTTTTTTTAATTTAAATTTTTTTATTTTATTTTTTATTTTTATAAATAATGACACATATCATCTTAGTTTAATCTTCTAATTTATTTTATCTAAATATAATATTTTACTTTGTTTAAAATATAATTATAGTTATATATTTATGATTTTTCCAACTAAATGATTTTATAAATTTGCCCAAATTATATTAATAAGCTAATACACATATCAACATTAAAATTGAGTCATAATTTTATATTTTCAAGAATGTTACAAAATGACCCATTTTTATAGCAAAATCAAATATTCTATTAAAAATATAATTTTCATGAAATTCCACTTAAAACATGTATTTAATTAATATTTTAATATTTAACAGCATGAATTTAATATGAAAATAAATGAAAATTTTTAGACTTATCAACAGGTGATCGCTAAATTCTTAAAACGTAACATTTTTACCAGATTTGGTATACCACGAGCAATCATAAGTGACTGAGGAAGCCACTTCTGTAACAAGCAAATGGAGCAACTGTTCAAGAAATATGGGGTCACACATAAGATTGTCACCCCATACCACCCACAAACAAGTGGTCAGGCTGAAATCTCGAACCACGAGATTAAACATATACTTTAGAAGACGATATCTCAATCACGGCGAGATTGGTCAAGGCAACTCGATGATGCTCTTTAGGCATACCACACTGCATTCAAAACTCCGATCGGGACAACACCTTTCTGACTAGTCTATGGAAAATCATGCCACTTGCCTGTAGAGCTGGAGCACAAAGCATACTGGGCAATCAAACTTTTGAATTTTGATATGAAATCTGCAGGAGAAAGGCGCCTACTACAGCTTGATGAACTCAAGGAGATTCGACTCGATGCCTATGAAAATTCAAAAATGTACAAGGAAAAGATCAAATTTTGACATGACAAACACATCCGACAGAAGGTAATCAAAGCTAATGACTTGGTGTTGCTTTTTAATTCATATTTTAAATTATTTCCAGGAAAATTGAAGTCGAGGTGGTCAGGACCATTCAAAGTATTACAAGTGTTTCCTTATCGAGCTGTTGAAATCTGGAGTGAAAAGACGGGAGCATTCAAAGTCAATGGGTAGTGCCTCAAACCCTACTTCTCAGGGGATCACATTCCAATAGGAGTCATCTACTCCTTCTGTGAAACCACGCCACCCAACTGAAAATCTATAGTCGGGTTGATGACTTTAAATCAAGCACTTTTTGGGAGGCAACCTGAACTTTTTCTTTTTCCTCTTTCAGAGCGTACCTGGAAGGAAGCACCATGGGATGGAAATTCAGTTCAACTCGCCAAAACAAGGAAGTTAACATCTCAAATCTTTTACAATCTCTCTTTATTTTGATGGCATGATTTACATTAAGGACAATGTCAATTTCAAGTGTGGGGGTGAATGCATTGTATTAATTTTCTTTGAATTTTTTTCATTATATTACCATGATGATGATATGTTTTGTCATACTTTTTGAAAATTTTGGGTAAATCTTGCCATTGGACTGTTCGAGACCCCACTTTGAACTCTTGTACGTCTTATAAGCAAACCATATTTGGAATTTCAAAATCTTTGAATGAAAAAAAGAGCTAAACCATGGTGAAAGGTTAAATTTGTTTTAAACATGTACTCTTTGAAAATGCTTGAATTTTTGTCCTGAATCATTTGATGAAATTGATATACCTAGGAACCAATTCTGTTTTCTTTCAAAATCGGAGTAATCCTCTCTAATTTTATCAAAGGTTGTTTGTAATACACACAATTGTCATCCAAAAAGGTAGTTTTTCCATATACAAAAAAAAAATTTCAAGGACAAAACTCAATCTAACCAATTCATGGTGGACATGATTAAGGCATTTTCGTCATGATGAGCCTATCTTCGAAAGTATAATAGGTGTTTACCCCTATTAAATTTGGACTTCAATTTTTCTAAACCTCAATTCCCACCTAGTTGAACCAACTTTGACATTGAATTTTGAGCTGAAAAGTAAAATGGGAACAAAGTTTAACCTCACGACTTGTGCAATTAATGAAAATAACTTCCTAAATACCCTGAAATATGGTGAGGGGAGTTATTTGTAAAAAAACATGACTTCCTAAATACCCTGCAATATGGTGAGGGGAGTTATTGCCGGACTTGGTTTAAAAAAAAAGATCTAAACCAAGGATAAGAACAGGCTTGGAAAAGAATAAAAGCACTAAGTGTAGGGGTAGCATTATTTCCTGTTGTAAAATGAGGCTCAAAGCCATGTGGAGATGGTTTAAATTATGAAAATGTTCAAAACTTTATCTCTTGTGCCAAACTTGACCATTGTCCTATTAAGTCCTTATGATCCTATGAATTGGCTAATTGAGTTGGCAGAGAAGATTTAAAATTTTGATGAGGTGTATATGAGGTAATTTGATTGATATTTTTTGCATTACGACCATTACTTGAATTATTGAATGTGTGCATTGAATAACCAGATAAAAGGGGAAGATGCCTGATAGTTAGGAGTTTATTACGGGAGTTTTTGAACTCTTAATGATTGAAAGCAAAATGGGCGGAAGGGTATGCAGTATTAGCCATGTGAGAAGGGATTTTTGACTGAGATTTTCAAAGAGTATCATGTTTCAAAATTTTTAGTTTAATACTTTCACTAAATGGGTGGCTAAACATTTATTTTAGCATTTTGCTCAAAGTTTTGAAAATTTTACAGTATGATCTTGAATTCCTTTGTATTTGCTTGAGAACAAGCAAAAGTTTAAGTATGGGGGTATTTGATAATTGAAAATTAACAGTATATTATTTGAGCATTTTATACCAATCTTATGGGGAATTATTTGAGTTCAATATGAAATTTGGTTTAAAATGTGATTTTTGCATCAATTGGGTGTTGAACATGAATTTTAAGATATTTAATAACTTTTATAATCTTTCGGCTTGAAATTTCATTCCATTCTTTTGTCTAAGGGAATTCGGACAAGAAGAAACAGGGAACACTTAAGAGCACGATGGATGGAAGAAAAGAGAAACCAAAGCAAGCAAGGGTGTCGGCACTTAAGCGTCGAACAGTGGTGCCCAGGCGCCACCCTACAGGCTCATGCCAGAATCTCCAACACCACATTTCAGTCTACTTGCAGAGAGTTGGCGCCTAGGCGCCACTTCACCAACGTGCTGAAAAGTCTGAAAGGGTTTTGGGGATCACAAGGTAGAATTGCTTCCAGGGACTTGGCGCCTAGGCACCATGACATGCTCATACAGGACTTCCAGGAGGATTTTCAAGTCGCAAATCATCCAGAGAGTTGGCGCCTAGGCGCCAGACAGGGGTGCCCCGGCGCCACTTTCCCACCTTCAAGCAAGTTACGAACACCCTCAATCAGCAACTTCCAGCAAGTTGGCGCCCCGGCGCTGTATCAATCAGCAACTTCCAGCAAGTTGGCGCCTATGCACTAACTAAAATGGCGCTCCGGCGCCGTATCAATTAGAAAGTTCAAGCAAATTGGCGCCTAGGCGCCAATACGCAGACCTGCGTACGATTGCGAGCGGCTGGCTCGTTTTAAGGGATGTATAAAAACCCTTTGAGGGTTCCGGACTGAGGGGATAATTTTTCGAAGGAGAAGGCCGTTTTTCAGAGAGAGAAAGAGAGGTGGAGAGCACAGGCGAGAGGAGAACCGGCGAGTTGCGTGGGGCGACCGACACATCATTGGAGCTCTAAACCAATAAGCTTTTCTTTTCTTTATTTTTATTGTCTTGTTTAAGATGAGATGTTATGTTAATTCTCTGTTGGACTTGAACATGTTGGGCTAAACCCTTAATCTAGAGTTTAGGACGTAGCATGCGTACAATGTAGCGTGGTGTGGATGTTAATTTATTTATGATAAATATTGTTGTTAATTTAATATCTTGTGATTTAATGCTTGCTTAGTGTGAAGGCCTGCACTTTTGCAATGATTCCCATATATTAGGTGATGGAACCGAGAGGTGGAAATCTAATATACGATAATCAAGATATTAAACCTGGAAATCTAAGACCATGAGAATAGGCATGATGACCTTAAGGAATTCCATGAACTAGCCACAGAACTTAATGGATTCTAATTAACTTAATCCCATGAGAATAGGTGGTTAAGAAAATTAGGATACGCCTTGTAGGTTTCGAGAGAAGGTGCAAGGATAAATTAGGGTTTGTTCTCCTTTAACAAACAATATCCAGAGTAAATAATTATACCACTACCCGTTGCAAAAGACGCATGTGAAATCCTAGACCTTAGATACTCACACTCTCATTTTCTCAAATCATTCTAATTTCTATTTTATTTTCTCTTCCCAATTTCCTATGTCTTTTCCATTTAATTTACTACATCCTCTTTCAACTTTTCTAATTCATTAAATCCGACGAAGAAAGTGTTTAAAAGTAGAATTTTTAGTCCCGAATTCCCTGTGGATCGATATTTTATATACTACAATCTACGACCCGTGCACTTGCGGTGAGATTGCGAACACCATGTCCGAGCCTGTTAAAGCAAAACATACATGTTTTACCCTTTATAATTAATTCCTATGATCTTAGATGAACATTTCTAATGTTCAAAGACCTTTACATGCAACCGTTTTTGCCAGTGGACGTTTTACATCCAAAACATTTTCCTCATAAATCCTTTGACAAGGGAGGACATTCTCATGTCCTAAAATATTATTTACATAAGCCTTTCTCGGCAAAGGACATTTTTATGTCCAAAAATATTTTTCATCATAAAATCCTTTAGCCAAGAGACGTTTAATGTCTCAAAATATTTTTCACATAGCTTCCTTTGGCAATGGACATTCATATGTCCTAAAACACCTTTCATTAGAACACTTTGGCATTGGATATTCTCATATCCATAAACACTTTTCATTTAGGCTCTTTAATAATGGACATTCTTATGTCCAAAAATAAATTTCACATAAATCCTTTTCATATTCTCCGTCTTGGGTCTTGTTTATAGCAAACAAGGCAAATAGAGTACATAAACCATTTTTATAGATGCATTTGCATAAAAATATTTCCTTTTATTCCTGTTATTTATACTTTGTGTAAAACACCCTTTCTTTTAGGGTAACTTATACATAATAGCTCATAAAATCCAATTTAGAATAACTTTTCATATAAATGCTTTTATATCCCAATCTTTGGGCTTTTGAAAAGAAAAACGTATGCAAATGCATTTCTCCCCATCCAGTAGTGACACTTAGCAAGTGATCATGCTACCTTTTGGAAGAGAATCCTTAACAGCACTCTAGCCAGGCGACTGTTTCTTTATCCTGCTCCCGTCTCAGGGAGGGCGCCGCTGGCACTCCTGCCATGCCTTAGCAACTTGGCCTTAGGAAGAGTGGGCCCCAGTCATCCCAACCATGCTTTACAACCGACCTATTCCTTGTACTGGTGCACCATACACTATTATGACGGACCACAGTCTGTTTGGTTTAAAGTATTACAGACTGCAACCCGTATCCTTTAAAATCGGGATCATAGACTGAGGCCTGTGTCTTTTTAAAACAAATCATTTTAAAATAAAGTACATCACAGACCATAGTCCGTGTCAACTTGTAAAGCGAGCGCACCCACTTTAAACAAGTTGTCATTTGAAATCTAATTTTAGGATGACCTTGTTGGAAATATGTGGAAAACAAGCTAAATTTATGTTTTGATGATTAACAAATCAATTTGAGTAAGTCTTGGCTACTAACATGTTTGTGGATATGTTTAAGGGGTATACATTTGAAGAACATAAAGCATGGAAGGCCAAGTCGTTCCCCAAGTCGACTCCAAGATCGACTTGAAAGCGCCAAAACTGTCCAGAGTTGAAACGGGGAGAAGAACAAGTGAAGTCGCAGGCCAAGTCGACTCCACTTGAGACTTGGGAAGCCAAGTCGCAAACGAAGTCGACTCCAGCATCGACTTCAGTCGGGATATTCACTCCAGAGCTGAATTTGGGATGGAAGAATGCCGAAGTCGCAAACGAAGTCGACTCCAGTTGCGACTTGGGCGAAGTCGCGGACGAAGTTGACCGCAAGTTCGACTTGATGCTCTCAAGCTCAAAGATGGAGTTTCAAGTTCATTCCAAGAGTCAACTTGAGTGTTCTCAAAACCAAATCAAAGGTGCAAGATCAACTTAAATCTATCAAGTCCAAAGAAAAGCTCCAAGCATATCTCAAGATGAAGAAACACAAGCTATGAAGACCAATCCAAGTTCAAAACAAGATGCATAAGCTTGACCAAGAAGTTATTCAAGATCATATGATTCAAGGCTTACAAAACATGGAGCAAATAAAAGCAAAAACAATAATTCAAAAGGAAAGACATGAGAAATGAAAAAGAAATAAAGGCATGAAGGAACAAGCGATCTCCAAAGTCTTCAAGTTCATCAAAGCCAACTGACAAGGTGAAGTCGCACCCGAAGTCGACTTCACCTGCGACTTGGGTCAAGTCGATGCCCAAGTCGACCCGATCTGAAACTTGAAGTCGCAAACCGAAGGCAAAGTCGCACCCGAAGTCGACTCCATCTGCGACTTGGGCGAAGTCGCATCCGAAGTCGACTCCGCCTGCGACTTGGGTCGCAACGGTCGGATAATTTTCGAACGTTGGCGCATTTAATGCGCGCCAACCACCTTCAAACGTTCGGATTCCCTCCACAATTATAAAAGGGAGTTATTGTGGACGAGGGAAGTAGCTGAGAATCATTAAGTGTGCTTAACTCCTATAGTCAAGAGCTCTAAATAGATCAAGCCATTCAAAGAGGAAGAACTTTGCTTCAAACTGCTAGAGCTCAATCTCTGAATCTTCAAAGCCTATATTACAAGTTCTTCTCTGCGCCAAATTGCTTCTACACATCTGTAAAGTGTAGACTTCTTTTATTATTTCTTTGTTTGTATTGAACTTGATTTAGTTTGAGGAACTAAGATCAAGTGTAAGCAAGGTAGTGTGTGATTGGAGTGGAACTCATCACCTACCTGTGCAGTGTTGTGTTGAAGCCCCCTAGAGCTGGAATCTAGAAGAGAGCAGTGGCTCTAATTGTATTGAGGAATACAATAGTGGAACCCAAGTCACAAAGGAGTGTGAGCTTGGAAGAGTGGAGTAGGGAGGTTGCCCGAACCACTATAAAATCTTTTCTGCTTGATTTTATTTCTGCTCTCTACATTACATTGCTTTCCATTTCGTTTCTTCATTAAGGGGACTAGATTAATCCGGGGTAAAGTTTCTGTTTAAGTTATAAATTTTTAAATACCCAATTCACCCCTCCCCTCTTGGGTAATTGCCATCAACTCGGGACCAACAAGTGGTATCAGAGCAGGTCTTTGAGTTAAACCAAAGAGATCCAATCACATGGCATCCCAAGCTACTTCCGTTCCCGCTTTTGCTGAGGGCCAATCATTTACTAGGCCACCATTGTTTGATGGGAACAATTTCGGCTATTGGAAGCTTCGTATGAAGCAACTCATCATGGCTACCGACATGGATTCTTGGATTGCAATCCAAGATTGTGTAACTTTGCCTATAGATGAAAGAGCTTCCAAGTGGACCGAAGAGGAAGTAAGAACTGTAAAGAGCAATGCTAAAGTTATGAACTCATTATTTTGTGCTCTTACAGCTTCCGAATACGACAGAGTATCCTCTTGTCTAACCGCTAAAGAAATATGGGATACTCTAACATCTATTTATGAAGGAACTTCTCAAGTCCAAGGGACTAGGAGAAATATTTTGATAGGAGAATTGGAAAGCTTTAGAATGCTAAAAACGGAAACTATTTCTGAGATGTTTGCAAGATTTTCTAAGATTACTAATGCTTTGAAAGGTCTTGGAAAGGCTATCTCTGAATCTGAATAGGTTATGAAGATACTAAGAGCTCTACCGGAATCTTGGACTCTAAAGATTACGGCAATTGAAGAAGCCAAAGACCTAAATACACTAAAGCTAGAAGATCTTATTAACTCATTAATGTCACATGAGCTAATCAAGAGAAGAAATGAAGATCAACACAAAGGCAAGAAAGCCATTGCATTAAAAGCATCACACAACTCAGAAGAATCTACCTCCTCGTCTCACAACGACAATGAAGACATAGCACTACTCACTCACAAATTCCGAAAATTTGTGAGAAAAGAAAGGAACTTCAAAGACCTCAGAGAAAGATCACGAAGAGAGAAGAAGAAGGAACCAACAAAGTACTATAGATGCGGAGGTGTGGGACATATGTAATCTCAATGTCCTACACCGGAAGAGAGGAAGGAAGGACATGAAGGTAGAAAATAGCAAAGACCAAAGGGGAGAAGCATGTATGTCAATGAAGAGACTTCATCAACAAGCAGCTCTTCAACCGACGAATTTGAGGCGGCAAATTGTGCAAGAATATGCTGCATGGCACATATTGAGCAAGAAGAAGATTTGTTGTGTTTGAACACAACGGAAGTTTTGGAAGAACAAACCACTTCAACAAAGTATACAGAAAATGAAGAGGTAACTTCCAAATTTTGCCATTCTCAATCTACTTATTCTTCTTTTCATGATTGCCTCAAATGTGCTGAATTAGAAGAACTACAAATTGCTTATGATTCATTATATGAGGAAATCAAAAAGCTAGGAAACAAGTTGTCATTGAAGAGACAACAATGTAACTTCGTTATTATTGAAAATGGAAAACTAGCTGAAAAATCAACAAAACTGAAAGAAGAAAATGAATCATTGATAAATGAGATAGAAAAATTGAAAAAGGAGAACGAATCATTAAATGAATCATTAGCAAAATTCTCTAATCGCGGAGAAAATGTGAAGATGTTTCTGAACATGACTGCTCAAACAAATAAAAGAGGCCTTGGGTATTATACATTTGAGCAAAAAGAAAGTGGCAAATCGAATGTGCCAATACTTGAGAAATATCAAACCAAAACTGCACCAATATACAAGCCAAGAAGGAAAAATGTCATGTGGACTAGCAGGCCAACTTTTGAACCATTATATACTTGGAGGCCTACTCCAAGATTACCAATGGCTTGCAATTATTGCAACAAAATGGGTCATAAAGCCTATAAGTGTAACTTTAAGAAATTGTATGACCATGGTGCAAAATTAGTTTGGGTTCCAAGAAACACAAGATTTGGGCTTTCTAAGTTGGAGCAACAAAGATTGAATTATATTACTAACCCAAATGGACCCATAAAATGGGTACCAAAGAGATAAGATTTACTTGTTTATTTTTCAGATTTCTTTCAAGGCAATGGCAAACAATGTATGGTTCATGGACAGCGGTTGTTCAAGGCATATGACCGGAGAAAGAAATTTATTTCATAAACTTAAGCCTTGCAACGACGGAACGGTTGCCTTTGGTAATAATGAGAAAGGTAAAATTAAAGGTAAAGGAAACATTTATAGTATTTCAAATGCATGCATGGAAGATGTTTTGTTTGTTGAAGGACTCAAGCATAACCTAATGAGCATTAGTCAATTATGTGACAAAGGATACAAGGTTGTGTTTGAATCATCTATATGTAATGTATTTGATGGAGAACATATCATTTTTAGTGGAAAAAGACATGAAAATGTATATTTCGTTTCACTTGATGAATTAGATGGTCAATGTCTAATGACCATTGATAATGATCCATGGGTTTGGCATAAAAGGCTTGGACATATAAACATGAGAAATATAAAGACTCTATGGAAGAAGAGTTTGGTAGAAGGCTTGCCAAAGTTGAAATATGACAAAGACAAAATTTGCAAGGCATGTCAATTATCTAAACAACCTAAGATGCCTTTCTCTACCAAAAAGGAAATATCCACCACTAGGCCACTTGAATTGCTACACATGGATCTATATGGGCCATCCGATATTTTAACCATTGGTGGAAAGAAATATGTATTTGTTATTGTTGATGATTTTTCAAGATTCACATGGATAATTCTCTTAGCTAGCAAAGATGAAGCCTTCCCTATGTTTTCAGCTTTTGTAAATTTGGTGCAAAATGAAAAACAAAGTACTATTATGACTATAAGAAGTGATCATGGTGGTGAATTTGAAAACAAACGATTCATAGAGTTATGTAATGAAAAAGGAATTCATCATACATTTTCTGCACCAAGAACTCCACAACAACATGGAGTAGTTGAAAGGAAAAACAGAACTATACAAGAGATGGCTAGAACAATGATAAATGAGAGCAAATTATCCAAGAAATTTTGGGGTGAAGCTGTAAGTACAGCTTGTCATGTTTTGAATCGAGTTACCATTAGAGCAATCTTGAAAAAGACCCCATATGAACTATGGAAAGGAAGGAAACCAAATATTTCTTATTTTCATACTTTTGGATGCACATGTTACGTTTTGAACAATGGAAAAACCAACTTGGGAAAATTAGATGCCAAAAGTGATGAGGCAATATTCCTTGGGTACTCATCAAATAGCAAAGCATATAGAGTATTCAATAAACGAAACCAAGTTGTAGAAGAGTCCATACATGTTGTTTTTGATGAAACTAACCCATGCTACAAAAGAAAAGATGATTTAAGTGATGCAAATGATATAGCAAGCAATCTTGAAAAATTACATGTGGAAAAGCTAGAAGATTCCATGGAGGAAAGGGTAAGTGAAGGTAATAATTCCTACAAACCTCCAACTGATTTGAAATTCAAACATGCCCATCCAATTGAACAAGTTATAGGGAATGTATATGAAGGTGTAAAAACTAAAAGGTCAAAACAAAATGTTTGTGGACAATATGCTTTTGTATCCAAAATTGAACATTCTAATATTGATCAAGCTCTTGATGATGAAAACTGGATTATAGCAATGCAAGAAGAGCTAAATCAATTTGAAAGAAACCAAGTTTGGCACCTTGTTCCTAGACCAAATGATTGTATTGTTATTGGCACCAAGTGGGTCTTTAGGAACAAATTAGATGAAAGTGGACTTGTAGTGAGAAACAAAGCTAGACTTGTGGCAAAAGGATACTCACAAGAAGAAGGAATAGATTTTGAAGAATCCTATGCCCCAGTTGCTAGATTGGAAGCAATTCATATCTTACTAGCTTTTGCATCTCACATGAACTTTAAATTGTTTCAAATGGATGTTAAAAGTGCATTTATGAATGGTTATATAAATGAAGAGGTGTATGTAGAACACCCACCTGGATTTGAAGAAAAAGATCAATCTAAATTTGTGTACAAGTTAACCAAAGCATTATATGGATTAAAACAAGCTCCAAGGGCTTGGTATGATAGACTAAGCAAATTTCTGATTGATCATGATTTTCAAAAAGGAAAGGTAGACACCACTTTATTTATCAAATACAAAGAAAATGATATATTGATTATTCAAATTTATGTTGATGATATTATTTTCGGTGCTACTAATGAAATTCTTTGTCAAGAATTTTCTGAGCTTATGCAGAAAGAATTTGAGATGAGCATGATGGGAGAACTAAACTTCTTCCTTGGACTGCAAATCAAGCAATTAAATGAAGGAATCTTCATCAACCAGTCCAAGTATATCAAAGAAATGCTGAAGAAGTTTGGCATGGAAAATAGCAAAGCAGCAAACACGCCAATGAGCTCAACAATCAAAATCGACAAAGATGAAAAAGGAAAAATAGTTGATTTAAAATTGTATAGAACCATGATAGGTTCTTTATTGTATTTAACTGCTTCTAGGCCTGATATATTGTTTAGTGTGTGTATGTGCTCTAGATTTCAATCATGTCCAAAAGAATCACACTTGGTAGCTGTGAAAAGAATTTTCAGATACCTAGTTGACACTACCAATTTAGGACTTTGGTATCCAAAGGGCTCTAATTTTGATCTAATCGGCTACTCGGATGCGGATTTTTCCGGTTACAAAGTAGATAGAAAGAGCACTAGTGGAACATGTCAGTTTCTTGGAAGCATGTTGGTTTCATGGTTTTCAAGAAAACAAACTAGTGTTGCTCTATCTACGGCGGAAGCCGAATACATTGCCGCCGGGAGCTGTTGTGCCCAATTACTTTGGATGAAACAGCAACTTAGGGACTATGGCATGGATTTTAAAGATATACCCATCAGATGTGCTAATACTAGTGTCATATGTCTAACCAAGATTCCAGTCTTGCATTCTAGGACCAAACATATAGACCTTAGACACCATTTCATTAGAGAACATGTAGAAAATCATGACATATGTTTGGTATATGTAAGAACAGAGGATCAAGTTGCAGACATATTTACAAAGCCCCTAGCAAAAGAAGCATTTTATAAGATTAGAAATGACATGGGAATGATTGAATTAACTTAGCATAAACTTAGGGGGAGCACCTGTTTAGGGGGAGGAAACCCACCTATCTCTTTACCCTCTAACTTTTTGATATATTGACAAAAAGGGGGAGAAGAGTAGGATTTGAGTCCAAATCAGTCCAAAGGGGGAGAAGAGTAGGATTTGAGTCCAAATCAGTCCAAAGGGGGAGAAGAGTAGGATTTGAGTCCAAATGAGTCAAAAGAGAGAGAAGAGTAGGATTTGATATAAGTCCTTATGATTGTGTTGAATGTTTGTTGAAATTTCAACTTGAATGATTTGCATGAGCATATGTATGATAACACTTCAAAAATGCAAACTTATCATGTTTTTAAGTAAATGAAAGGTATACACTCAAATCGGTTTTGTCAATCATCAAAAAGGGGGAGATTGTTGGAAATATGTGGAAAACAAGCTAAATTTATGTTTTGATGATTAACAAATCAATTTGAGTAAGTCTTGGCTACTAACATGTTTGTGGATATGTTTAAGGGGTATACATTTGAAGAACATAAAGCATGGAAGGCCAAGTCGTTCCCCAAGTCGACTCCAAGATCGACTTGAAAGCGCCAAAACTGTCCAGAGTTGAAATGGGGAGAAGAACAAGTGAAGTCGCAGGCCAAGTCGACTCCACTTGCGACTTGGGAAGCCAAGTCGCAAACGAAGTCGACTCCAGCATCGACTTCAGTCGGGATATTCACTCCAGAGCTGAATTTGGGATGGAAGAATGCCGAAGTCGCAAACGAAGTCGACTCCAGTTGCGACTTGGGCGAAGTCGCGGACGAAGTCGACCCCAAGTTCGACTTGATGCTCTCAAGCTCAAAGATGGAGTTTCAAGTTCATTCCAAGAGTCAACTTGAGTGTTCTCAAAACCAAATCAAAGGTGCAAGATCAACTTAAATCTATCAAGTCCAAAGAAAAGCTCCAAGCATATCTCAAGATGAAGAAACACAAGCTATGAAGACCAATCCAAGTTCAAAACAAGATGCATAAGCTTGACCAAGAAGTTATTCAAGATCATATGATTCAAGGCTTACAAAACATGGAGCAAATAAAAGCAAAAACAATAATTCAAAAGGAAAGACATGAGAAATGAAAAAGAAATAAAGGCATGAAGGAACAAGCGATCTCCAAAGTCTTCAAGTTCATCAAAGCCAACTGACAAGGTGAAGTCGCACCCGAAGTCGACTTCACCTGCGACTTGGGTCAAGTCGATGCCCAAGTCGACCCGATCTGAAACTTGAAGTCGCAAACCGAAGGCAAAGTCGCACCCGAAGTCGACTCCATCTGCGACTTGGGCGAAGTCGCATCCGAAGTCGACTCCGCCTGCGACTTGGGTCGCAACGGTCGGATATTTTTCGAACGTTGGCGCATTTAATGCGCGCCAACCACCTTCAAACGTTCGGATTCCCTCCACAATTATAAAAGGGAGTTATTGTAGACGAGGGAAGTAGCTGAGAATCATTAAGTGTGCTTAACTCCTATATTCAAGAGCTCTAAAGAGATCAAGCCATTCAAAGAGGAAGAACTTTGCTTCAAACTGCTAGAGCTCAATCTCTAAATCTTCAAAGCCTATATTACAAGTTCTTCTCTGCGCCAAATTGCTTCTACACATCTGTAAAGTGTAGACTTCTTTTATTATTTCTTTGTTTGTATTGAACTTGATTTAGTTTGAGGAACTAAGATCAAGTGTAAGCAAGGTAGTGTGTGATTGGAGTGGAACTCATCACCTACCTGTGCAGTGTTGTGTTGAAGCCCCCTAGAGCTGGAATCTAGAAGAGAGCAGTGGCTCTAATTGTATTGAGGAATACAATAGTGGAACCCAAGTCACAAAGGAGTGTGAGCTTGGAAGAGTGGAGTAGGGAGGTTGCCCGAACCACTATAAAATCTTGTCTACTTGATTTTATTTCTGCTCTCTACATACATTGCTTTCCATTTCGTTTCTTCATTAAGGGGACTAGATTAATCCGGGGTAAAGTTTCTGTTTAAGTTATAAATTTTTAAATACCCAATTCACCCCTCCCCTCTTGGGTAATTGCCATCAACTTGGGACCAACAGACCTTACTTAAATTCTTTCAAAAATAATTTGAGTAAAACATTTTGATAAACATTTGAAATGTTTGAAAAATAATACATCTTAAAATCCTTTATAATAAAAGAATTTCAAAACTTTTGGATTTCCAAAAGTAAATCATATATTTCTCTAATATTTTCTTGGTTTCCATTTTAGGGCTTTTTACTCACAAAAGTTATGCAATTGTGCTAACCCCTTCTCAACCACCTTAAAATCAATTTCTTGTCCACATATCAATTTTGTCATTTTTACATAGAGGGGCCTTGCATGGTCTTTTTTATGCTACTTTAGCAACCTGAAATCAAACCATTTTATGAAATCAACATAGGAGGTTGGTTATCCTTAAATCCCCTTCTACACATCCGTATAAATATTTTTCCAACATTTTCAACATAGATTTCCTTATCTAAAGGAAATCAAAACTTTTCGAATATCATTTCAAAATATATGGACTATGTCCAAATCATCATTTATTATTTAAATATCAATAAATCAATTCCCGTTTTCTTTTTCTTTCATAAACATAATTATTTATCATAAAACATCATAAAAGAAATTCAAAACTTATTTACATTTGTTGCTTTGTGAAAAAGGGAAAAATTCTCTTTTTCTTATAAAATACTTTTGAAACAACATCATAAAGAACTTGTTTGCTTAAAAGCAAATTCTTAAAACCATCAACATCAAACATGAAATCCTTTGAAAATATTATCGTGGAGAACTTGCTTACTCATAAGAAAAATTCTCAATTCCATTAACATAAAGCATTGCCAATCTTTGGCAACATTGATGATAAAATTCTTATCTTAAAACGTATTGCTTGTTTCCCATGAAGCAAACCTTGAGGCTTTTCCTTAAAGCCATTCTTTTCCAAAACTTAAGGTTTTTCATTAATGCCATTATTTTCAAAACTTGTGCTTACCCATTCGTCTAAACATAATCATAAACAATTTTAATCACATATTATCACATAGAAAGAAAACATCATTTTAGAAAGTTCATTTGCTTTCCTGAAATTGCCATAATCCCTTTCCTTCCATTCTTTTCCTTGCCTTTGGCTAAATAAATGAAAATAACATTTCATTTATTTGCATCGTCTTCAAATACTTATACTCCTTAGGTTTTTCAACCTACATAAGTTCATCTAACTTAACCCACTTGTCTTTCAAGTTGGGTATTCATACTTAACAACATAACCTATACATATCAATCATCAATTCATTCATTTTTAATACCCTTATGTAGGGTAAAATTACATACATGTAATAATTTTCATTAAATCATTATTTGGAGGTTCATTACCTCCATTTATCATTTTTAACATATTTTTCATTTTTCATACAACGGTGCTCATTTTAAGCTCTTAGTTGCTAAGTTAGACATCATATAATAATTTCAAATTTTGAGATTATCATTATTTACTTAAACAGTAACCTAATCCATATTTTTCATCATGTTGTTATGCATTTTTGCATTTTAACAACTTACATAATCCATATATCTTTTATTCATACTTATCTTTTCATATACGTCCATTTCTCAATACATAAATCATGTGTTTCTTAAAATTTTTCAACACAGAAACTTGTCTCAAATTCCAGAATTATTAAACCCCTTAATTAATACATAATTTAGGGTTTAATTTCAGATTTATAATCCATTTATCATAGGGTTCCCAAAATAGCAACTTTAGAACCCGTTTTTCGTAGTTTCAATGCTCCCTTTAGCCACATGATCTAAACAGATTTTTAATCCAAATTTTCCAACCTTAAATCATGCTTTTCTTAACTCAAATTTAGGGTTTAACATAATTTTAAAATCCTTATATTAACTCCTCTCAAAACAGCAACTTATTTCCCTATTGCGGGTACCATTTTCACCCCATTTGGACACATATTCATAAAATTCATAAAATCAGATTTGGGGCTTATCTTCCCAAATATTTTTGGGCATCCATAGTACCCTAATCCTAGGGTATTTTACCCTACACAAATTCCATAAATCATTTAATCTCATTTCCATACCATTTTTAACATAAAAACGAAAAAATTGAGTCATATATATAACCCTAGGTTCCATACCTTATAAAATCAGCAAACTATTCATAAATCATCATATGAATTACACTAAATCATGATTTATATCCCGTTATAAGTCAAATTCCATCACAAAAATCTGGAATTTAACATTTATCTTGATTTATTCCTTAAGTTGTCCATATTGCTGAATTTAAACACACTGAATTCTCAAAATATTGAATTAATATCAAATCAAGTAGTTTTGATCTGAACTTTATACCTTAATAAATAAATTAATTAACCAAAATAAATATTTCCAATATGAAATATTTAGTATTTCTATTTATTTTGGTATTTTTACTCTGCTAGACAGCAGCACCCCTTTTCAGACAGCCTTAATCACTTAAATTATTAGGTATATTTATACCCATAAAAACCTAATTTTTATTTTTTTCATGTGATCCTAAATATGTATTATATATTATGTAAAATTTTCAGCTCAAAATTCCATTTATAAAAATTATTAAAAATCATTTTGTGCAGATGATCCTGCCACCCATTTAATCCTGTCCAGGTTGATTTTCCTGGATTTGTAATTTGTAATTTCCTTATCCTTTTAAGCTGAAAATTTGGTATTTCCTTAATCCCTCCATAATACGTCTTCCCACAAATTTTCATGCTAAAAATATTTCATTAACTATTTCTTCCTTATTTTATATTTCTGCCTCATTTCTTCTAGGTTTTGCTCCCATATTTGCATCTCTTTTCAATACATATGCAAAACCCTCAATCAATAATTAATTCCAGAATGTTATTAATCTTTATTTAGAGGTTTATTATGATTCAAAACCATGATTCCAATATCAAGAAGAACAATTGGAAGTTGGGAGGCTTAACTCAACAGGTACTTACCCGATTTCGTCGATTCTTTGCCCCGAGCTTCCCGAGCTGCTACCAAGCCTTGCCTTCCTCTTTTCCCTCTCCTTTTCCTCCTATTTTCTCCTCTTTCTTGCTGGGTTGGTTGTGCCCTAGCTGCTGCCTTTGGAGAAAATCTCCATTTTTCTCCCTTTTTCCTCTCTTTTCTCTCTCCTTCTCTCTCTCCTCCTTTCTCTCCTTCTCCCCCTGTTGGGACGTGCAGCAGCTTGCTCTCCTTTTTTTTTCTTTTTATAAGTCACTTTTCTTGGTGCTTAAGAAACCCCCTAGGGCTTTTTTGTAAATTCCATTTTTACCTTTCCCAAATTGCCCTCTTTGCTTAGCTCTTAAGTAATCTACTTTACTTGCTATTCAAGAAAGTAACTTCTCATGATAATTATCTTAATCCATTCCATTCATCTCATAGATTTCATAATTTTATTCTATCGTTTCAAATTTCATCTCTAACCGACGTTCCTAACTCAAGTTATGACCACTTGAATTTATCTTTTAGATTTGGGATAAAAATAATTAATTATCACCCTAATCCCATCATGATTCCCTTAATCCAATCCATTAATAATATTGGGCCCACCGTCGTGAGCTTACCTTTCAAATTTCATCGAAATCCGCCTTGTAGGCGTCAAGTTATGAATTTTCTATCATTTTTCATCTTAATTCCATAATTACATTTTAGTCTCCATAATTTAAATTAATATTATTAACATTATTACTTATGACACCTTGTCACCTTTAAATCCTCATTAAGCCCCTCGGGTCATACCGACTCACTTTGGGCTCCGACGATTAAATTTTTAATCACCATTCTTAATTAAACCCTAATTGCAAAATATCATAAAATTATAAAATCATCTATAAATCATTCAAAATTCATTTAAATCACATATAAATCAAATATATATGTTCAATGCATACCATTGCGTCCTACATAGGTTGGGGTTTCACATAGACATAGTTAAAGACAACATATGTCATACATGTCCTATGATTCCAATCTATCTCTTTCATCATTTCTTTTTCCTCTCATCTTCTATTTTTTTGTCTATCTACCAATCCTTGCTTGGATATCAAACTCTATGATACCAAGTCTTTTCCTTTCACACCTATTTACCAGTCCATGCTCAAATACCGAGCTATGTGGTACCATGCTTATTCTTTCATCATCCTTTATTTCTCCATTCCACGCCTGTTTAGCAATTCTTGCTTTGATAACAACTTCTGTGGCGCCCCAAACCGAGCGTCACATAACCTTACTCCTAAATGTGAATCAGGATTGTCATGATCATACGGCGGGTTCTTAATTGGATCGTGTCTAAATTTTTTTTTCGTTTCTTCATTCATCATCATTTCATTTATAACATAAGCAATGATACACTTGTACATATCCTTTAAACCATTTCAATATGTTGTTATACATCATAGGCCCTCTTGACCTAATCATGACATTGTCATTCCACACATACATTCATTCATATCATTCCACTCACCATGGCTAATCCCTTTAGCCCATACGGTACTATCTCGTACCTTTTCTACATTTCTTATGTCCTCGACCGCTTGTGTATCCCAGTACCTGTCTAAGGTTTGAAAAATAAAAACGTGAGTGATAACTCAGTAAGCAAGTATTTTATCTCTAGACCTACAGGTAAGCACTTTCCTTTAAAACATTTTCATAAACATCCTTTCTTAAAATCTTTTATAAGCCACGTTTGGGCTTATCAAAGGCAAAACATGTGTGTTTTATCCTTTTTAGGTAACTTCTTTTAGTCTTGTGTAAACATTCATAATGTTCCAAGACATTTTTCATAAAACATTCTTTTGCTAAGGGACTTTTTTACGTCCAAAATATTTTTCTCATAAATCATTTTGGCCACGGGACATTTTATGTCCCAAAACATCTTGACATAAACTATCTTTGGCAATGGACATTCTCATGTCCAAGAAAAATATTTTTTCCACATGAATTGTTTGACACTGGACGATCATATGTCGTAAAACATTTTTCCACATAAGCCTTGTTGGAAACGGACATTTATACGTCATAAAACATTTTTCACATAAACACTTTGTGTAGCGCCACAAACCGAGACGTCACTTCCTTACCTCAAGACCTTATCGATTGACAAATATGAATTAGGATTGTTGCCCTGATCACGCGGCTGGTTCTTAATTTGATCTCGTCCAAATTTTTTTTCGTTCATCATTGTTCATATCTTTACATTTCACATCATTCATCAAACAAGTGGCGATACACTTGTAATAAATTTTCAAATTCTATTTCATAGCATCTCATCCTGCTTTTCTATAATGAAAGTTTCCTTGACTAAATCATCACATTTTACATTTATTCATTCATACATTCAATCATTGAATTATATAGAACTTAAAATTCTAATTAAGTTCACATACACATTACATACCTTAGCATATTCATGCTTTCCCATTCCTTGTAGCCTACTTGTCCATCATCTCGTGCCTTACTTCATTGCTTAGATTTGCATCTCCTTGAGTTTTCTGGTACCTGTCTAAGGTTTGGAAAAAGAAAACGTGAGTGACAACTCAGTAAGCAAACATTTTATTATTCGGGCAAGACTTCCTTGAAAACCTTTTTCATAAACATCTTGAACACCTTTTTACTTGAGGACATCCATATGTCCTAAAATATTGTCATAAAACTTGTTCATAAGGACAATTCCATGTCCTTGAACATTCTCATAAAACATCATTCTTAAAATAATTCACAAGCCATGTCTGAGCTTGTTAAGGCAAAACATATGCATTTCACCCTCTTTAATTAATTTTCTTTGGTTTTGTATGAACATTTCTAATGTTCCAAAATGTATACATAAAACCATCTTTCAATAGTGGACGTTCTACGTCTAAAACATTTTTTTTCTTAAATCCTTTAGCCAGAAGGACATTCTCATGTCCTAAAACATCATTCACATAAGCCTTTTCGGCAAAAGACATTTTTATGTCCAAAAATATTTTTCCATCATAAAATTCCTTTAGATGAGAGATATTTGATGTCTCAAAACATTTTTGTAATGACTTTCTTGACAATGGACATTCATATGTCCTAGAACACATTCCATTAAAATACTTGAACATTAGACATTCTCATGTCCATAAACATTTACCATTTTATCCTTTGAAAATGGACATTCTTATGTCCAAAACCAAGTTTCACATAAATCCTTTTCATAATTCCCGTCTTGGGGCTTGTTTATAGCAAACAAGGCAAATAAAATACATAAACTATTTTCATAAATGCATTTGCATAAAAACATTTCCTGTCATCGTTGTTATTTACACTTTTGTGTAAAACACCCTTTCTTTTAGGGTAACCATTTCATAAAAATCCCTTTAGGATAACTTTCATAAAACATACTTTCATCTCCCAATCTTTGGGCTTTTCAAAAGTAAAACATAAGCAAATGCATTTCTCTCCATCCAATAGTGACACTTAGCAAGTGATCATACTACCTTTTGGAAGAGAATCCTTAACAGCAGGCTAGCCAGGCAGCTGTTCCTTTATCCTGCTCTCATCTCAGGGAGGGCGCCGCTGGCACTCCTGTCATCCCTTAGCGACTTGGCCTTATATAGAGTGGGCTCCAGTCATCCCAACCGTGCTCTACAACCGGCCTATTCCTTGGACTGGTGCACCATACATTATCCTGATGGACCGCAGTGTTGGTCCCGAGTTAATGGCAATTACCCAAGAGGGGAGGGGTGAATTGGGTATTTAAAAATTTATAACTTAAACAGAAACTTTACACCGGATTAATTTATTCTCCCTTTATGAAGAAATGAAATGGAAAGTAATATAATGTTGAGAGCAGAAATATAAATCAAACACACTAGATTTTATAGTGGTTCGGGCAACCTCCCTACTCCACTCTTCCAAGCTCACACTCCTTGTGACTTGGGTTCCACTATTGTATTTCACAAATACAACTAGAGCCACTGCTCTCTTCTAGATTCCAGCTCTAGGGGGCTTCAACAAATCTCAGCACAAGTAGGTGATGAGTTCCATTCCAATCACACACTACTTTGCTTACACTTGATCTTAGTTCCTCAAACTAAATCAAGTTTAATACAAATAAATGAAATAACAAAGGAATCTACACGTTACAGTTGTGTAGAAGCAGTTTGGCGTAGAGAAGAACTCGTAGAATTGGCTTTGAAGATTCAGAAGTTGAGCTCTAGCAGTTTGAAGCAAAGTTCTTCTTCTTTGGATTGGCTTGATCTCTTTAATGCTCTTGAAGATGGGAGTTATGCACACTTAATGATTTTCAACTACTTCCCTCGTCCACAATGACTTCCTTTTATAATTTTGGAGGGAATCCGAACGTTTGAAGGTAGGTGGCGCGCATTAAATGCGCCAACGTTCGAATAATTTATGATCGTTGCGACCCAAGTCGCAGGTGGAGTCGACTTCGTGTGCGACTTCACCCAAGTCGCAGATGGAGTCGACTTCGGGTGCGACTTTGCCTTCCGTAGCAACTTCAAGTTCCAGGTTGGGTCGACTTGGGCATCGACTTGACCCAAGTCGCAGGTGGAGTCGACTTCGGGTGCGACTTCACCTCGGCAGATAGCTTGATGAACTTGAAAAACTTCGGGATGCTTTTTGTTTTGCTTAGGCTTTTCTATGCCTTTAGTTCTTTTGCATTTTTCATTTCTTTTTGAATCATTGTGTCTTCACTTTAACTTGCTTTCATTTGCTTCCAAGTTTTGCAAGTCTTGACTCCATTGGATTTGAATCATGTAATCTTTTGACTAATCTTCTTGGTTGAGTTTATGCATCTTGCTTGAACTTGGATTAGTCTTCAAATGTTGTAGACCTTGTGAATCTTGGAGAGCTTGAAAACTTGTAAGGTTGATTTGCCTTTGCACCTTGCTCTCTTTTGATATTAATCTTCATATCTTGAATTTCTTCACCTTAAAATAAGTTTGAAGCTGTGCCTTGGACTTGAGAAACTTAAGTTGATAATGAGCTTGTACCCTTGATTGGTCTTGAGAAAACTCCAGTTGATTCTTGCAATGAGCTTGAAACTGCATCTTTGAACTTTGAAAACCTCAAGTCGAACTTGGGGTCGACTTCGTCTGCGGCTTCACCCAAGTCGCAAACCGAGTCGACTTCGACTGCGACTTCGGTATTCTTCTGCCCCGAATTCAACTCTGGAGTGATTTTGCCATCTGAAGTCGATGCTGGAGTCGACTTCGTTTGCAACTTGGCTTCCCAAGTCGCAAGTGGAGTCGAATTGGCCTTCGACTTCACCTGCTTTTCTTCCCATTTCAACTCTGGACGGATTTGACTCCTTGAAGTCGATGTTGGAGTCGACTTGGGGATCGACTTAGCCTTAAGTCGATGCCTGAGTCGACTTGGAAATCGACTTATCCTTCCATGCTCTATTTTCTTCAAAAGTATGTCCCTTAAGCATTTCCACAAACATGTTAGTAGCCAAGACTTACTCAAATTGATTTGTTAATCATCAAAACATAGATTTAGCTTATTTTCCACATATTTCCAACACGCAGTCCATTTGGTTTAAAGAACCATAGACTGCAGACCATGTCCTTTTAAATCGGGATCACAGACCGCAACCTGCATCCATACTGACAAAACACCTTAGACCGAAGTCTATATCTTTAAAAAAATCATTTTCAAAAACACATCAGAGACCATAGTCCGTGTCAACTTGTAAAACGAGCACACCCACTTTAAACAAGTTGTCATTTGAAATCTAATTTGAAGATGACCTTCTTTAAATTCTTTCAGAAATATTTTGAGTAAAACATTTTGATAAACATTTGAAATGTTTGAAAAATAAAACATCTTAAAATCCTTATAAAAGAATTTCAAAACCTTTGAATTTTAAAAATTAAACCATATATTTTATAACATTTTCTTGGTTTCCATTTCGGGGCCTTTTGCTCACAAAAGTTATGCAATTATGCTACCCCTTCTCAACAACCCTAATAATCAAATTATTGTCTACCTATCTATTATATCATTTTTACATAAGGGGGCTTGCATAATCTTTTGCATACCATTTAGGAACCCGAAATCAAACCATTTTATGAAATCAACATAGGAGGTTGGTCATCCTTAAATCCCTTCAACACATCTGTATAAACATTTTTCAAGACAATTTCACCATAGATTTCCTTATCTAAAGGAAATCAAAACTTTTCGAATATCATTTCAAAACATATGGACTATGTCCAAACCGTTATTTATTATTTAATTATCATAACCTAGCAAAACAAATATTTTTCATAAATCAATTCCCCTTTTCCTTTTTCTTTCATAGACATAATTGTTTATCACAAATTATTTTAAAACTAACTCAAAACTTATTTACAAAAAAATACTTTGTGAAAAAGGGTAAAATTTCCTTTTTCTTATAAAATAATTTTGAAACAACATCATAAAGAACTTGCTTTCTTATAAGCAAATTCTTAAAAACCATCGACATAAAACGTGAAATCCTTTAAAAATATTATCATGGAGAACTTGCTTACTCATAAGCAAATTTCTCAATCTATTAACATAAACCATTGCCAATCCATGGCAACACTTGTGATAAATACTTTATTTTAAAATCATTGCTTGCTTCCCATGAAGCAAACCTTGAGGCTTTTCCTTAAAGCCATCCTTGTCCAAAACTTAAGGCTTTCATTAAAGCCGTCATTTTCAAAACTTGCGGCTTTTCATTAAAGCCATTATTTTCAAAACTTGTGCTTGCCCATTCGTTTAAACATAATCATAAATATTTTTAATCACATATCATCACGTAGAAAGAAAACATTATTTTAGAAAGTTCGCTTGCTTACCTGAGATCGCCATAATCCTTTTCTTCTATTATTTTCCTTGCCTTTGCCTAGATAAATGAAAATAACATTTCATTCATTTGCATCATCCTCAAATACTTATATTCCTTTGGTTTTCCAACCTACATAAGTTCATTTAGCTTAACCCACTTGTCTTTCAAGTCGGGTATTCATATGTATCGACATAGCCTATACATATCAAATCATCCATTCATTTTTAATACCCTTATGTAGGGTAAACTTACATGCATATAAAAATTATTCATTAAATCATTATTTGGAGGTTCATTACCTCCATTTATCATTTTTAACATATTTTTTATTTTTCACACATCGGTGCTCATTTTAAGCGCTTAATTAATAACATAGACATCATATAATAATCTCAAAATTGAGATTATCATTATTTATCAAAAATTAATTTAATCCACGTTTTCCATCATATTTTCATGCATTTTTTCATTTTATCCCTTCACATAATCCATTTATCATTTTCAACATCTAAACATGGAAATCGGGTCACATACATAACCCTAAGTTCCATCCATTCTAAAGCCCACTTCTAATAGGATAAATCCTCATAATCAGTTATGATACTTGTTTATATCCCATCGTAAGTTAAATTCCATCACAAAATCTGGAATTTAACATTTATCTTGATTTATTCCTTAAGCTGTCCATAATGCTGAATTCAGGCACACTGAATTCTCAAAATCTTGAATTAATATAAAATCAAGTATTTTTGATATTAAATTTCTATAATACCTTAATAAATACATCAATTAATCAAAATAAATATTTTCAGCATGAAATATTTATTATTTCTATTTATTTTGGTATTTTTACTCTGCTAGACAGCAACATCCCTTTTCAGATAGCCTGTATCACATAAACTATGGGGTATGTTTATACAACATAAAAACCTAATTTGTATTTTTTTATTGTGATCCTCAATATGTCTTATATATCCTATAAAATTTTCAGCCCAAAATTCCTTGTATAAAAATTATTACAAATAATTTTCTACAACTGATCCTGGCACCCGTTCTACCCTGTTTAGGTTGATCGTCTCGGATTTTTAATTTGAAACCTAATTAATATTTTAATTTTAAATTTTTGTCGTAAATTAATCATCATATAATTAGCTTTTAAAAAACTTTTTTTGTGAAAATCCTTCGTTTACTATTTAGTTCATATTTTGGTTTATAACATCATATAACTTCCAGATTTGAAGTATAAAATCAAAATTAACATATACTTACTTGATTAATTGGTAATCCATCCTTTGAGCACTTGAAATACCCTTCTTTTCTTCATGGTTTCTTCCCTTGGATCGTTCCGGCCACTGCCCCTTTGATTTTTATTATTTTTTCTCCCAAACAGAAGTCCGGAATGTCTACACTGCCTGCTTATATAGGCATTTTTTTTTCAATTTTTACTTTACAATTTCGACCCAAAATGGAGGGTAAAGTTTTGAAAATTTACCCTATATTTTACCCAAAAATTTTCAGCCATTTATTTAATCATTTAATATTATTTTCGTATTTTTTTCCACAGCTATATCCAGCTTTTAAATATAGTTGTCCACTTAGCCAACCCTAATTGGCAGCCCTATTTTTCGTATTTTTTAAATTATTCTGGCAGCCAAAATTCCACATAGGACATTCCTTATCCCTTAAACAATGTAGCACAACCACCTCCAAGTAAATTACATGATTTATATTTCATAAAATCCATAAAATCAATACATTAATGGGATATCAAGTTGTCCACTTGGTGGGGTCCACTTATCATGGACTTTTTGGAATTTTCTTGCCACAAAAGTCAGCCAAAATCTTTTCCACTATTCACCCTAGCTTCCTAGGTCATTAAAATGCACATTTTCCATTTTTTAAAATTCAAAAATCCCATGCAATAGCCCCTTGATCGTCCATGTGTGGGCCACTTACATTGTCACACTTGAGCTAGCTCATTAGCTCCTTAATTATATCATTAATAAATTTATTTTATCATCATTAGCTTAATCCAAGCCTCTCATTACATATATCTCATAGTTTTAACCGTTCATTTCAAATTTCATCTCAATCCGACTTTTCTAGCTCAAGTTATGACCATTTGAATTTTTGGACGGTGATGATCATTTTTCACCATAATTTCATCCTTATTTTCATAATCCATCATTTCCATAAGATTAACCACAAAATTATATGCTTACCTTTCAATTTTCATCTTAATCCGCCTTACCGGCATTGAGTTATGGATTTTCTAGCATTTGTTACCTTTAATCCATAATTAACAACATAATCTCCATTAGTTAACCCATAATATATGAGGTAATTATCCTCAATATCATCACATTTCCTAATCCTCATTAAGATTCTTTAATCACATTGACCCATATCGGCTTATATTCATCAATCATAACCATTTGTCCTAATTGCAACAAATCATCAATATTGCAAAGAAAATCATTCATAATTCAACTAACTCATACATGATGCATATTTATATGCCAATTGCATATACATAAGCCTTACTTAGGTCTGGGTATTTCACTTTGGCAATGGACATTCTTATGTCCAAAATATTTTTCGCGTAAGCCCTTATGGCGATGGACATTCATATGTCCGAAAACACTTTTATCACGTAAACCCTTTTGGGAATGGACATTCTTATGCCCACACATGTTCCAACATAAAACTTTTTTTTGGAAATGGACATTCTCATGTCCAATAATTTTTTTAGATAAACCTATTTGGAAACGGACATTCTTATGTCCAAGACATTTTCCTCACCTAAACGTTTTTTTCATAAATCCCATCTTGAGACCTGTATATAGCAAATAAGTCGTATAAAATATTTTCACACAAATCTTTCTTTATAATCCCCATTTTGGGGCTTGTTTATAGAAAACAAGTCATAAACCCTTTTCATGAAAATATTTGCATAGAAACCATTTCTTTTCATTCTTGATATTTACACATTTTGTACAAACACCCTGCTTTTAGGGTAACTTGTTCATAATAGCTCATAAAATTCTATTTAGGATAACTTTTTGTCTAAATGCTTTTATATCCCAATATTTGGGCTTTTGAAAAGCAAAGCATATGCAAATGCACTTCTCCTCATCCAGTAGTGACACTTAACAAGTGCTCATGCTACCTTTTGGAAGAGAATCCATCATTAACACCACGCTAGCCAAGCGGCCGTTCTTTCATCTTTCTCCCATCTCAGGGAGAGCGCCGCTGGCCTCCTGCCATCCCTTAGCGACTTGGACATATGTAGAGTGGGCCCCAATCTATCCTTAACCGTACTCTACAACCGACCTATTTTTATTCTGGTGCACCATACATCATCATGAATATCATTATGCAAGCATGATTCTTGAAACTTCACAGACCGCAGTCCGTGCCTTTTTAAATTATTTTGAGAAAACACGTCACAGATCGTAGTCCGTGTCAACTTGTAAAGTGAGCACACCCACTTTAAACAAGTTACCATTTGAAAACCTAGTTTTAGGATGACCTTTCTTAAATTCTTTTAGAACATTTTTGAGTAAAATATTTTGATAAACATTTGAGTGTTTGAGGAAACAATCTTTTCTAAAATGATTCTTGAAATAAATCTTGAAGTCATCATCCTAAGGAAACTTCAAAACTTTTAATTTTTCAAGGATAAACAGTGTGTTTCCATTTCGGGGCCTTTTGCTCACAAAGGTTACGGAAGTGCATCACTCCCTCTTGTCCACCTTATCATTATATCCTTGTCCACATATTCTTCTTATCATTTTTACATAAAGAGGGGCTTGCATATCCTTTTATATGCTATCTTAGCAATCCGAAATCAAATCCGTTTATGAAATCAATTTATCGGGTTGGTCATCCTTAAACTCCCTTTTAACAACATCCACGTAGACATTTTTCAAGACGTTTTCACAATATTTCCTTATTTGAAGGAAATCAAAACTTTTCGAACATCATTTCAAACCAATGGACGATATCCAAATCATTTCAATGTCATGGCATGGAAACCAATCGTTTTCCATGATTTTAAAATTTATACACCCTTTTTGAAAATAGCATCATGAAGAACTTGCTTACTTGGTAGCAAATTCCTATGAAAATCAACATAAAACATTCTTAATCCTGGCAACACTTGCAATAAAACATTTATCTAAAATAGTATTGCTTGCTTCCCATGAAGCAATCCTTGAGGTTTCTCATTAAAGCCATTCTTTTCAAAACCTGTGACCTTTCATTAAAACCATCGTTTTCAAAACTTGTGCTTACCCATTCATAAGAAGATTCATAAAACATCTACATGAGCATAATCCATCATTTCAATACATAAGAAGAAATCAATATTTGGAAAGTTCGCTTCCTTACCTATTTCGCCTTAATCCCATTCTTCCATACTCATCTTTTCCTTTGCCTAGATAAATGAAAATAGAATTTCATTTATATGCATGAATTTCAAAGGTTTGCTTTCCTTAGGTTTTCTAACCTGCATGAATCTATTTGGATTTTACCTTAAATTTAGGTTAACCCACTTGTCTTTCAAATCGAGTGTTCATACCTAACAACATATTCCTTCCATTTTTAATACCCTCATGTAGGCTAAACTTTCAAACATACCATAATTTTTCATTTAATCTACATATGGAGGTTCGTTACCTCCCACTTATCATTTTTCCTCTATTTTTCACATTTCATACGTCGATGCTCATTTCAAGCACATATGCGATGGTCTAAAGCTTCATAAACTAATCTTAAAATTTAAGATTATCATTATTCATCAAAACAGAAATATAAACATGCATTTTACCCTAATTTCATGCATTTTTATATTTTACAAATTACATAAGTCATTTATTACTTATTCATGTATATCCTTCCATATATACTCATCTTACAACACATATCTTATGTGTTTCTTAAAATTTTTTCAAAATAGAAACTTGCATATTAATTCAGCATGATTAAATCCCTTAATTAACATATAATTTATATTTTATTTCTGGAATTTTAATCCATTTATTATAGGGTTCCAAAACAGCAACTTTTGGACCCGTTTTACATACTTTCAACGCCTCTTTTGATACTTAAATCAAAATAAATTTTCAATCCATAAATTTCAGAAATTAATCATGATTTTATTATCCAATTTTAAGTTAAATACCATCTCAAAAAATCTGAAATTTAACATTTATCTTGATTTATTCCTTAAGCTGTCCATAATGCTGAAATCATACATGCTGAACTCTCAAAATCTTGGATTATTATCAAATCAATTATTTTTGATCTGAAATTTCTATCATACCTTAATAGATTCATGAATAAGCCAAAATAAATATTTTAAGCACAAAAAATTGATAATGTATATTTATTTTGGTATTTTTACCCTGTTGGACAGCAGCAACCATTTTCATATAGTCCAAATCACGTTAATTATTAGGTATATTTATACCCTTCAAAAATCAATTTTTATTTTGGTATTGTGATCTTAAGGATCTATTATATATCATATAAAATTTTCAACACAAAATACCTTGTATAAAAATTATTAAACATCATTTGGTGCAGCTAAACCGGACACCCATTCAACCCTGTCCAGGTTGATTTTCCCGGATTTTTAATTTGCGACGTCCTTATCCTTTTAATCTGAAAATTTTTTCGTTATTTAATCACACCATAATGAGTCCTCACTAACATTTTCATGCAACAAATAATTCATTTGCTATATCTTCCATATTTTTCTTTTTTTATTCCAGATTCACTACACTACTGTAGATTAGATAATATGGGCTAATTAATTCCCAAATTAAAATTTATAAATAAAATTGATTAATTATGCATATTTAATCCTTGAAATATGTTAATAAATCACCACATACCTGAATTTTATTTTTGGAGAGAAATTAATCCCCAAGAAGACTTCCAAGATGGCCTCTTCATCCTTCTCTTCTCCTTCTCCTCTATCTCTCTCTCTCTCTTTCCTTCTCTCTTTCTCTCCCTCTTGCTGGAAACATCCAACCCTTGCTGTCCCTTTTCTCCTTTTATTTGCTTCCTTTCTTGCTCCCTAAGCAACCCCATGGGTACTTAAGTAATTTTCATTTTATCCTTCCCAAATTACCCCTCATTGCAACGTCTATAGGGCTGCCCATTTTAGTCATTTTATAGCACAAACTTCTGCCAATAATTCATGCATTTATTAGCTTAATCAAATCCACCCATATGATTCCTCATATCGTTTTATCCGTACCTTTCAAATTTCGTCTCAAACCGACTTTTCTATCTCAAGTTATACCCACTTGAAAGTAACCTTTAAATTTGGGATGAAAATAAATAATTATCACCCTAATCCCATCATAATTTTCATAATCTAATCCATCCATAAGATTGGGCACAAAATAATGTACTTACCTTTCAAACTTTACTTCATTCCGCCTTGTAGGCGTCAAGTTATGAATTTTCTAACATTTACACCATAATTACATAATTATCATTCAAATTTTCATTAATCAAATCATGATAATTAAAATAATTATTCATGACGCATTAGCATCTCTCAATCCTCATTAAGCCACTTTAGTCATGCTGACTCACTTGGGCTCCGGTGATTAATTTTAATCACTGTTTTTAATCGAAACTGTAATTGCAAAATATCATTAAATCATAAAATCATCCAAAATTAATTCAAGGCATACATGTATTATAATTACATGCCAAATGCCTTCATATAAGTCCTACTTTGGTCTGGGTATCACAGGCGCACCCACTTTAACATATTTAAAAATTAATTTTAGGATGACCACCCTTAAATACTTTTAGAAACATTTGAGTAAAACATTTTTATAAGCGTTTGAAATATTTGAGAAAACAATCTTTTCTAAAAATGTTGCTTGTAATAAATCTTAAAATTATCATGATAAAGAAACTTCAAAGCTTTTAAATTTTCAAAAATAAACAACATATTTTATTAACATTTTCTTTGTTTCCATTTCGGGGCTTTTTGCCCACAAAGGTTATGCAATTGTATCATTCCCTTTTTATCCACTCTGGTATCATATCCTTGTCCATATATCCTTCTTATCATTTTTACATAAAAAAGGGCTTGCATAGCTTTTTGTATGCTACTTTAGCAACCCAAAATCAAATAATTTTATGAAATCAACTATCAGGTTGGCCATCCTTAAAACCTTTAAAACACCCATGTAAACATTTTTCAAAGCATTTTCAAAATATTTTCCTATTTAAAGAAAATCAAAACTTTTCTAATACCATTTCAAACCGATGGACCATGTCCAAATCATCGTTTATGTTTAAGTGTCATGGCATGGAAAAAATAATCTTTTTCTATAAATCAAATCCTTTTTTCTTTTTATTTTATAAACACAACTGCTTTCACAAAATCATGTGGAAATAACCTCAAAACTTATTTGCAAATATTTCTTTGTAAAACAGTCAAAACTTTCTTTTTCTTTATAAAATCGCTTTGAAAATAGTATTATGAAGAACTTGCTTACTTGTAAGAAAATTCTTAAAACCATCAACGTAAAGTATTTCCAATCTTTGCAACACTTGTGATAAAATATTTATTTTAAATAGTATTGCTTGCTTCCAATGAAGCAATCCTTGAGGCCTTTCATTAAAGCCATCATTTTCAAAACTTGTGTTTGCCTACTTGTAAGAAATTCATAAAAACATCAACATAAACATTTTTAATCATTTCAACACATAACAGAAAATCAATATTTTAGAAAGTTCGCTTGTTTACCAAAGATAGCCTTAATCCCCTTCTTCCATACTTTTTCTTGCTTTTGCTTAGATAAATGAAAATAACATTTCATTTATATGCATAAATTTCAAATCCTTGCATCCCTTAGGGTTTTTCAATCTACATGAATCCACATCAACTTACCTTAACTAGCTTAACTCACTTGTCTTTCAAGTTGGGTGTTAATCTTCCAATTCACACATTGGTGTGACATGTGACTTATGGTTCACTTGTGCCCATTCCTTTCATTTTGGATACCCTTAGTTAGGGTAATTTTTCAAACTTATTATAATCCCTAAGGTTAACTTAACATATGGAAGTTTAATACTTCCCATTTATTATTTAACACCCATTCTTTACATTTTTCACATTGGTGTTCATCCAAGGCAACTATTTATGAGTTAGGGCTACTAGTTTCAATCTCAAAATTTTAAAATTTTAAAATTTTCTCAAAACAACCCTATATTTCTTCATTTTACCATGTTTTTCTTTCATTTTTGCACCTTAGCTAATCATACATGGTCATTCTCCCTTGTTGCCATCCATACTTTCCATGTTCACTCCTTTAAACACACATATATTATGTGTAATTCAAGTTCATATAAAACAGAAAATTTTCTCTCCTTTTTGGCTTAACTTAAGCACCTTTTTGCACACTAGTTAGGGTATAATCATGAAATTAAAATCCATCAATTGGATTGCCCAAAACAGCAACTTGTCTCCCTCTTTCTCCACCTTGGACGTCCACATCAACATGCCTTATAATACAGATTTTAAAATTTTTGTTTCCTCCATTTGGACGTCCCATCTTGCTCCATAGTTAGGTTATTTTACCCTTATGATTATCCATATAACTTGTTGTTCAAGTCATGCATCTTTTCCACCCTATTTGAATGGAAATTTTCAACCAGTTGTTAAACCAAAGTTCCACCCATCTAAGGTCCATCAAACATGCTTGGTTTAACATATATTAATCATGGAAATTATTCACATAATCAACATATAATAAAGGGTTAAAACAGCAACTTAAATTTGAAATTAATCAAAATTTCAGCATGGTTATCATGTGCATATCAACCCTAAATCATACATGTCCATACTTGAAAGCTTGAAGTAAATCTCCTAGTTCATTTATCCCTTAATAACCCTATCAAGGACTTCTTGATTCATTATTTAGGGTTCATAATAAATAAATTTTATGAACCATTCATTGAGCTAGGAAACTTAGAATTTATCAAACCAAAACTTGGTTCAAACACTTACTTGATGAGCTAGGTTTGCTTGGTCTTTGCTCAAGTTGATTGCTCCTCTTCTTCCCTTCCTTCTTCTCCTCTTTTCTTCTTCTTTTCTCCTCCTGTAACGCCCCAGCTCGAGCGTCACAACCTTACCTCAAGATCGTTCGACTGGTAAACGTGATCAGGATTGTTGCCCTGTCACACAGTGGGTTTTAACGGATATTTATCCAATTAAATATCTTTTCATAGGATTTTATTTCCTTCCATTTCTCATCTCATGTATACTTAGTTCATTTCCATCAAATAATGTCATAACTAGACATGATTTTCATAACATATTTCAAACCATTTCATAAATCAGATATCACTGTATGGATCATCATAGATGTCAACATAAATCATCAACGTAAATTTACAATCATTTGACATAAGTTTTTCATAAACATGAAACTTATAAGGTTTCTCCCATTTCTTCCATGGATGGCTCTTGCTCCTTTGCCAGGTCTCTTCTTTCACTTGTCTATGGGATTGGAAAATGAAAATGTGAGTCGAAACTCAATAAGCAAGCTTATATTTTACAGGCAATTCATTTTGAAGGCATATTTATTTAAAAGCATTTTTCTCCCTTCGGTAGAGAAACTTATCAAGTGATCAACTACCTGTGGAGCAAAAACCTTTTCATAAATCATTTGTACTCATTTCATAAACATTTCATAAACATTGGATGTGCATATTCATCATTTTCATTGATGACGTTATCCTTCATGGACGGTACGCTAGCACGGGGAACCCTCTTTCATGACATGTTCCTTTCCATCCTTGGTGCCGGACCTACCGACTTGGCAACGTCAAGGGGGACTCCTTGTCCACTTTCTACCTCGACTAGCCTACCTCGCCGGTCCTTTCCGACTTGGCGATGTCAAGGGGGACTCCTTGTCCACTTACTACCTCGACTAGCCTACTTGATTTTCATTCCATGCATGACTTTTAGTCACCCCGACATTATATACCCTCTTACACATGAAACTTGTCATTCCCATGTAGAGAATTCTTTGCACCATCCCTTTAAAACATCGTTTCAAATCCATACTTCATCACTTTTCATGAATAATTGCGAAACAATAAGCAATCATTTATTTCAATAGAAATAAACATTTCAATACGCATATAGACAAGGAATGACCATCATTAAATACCTTGTAATGAAAATCAAAATCATTTAGAAAGCTGCTTGCTTACCTCGCCTGCTTAGCTTTCCGTTTCGCTTATCCCTCTGCCTTTGCCTATGTTGGAAACAATTGATAAAATCAAATAAAAAATATCCCAAGCATGTGTTTTGATGATTAACAACACAATTTGAGTAAGTTTTAGCTACTAATGTGTTTTGTGTTTTGATTAAGGATATAAAAATAAAAAATATGAAGTATGGCAGGTCAAGTCGATCTCCAAGTTGACTCAGACATCGACTTAGGCCAAGTTGATCCCCAAGTTGACTCCAGCAGCGACTTCAAGTGCCTATTTTTGTCCAGCATTGAAATTGGGGACCAAGAGGTGCCGAAGTCGCAGAAGAAGTCGACTCCATATGCGACTTGGTTGAAGTCGCAGGCCAAGTCGACTCCAGCATCGACTTCAGTTGGACAGGACAGAATTTCAGAAGTCAAGTCGAAGGTCAAGTCGACTTAAGGTCAGACTTGAGTCAAGTTGAAGATCAAGTCGACTTAAAAATTCGACTTGGAACATATGAAGATTAATCCAAGTCCAAAGAAAATAGGTTGCATAAATTCATCCATTTAGATCAAAGACTATATATTGGACTTGTTCTTGCACACCAAGACTCAAGTTTTGAAGATTCCTTATATATGAAACTAAAGGATTTTCATGCAAAGTAAAAAAATTAAAACTTAAATAATGCAAATCAAAGAAGGAACACCTATGCTGAAGAAGTTAAGCAAGCAAAAGACATTTCAAGAAAGCTTAAGCAGACTTGGCAAGATCATGAAGGTCAAGTCGCAAAACGAAGTCGACTTCGGCATCGACTTGGGCGAAGTCAGACCCGAAGTCGATTCCATATGCGACTTGGGTCAAGTCCAAGGCCAAGTCGACCCAAGGATCAACTTGAACAAGTGGAGCACAACCGAAGTCGCACACGAAGTCGACTCCACCTGCGACTTGGAGGAATAACGTTCAAATTTTTGAACGTTGGAACATTTATTACGCACTCAAGCAAACGTGGATACATATAAGATAGAGCTGAAAAAGAGGAAAGAAGTGCTACTAAGAGTTTCAATCCACTTTTCTCTACAATTGAGTGATCTATGCACTTTCAAAGGAAGAACAAGCTTCAAAGTTGCTATTTGCTTCAACACAAAACGATTCGTTGCTTCTACAAATTCTTCCTCGAGCTGAAACTTGCTACGCAAATCTATAAAGTGTAGATTTCTTTTATTTCATCTTATTATTTGGTTTTTGGTGCTTGGTTTGATTTTGGTGTTTCAAACCAAGTTATAGCAAAGTAGCGTGGTGACTGGAGTTGGAATTCGTCACCTACTCATGCTGGGTGTTGTATACACCCCCTAGAGCTAGAATCTAGAAGAGAGCGGAGACTCTAGTTGTATTCGTAGAATACATAGTGGAACCCAAGTTACAAGCGAGTGTGAGCTTAGAAGAGTGGAGTAGGGAAGGTTGCCCGAACCACTATAAATCTTGTCTATTGCTTTTCATTTTCGCTTTCATTATCTTATTGCTTTCCATTTGGCTCATTAAAGGGAATTAAACTAAACCAGGGTAAAGCTTCTAATTTAAGTTTTAAAATTTTTAAATACCCAATTCACCCCTCCCCTCTTGGGTAATTTCCATCAACTCGGGACCAACAAGTGGTATCAGAGCAGGTCTTTGAGTTTTACCAAAGAGATCTTTTGATATGGCATCCCAATCCACTTACGTTCTCGCATTTGCCGAAGGCGAATCCTTTACTAGGCCACCATTGTTTGATGGGAACAATTTTGGCTATTAGAAGCTACGTATGAAACAACTCATCATGGCTACAGATATGAATTCTAGGATTGCAATCCAAGACGGTGTGACTTTGCCTACTGATGAAAGAGCTTCCAAATGGACCGATGAGGAAGTGAAAATTGTAAAGAGCAACTCCAAGGCTATGAATTCAATATTTTGTGCTCTTACAGATTCCGAATATGATATAGTATCCTCTTGTTTGACCGCCAAGGAAATTCGGGATACATTAACATCTATCTATGATGGAACCTCTCAAGTCCAAGGGACAAAGAGAAATATTTGATTGGAGAATTGAAAAACTTTAGAATGCTAGAAATAGAAAATATTTCTAAAATGTTCGCTAGATTCTCTAAAATTACTAATGTCTTAAAAGGACTTGGAAAATCCATTTCAGAATCTGAGCAGGTCATTAAGATTCTAAGAGCCCTACCGGAATCATAGACTCCAAAGATCACTGCAATAGAAGAAGCCAAGGACCTAAACACGTTGAAGTTGGAAGACCTCATTAGCTCGTTAATGTCACATGAGCTAATCAAGAAAAGAAATAAGGATCACCACAAAGGCAAAAGAGTTATCGCCTTGAAAGCTGCACAAGACTCGGATGACACCGCCTCGTCATCACAAAACGACAATGAAATTGCCTTACTTACAAAACGGTTCAGAAAATTTGTAAGGAAAGGTAGAAATTTCAAAAATTTTAAAGAAAGAAATTCTAAAGAGAAAAAGAAAGAATCAACAAAATGTTACCAATGTGGTGGTTCGGGGCATATGCAAGCCCAATGCCCAACGCCCGAAGATACTAAAGCAAAGGAGCAAAGAAAAGATCGAGGCGACAATAGAAAATTTCAAAGAATCAAAGGAAGAGGCATGTACATAAATGAAGAGGAATCAACGACATGCAGCTCTTCAAGTGAAGAATGTGAAGCGGATTGCGCAAGAATTTGTTGTATGGAAAATTCCGATGTATGTTTTGAGCAACAAAAATTTTGGAGGATCAGGCTACTTCAACGAACTGCACAAGTAACCTCTACAAATGAATGCCTCAAATTTGCTGAATTAGAAGAACTCCAACAAACCTATGATTCATTATATGAGGAAATAAAGAAATTAGGAAACAAGTTTACAATAAAGAAAAGACAATGTGATGCAGTAATGATTGTGAATGGTAAACTTGCAAAAAAGATAGATAAATTGAAAAACGAAAAGAATACCTTGGAAAATGAGTTAGAGAAACTCAAAAATGAAAATGAATCATTAAATGAATCGCTTGCCAAGTTTTCTAATCCAGGAGAAAGTGTGAAAATGTTTTTGAAAATGACTACCCAAAGTTGTAAGAAAGGACTTGGGTATACCACATTTGAGCAGAGTAAATCTAATGCTCCAAGGAACAAAACCAAACCCATTCATGTTAAACCCAAGATAAATTATGTGGCTTGGACCAAAAGACCAACCGGGGAATCAATCACCAAATGGCTTCCCATTCCTAGACTCCCGGGAGCTTGTAATTTTTGCAACAAGTTGGGACACAAGGTTTATCAATGCAAATTAAGAAAATTACAAAACCTTGGTGCAAAATTAGTTTGGATGCCCAAAAGCATTGGATTTGTGGCTTCAAAGGAAGATCAACATAGACTCCAATGGACAACTAACCCAAATGGACCCATAAAATGGGTACAAAAAAGATGAGCTCCACTTGACTTAATTTTTGCAGGTTTGTCTTAGAGCTAAGGCCAATAACATATGGTTTTTGGATAGTGGGTGCTCAAGACATTTAACAGGAGAAAAAGGACTATTCCATAAGATCAACCCATGCAATGAAGGAAAAATAGACTTTGGAAATAATGAAAAAGGTAAAATAAAAGGTAAAGGAAATGTTTATGGTATTTCAAATGCATGTATTGAGGATGTACTATTTGTTGAAGGACTCAAACACAACCTAATGAGCATTAGTAAATTATGTGATAAAGGATATAAAGTTGTATTTGAATCCTCTATATGTAATGTTTTTTATGATTAACACATAGTATTTAGTGTCAAAAGACATAGAAATGTATATTTGGTTTGCCTTGATGAACTCATGGGAAAATGTCTAATAGCCATAGAAAATGATCCATGGATATGGCATACAAGGCTTGGACATATTAATATGTCAAATATTAAAACATTGTGGAAAAAGAATCTAGTTCAAGGGTTACCAAAGCTCAAATATGACAAGGATAAGATTTGCAAAGCTTGTCAACTATCTAAACAACCCAAAATGCCATTTTCCACTAAAAAGGAAATTACAACAACTAGACCACTTGAATTGTTACATATGAATCTTTATGGGCCATCGAACATTTTAACTCTTGGTGGAAAAAAGTACGTGTATGTAATTGTTGATGATTTTTCAAGATTTACATGGATTATACTCTTAGCTAGCAAAGATGAAGCATTTTTTATGTTTGTCACATTTTCAAATTTGGTGCAAAATGAAAAACAAAGTTCAATTATTTCCATTAGAAGTGATCATGGTGGTGAATTTGAAAACAATCATTCATAGAATTTTGTAATGAAAAAGGAATTCACCATACATTTTCTGCACTAAGAACTCCTCAACAAAACGGAGTTGTTGAAAGGAAAAACCGGACAATACAAGAAATGGCTAGAACTATGCTAAATGAGAGTAAATTGTCCAAAAGATTTTGGGGCGAAGCTGTAAGTACAGCTTGTCATGTATTAAACCGAGTTATCATTAGAGCAATATTGAAAAAGACCCCATATGAACTTTGAAAAGGCAGAAAACCGAACATATCATATTTCCATACTTTTGGATGTACCTATTATGTATTGAATAATGGAAAAACAAATTTGGAAAAATTAGATGCCAAAAGTGATGAAGCTATTTTCCTTGGTTATTCATCAAATAACAAAGCGTATAGGATTTTCAACAAAAGAAATCAAATAGTAGAAGAATCAATACATGTTGTTTTTGATGAATTTAATCAAACTCCGAGAAAGGAGGATGAATTAAGTGATGCAGATGACACATCGAAGAATTTAAATGAAAAACAACACGATCAACTAGAGCAAACCGAGCCCAAGCCAGAAAATTCCACGGAATAAAAGGTAAGTGAAGGTAATGATTCCTATAGACCTCCAACTGATTTGAAATTCAAAAATGCTCATCCAATTGAGCAAGTCATTGGCGATATCTATGAAGGAGTCTTGGACTTTGGTGTCCAAAGGGGACAAATTTTGATCTAATCGGCTACTCGGATGCGGATTTTGCTGGTTACAAAGTAGATAGAAAAAGTACTAGTAGAACATGTCAATTCCTTGGAAACATGTTGGTTTCATGGTATTCAAGGAAACAAACTAGTGTTGCTCTATCTATGGTGGAAGCCGAATATATAGCCGCCGGGAGCTGTTGTGCCCAATTACATTTGATGAAACAACAATTAAAAGACTATGGTATTGATTATTACAATATTCCAATTAAATGTGACAATACAAGTGCAATTTATTTAACTAAAAATCCCATATTACATTCTAGAACCAAACATATAGATGTAAGACATCATTTTATTCGTGAACATGTTGAAAATCATGATGTTTGTTTGGAATATGTGAAAACTGAGGATCAAATTGCTGATATATTCACCAAACCTTTAGCAAAGGAATCATTTTACAAAATTAGAAATGATATGGGGATGATTGAGTTAAACTAGAAATAGCTAGATGAAAAGTGGACTTAGAAAGAGATCCATGTCGATAAGCTAAGTCGACTCCAGGGCCCCCAAGTCGACCCCAGTGAAGTCGACTTGGGCATGGAGAAGTTGACTCCAGCGCGACCGTTGGGCTTCCGGTCATCCCTCCATTTCTTTCCTTCTTCTTCTTTCTTTTCTATTTCTCCTGTTTTCTCTCCTGCGACTGGCTGCCTCTCTCCCTTTCCATTTTCTTCTCCGGCAAATCCCAGCTCATTCTCTTTCACTCTCCATTTTTCTCCTCTCCTTTCTGTTCCGATGATCTTCCACTCCGGCATCCCTCACACTTTCTTCATTTCCGACAAAGCAAGCTCTACCCCTTAGTTCCCGCTGCCCGCTGATCAGACTCTCCATTTTTGGTTCCAAACCTTGCTCTCATTTCTGGTTCCCAACCTTGCTACCTTCCAGCTCTCTTTTCTTCTCTGACTTCCTCTCTCCCCTCTCTCTCTACTCCGGATGTTTCACACTGGCAGACTCTCGCTCTCTTCATTCTAGCTGTCCAAATTGGTACCTCTCTAAAACAGCCCTCTGAAACTCCAACTTCCCTTCTGTTTTGGAATCCTCCATTTTCAAACTCCATTTCAAAATTCCCAGCTTTCAGTTTCCATTTCAGACTCTACCTGAAAATCTCCATTTCCAAAATCGCATAAATGGCACCCAAATCCAGAATTCACAAAGCTTACTGTGTTCAAACCATTGCTCAAATCAGTCCCTAGACCATCTGGTTCTCGAGTCGAAGAAGAGGTCCCAAGGAAACAACGGAGCCCCTCAAAACATGCCCAGGAAGAACCATCTACTTCCACAGGCCGCAGAGTCCTTTTCCAAGCTGGGACTCCATCGACAACGGCTGCCCGGGAAGAACAACCCTAGACCTCGCAAAACACACAATCTAGGGCCAGAAAAAAGGGAGCCACGGCTGCTAAAGCCCAAGTCTTGAAGATGCCGACCACATACTTCAAGACAGAACTGCAGCACAGCCAGTTTTACAAAACTTCTATGAGCGTAAGATATTCATCCCTAAGATCATAGATTTCAAGTTTCTGAGGGACTATGGATCTGATATTGAGGAGTTGTTAGATTTCCAAGGATGGACCAAACTACTGAAAGAAGATGAAAGGGTTTATCCTGATCTGACCAGGATCTTTTACTACTTATGGGATGAAGAATATTTTGGTACTTTTGTAAAGGGTGTGGATATGTTCTTTGGTATTGGAGTAACCCCAAACCTGGATCAGGCAATTATGAATATAGGGCAAATTTTAGAGATCCCCTATGAGGATGAGCCTCTACCAGAAGATCTTACCCTCACACAGATCTACAATCAGCTCACCTAGAGCAATAAGTATCATCCCGAGATCAAGTTCTTGCACTATATGGACTTATCCCCGAGGCTACGGGTTCTACGTTTACTCATTGCCCATTGCATTTATCCAAAGGGTGGCGGAAGGAACCAGCTAAACCCACAGGAGGCAGGAATCTTGTGGAAAATAGTGAACCGGATCAAAGTTAGCCTCCCACGATTGTTCATCGAAGCACTGAGTTCTAGGAAAGACAACCCACGAGGGGTTTTGCCTTATGGCACTTGGATCACTAAGATCCTAGAACATTTTAGAGTTGATATTGACAGAGAGCCATTCGAGGTGTTAAAGCCGACGAATGCAGTCAATAAAGCATTGATCCAAAGAATGAAGATCAATGTAAATCAGCTCAGAATTCAAGAAGAAATGGGCGCACCGGCTCAAGATGAGGCCGGGGATGCACAGGGACAGGGGGAGCAGCCCCCATCAACTCTAGAGGAGCAGCCAGGTCCACCTCAGGATGATCACGAGGCACCTGCATCCATGGATCTTATTTTCCTTGTGGCTCAAAGATCCCAGATCCCGCACCATAACCACCATCTTGGGATATGACAATGAATCCAATCCGAGAGCATTTAGAGCAAGTAGAAGACCGATTGACTAGTCAGATCTCCAAGGTTCTTACGGCCATTATGGATATGCATTCCCGCAAAGATCGTATGGATCGGGAACTACGGACCATTCGATACCATCTGGCATCTGGGCACCATCGAGCTCAACCCATCCCCGAACTGGATCCGTTTGATACCGGATCAGTTCACAGAGATCCTACACCGGCACCCGTTTCATCATTTTACTCCTCAGCCCATATTCGGCCTATCCGACCGATTTTTTATCCCATATATGTGTTCCAATTCACCAAATCTCTCTGAGTCGACCCCTATTTGCTCGATTGACAAAAAGGGGGAGAATAGTTGCGTTTTGAGTTAGATTTTTAGGATTTTGGGTTGGGTAGCTTGTATATAGGTTTTTATTTGCTTTTGAAAACTCGTAATGAAATTTTTGATTATATGAAAAGTTTTTTTATGATTATAACTAGTATTATGCTCTGATTACAAATGCTCTGTTTCATGCCTAGATTAATTATGCTTTGCTCTGATCACTAATGATTTGCTTTGAAATGGTTGAATGATTGTTTAAATAAGAATTCAAATTGTGATTATTTGAAACAACATATGCAAATGATGAAAAATGAAATATATATGACAGTCTCACCAAGTTCAAAAGGAAAATGACTTATGACTATCCTAAAAATAGGATAAAATGACATATTGAAAGGTATAAACTCAAATTGGTTTTGTCAATCATCAAAAAGGGGGAGATTGTTGGAAACAATTGATAAAATCAAACAAAAAATATCCCAAGCATGTGTTTTGATGATTAACAACACAATTTGAGTAAGTTTTAACTACTAATGTGTTTTGTGTTTTGATTAAGGATATAAAAATGAAAAATATGAAGTATGGCAGGTTAAGTCGATCTCCAAGTCGACTCAGACATTGACTTAGGCCAAGTCGATCCCCAAGTCGACTCCAGCAGCGACTTCAAGTGCCTATTTTTGTCCAGCGTTGAAATTGGGGACCAAGAGGTGCCAAAGTCGCAGACGAAGTCGACTCCATATGTGACTTGGGTGAAGTCGCAGGCGAAGTCGACTCCAGCATCGACTTCAGTTGGACAGGACAGAATTTTAGAAGTCAAGTCGAAGGCCAAGTCGACTTAAGGTCAGACTTGAGTTAAGTTGAAGACCAAGTCGACTTAAATATTCGACTTGTAACATATGAAGATTAATCGAAGTCCAAAGCAAGCAGGCTGCATAAATTCATCCATTTAGATCAAAGACTATATATTGGACTTGTTCTTGCACACCAAGACTCAAGTTTTCAAGATTCCTTAGATATAAAACTAAAGGATTTTCATGCAAAGTAAAAATATTAAAACTTAAATAATGCAAATCAAAGAAGGAACACCTATGCTGAAGAAGTTAAGCAAGCAAAAGACATTTCAAGAAAGCTTATGTAGACTTGGCAAGATCATGAAGGTCAAGTCGCAAAACGAAGTCGACTTCAGCATCGACTTGGGTGAAGTCGCACCCAAAGTTGACTCCATATGCGACTTGGGTCAAGTCCAAGGTCAAGTCGACCCAAGGATCAACTTGAACAAGTGGAGCACAACCGAAGTCGCACACGAAGTCGACTCCAGCATGCGACTTGGGCGAAGTCACACACGAAGTCGACTCCACCTGCGACTTGGAGGAATAACGTTCGAATTTTTGAACGTTGGAACATTTATTACGCACCAACCAACTCTATAACATTCAAAATTCTCCCTCCTCTATATATAGACACTCAAGAAAACGTGGATACATATAAGATAGAGCTGAAAAAGAGGAAAGAAGTGCTACTAAGAGTTTTAATCCACTTTTCTCTACAATTGAGTGATCTATATACTTTCAAAGGAAGAACAAGCTTCAAAGTTGTTGTTTGATTCAACGCAAAACGATTCGTTGCTTCTACAAATTCTTCCTCGAGCTGAAACTTGATACACAAATCTGTAAAGTGTAGATTTCTTTTATTTCATCATATTATTTGGTTTTTGGTGCTTGGTTTGATTTTGGTATTTCAAACCAAGTTATAGCAAAGTAGCATTGTAACTGGAGTTGGAATTCGTCACCTACTTATGTTTTGTGTTGTATACGCCCCCTAGAGCTAGAAGAAAGCAGAGGCTCTGGTTGTATATGCCCCCTAGAGCTAGAATCTAGAAGAGAGCGGAGGCTCTAGTTGTATTCGCGGAATACATAGTGGAACCCAAGTCACAAAGGAGTGTGAGCTTGGAAGAGTGGTGTAGGGAAGGTTGCCCGAACCACTATAAATCTTGTCTATCGCTTTTCATTTCCGCTTTCATTATCTTATTGCTTTCTATTTGGATCATTAAAGGGAATTAAACTAAACCGGGGTAAAGCTTCTAATTCAAGTTTTAAAATTTTTAAATACCCAATTCACCCCTCCCCTCTTGGGTAATTATCATCAACTCGGGACCAACAGCCTATACATATAAGAATGATATAACATTCATATATTTCCTTTGCTTGCATTCAACTCAGTTTTCCAACTTATTTCCTTTAACATACATAATTCCTTTGACTTCTCAAGTCGTTGTGCCCGTATAGCACATACTTGTGCACTACATGGGCTATTACACATCACATTTAGTCCCTTAAGTAGGGTAATCATTCAATCACATAATAATTATTCAATAATTATCATTTAATGGCTCATTACCTTCCTTAAGCCATTTTTCACTCCTTTTCCAAAATTCACACATCGGTGCTCATTTTAAGCACACGTTGTTGCCTTATGCCTCATTAATTAATCCTAAAATTTGAGATTAACATCATGAAATTATAAACAGTAATATATTCACAAAATTTATCATATTTTCATGCATTTTTTCATAAAACCAAATTACATAGGTCATTTACCACTCATGCATGTCTATCCTTTCACATATAGCCATTTAACAACACATATATGAGGCATTTCATAAAATTTCTCAAGTTAGCAATTTAATCCATATTTTAGCATGATAATTATCCTTAATTACCACTGTACTTATGTTATTTTTATGGAATTTAAATCCACTAATCATAGGTCTCCAAAACATCAACTTTGGAACCCAACTTTCACACATTTAACGTGTCTTTTGACACATAACCCTAAGCAGATTTATAAATCCGAATTTTCAGCAAATAATATCACTTTTCTTAATAAAAATTTAGGTTATTAATATATATATCAATTTTTATCATTTATACCTAGTTTTCATATTTCTTTTTGATTTTTTTCTCGAACTATCCACATATGCTGAAATCAGGCGTACTGAAATCTCAAAATCTTGAATTAATATTAAATCAAGCATTTTTTATCTTAAATTTATACCATACCTTAATAACTACATTAATTAACCAAAATAAATATTTCCAGCATGAAATATTTAGTATTTCTATTTATTTGGATATTTTTACCTTGCTGGACAGCAGAATCCATTTTCAGACAGCCTGAATCACGTTAATTATGGGTTATATTTATGCCAATAAAAACCTAATTTTTATTTTAGTAGTGTTATCCTCACTATGTATTATATATCCTATAAAATTTTCAGCCCAAAATTCCTTGTATAAAATTATTAAAAATCATTTGGTGCAGCTAATCCTGCCACCCGTTTAATCCTGTCTAGGTTGATTTTCTCAGATTTGTAATTTATATTTTACTTATCCTTTTAAGCTGAAATTTTTTTTCGTTCCTTAATGACCCCATAATTATTCTTCCCAAAAATTTTCATGGAAAAATTCTTCCATTTACTATTCCGTTCATATTTTAGTTTGGAACATCATATAACTTCCAGATTTGAGGCATAAATCAAGATTAACATATACTTACTTGATTAATTGGTAATCCCTCGTTTTCCCCTTCTTTTTCCCTTTTTTTTCTTCCTTCTTTTCTGGCTCTAGAGCTGGACGTGAGCACTACCTTGGGGAAGAAGATTTCAACACTTAGAAATTTCTCAAACCTCTCTCTCATATGGACGTGTACACCATTTTATAAGCTGGATATGATCCAGCTGTGGGCCCCACTTGGCTGATTTTTCCACAAAAATTTAATGTGTAGTTATCCCCCTTCATGTGCTGGACATTTTAGAGCCAAGTAAAATATATTTTCACCATTTTTGAAAATCCAAAAATCAGCTCACATCTTGACTGTCCACCTGTCCACTTTTGCATCCATCCATGGCAGCTGTTGTTCACGAATTTTCTTGGAAAATTTCCACATAATTAAATGCTCATTTATGTATCCCAACATGTCAGATATTTATGTGCATAATTAATAAAATAAAAAATTAAAAAAATCCAGCAATGACATCACTTGAACGTCCATGTATGGACACCTCACCTATGCTCACTTTGAGCTCTTTCCATAGCTCATTAATTCCAGCCAAATATCCAAAGAATTTCCACACATATTAATGCATAAAATACCATGCATTTCACCTGCATTTGACACCTATTTGGTTCATTAAAAATTGCATTTAATCCATGCACTTTTTGCCTTAAATGCATGGTACTCTTGAGGTGTAAAGGTCAACTATGTGCACCTTTTTCAATTCTGATATTTTCCCAACATAATTTTCTTAATCCAAACCTTCCAAAATATGCATCTCATAATTTCATTCAACCGTTTCAAATTTGATCTCAATCCGATTTTCCTAGCTCAAGTTATAGCCATTTGAAATTAACAGTTGGAATTGAGATATGATCAATAAATCATTAAACCAATTTCATCAAGTATTTTTATAACCCAATAATTACATAATACCAAGCCCAACCTCATCAACTTCCATCTCAAATTTCACTTGAATCCGCCTTACGGGCGTTGAGTTATGAATTTTCTATGATTTTCCAACATAATTCCATAATTTCTACTTTAATCTCCATCAATTAAATCATGAAAATTAAACTAAAAATTCATGCCACATTATCATGTTTTAATCCTTATTATTCCCCTTTAGTCACCTTGACTCATATTAAGCTCCAGCGATTAAATTTTTAATCACCATTCTTAATTGAACCCTAATTGCAACATATCATAAAATTCTAAAAATCATTCAAAAAATCCATTTAATTCACATATAAATCACTTGTATATGTCCAATGCATACATTGGACCCTACTTAGGTTGGGGTTTCACACCTCCCCTTGGACATCCCATGCTGCTGCCCCTTTTCTTTATTATTTTTCTAAGTTTTTCTCTCTCTAACCAAGCCAAGGACGTTCCCAAGGGCTGCCTATTTCCTTTTATACTTTGCTGATTTTAACCAATGATTTAACATGTTTAATTTATCAATGTATTGTTATTTTAATCTCAACCATTCATCTTGCTTTATTGCTACTCAATTTGAGCCATACATGTGTCCAATTCTCATCCATATTATCATCATCATTATCATATGAATTTTGCATTTTTGTAAATAAAAATCTGCCCATATTCATCCCATCATTGCCACATGCCCAATGTGGATTCAAAAGATCAACTTGCATTAATTTAGTTAACCTTAACTTTTTCCAAATGCATCCTACAATGACACATGTCTAAGGGTTGCCACATTATCTATGCATTTTTGCATTTTCTAAAAATCATAAAATTGCTCAAAATTCCCATCTCATGACACCTCAAAAGTGGGTCTTCCAAAGTCAACCTTGCATTAATTAGGTTGACTTTCCATCTTGCCCAAATCAATCCTACAATGACACTTGTCCATTTGCTTTTCAAAAGTCAACTTTCCATTTATTTGGTTGACTTTAAATCTGCTCAATGAATCCATTGTTGACACGTGTCACTTATCCCTTTTGGTTCATTAATGACATGTCACTTTTCATGAGCAAAAGTCAAACGCTTTTGGTCTTTATGTGATTAAGAAATTTATCATGATTTTTAACTGATCAAATCCATCCATATGATAGAATACCTTGTTTTAACTATTCATGAAAATTTTCATCTCAAAACGATCATCCTAGATCAAGATATGAGAATTTGAAAGTATCATATGAAACTTGATAAAAATTAAATCATTATCATCATAATTTAATTATGATTAACATAATACATACCATTTATGGGGTAGAGAACGTCAACTTGTGCTTACCTTTCAAATTTCACGTCAATCCGCCTTATGGGCGTCAAGTTATGAATTTTCTAGTAATAGACACATCAATCCCATAATTATCATCGACTTAATCATAATTAATGAAATTAAAGATCATGCCAAATCATCATTTCCATACCTCATTTTGTCCTTGTTGAGCACATTAAGTCATATTGGGCTAAGGTGATTAACTTAACCACCTTACTTAGTCATTTTCCTTAATCTCATCCATCCACTTCAATCATATAATTAACACTAATTACATGCCTAAGTTACATGTATGAGTCACATTTGTTCTGGGTATCACAAAATATCTTTTCGGGGCATGGAATCACTCAATGATTTACTTCATAAATGCCCTGATCATTGAATTCAACCATAGGTGCAGATTCAAATATTCTACAGTGATCTCCAAAATGCTACATGTCATACGATGGGCTCATCTTCTAATGGCGCGTTGTTGAGAAAAAGCTATAAAGAATCATATGCTCTCTTGAAGAACATGGTAATGAATACTTATCAATTGCATTTGGAACGGAGCAAGACAGCTAGTATGCTTCAACTTGATGCAGTTTCTTCTCTTAATGCTCAACTTGACAGTCTCTCGAAGCACATATAGAACTTAATGATGACTGCCAATGTTAGTGTAATCGGATCATCGTCATCATCTATCTTATATTGCATGTGGTGTGGTGAGTTTGGCCACAAGAGCAAGCAGTGCGACTCTAATTTGGAGTCAGCGAATTATGTTAGTAACTTCTCTCAAAATCAAGGCAATTCATATTCCAATACATATAATCTAGAATGGAGAAATCATCATAATTTTGCATGAAATAATCAATTTGCATCGCCACTAGTCAGGCCAATCCATTTACCAAGGTTTTCTCAACCATAGAGAGCTAATTCATAGTTTCAACAACCCCATGTCTATGTAGCCACCACCTCAGCAAAATATACATCAATCTCTCCCTCCACCACCACCAAAAACAAAGGTAATTTTGGAGGATATGTTTTTACAATTCATACAATCCTAGCTCATAACAAATCAAAATTTAGAGGTGCAAATTGGCCAACTTGCTTTGGCTACTAGTAGTTGTCCTTAACGTACTTTGCCGAGTGACACAGAGGTTAATCCTAAGGGCAAAGGTAGTCACTTTGAAAAGTGGTAAGGGCTTCATGAGAATGATCCTCTAAAGAAAAAATAATCTAGCTACTATAACTCCTCTAATCATGTCTCTAGAAGTGGAAGAAGAAGAAATTATTGATATTCAGCAAAAGAAAGCAGAAAAGCCTCCTCCAGTTATTAAGAAGCCACTCTCGATATTCTCTTTAAGATTCGAAAAATGAAAGAAGGATAATAAGTTTAAGAAGTTCCCAAACGTGCTTAAATAGTTACATATACCCCTCATCAAAGCACTTGAACAAATGGCTAGCTATTCAAAATTTATGAAAGATATCGTAACTAAAAAAGACATTTGACGGAGTTCAAAATAGTGACATTATAAGAGGAGTGTAGTGTTGTTGTTCAAAGGAAGTTGCTGCCAAAGCTACGGGATCTGAGAAGATTCACTATGCAATGCACTATTAGAAAGTATTATTTTGGTAGAGCTCTTTGTGATCTTGGAGCTAGCATCAATCTAATACCAAAATAAATTTTTATGAAACTGTTCGCAATCTCACCACAAGTGCGTGAGTCATAGATTGTAGTATATAAATATCGATCCATAGGAAATTTGGGACTTAAGATGTCGGATCTGAACACTTTCTAACCAAATAAGATAAGGAGAAGAAAGAATAGGAAAAAAAAGTTGATCTGTAGAACGTAGAACAAGGATTAGAAATCACAAGATTGAGAGCGCCTAGGATCTAGGATTTCACATACGTCTTCTGCAACGGATGCGTGGAGTGTTTACTTAATCTGGATATTATGTGTTAAAGGAGAACTATCCCTATATTATCCTTATACCTTCTCTTGAAACCTACAAGGCGTATCCTAATCTTCTTAACCGCCTATTATCATGGGATTAAGTCAATTACAATCCATTAAGTTCTGTGGAAGTTCTGTAGAATCCACTAATCTTGATTTTCGTATATTAGACTTCCACATCTCGGTTCTATCACCTAATATGTGAGAATCATTGCCAAAGTGTAGGCCTTTACACCAAGCAAGCATTAAATCACAAAATATTAAATTAACGCACTATATCAGTTATAAATAAATCAAACCATAATATCTGCCATATTATACGTATGCTACATCCTAAACCCCAGATTAAGGGTTTAGTTTAGCATATTTTTAATAAAAATCAAACATAAAATAATATTGTATTCAAAGTCTATCACAAATGAGACAACTAATAAAAATAAAAGAAGAAAAGGAAAGCTTATTGATTGGAAGCCCCGATGGTTTCTCGACCGCCTCAAGCAACTCGCTGCCTTTCCTCTTGTCTTGTGCTCTACGCCTTCTCTCGCTCTCCGGACTTCAACCTAAGCTCCTAGGACTTTCTCAGATTCTTTAGGACATTTTCTCACAAGTGTTTATATAAAGGTGAATAGTTCTCATAAACAGTAACATGAATAGTGTGTGTATGAACAATTGCGCATGAACAGTACGTGAATAGTATGAACAGTTGCACATGAATAGTGCAATGAGTGACCAGTAACTGTGTATAAATAGTGCCTTACTTGAAACACAGTTTTGCTTCAGATTTGAGTCTTGAATTTGCAATTTACTACCGCTTTCATCAATGCTTATCATTTGTCCATGTAGTATATCGGAAAATTTGCGTCATACCTCCTCTAAGTTTATGTATTAGCATTTTAGACCTCGACATTTGCATATTAGCATATTAGACCCTGATAAGTTTCATCATTTGCATTTTAAACCATCCGCCCTAACACCATCTGTTTCCATATGCTTCTGATCCCTTCGCCAACTCCGTCATTTGGTGGGGATGGATTGAGGCCTGAGACCCAAACAAAATGTACAAAACAGAGCATAATCGGTGCAGATCCAGCCATCGAGTGCACGATTATGAAGATATGTCGAGCTTCTTTCAAAGAGAGGAAGGGGTGATTAATGGGCCAATGGCCCATACATTCCTTCTCAGATTCTTCCTCATCCGCATCAATGCCTTGATTTCCAATTCTTTCGCTGTGTTGATAATAACCCATCGAATTGATGGAAGAAAGACTTTGTTTTTCGCATGAAAATTGTCCAAGGGTCATTGTCATCGGCTTCTTTGCAGATATCTGTAAGCTGTGTGTGGCGCCCCAAATCGAGACGTCACTTCCTTACCTCAAGACCTTATTGATTGGTAAATGTGAATCAGGATTGTTGCCCTGATCACACGGCGGGTTCTTAATTGGAACTCGTCCAATTTTTTTTTTCTCTATTATCATTCATTTTCTTCACATTCTACATCATTCATCATACAAGCGACATTACACTTATAATAAAATTTCATATTCTATTTCATAGCATCTCATCATGCTTTTCTATAATGACATTTACATACATACATTCATTCATTGAATCACATAGGACTTAGATTTCTAAATAAGTCCACATACACATCAACATACCTTAGAGCTTTAATTCATGCTATCCCATTTCTTATAGCCCACATGGCTACCATCATGTACCTTAAAACAAATCGTGAGTGATAACTCAGTAAGCAAGCATTTTATCACTAGGGCAAGACTTCCTTGAAAACCTTTTTTTTAAACATTTTGAACACCTTTTCACTTGAGGACATGCATATGTCCTAAAATATTATCATGAAATTCTTTGTTCATAAGGACAGTTCCATGTCCTTGAATATTTTCATAAAATATCATTCTTAAAATCATTTACAAGCCACGTCTGGGCTTGTTAAGGCAAAACATACATGTTTTACCCTCTTTAATTAATTCTCTTTTGTCTTGAGTGAACATTTCCAACGTTCCAAGACATTTACATAAAATCATCTTTTGCCAGTGGACGTTTTACGTCCAAAATATTTTTCTCATAAATCCTTTGGCAAAGAAGGACATTCTCATGTCCTAAAACATCATTCACATAAGCCTTTCTCGGAAAAGGATATTTTTATGTCCAAAAATATTTTTCATCATAAAATCCTTTAGCCCAGAGACATTTGATGTCTCAAAATATTTTCGAAATAGTTTCTTTTAGCGATGGACATCCATAAGTCCTAAAACACTTTTCATTTAAATACTTTAACATTGGACATTCTCATGTTCATAAATACTTTTGATTTAGGCTCTTTAGAAATGGACATTCCTATGTCCAAAACCAAGTTTCAGATAAATCCTTTTCATAATCCCTGTCTTGCGGCTTGTTTATAGCAAACAAGGCAAATAAAATACATAAACCATTTTTATAAATGGATTTTCATAAAAACATTTCCTTTCATTTTTGTTATTTACACTTTTGTGTAAAACACCCTATCTTTAGGGTAACCATTTCATAAAAATCTTTTTAGGATAACTTTTCATAAAAATGCCTTCACGTCCCAATCTTTGGGCTTTTCAAAAGTAAAACATAAGCAAATGCACTTTTCCCTATCCAGTTGTGACACTTAGTAAGTGATCATTCTACCTTCTAGAAGAAAATCCTTAACAGCAAGCTAGCCAGACGGCTGTTCCTTTATCCTACTCTCATCTTAGGGAGGGCGCCGCTGGTACTCCTACCATCCCTTAGCGACTTGGCCTTATGTAGAGTGGGCCCCGGTCATCCCGACCGTGCTTTACAACCGGCGTATTCCTTGTACTGGTGCACCATACATCATCCTGACAGACTATAGTCCATTTGGTTTAAAGTATCACAGACCGCTGCCCGTGTCCTTTCAAACTGGGATCACAGGCCTCAGTCTGCATCCATAACTTGAAAACCGTCACAGACCAAAGTCCGAGTCTTTTTAAAACAAATCATTTTGAAAACAAACATATCACAGACCGCAGTCCGTGTCGACTTGTAAGCGAGCGCACCCACTTTAACAAGTTGTCATTTGAAATCTAGTTTTAGGATGACCTTCTTTAAATTCTTTTAGAAATATTTTGAGTAAAACATTTTGATAAACATTTGAAATATTTGAATAACAATATATCTTAAAACCTTTATAATAAAAGAATTTCCAAACTTTTGGATTTCCAAAAATAAACCATATATTTTCCTAATATTTTCTTGGTTTCCATTTCGGGGACTTTTGCTTACAAAAGTTATGCAATTATACCATCTTCTGCTCCACAACCTAAAAATTAAGTTATTGTCCACATATCTATTATACTATTTTTACATAAAGGGGAATTGTACAGTCTTTTGCATGCCATGTAGCAACCTGAAATTGAACTATTTTATGAAATCACTTATTAGGTTGGTCATCCTTAAATCCCTTTCAACAACATTTGTATAAACGTTTTTCAAGACATTTTCATCATAGATTTCCTTATCTAAAGGAAATCAAAACTTTTCGAATATCATTTCAAAACATATGGACTATGTCCAAATCATTGCTTATATTTAATTATCCTGACATAGAAAATCAATCTTTTTCCATAAATCAAATCCCATTTTTATTTTTCTTTGATAAACATAACTATTTATCATAAAACATCATAAGAGAAAACCAAATCTTATCTGCTAACTTTATGAAAAAGGAAAAAAATTCCTTTTTCTTATAAAATACTTTTGAAACAACATCATAAAGAGCTTGCTTGCTTAAAAACAAATTCTTAAAACCATCGGCATAAATCAATAAAATCCTTTAAAATACTTATCATGGAGAACTTGCTTACTCATAAGCAAATTTCTCAATTCCATTAACATAAAGAATTCCCAACCTTGGCAACACTTGTGATAAACTATTTATCTTAAAAAGTGTCGCTTGCTTCCCATGAAGCAAACCTTAAGGCTTTTCATTAAAGCCATCATTTTTCAAAACTTGTGGCTTTGCATTAAAGCCGTCATTTTCAAAACTTGTGCTTTCCCATTCGTCAAAACATAATCATAAACATTTCATTCACATATCATCATATAGAAAGAAAATAACATTTTAGAAAGTTCGCTTGCTTACCTGAGATCGCCATAATCCCTTTCTTCCATTCTTTTCCTTGCCTTTGCCTAGATAAATGAAAATAAAATTTCATTTATTTGCATCACTTCAAATACTTATATTCCTTAGGTTTTCCAACATACATAAATTCATTTGGACTTAGCTTAACCCACTTGTCCTTCAAGTTGGGTACTCATACTTAGCACATAGCCTATACATATCAATCCTCCATTCATTCATTTTAATACCCTTACGTAGGGTAAACTTACATACATGTAATAATCCTTCATTAAATCATTATTTGGAGGTTTATTACCTCCATTTATCAATTTTATCATATTTTTCATTTTTTCACATATCGGTTCTCTTTTTAAGCACTTAGTTGATAACTTAAACATTATATAATAATCTCAAAATTTGAGATTATCATTATTTATCAAAACAATGACTTAATCCACGTTTTCCATCATATTTTCATGCATTTTTTCATCTTAACAACTCACATGAATCATTCTTATATAATAATCTCAAAATTTGAGATTATCATTATTTATCAAAACAGTGACCTAATCCACATTTTCCATCATTTTTTCATGCATTTTTTCATTTTAATAACTCACATGAATCATTCCTCATTTATTCAAGCTTACCTCTCCATACGTGTCCATTTCTCAACACATAAATCATGTGTTTCTTAAAAAAATTTCAACATAGCAACTTGAGTCCTTAATCAGATTGATTAAACCCTTTAATTAGCACATAATTTAGGATTTAATTTTTGAATTTTAATCCATTCTTCATAGGGTTCCAAAACAGCAACATTAGAACCCGTTTTCATCATTTCAATGTCAGTACACTTAATTCAAAATAGTTTTATAATTACTTAATTCGAAAAATTAATCATGAGTTTCTTAACCCAAATTTAGGGTATTAACACATATTTAATAATCCAAAATTCATTTGCTTGTATACAACAACTTCCATATGCATTTTGGATATCCTTTTTGCATCATTTTGGACGTCCACATATATGCCCCTACAAATCAGATTTAGGAAAATCATCTCAACCCACTTTGAACGTCCCACATGCTCTAAATCTAGGGTAATTTACCCTCTTAATCATCCCTAAATTATTTGGGCACATTAATATATCATTTTTAACACAAAAACATGAAAATCGGGTCATTTATGTAACCCTACTTCATATCCTTTCTAAAATTCATAAATTAAGCCCAAATCAACATATGTAATTCATTAAATCATGAATAATCATGCAATCATTATTAAACATTAAAACATCAATGTCACATAGGGTTTTAGAAAATTTCAGTTACGATTTTCAACCCGTAATCAAGGGGTATACTTACATGTATTGGATCAAACATTGAACTCCATTTTCCTAGCTTGGTTTCCCTTCTTTCTTCCCATTTTTCCTTCTCTTTTCCTCCTCCTTTCCTCCCTTTCATGCTGCTGGAATAAAGGGACGTGCACTGCTGGAATTAGGAGCTTTGCTCCTTAGAAAAATTTCTCTCTCCAACCTTTGACCCTATGGACGTGCACTCATGTGTATGCTGGATTTTCCAGCCTTGTGGGTCCCACTTGCCACATCATTTAGCAACTAATTAAATACATACTTATCCCCTTTAATTACATGGAAAAATATGGTCCATTTAAATTTGATAATTATCTTAAAAAAATCATCAAAAATCCATGCATTAAAGTCCATGTTGCTGCCCCCTGTTTGGATATCCACTTTAAGCAGGTTTTGCACATTTTTTCCATGCCATTTTACTTTAATTAATGGGTAATTAATCACCCTAGGTAATAGCCTACTTAGGGGTCCACTTAGCTAATTAAAAAAATCATAAAAATCACATTTCTAGCCATGAACGTCCACATCTCTAAAGCTGTCCATTTCATGTCCATGCATTCAACGTCCATATCAGCTACCCCTTTTTGCAATTTTTCCACAAATTTGCAACTTTAAGTAATGGACAGTTAATCACCCTAGCTAGGAGCTCATTTAGGGGTCAAATTAGCTATTAAAAAATCATAAAAAATCACAAAAGCAGCTTGACCGAGCATCACTCCATAGCTATATGTTGCTGTCCACTTGGTGGGGTCCACTTATCATTGACTTTTTGGCATTTTCTTGCCACAAAATCAACCCCAAATCATGTCCACACCTCACCCTAGCTGCCTAGGTCATTTAAATACACATTTTGCATTTTTAAAAATTAAAAAAAATCAAGTATATGGCCCCTTGATCATCCACATGTGTGGCCACCTTTTCAAGCTCCTTTGAGCTAATCCATTAGCCATTAAATCATGCCATTAATCACTTAATTTAGTCATGGATTTTGTCACTTTAATTAATTTATAATATCCATGTGTAACTATCACCTTTTAACACTTCATTTTTGCCATTAAAAATATAAATAATCACCTTACTTTAACATAAATACAACTTACTTTATGGTGCACAAAAGTCAAAGGTACACACCCCTTTTTCGTGCAACCATGATCCAATCATCATTAGCTTAATCCAAGCCTCTCATTGTATAGATCTCATAATTTTAACCGTTCATTTCAAATTTCGTCTTAATCTGACTTTTCTAGCTCAAGTTATGATCATTCGAAGTCATCCTTGGATTTTAATGGTGATGATCGATTTTCACCCTAATTTCATCAACATTTTCATAATCCATCATTTTCATGAGATTAAGCACGAAATTATGTGTAATCCGCCTTACCGGCGTTGAGTTATGAATTTTCTCACATTTACCACCTTTAATCCATAATTGTCAACATAATCTCCATTAGTTAATCCTTAATATATGAGGAAATTATCCTCAATATATTAACATTCCCTAATCCTCATTAAGCCTCTTAAATCATATTGACCCATATTGGCTTATATTCACCAATCGTAATTATTTGCCCTAATTGCAATAAATCATCAAAATTGCAATTGGAAATCATTCATAATTCTACTAAATCATACTTGATCCATATTTATATGCCAATTGCATATAGATAATCCTTACTTGGGTCCGGGTATCACACTATGGGTAGTAGATTGTAACTCTAGGGATTTCCAACAATTCAAACTCGTCCGCTTCAGTTTGCTTGTGCGGCAGGTGGTTCCAGACGCTGCAGAAGATCACCGAATCATAGGCACCAGAGGTGAAGAAGACAGAGTGGAAAGTGCCGAACTTGCGAGCGGTCTCGACGGACCAGGACATGAACTCATTAGAGATGATGCAGAGAGGTGGACGACCTTCTCGAGCGCAGAGTTCGAAGACGAGGCGATCAAAGGAAGGCTGAAGGGATTGGGTGGCGTGGATGAAGCGGAGGAAGAGATGGGGAGGGATGGAGTTGGTGTTTTCGGTGTGGGCAGGGAGGCCGTGTTGCAAGCTGTCGACTGGGAGGGAAGAGGAGCGGATGGTGAAGTGGTATTTTCATCATTGCACACGACCAGACGATGTGTGACAGACGTCGTTAGGGTGGAGGTTTAAATTGCAAATGACGAAACTTATCAGGGTCTAATATGCTAATACGCAAATGTCAAGGTCTAAAATGCTAATACGTAAACTTAGAGGGGGTATGGCGCAAATTCTCCGTTGTATATCAAAATTGCACATATTCCTCCTTCTTTACACGAATCAGTCAATCGTGAGTGTTTTATGCTTTGTAAAGTTAAATCAATCAAAATATGATTTAAAGTATCTTAAACACTCAAATTCTTCTCAATTAATAATCAAATTCATAATATAAATGTGACTCAACAAATATCCCAACACTTGAACCTTTGCTTGTCCTCAAGCAAATACGAAATAATCAAATCACAGAATTTCAAGGCTTGGCCTTCCAAGAACTTTGAGAAAAAATCAAATGTAAATGATCATCAAAACTAGTGAGGATGTTGAATAAAAGACCTTGAAACATAGCACTTTTCAAAATCTCAATCAAAAAATTCATTTTTATTAGATTAATATTGTACACCCTATTACCGTTTTTGCTTTCAATCACTAAGAGTTCAAAAACTCTCGCAATAAAAACTCCTAGTTATCAAATATCCTCCCTTTTTATCTAGTTATTCAATACACACATTCAATAATTCAAGTAATGGTAGTGTGAAATCCGGACACAAGTAAGGTTTATTTATATGCAATTGGCATATAAATATGAATCAAGTATAATTTAGTGGAACTATAAATGATTTCCAATTGCAATATTGACGATTTATTGCGATTAGGGCAAGTGATTATGAATGATCAATATAAGCCGCTATAGGTCAATGTGATTAAAGAGGCTTAATGAGGATTAGGGAATGTGATTATATTGAGGATAATTACCTCATATAGTATGGTTTAATTAATGGAGATTATGATGCTAATTATGCAGTTAGAGTAGAAAATGCTAGACAATGCGTAATTCGACGCCGGGAAGGCGGATTAAGATGAAAATTGAAAGGTAAGCACATAATTTTATGCTTAATCATATGAAAATTATGGATTATGAAAATATTGATGAAATTAAGGTGGAAAATTGGTCATCACAGTCAAAATTCAAAGATGGTTTCAAATGGGCATAAATTGAGCTAGAAAAGTCAGATTGAGACGAAATTTGAAATGGACGGTTAAAATTATGAGATCTATGCAATGAGAGGCTTGGAATAAACTAATGATGATAAAATAAAGTACTTAATTCCATGATTTAATGGTTAATGGATTAGCTCAAAGGAGCTTGAAAAGGTGGCCATACATGTGTACGATCAAGGGGCCATATACTTGATTTTTTTAATTTTTAAAAATGAAAAAATGTGTATTTAAATGACCTAGGAAGCTAGGGGGAGATGTACAATATATTTGGGTTGATTTTTATGCCAATAAAATGCAAAAAGTCCATTATAAGTGGACCCCACCATATGGACAGCAATGGAGCATGGGAGAGAGGTGCACGGTGAAGTAGCTTTTGGAATTTTTAATAATTTTTTAAATAGCTAAATTGACCCCTAATTAAGCTAGCTACCTAGTGTGATTAAATACACATTAATTAAAGTGAAAATTCGGTGGAAAATGGAAAAAAGTTGCTGCAAGTGGACCCCACCCAAGTGGACAGCTTTATTTAAAAGCTGGATATGGCTGTGGAAAACAATCCGAACAAAATATTAAATGATTAAGTATGTGGCTGAAAATTTTTGTGTAAACTATAGGGTAAATTTTCAAAAAATTACCCTCCATTTTGGGTCGAAATTGTAAAGGAAAAATTGAAAAATAAATGCCTATATAAGCAGGCAGTGTGGACGTCCCAGATTTCTGTTTGGGAGAAAAATAAAAAAAAAATGAAAGGTTCAGTGGCTGGAACGATCTAAGGGAAGAAAACATGAAGAAAAGAAAGGGATTTCAAGTTCTCAAAGGAGGTATTATCAATTAATCAAGTAAGTATATGTTAATTTTGATTTTATACTTCAAATCTGGAAGTTATATGATGTTGTTAACTAAAATATGAACGGAATAGTAAATGGATGAATTTTAGCATGAAAATTTTTGGAAAGAATAATTATGAGATTATTAATAAAATACCAAATTTTCAGCTTAAATTTATAATTAGGTTTCAAATTTAAAATCCGAGAAGATTAACCCAAACAGGGTAAAATGGGTGACACGATCAGCTGTAAAAAATGATTTTTAATAATTTTTATTCAAGGAATTTTTGGATTAAATATTTAAATAATATATAATAAATATTTATTATCACACAAAAAAAATAAAAATTAGATTTTTGATGGGTATAAATATACCCCATAATTCACGTGATTAGGGCTGACCGTGAACTCACAACGCTGTCCAGCATAGTGAAAATACCAAAATAAATATATAATGTTAATATTTCGTGATTAAATATTTATTACAGTTAATTCATATATTTATTGAGGTATGGTAAAAATTTTATATTAAAAATACCTTATTTGATATTAATTCAAGTTTTTGAGATTTCAGTACGCCTGATTTCAGCATATGTGGATAGTTGGAGAAAAAAATCAAAAAGAAATAAGAAACCTATGTATAAATGATCCACATTGATATATATATTAATAACCTAAATTTTTGTTAGGAAAATTTAGATTAATTACTGAAAATTCGGAATTATATAACTGCCTAAGGTTATGTCTCAAAAGACACGGGTGAAAATTTGGTTCCAAAGTTGCTGTTTTGGAAACCTATGATTAATGGATTTAAATACCATGAAAATACCCTAAATAAAGTGATAATTAAGGGATGATATCATGCTGAAATATGGATTATATTGCTGACTTAGAAATTTTATGAAATCCATTATGTATATGTTGCCAAATGGGCATATGAGAAGGAATAGATATGCAAGGGTGATGAATGACTTGTGAAATTTGGTTTTGTGCAAAAATGCATGAAAATATGATATATTTTGTGAATATATTGCTTTGTTAGAAAAATTTTCATAACACATATTATGTGTGTCTTCAAGAGAATTTAAGTGCAGGATATGAATGATGGAAAGGGGTAATGAGTTAATGTGATTTGCTAAAATGCAAAATGGATGGAAATATGTTGAAACATGTAAACAAGGTGTGGTTTTGATAATATTTGTTAATCTCAAAATTTGGGATTGATATATGAAGCTTAAACTCTTAAACATGTGCTTAAAGTAAGCATTAATGAAAGAAATGTGAAAAATGGATAAGTAAATGATAAATGAAGGATAATGAAACTTCATTGAGATAAATGAAAGATCATGATATGCTTGAAAACTATCCTAAGTAAGGATACTAAGAATGAAAAGAATAGATAATATGATGCACAAGTTGCGTCGTTATGTATAAACCTCCGACTTGTAAAACGAGTGGGTCATATAATCAATGAAAATATATGGGTTGGAAAACTAAATTATGTGCAAGCATACGAGATTATATGTATAAATGTAATGTTATTTTTATATAGGCAAGGAAAAGAATGAAAGGAAAAATGATTATGGCGATCTAAGGTAAGCAAGCAAACTTTCTAAAAATGTCATTTTCTTTCTATGTGATTGATATGATTGAATTGTCTATGTTTATGTTTTAACGAATGGGCAAGCACAAGCTTTGAATATGACGGCTTTAATGCAAAGCCATAAGTTTTGAAAAAATGATGACTTTAATGAAAAGTCTTAAGGTTTGCTTCATGGGAAGCAAGCGACACTTCTTAATATAAATAATTTATACTAAGTGTTGCCAAGGATGGGAATGCCTCAAGTTAATGGAATTGAGAATTTTGCTTATGAGTAAGCAAGTTCTCCATGCTAATGTTTTCTAAGGATTTCTTGTTAGATACCGATGGTTTTAAGAATTTTCTTTTAAGCAAGCAAGTTCTATATGCAAAGGCGACCCTTGAACCTGAACACACCTTGTTCATAAATATCAAATTCTGTCAACCCCTTTCTCTTCATTTTCTCAACATGTGTATGTAAGTCTGTGTCCTTTTACTGCGCAACCTTGATTTGTTCAAAAAGTGATGATTGTATGTGTAATTGTGACAGTCAGACTTGGACTCCTGGTGGACATACAATCAATTCCATTTGCTCTATCTCCTTAAGTAGCCCTTTCTCCTTAGTGATAAGATGTGCTAAGCTGACATTTCGGCTCAATGCATCAGCTACCACATTTGCCTTACCTGGATTGTATAAAATTTCCAAATCATAATCCTTCAATAGCTCGAGCCATCTCCTTTGTCTCATGTTCACCTCCTTCTGAGTGAAAATATATTTAAGGCTCTTATGATCAGTGTAAATCTGACATCTTGTACCATATAGGTAATGTCTCCATATTTTCAAGGCAAATACCACCGCTGCTAACTCTAAATCATGTGTGGGGTAGCTTACCTCATTGGGCTTTAACTGTTGTGACACATAAGCTATCACCTTACCCTTTTGCATCAAAATGCAAGCCAAACCTTTTCTCGATGCATCACTATAAACCACAAACCCTTCATTTCATTCGGGTAGGGTTAGAATGGGTGCTTCTACTAACCTTTGTTTCAACTCCTGAAAACTGTGCTCGCAATCCTCAGACCATACATACCTGACTCCCTTACAAGTTAACTTTATTAACGGGGCTGACAATTGTGAAAATCCTTCGACGAACCTTCTATAATAGTCGGCCAACCCAAGGAAGCTTCGAATTTCCATAATGGTCGTCGGCCTTGGCCATTTCAAAACCGTCTCAATCTTTTGAGGATCAACTTGAATACCCTTTTCAGATATTATATGTCCGAGAAATCCTATTTGTTTTAGCCAAAACTCATATTTCTTCAGTTTGGCATATAATTTCTCTTTCCTCAACCTTTCTAAAACCCTTCACAGATTGTCTTCATGTTCTTTCTCCATTTTAGAGTAGATCAGGACATCATCGATAAAAACAACCATAAATTGATCTAAATAGTCACGAAAAATCCTATTCATCATGTCCAAGAATACAGCAGGGGCATTAGTAAGTCTGAAAGGTATTACCAAAAATTCATAATGTCCATACCTGGTTCGGAATGTCGTTTTATGAATATCAATCGGACTTATTCTTAACTGATGGTACCCTGACTATAAATCAATCTTGGAGAAAGTCGTTGCTCCTTACAACAGATCAAACAGGTCATCAATCCTGAGCAATGGATATTTATTCTTTATTGTGACCTTATTCAGCTCTCGGTAGTCAATACATAACCTTAAGCTTCCGTCCTTCTTCCTCACAAACAGTACTGGAGCTCCCCAAGGGGACACACTTGGTCTAATGAAACCTTTGCCCAACAGCTCCTGTATTTGCGCCCTTAGTTCATTCATCTTAGCTGGTGTCATTCTATATGGGGTTTTAGAAATCGAAGTTGTACCCGACATTATATTAATGGTCATATCCATTTCCCTTTGTGGAGGCAACGTGGTTAACTCCTTTGAAAATACATCTGAAAATTCTCTAACCATCGGTATTTGATTAATTTCTACCTCCATGCCTTTGTCCACATTCACAGACACCAAGTAAGCTTGACACTTTTGTCGAATCATTCTGACAGCTTTCATAGGTGATATCAGTATACTTGAACTGTCAGGTTGCCTTAATTTTCCAATGGCAATCTCCGTTCCTGGAGTTGCTTCAAACTGCACTTTCTTAATCTTATAGTCTATGGTCGTTCCCCATTGGCTTAGCCAATCCATACCCAATATCACGTCGAACTCAGTCATGGGCAATAGGATTAAATCAGCTTCTAGAATCAATGATCCTATCCTAATTGGGCAGGCTTTGCATACTTGGCTAGTACTGGCTAACCTATAGACTGGAGATTCTACATGTATAACCTGGTTGGTCTTTTCTATCGGCAGTGCATGGGTGGTCACGTATTGGCATGCTATGAATGAATGGGTGGCACCAGAATCAAACAAAGCTACTGCCATATTCCCTAGAATATAAACCGTACCTGTGACCACCTTTTCTTCTGGTTCTTCAGATTCTGTTCGGGTCAGGGCATGCACATGCACCGGGTTCGTTGAAGTTCCCTGCTTGCTTATCGCTCCAGGTATCATAAGCTAAGCAGGTCTTCCACGTCCTTGAGATGACTGTGCCTTGTTTAGGCAGTTTGGGGCTATGTGACCCACTTGGTCACATATATAACACTTAACCACCTTTGCTTCTCTCGGCTTGCACTCCTTGGCAATGTGACCCGTCTGTTCACATTTGTAACACCGGTTCGAGCCTTTTAAACACTCGCTTGTCTGTCGCCTTTGACATTTCTTACACAGTGGTGAGCTTTTCCTCTTGAATTCCTTTTCCCTTTCTTACATTGCCTTTTCTAGCTTTCTCTTTTCCGGTTTTTGGTTCCATAGGACCCACACTGAATGCCCTCAAACCCAATCTTCATTCTTGGGTTCTCAAGGCTTCAATTTCCAAAGCCCTTGCTCTTTCAAGACTTGAAGCATAATCCTTAATCAGTAGAGGTGCAAGGCTTTCCCGCAGATATGGCCTCAACCCTTGTTCAAATCTTTGTGTCTTTATTTGTGGCACATTTGCGATCCAAGGGACATATCTGACCAGAGCATTAAACCTTATAGCGTACTCAGTGACCGTCACCCTCCCTTGATATAATTTCTCAAATTCTATCACCTTTTGACTCTGTAGTCCAACCGGAAGGTACTCTTTGTTAAATTCTTCCACAAATGTTTGCCAAGACACTTCTTCGGGTCGTGGCATTGTGATTAACATCGTCTCCCACCATTCATGTGCGTCCTGTACTAGCAAATGGGTGGCACATAATACTTTCTGACGGTCGTTGCATGGAGATATCATGAACAATTTCTTAATCTCCGTCAACCACTGCTCTGCTTGGACCAGGTCGGATTCTCCAGAAAATTTCGGGGGTTGCTGTGCTAGAAAGGCATTTATGGCTCTTCTATCAGCTTCCATCAGCCGATTTTCATCCCTTAGCGGTGCCGGTGTGGCAACGGGGTCCGCCATAGGAGCAGGTCCTTCTCTCTTTGCATTTCCCAACTGAGCTTGTTGGGTCCTTTCCCATAATCCCTGTATAATGTCGGTAGTCTGCGCTGCCCAATCCCTAGTGGCCAGTTGCATTGCTTTCTCCACCGTTGCAGCCACTCTTTCCTCCATGAGTCTATTCTGCCTCGACTCAGTTTCCTCTTCCATATTTCGTTCAGGGCTTACATCATTCCGCCTTTGTTGGTTCCTTTGATTCTGTGTCACTGGCCTTCCCCTTTTAGGTCGGCTAGATTCGCTAACTTCGTGTTGGCTTGGAACCTCTGTCTCTGCCTCTTTCCCTTTATTTTTTCTCAATCCTGCTCTTATTTCCACCATTGTTTTAATCTGAGTATATATCAGACACTTTTCATTTTCAATTAGCATTAAATCATTATATACACATTTCATTGATAATCATCATAAAATCATTGTATATGCATTTCAGTTTCATTCAATTTTAAATCATTGCATATGCATCTCATCATCACATGGTCACAATCATTCTATTCAATCATAACATTTCACACCATTCAGCTCATGCTCATTCATCCATACACATCTAAAACATTAGAAGTTCAGTATATCAACATATTCATTCACATACACCATATTCACAGTTAGTACATACAAAAGTAAGTCACACTTATGTACATGTTTAGCATAGCATACCCATTTCACACTTACGTACATGTCAGTTCACCATAGCAACCACACTCATATATACACAGCTGTTTAAAGAAAAGCAAAATAAATAAGTTCATCGTCCTCCTGGACCTCTCCCTCGACGTCTACGTCTACGTGGAACTTGTGAGGGTGCCTCTGTGATAGTGCTAGTGTCGGACCATGCCTGAACCTCATCATCATCCTCTACAAACTCCACTATTTCTTCTTCTACTTCCTCCTCTACTTCATCCTCTTCCTCCTCCTCCTCTTCCTCAAATGGTTCAAGGAATTCCATCGAGTCATCATCATCATTGACCTCGGCCAATCGAACAATTTCCCCTATGTTCTCCATTATATAGAGCATCACCTCATCAGGTTTAGGGGCAGCAGGTACTTCGATGACTCCCTCGGCACGACTCCTTTTTATATAAAGGGTCATGTCCACTTCCTGTTGATGGAGTCTCTCCCAAGATGCTCCGTAATGAAACTGGACACATCCATCAATAAATCTATACCATGGACCAGCATCGGGGGGTATAGGTTCCTGAGTCTTATCCCAAAAGTTCTGTAGGTCTTGTGGATCTACTCTGTCGGTGGGAACAGCGGGATCCCGGGGAATGCCAAGGTAGGTGCCTGCTAACACTCGTGCTTTAGGTTTATAACTGGAGGGCTCACCTAGATCTTGTGCATGTTGACTTGAGGAGTCATAGTAACTTCCCTTAGTGTGATCATGTGTGCGTATTGACGAAAATTCTGGGAGGTCTGTTGGAAACGGTGCATTGTCGAGTTGTGATTCCCACCACCTATTAATATTTTCATCTCTTCTTCGTCTCCTATCCTCTTCCTCTCTTTCTCTTCGTAACTCCTCCGCACTCATCATCCTCTTTCCTCTATCCGCCATCTGTGTAGACATAGCAATCAAATTGCATTGCAACAACAATTCATTATCATATGGCACGCGTTTCATCATGTTAGAAGCATACCAAATCAATCATCTAGTATGTATTTCACCATGTTATAGTCATATATGAGCCTCATATAATCATATCTAATTCATCACATAATCATGGTTAATCATGTATATTCATGTGTAATCATGCATATCTCTTCATATTCTATCAATTTCCTATACTTAGAAATTTTCGACACCTATTTACCAATCTATGCTCTAATACCAAGCTCTGTGGCGCCCCAAACCGAGCGTTACATCCTAGCCCTTACCTCGTGATCGTATTAATTGGTAAACGTGATTAGGATTGTTGCCCTGTCACACGGCGGGTGTTATCGGATATTTATCCTATTAATTATGATCATATAGAAGTTCATATGACAGTTCAAATCTTCATATTTTCAACTCATACCTAATTGAGTCATTTCAATCCAATCAACACATATACATAGCATGTTGTTCAAGCAACATTTCATCATTTGCCTAAATCATATGTCATTGCGTATATACAACATAATCATCAAACATAACTTAAAAACAGTTTACATCCATTTCACATGAGGTTTCCATATCATAAGAATGCTAAAAAAAATTTCCATTTATTCCTTAAGCCGACACTTGCTCCTTTGCCATAACCTGTCCTTCACCTGTCTTTGGGTTTGGAAAACAAAATTCTCAGTCGAAACTCAATAAGCAAGTTGTTTGCATTTTACAGGAAAATCATTTCAGGCAACATTTTGCATTAAAAATCATATTGGAAAGCAATCTATACCTTATCTAAAGGTATATCTTAAAAGCATAAAATTCTGTACCCATCACGGGTCCCATATGCATAATGCCATATGAAAACATGAACACATATACCATTTCTCTCTTAGGATGGAAGCTAGCTAGGCGACCATCCATCATGTTACCTCCCATTTCAGAGAGGGCGTCGCCGGCCTTAGGCCTGTTACAAGCGACTTGGCCACACCAAGGGAGGACAATTTGTCCGCTTATACCCTTCAAGTGGACCTAGTAACCTGTGCACATGAACTTTTGCATAAATCTATCTTTAACATGCTAGCATGATTTTTCAATCAGAAACATAGATTCACATCATTTTTCCATAGCATTTATCAAAGAGAAATTTCATAATATTGCATTTGAATTAAAATATCATTTCAACATCATTTTGCTAAGGGATGACCATCCTTAAACATATTAGAAACAATTTCCATAGTTTCAACAAACAAGTTAAAGCAAAAATTGCATTTATGGAAACAATTTAGAAAAGCAAAAATCCTTTAGAAAATTTGCTTACTTACCTGAATTCCTTAGCTTTCCGTTACAACTTTTTCTTTGCCTTTGCCTACATGAGATTAATATGATTTTTCATATATTTCTTTTTCTCATATTTTATTTAGTTTTACAACCCATTCCCTATACATACATCATTTATTTGACTTCATAAGTCATCATACACATATATAACTCATTTTGGACATATTAGCACATTTTATACATTTCTTCGGCTACCAAATAACATAACATGTATAACCCCATACATAGGGTATTCATTTCAATTACACAATATTCATTCAATAACCATCATACATAGGTTCATTAAACTCATTTTGCCATCTATCCATTTTTTTCCAAAACACACACGTGGGTGTTTCTTCTACGTACATATCATTGCCTTAGCTTCATAAATCAAGTCCAAAATTTTGGAATTGATATCATAAAATCTCAAACAGATATATAAACATGGAATTCATCTCATTTTCATGCATTTTTGCACAAAATCATTTTTTATAAATCATTCATCACCTATTCACCTTTATCCCTTCACATAAGCTCATTTAGCACATAAACATAATGCTTTTCATAAAATTTGCTAACTCAGAAATTTAATCAATTTTTAAGAGGTTTATTTACCCTTAATTACCACTGCATTCAAGGTATTTTTATAGGATTTAAATCCATTCACCATAGGTTTCGAAAAAAAGCAAGTTTGGAACCCGTTTTACGTGTCTTTTGACACATAACCCTATGGAGTCATATAATTCCGAAATTCCAGCAAATAAATCCATTTTTCCTAATCCGTATTTCGGGATTAAACACATATATAACATCCATTCATTATCATTTCTCAAAACAGCAAGTAGCCTACATGTTTTAAGTCCCATTTCACATCGGGTTGACGTTCTTTCTTAAAATCTATACAAATCAGTTTTAGGGTTTATTTTCCCAAATATTTTTGGGCATCCATAATAACTTAAACCTAGGGTATTTTACCCTACATAACATGCATAAAACATGCAATTCCATTTTCATAACATTTTTAGCATATAAACATAGGAATTAGGTCAAAATCATCACTTTGCATTCCATAACTTCAAAAATTCATCATTTAAGCATAACTCATCATATATTTTGCATGAATACATGATTCATACCCTAATCATATTATCAAACCAAAATAGAAACTTGTCTTGGAGATTTAAGGTTTACCAACTTGGATTTTCCACTTAATACACATGCAAAACCTCATTTTCATGAACTTAAACTAAAAACTTTATACATAAAACTTAATATCCATTCCATATTCATTCAAAAGCATGTTAAACTACCATTTTACATATCCTTTAAACATCCCTTCCATTTTCAAGTTTTGAGTATAAAAACTCAAGTTAAACAACTTAAAACCAAACACATACTTACTTGGTTTTGAGCTAAATCAAACCCTAATTGTTTAAGAAGTTTTCTTCTCAATTTCTCCTCCTTTTTTCCTTGATTTTCTTCCTCTTTTTTCTGGCCAAAAGGGACATGGGGAGCTGATTGTTTCTTGGGTGAAAAACCAGCTCTTGAAAATTTCCAAATCCCTTCTTAATTTATGTATTGTTGGATTTTTTTCTAGCTGTGGGCCCCACTATTTGGTGCATTTCCACACACTTAAATGATCCCTTATCTACCTTATGTGTTGGCACAATTATAGCCAAGTAAAATCAAGTTTTACAATTTTACAAAAATCAAAAATCTGCTCCAAAATCCAAGCAGTCCAAGTGTCCAGCTTTGCACGTCCATTGCTGCCCATTTTTGCATCCATTTTTCATTTTTTTTTCAACCCTAATTTAAGGGTAAATTGTAAACTTAATTACCCATTAATTTATATATTAATTTGGTGTAAATTAAATTAACAAAAACTGCAGCAACTTAACATATGAAATCACATTTTCCATCCCCATAAGCTGTCCACGTTTCAGCCGTATGTACCTGCCTTTTTCAATTTTTTTATTGCTGAAAATCTTCATTATTGCATGCACATATCATGTACTTGCATCCCAGCAACTTATATGCATATTTTAAAATTTAAAAACTCAAAAAAAATCAGCTTGGCAGCCCTTGGACGTCCCATGTTGCCACCTCCTCTATTCTAGGTGATTTGCTTTGTAGCTCCATCATGATATGTATTTAATAGCTGGATAATTCTCACATTTTTGTATTTCAAATAATTGCACAAAATACCCTAGAAATTGCCTGCAATTTCCACCTCAAGATCCATTAATTTCTAGCCATCATGCTTTGTACTCTAGCATTAATGGAAAGCTACTTTTGTGGAGCATTAGTCAACCATGCTCACCTTTTTCACTGCAGGTATTTTTCAACATTTCATGCTTAATCCAAACCATTCAAAATAAAAATCTCATAATTTCATTCAAACATTTCAAATTTCATCTCAATCCGAGTTTCCTAGCTCCCGTTATAGCCGTTTAAAGTTAACGGTTGAGATTGAAATATGATCAATAAATCATAACTCTCATTTCATGAAGAATTTTTATAACCCATTTATTCCATAATACCAAGCCCAATATTATTAATTTTCATTTCAATTTTCACTTGAATCCGCCTTACAGGCGTTGAGTTATGATTTTTTCAATGTTTTTCCATTAAACTTGTCAATTATCATATAAATTCCCATAATTCACATTAAATAATTGAAAATGATTTTTCATGATATATTTGCATATCTAAATCAACATCAATATGCTCTAATCTCATTGTCTCATTTTAACTCAAAATGCTTAATCACATCATTATTGCTAATCCATGACCCTAATTGCAAAAATTAGCAAAATCATACAAAGTCTTCATAATTCAATAATTCACATATAAATATCATATACATGATTAATGCATACAAATGGGTCCTACATGGGTTAGGATTTCACAATCCTCCCCCCCCTTATAACAGGTTTCGTCCTGAAACCGTCTATTCTTACTTTCATTCCACTTCTTCATTTAGCTTCCAAGTGGCTTCATTTTCGGAATATCGGTTCCATTGCACCTTCACGTACTCAATTTCCCGATTCCGAAACTTTTGTACCTTGTGATCCAAGATCCTCACTGGTCTTTCTTCATAGTTTAGATAATCTTAAATCGACAAATTTTCAGCCATTAATACATGTGTTGGGTCTGGAACATATTTCCTAAGCATCGATATATGAAACACATTGTGAATTAAAGCTAGCGCTGGGGGTAAGGCTACCCAATATGCTAGTTTCCCAACCTTTTCCAAAACTTCAAATGGTCCAATATACCTGGGATTCAATTTTCCCCTTTTCCCAAACCTTGTAATGCCCTTGAATGGCGTGACCTTTATGAACACGTGCTGGCCAACTTGGATATTCAGATCCCTTCTTTTACAATTTGTGTAACTTTTTTGCCGACTCTAGGCTGTGAGTATACATTGGTGAATAGTTTTCACCTTGTCTGCCATTCGTCGAGATAAGTCTGGGGATAATCGTTTCTCTCAAACTTCATCCCAGTTCAACGGCGTTCGACACCGTCGACCATACAACGCCTCAAATGGAGACATTTGAATGCTAGCTTGATATCTATTGTTATATGCAAATTTCGCAATTGAGATATACTCATCCCATGATCCTCCAAACTCTAAGGTACACATACGGAGTATATCTTCAATGACTTGGTTCACCCGCTCCGTTTGTCCATCAGTTTGACGATGAAAAGCTATATTGAACTTGGGTTGGGTGCCTAAGGTTTCGTGCAAGCTTTTCCAAAACCTTGATGTAAACGTCGCATCTCGATCTGTCGCGCCCCAAACCGAGACGTCACTTCCTTACCTCAAGATCATATTGATTGGTAAATGTAAATCAGGATTTTTGCCCTGATCATGCGGTGGGTTCTTAATTTGATTTTGTCCAAATTTTTTTCGATTTGTTCCTTTATCCATCCTCATTTCTTATTCTTTATATCATACTTCATTCGTCTTGTAAACAATGATACACTTATAATTTCATTACACAGAGCATTTTAACAGACTACATGGTTCCCTTACATACTTATTAATAACATATCCCCCGACAGTTGACATCAATTATATACATCATTGATAAAATCTTCATCTCACTTTCTTACATCCCTGATTTGCACAACCTGGTCAAACTATAATCATATAACGTTCATTCATAATTGAATACTAAACACATTCACTTGTACATATACATTATCATATCTTTAAAAATTCCAAACATATCATTTAGTACATATAACAAATCATTTAGCACACACATGAATACTATATCATACCTTTTTTTTCAATTATATCATGTTCTCTACCTCTTGAGCTCCCCTATATCTGTCTAAGGTTTGGAAAAATAAAACGTGAGTGATGAACTCATTAAGCAAGCATTTTGCATTTTCATATAAATGCAATTCTCTCTATTTGATAGAGGACTCTTATCAAGAATCAACTATCAACAGGAAGAAATCTTTCATGAAAACCTGTCATAAAACTTTACATTTAAATCCTTCATAAACCTATCATTTAAATCATACATGACAACCATTCATATAAATCATTCTTGAAAATTATTTCTGTCAATCAATCATATAACCTTTTTACAAGAGGACACATGTATGTCCTAATTTATTTTCATATAAACCTATTTTCACGAAGAAAATCTTATGTTCTAAATCATTTGCATATAAGCCATATTATATAAAGACAATTATATATCCTGAACAATTTCTTATAACTCTTTTTCAATACAACGCATATGCATATGTAAAAAGTGTCCTGAAATAGATATGTAAACATTGTTTTCTGTGGACATTGTTATGTCCTAAAATATCATTGAATAAACATTAATTTCTGTGGACATCATCATGTCCAAAAAATATCCTCATATCCCCGTTTCAGGGTTTCTAAAACAAATGATATGCATATACGTTTCTAACCCTCTGTTAGGTAACACTTACCAAGTGATCATCTCTCCATAGGAAAGAAACCCTTCATGTGACTACACCGCTAGCTAGGCGGTTGTCCATGATCCTGCTCCCATTTTAGGGAGGGCGCCGCCGACCTCCTGCCTTCCCTTAGCGACTTGACCACAGGTAGAGGTTGGCCTCGGTGGCCTAGTACGTAGTTCCTATGCGCACTCGTTTGTATTCGCATCGTTATGCTATCATGATTTCATAAAATCAACAAAATCTTAAATCCATGAAATTTTCCAAATAAACACTGAATATCATAAATCCATTACAGTCCTCAGACTGAGTCCATCTCAATTAGAGAATTGGACATAATTATTTTTCCAAAATAAAACATTTTCATAAACTATTTTCAAATAGTAATGTTAGAATGACCACCCTTAAAGAATTTTAGAAACACATTAGTAAATCACTTTTACAAAATATTTATAACACCTGAGAAAACATCATTTTTAAGAATATTTCTTGTTTATTGATAAACTGTTTTAGAATCATTTTGTAAATATTTTCATTCCCTTTTTCTGGGCTTTTTTATGAACAAAGGATAGGCAAACACATCTGGTTCCATTTTATTGGCATTATATGCCTTATCCACATACCATCCTTACCATATTGATATAGAGAAGTGTTCGCACTATGTTTTAAACAAAATAGCCATCAAATTGTTTTATAACATCGAGTATTGAGTGGGTCATTCTTAAAACTCTTTTAGAAAGAAACACACGAGTCCAAGACATTTTTCCAAAGTATTTCAGTTTTTCAAGAGACTGAAAGTATTTTGATAATGTATTTCAAAACATCTATATAAATCATTCTAAAAAATTTATAAGTCATTCAAATGCCCTATTTATTTACAAATATCATGTGGCGCCCCAAACCGAGCGTCACATCCTAGCCCTTACCTCAAGATCAGATTGATTGGTAAACGTGATCAGGATTGTTGCCCTGTCACACGGAGGGATTTATCGGATATTTATCCTATTAAATATGGTCATGTAACTGTTCATATAACACCTCATGTTCTCACAATTTCATATTCATACATTTTTAAGTCATTTCAATCCATTCATTACATACAAACATGCTATTCAGCGACATTTCATCTTTTACCTAAATTAGATGTCACTGCATGTACATATCACAGTCATTCGTATAAAACATTCAAGTAGTTCACAACTATTCATTATAAAGCACGGCATGTAATTTTACAATCATTCCACATCAACTTCATAACATAAGTTCCATAAATGTTTCCATGAACTCCTTGAGCCGGTGCTAGCTCCTTCGCCGTGTCCTGTCCATCACCTGTCTTTGGGTTTGGAAAACAAAATCGTGAGTCGAAACTCAATAAGCAAGCTATTTGCATTTTTCAGGCAAATCATTTCAGGCAACATTTTTCATTTAAAATCAACTTGGAAAGCATTCTTATACCTTATTCAAAGGTATATCTTGAAAACATGAAATCCTGTACCCATCACGGGTCTCATGTGCATAATGCCATATGAAAAACATGAATATGAACATCATATCTCCCTTAGGATGGAAGCTAGCTAGGCGACTATCCGTCACGTTAACTCCCATTTCAGAGAGGGCGCCGCCGGCCATCGGCCTATTACAAGCGACTTGGTCACACCAAGGGGGGACAATTGGTCCGCTTACACCCTTCAAGTGGACCTAGTATCCTGTGCATATGAACTTTTCATAAATCCATCTTTGACATGCTAGCATGATTTTCAACCATAAACATCAATCCACATCATTTTCCATAGCATTTATAAAAGAAACATTTCATAATCATTGCTTTTGAAATAAAACATCATTTCAACATTATTTTGCTAAGGGATGGCCATCCTTAAACCCATTAGAAACAATTTCATAATTTCATCAAACAAGTTAGAATACAAATTGCATTTATGGAAACAATTTAGAAAAGCAAAAATCCTTTAGAAAATTTGCTTGCTTACCTGAAGTCCTTAGCTTTCCGTTACACTTTCTCTTTGCCTTTGCCTACATGAAAAATAATATGATTCTTCATATATTTCTTTTTCTTCATATTTTCTTTAGTTTTCCAACCCATTCCATACACATGTATCATTTATTTGACTTCATAAGTCATCATACACATATATGGCTTATTTTGCACCCATTAGCGTAATTTACACACATTCGGCTATTATACAACATAGCATATACATATAACCCTAAAATCAGGGTATTCATTTCAATATCAAAAAATTCATTCCATAAACATCATTCATAGCTTCATTAAGCTTACTTTGCCATTTTTCCCATTTTTTCCAAAACACACATATGGGTGTTTCTTTTACGTACATAGCATTGCCTTAGCTTCATAAATCAAGTCCAAAATTTTGGATTAAATACCATACAATCTCAAACAGATTCATATACATGGGATTCATCTCATTTTTATGCATTTTTTATAAAATCATTTTTCATAAGTCATTCATCACCCGTTTACTGTTATCCCTTCACATAAGCTCATTTAGCACTTAAACACAATGCATTTCATAAAATTTTCTAACTCAAAAATTTAATCCATTTTTCAGCGGGTTAATTACCCTTAATTAACACTGCATTCAAGGTATTTTTACGGGATTTAAATCCATTCACCCATAGGTTTCCAAAACAACAACTTTGGAACCCGTTTTTCACCTGTTTTACGCATCTTTCGACACTTAACCCTATGCAGTCATATAATTCCGAATTTCCAGCAATAAAATCTATTTTTCCTCATCCTTATTTAAGTATTTAACACATAATTAACATCCATGCATTATCATTTCTCAAAACAGCAAGTTACCCTCACGTTTTGAGACCCGTTTCACGTCGGTTTGACGTTCTTTCATAAAAATCAGATTTAGGGTTTATTTCTCCCAAATCTTTTGGGCATCCATCATACCTTAAACCTAGGGTATTTTACCCTACATAAAATGCCTAAAACATGCAAGTCCATTTCCATAACATTTTTAACCCAAAAATTAAGAAATTAGGTCAAAATCCATGCTTTGCATTCCATAACTTCAAAATTTCATCATTTAAGCATAAACCCTCATATTTTTTGCACGAATACATGATTCATAGCTTAATCAAATCATTAAATCAAAACAGAAACTTGTCTTGGAGATTTAGGATTTAACATCTTGGATTTTTCATTTCATATGCATGCATAACTCCATTTCCATCAACTTTAACTTAAAAATTCATGCTTAAAACTTAATACCCATTCCATATTCATGCAAAGGCATGTTAAAACATAATTTTACAGATTATTTAAGCATGCTTTTCATTTCCAAGTTGTGAGTTTAAAAACTCAAGTTAAACAACCCAAAATCATCATATACTTACTTGGATTTGTAGAAAATCAAATCTTAGAAACTTGAAGTGATTTCTTCTTCAAGTTCTCCTTCTTTTTCCCTTTATTTCCTTCTTGTTTTTTCTGGCTAGGTGGGACGTGAGAACTGGTTCCCTTGGACGTTGGCAACACTTAGAAATTTTTTCCCAAAAATCATCTCAACTCAACGTGCAAAGGGCTTATATATTGCTGGATTTTTCCCAATTGTGGGACCCACTTGTGCTGCAATTCCACATCCATAAATGCATATCTATCTACCATATGAGGTGGGTGAATTTGGGCCATGTAAATTTCACTTTTACTTTTTACAAAAATCACAAAAATCTGCATCTCAATCCACGTCCAAGCTGTCCATACTTTGCACATCACCTTGTGGCTGGATTTTCCAGCAATTTTGCATTTTTTTAAAATTACCAAAGCGTGTGTAATTTATGCTCCTAATCACCCTTTAATTCCTCCATAAATTTGGTGTTAAGAAAAATTAATAAAATGGCTAAAACTGCCACTTTTCTGCACACTATTCCACCCACTATGCTCCTTTCCCATTTTTTTTTATTGCTGAAACCTTGCATAATTTCATCCAAATTCATGTACTTTCATCTAAAAAACAAGTGGCATTTTTTAAAAATTAAAAAAAATCAATTTGTACAGCCCAAACAGCCTTGGACGTCCATGCCTTGCCACCTTAGCTATGCTCCCATAGCTTCATCATTCCATGAATTGATTGAATGGATAATTTCCATATTTGTATTTTTTCAATAATTACATAAAATACCCAAGGAATGGCCTGAAATTTTCCACCTCAAATTCCCTTTGCATCAAGCATTTATGTATGGTACTCTAGCATTAATGCTTGGTACTTTTGTGGAGCATAAGTCAAACATGCCCACCTTTTTCAATGCAGGCATTTTACCAATATTTCATGCACAATCCAATCCATTCAAAATAAACATCTCACCATTTCATTCAACCGTTTCAAATTTCAACTAAATTCGAGTTTTCTAGCTCCCAATATAGCCGTTTAAAGTTAACGGTTGAAATGAACATATGCTTAAAAATTCATAATTCTCATTTCATCAATAATTTTCATAATATTTTCATTCCATAATACCAAGCCTAATATTAACAATTTTCATTTCAAATTTCACTTGAATCCGCCTTTTAGGAGTTGAGTTATGAATTTTTCAATATTTTCCATCACACTTGTCAATTTCCATATTAATTTCCATAATTCATTTTAAATAATGGAAAATGATTTTTCATGACATATTTGCACATTTAAATCACAAATAATTCATTCTAAACCCATTGTCTCATTTAGGCTCAAAACACTTAATCATATCATTAATGCTAACCCATAACCCTAATTGTCATAATTAGCAAAAATCATAAAATGCCTTCATAATTCCATAATTCATGAATAATTATCATATACATGTTTAATGCATACATATAGGTCCTACATGGGTTAGGGTTTCACATATCATTATATGAAAAATCGTATAATTTTTCTCAAAACCCTTTAGGAATAGAATTCCCAATGTCTGTTTCTAATATCATCTTAAAAAAGAATTAAAAATTCTTAAATCTTAAATGCCTCTGAAATAACATTTCTAGGAATTTACTTGACCAAAAACCATCTTCAAACATATCATTAATACGAAGTAAAATCATACTGTCAAAACTTGGGCATGCTTAAAATGAAACAATGCTAAAGATTTACATTAAAGTCATATTTTCAAGAATGGAATTCGCTTCCTCTGTAAGCAAAACTTAAAATCATCAATACATGTATTTGAAACAAAATCAATATTCATGAAGGTTGGATTACTTACCTTATAAGCAACCCTAAAACATCTTAATAATACATGTTCAAATCATTTCAACATTTAATAACAAAATAACATTTAAAAATGCTATGTAAAGCATCATTATAAAGCATTTCTAAACATTTCGACTTCCCAATTGAAATCCATATTTTCAAAAGGTTGCTTGCTTACCTGAGTCGATCCTTTGTGCTTTCCATCCCTCTCTTTCTCCTTCAATTCACATATACGTGTCACATGGTTTAATCCCATATGGCCCGTAACACGCGAACTTTAAATCATTCTTTCCTTGTCATTAGCACTTGTATTTCCCTATAATCACATATCCATACAAATTTAATACATGGTTTATTTCTTTTCTTCTATACATATATTTTGTATAGGAATTTCTTGAAATTACTCAAAATATCCTTTCATATCCTATATCATACAAGTTTCTATCAAAACTTTATTTAAATGATAATTCACATTTCTTATTTAGCTATATATACTCTTTTTAATAACAATTAATATTCACTTTCCTCAGTAGTGTCATATTACATACCTACCTATATCGGTATAGCAATTGCTCATTTATTTTATTAAATACCCACGTCTAAGGTATTTATTCACTTAAATTTTCAAGAGACTTGCTTATATTCAACTTTTTGAATTTACATTTATCTTTTTAACAACCACACACGTATACAACTTCGTGGTTAATTATTGCTTCATTTAATCCTCATGTTTCGAGTTCTAGACTTATGAAATTATTCAAATAGCTTGTTTAAAATCTTTAACAAGCTAAGCTCACTTTAAATTTTCGAAAGGTAATCCATTTCAATTTATCCACATATACATTCATATTTGTCATATATTACTCATATCCTTTCATTTCTTTGTATGTACATATATAAGAATTATCAATCAACAATTCTTATATCAACTTAAGGGTTTATATGGAATCTATAGCAAGCTAAATTCCATCAAAATTTCTGAAACTTATCCCTTTTTACAAAACAGCCCCATATGCTCTCATATTTCCAATATTTCATTTATGAAATTTGCACCTTAACTATACATACATGAGGTGCTATCCATTAACCATTCTTATAACCATTTGTAGGGCTTGTTTATGATTTATAATACCCTAAATTAACATAAAATTTCTGAAACTTTAATTATAACAGAAATTTAAACCAATTCATAATTTAAGCATCCACTTGAAGGTACACCCATGTATGACATATTTTAAATTCATTGACCCCTAATGCTTGTAATTCATCATATAACAACTGAATTAAATTAAAATACACAGAAATTCCTTCCTTCCATAACCAGTTTGCACGTCCCCATTAAGCAAAAATTCCATGATTCTCTTATGCAGTTTGGACGTCTCATTTACATGGCATTATTATTATTATTATTATTATTATTATTATTATTATTATTTATTTATATATCATGCTGCTGGACTTGATTTCAAGCAGGAATTAAATGACATAAAAATTTTAATACCATATATCTGTTGGACGTAAGTTTGGGCAAGAAATAATTAAACATTTTTTTTATATCATGCTGCTGAACGTTACTGGAGCATGACATAAAATAAAATTTTCATACCATATACCTGCTGGACGTGATTTTGGACAGAAATAAATGATATAATTTTTTATTTATTTATCATTGCTGCTGAACGTAAATATGGGCAGGAAAATCAATATGAATTTTTTTTATATATCTTATATGCTGCACGTAACTTAGGTGAGGGATGAATAAAAATTTCAGCAACATGTCTAGAGTTTTGGACGTCTAATTAAAATGGCTAAATATTTTTTTCTTCCATGAATTTCTGAACGTAAATGGAGCATGGAATTAATAGCATAAAAAAATATTTATGGCAACAGGTTGTACGTGAATTTGAGCAGGGAATAAAAATGGAGGAGCTTAGCAGCATACCTACAATGGAACGTCCTTTGCTGCCTCTTCATGCATCATGCAATTTTTTTCTTCTCCCAGCCCGTTAATCATTTTTCATTACTGCCCCATAATCTCTTTATAAGGAAGCTAAGCCTGCCCCTTTTTCAACCACCAAACTCATCCATTTCATGTGTTGTAATAATTTTGACCATCCATTCCTCTCCATTTTTATCATCAAATCTGGACCATCCATTCCATTACTTATTGCCCAAGTTTTCCATGCCCCTATGCCTACCTAGTTGTCCTAATTTTCCACCCTATTTTGCTGGAAAATATTTTATATAAATATTTAATAGCTGCTGTAATTAATGGACGTTAATTTGCTACTGAAAAAAAATAATTTTATAATTATGTAATTGCTGTTGCCAATGGTCGTTCATGTTATCCAATACATTTAAGTGTTGCTGAAATAAAATGGACATCCACTTAGCTTCAGGTTTTGGCATTTTATGCCATAGAATTTCATGTTAATTTATGGCCATTTATTTACCCTAATTTGCATAGGTAATTTAATTATATATTTATCATTAAAAAAATTAAAATATAATGCATATCACCATGGCATAGAAAGTGCGTGACTTTTGATAACCTATCCACGATTACCCATATAGAATCATTTCCTGCTTGGGTTATAGGTAATCTTTCAATAAAGTCCATTGTGATATCGTACCACTTCCATTCAGGAATTTCTAAGGACTGTAGCTTACCGGTATTTTCTGGTGATCCGCCTTCACCTATTGGCAAGTTAAACACTTAGCTACATATTCAGCGATCTCTCTTTTCATATTATTCCACCAATATGCTTTCTTGAGATCCTGATACATCTTAGTACTCCCTGGGTGAATAGAAAAAGGCAAAAAATGTGCCTCTTTAAGGATCTATTCTTTCAATTCAGCTATGTTAGGTATGCCAAGGCGGCCCTTGAACCTGAACACACCTTGTTCATCAATATCAAATTCTGTCAACCCCTTTCTCTTCATTTTCTCAACATGTATATGTAGGTCTGTGTCCTTTTGTTGCGCAACCTTGATCTGTTCAAAAGGTGATGATTGTATGTGTAATTGTGATAGTAGGACTTGGACTCCTGGTGGACATACAATCAATTCCATTTACTCTATCTCGTTAAGCAGCCCTTTCTCCTTAGTGATAAGATGCGGTAAGCTGACATTTCGGCTCAATGCATCAGCTACCACATTTGCCTTACCTGGATGGTATAAAATTTCCAAATCATAATCCTTCAATAGCTCGAGCCATCTCCTTTGTCTCATGTTCACCTCTTTCTGAGTGAAAATATATTTAAGGCTCTTATGATCAATGTAAATCTCACATATTGTACCAAACAGGTAATGTCTCCATATTTTCAAGGCAAATACCACCGCTGCTAACTCTAAATCATGCATGGGGTAGCTTACCTCATTGGGCTTTAACTGTCGTGACGCATAAGCTATCACCTTACCCTTTTGCATCAAAACGAAACCCAAACATTTTCTCGATGCATCACTATAAACGACAAACCCTTCATTCATTCCGGTAGGGTTAGAATGGGTGCTTCTACTAACCGTTGTTTCAACTCCTGAAAACTGCGCTCGCAATCCTCAGACCATACATACCTGACTCCCTTACGCGTTAACTTTGTTAAAGGGGCTGATAATTGTGAAAACCCTTCGACGAACCTTCTGTAATAGCCGGCCAACCCTAGGAAGCTTCGAATTTCCGTAATGGTCGTCGGCCTTGGCCATTTCAAAACCACCTCAATCTTTTGAGGATCAACTTGAATACCCTTTTCAAATATTATATGTCCGAGAAATCCTATTTGTTTCAGCCAAAACTCACATTTCTTCAGTTTGGCATATAATTTCTCTTTCCTCAACCTTTCTAAAACCCTTCGCAGATGGTCTTCATGTTTTTTCTCCATTTTAGAGTAGATCAGGACATCATCAATAAAAACAACCACAAATTGATCCAAATAGTCCCGAAAAACCCTATTCATCATGTCCATGAATACAGTAGGGGCATTAGTAAGTCCGAAAGGCATTACCAGAAATTCTTAATGTCCATACCTGGTTCGGAATGTCGTTTTATGAATGTCAGTCAGACTTATTCTTAACTAATGGTACCCTGACTGTAAATCAATCTTGGAGAAAATTGTTGCTCCTTGCAACTAATCAAACAGGTCATCAATCCTGGGCAATGGATATTTATTCTTTATTATAACCTTATTCAGCTCTCGGTAGTCAATACATAACCTTAAGCTTCCATCCTTCTTCCTCACAAACAGTACTGGAGCTCCCCAAGGGGACACACTTGGTCTAATGAAACCTTTGTCTAACAGCTCCTGTATTTGCGCCCTTAGTTCATTCATCTCAGCTGGTGCCATTCTATATGGGGTTTTAGAAATCGGAGTTGTACCCGACATTATATCAATGGTCATATCCATTTCCCTTTGTGGAGGCAACGTGGTTAACTCCTTTGGAAATACATCTGGAAATTCTCTAACCACCGGTATTTGATTAATTTCTACCTCCATGCCTTTGCCCACATTCACAGACACCAAGTAAGCTTGACACTTTTGTCGAATCATTCTGACAGCTTTCACAGATGATATCAGTATACCTTAATTTTCCAATGGCAATCTCCCTTCCTGGAGTTGCTTCAAACTGCACTTTCTTATTCTTATAGTCTATGGTCGCTCCCCATTGGCTTAGCCAATCCATACCCAATATCACGTCGAACTTAGTCATGGGCAATAGGATCAAATCAGCTTCTAGAATCAATGATCCTATCCTAATTGGGCAGGCTTTGCATACTTGGCTAGTACTGGCTAACATATAGACTGGAGATTTTACATGTATAACTTAGTTGGTCTCTTCTATCAGCAGTGCATGGGTGGTCACGTATTAACATGCTATGAATGAATGGGTGGCACCAGAATCAAACAAAGCTACTGCCATATTTCCTAGAATATAAACCATACATGTGACCACCTTTTCTTCTTGTTCTTGAGATTCTGTCCGGGTCAGGGCATGCACATGCATCGGGTTCATTGAAGTTCCCTACTTGCTTGTCACTCCAGGTATCCTAAGCTGAGCAGGTCTTCCACGTCCTTGAGATGACTGCGCCTTGTTTGGGCAGTTTGGGGCTATGTGACCCCCTTGGTGACATATATAATTTAACCACCTTTACTTCTCCCGGCCTGCACTCCTTGGCAATGTGACCCGTCTGTCTACATTTGTAACACTAGTTCGAGCCTTTTAAACACTCGCCTGTTTGTCGCCTTTGACATTTCTTACACAGTGGCGAGCTTTTTCTCTTTTGAATTCCTTTTTCCTTTCTTACACTGCCTTTTCTAGCTTTATCTTTTTCAGTTTCTGGTTTCTTAGAACCCACACTGAACGCCCTCGAACCCAATCTTAGTTCTTGGGTTATCAAGGCTTCAATTTCCAAAGCCCTTGCTCTTTCAAAACTTGAAGCGTAATCCTTAATCAGTAGAGGTGGAAGGCTTTCTCGCAGATATGGCCTCAACCCTTGTTGAAATCTCTGTGCCTTATTTTGTGGCACATTAGCGATCCAAGGGACATATCTGACCACAGCATTAAACCTTGTAGCGTGCTCAGTGACCGTCATTCTCCCTTGATATAATTTCTCAAATTTGATCACCTTTTGACTCTGTAGTCCAACCAGAAGGTACTCTTTGTTAAATTCTTCCACAAATGTTAGCCAAGACACTTCTTCGGGTCGTGGCATTGTGATTAACATCATCTCCTACCATTCATGTGCGTCCTTTACTAGCAAATGGGTGGCACATAGTACTTTCTTGCGGTCATTGCACGGAGATATCCTGAACAATTTCTTAATCTCTGTCAACCACTGCTCTACTTGGACTGGGTCGGGTTCTCCAGAAAATTTCAGGAGTTGCTGTGCTAGAAAAGCATTTATGGCTCTTCTATCAGCTTCCATCAGCTGATTTTTATCCCTTAGCGGTGCTAGCGTGGCAACGGGGTCCACCATAAGAGCAGGTCCTTCTCTCTTTGCATTTCCCAACTGAGCTTGTTGGGTCCTTTCCCATAATCCCTGTATAATGTCGGCAGTCTATGCTGCCCAATCTCTAGTGGCCTGCTGCATTGCTTTCTCCACAGCTGCAGCCACTCTTTCCTCTATGAGTCTATTCTGCCTCGACTCAGTTTCCTCTTCCATATTCTGTTCAGGGCTTACATCATTCTGCCTTTGTTGGTTCTTTTGATTCTATGTCACTGGCCTTCCCCTTTTAGGTCGGCTAAATTTGCCAACTTCGTGTTGGCTTGGAACCTCTATCTCTGCCTCTCTCCCTTTATTTTTTCTCAATCCTGCTCTTGTTTCCACCATTGTTTTAATTTGAGTATATAACAGACACTTTTCCTTTTCAATTAGCATTAAATTATTATATACACATTTCATTGATAATCATCATAAAATCATTGTATATGCATTTCAGTTTCATTCAATTTTAAATCATTGCATATGCATCTCATCGTCACATCGTCACAATCATTTTATTCAATCATAACATATCACACCATTCAGCTCATGCTCATTCATCCATACACATCTAAAACATTAGAAGTTCAGTATATCGACATATTCATTCACATACACCATATTCACAGTTAGCACATACAAAAGTAAGTCACACTTATGTACATGTTCAGCATAGCATACCCATTTCACACTTACATACATGTCAGTTCACCATAGCAACCATAGTGTCATCCAACCATAATTATACATACACCACATGATCATCAACCACACTCATATATACACAGCTGTTTAAAGAAAAGCAAAACAAATAAATTCACCGTCCTCCTGGACCTCTCCCTCGACGTCTACGTCTATGTGGAACTTGTGAGGGTGCCTCTATGATAGTGCTAGTGTCGGACCTGTTGGAAACAATAGTTAAAACAAAACAAAATTGACCAAAGCATAAGTTTTGATGATTAACAAAGTCAAATTTGAGTATAAATGATTACTAATGAATGTGTTGAATGTCTCAAGGAATGAAATTAGCCAAGTCAATTTCCAAGTCGACTCAGACTTCGACTTAGGGTGAAGTCGATCCCGAAGTCGACTCCACATTCGACTTCAAATGGAACCTGAAGGACAGATTTGAATTTGGAAGGTAAACAGCTGAAGTCGCAGGCCAAATCGACTCCACATGCGACTTGAAAGCCAAGTCGCAGACGAAGTCGACTCCAGTATCGACTTGAAGATGCACAGTTCCTTCCAGCGTTGATTTTGGGACAGAACATACCGAAGTCGCAGTCGAAGTCGACTCTGGCTTGCGACTTGGGCGAAGTCGCAGACGAAGTCGACCCCAAGATCGACTTGAGGTTCTCAAAGTTCAAGACGCAGGTTCAAGCTCATTTCAAGATGAAGACAACTCAAGATATGAAGACTAATACAAAATTAAAGCAAGCAAGGTGCATGAATCAAAGACAAATTAACCATACAAGTTTTCAAGCTCTTCAAGATTCACAAGGTTTACAAAATGTGAAGCCAGTCCAGAATGAAAATAATTGAAGGAAAGAAGCTAAGCAAACAAGAGGTGAATCAATAAGGATCAAACTGTTTTGGCACAAAAACTGGTCAAGTCGCATCCCAAGTCGACTCGAAGATCGACTTGAGGCCAAGTCTGAAACCAAGTCGACCCAGAACTCAGACTTGGAAACTAAAGAGCTGCCGAAGTCGCACACGAAGTCGACTCCAGCATGCGACTTGGGCGAAGTCGCAGACGAAGTCGACTCCACCTGCGACTTGGGAAAGTAACGTTCGAATTTTCGAACGTTGGAACATTTATTGCGCGCCAACCACTTGTATAACGTTCAAATTCTTCCCTCTTCTATAAATAGACACTCAAGCAAACGTGAATATACATAAGAAAGAGTCTAAAGAGAGGAAAGAAGTGCAAGAAAGAGTTCTTATTTGCTTTTCTCTAAATTTGAGTGATCTATACACTTTCAAAGGAAGAACAAGCTTCAAAATTGCAAGTTGCTTCAACGAAACACAACAGGTTGCTTCTACAGATTCTTCCTCAAGATGAAACTTGTCTACACAACTCAGTAAAGTGTAGATCTTCCTTATTTTCACATTATTGTTTGTTTTTGGTGCTTGGTTTGAGTTTGGTGTATCAAACCAAGACGTTGCAAGTAGAGTTGTGATTGGAGTGTAACCCATCATCTACTTGTGTCAATTGTATATGCCCCCTAAAGCTAGAATCTAGAAGAGAGCATAGTCTCTGATTGTATATGCCCCCTAGAGCTAGAATCTAGAAGAGAGCGGAGACTCTAAGTGTATTCGTGGAATACATAATGGAACCCAAGTCACAACGGGGTGTGAGCTTAGAAGAGTGGAGTAGGGAAAGATTGCCCGAACAACTATAAATCTTGTCTACTGCTTTTCTTTATTGCTTTCATTATCTTATTGCTCTCTATTTGTTTCAATCAAGGGGATTAAACTTTCAAGGGGTTAAGTTTTTAATTTACCAAAGAATTTTATAAGAACCCAATTCACCCCTCCCCTCTTGGGTTTTGTCATTAACTCGGGACCAACAAGTGGTATCAGAGCAGGTCTTTGAGTTAAACCAAAGAGATCTATTGACATGGCATCCCAATCGACTTCCGTTCCTGCATTTACCGAAGGCCAATCATTTACTAGGCCACCATTGTTTGATTGGAACAATTTTGGATATTGGAAGCTACGTATGAAACAACTCATCATGGCTACAGATATGGACTCTTGGATTGCAATCCAAGATGGTGTGACTTTGCCTATTGATGAAAGAGCTTCCAAATGGACAGATGAGGAAGTGAAAATTATAAAGAGCAATGCCAAGGCTATGAATTCATTATTTTGTACTCTTACGACCTCCGAATATGATAGAGTATCCTCTTGTTTAACTGCCAAAGAAATATGGGATACACTAACTTCTATCTATGAAGGAACCTCTCAAGTCCAAGGGACGAGGAGAAACATTTTGATTGGAGAATTGGAAAATTTTAGGATGATAGAAACTGAAAATATTGCTGAAATGTTTGCTAGATTTTCCAAGATTACTAATGCCTTGAAAGGGCTAGGAAAAGAAATTTCTGAATCTGAGCAGGTCATGAAGATTCTAAGGGCACTACCCGAATCATGGACTCCAAAAATCACGGCAATAGAAGAAGCCAAGTATCTTAACACGTTGAAGCTGGAAAATCTTATTAGCTCCTTAATGTCACATGAGCTGATCAAGAAAAGAAACGAAGATCACCACAAAGGCAAAAGAGCCATTGCCTTAAGAGCCGCACAAGACTCGGACGACACCTCATCTTCGCAAAATGACGATGAAATTGCCTTACTCACAAAACGATTCAGAAAATTTGTAAGGAAAGGCAAAAATTTCAGAAACTTTAAAGAAAGAAATTCCAAAGAGAAAAAGAAAGAAACAACAAAATGTTACCGATGTGGCGGTTCGGGACACATGCAAGCCCAATGTCCAACACCCGAAGTAAACAAGGCAAAGGAGCAAAGAAAAGATCGAGGCGACAACAAAAGATTTCAAAGAAACAAAGGAAGAGGCATGTACATAAATGAAGAAGAATCTACAACGAATAACTTCTCAAGTGAAGATGCGAAGCAGATTGTGCAAGAATTTGTTGCATAGCAAATACCAACATATGCTTGGCAGCCACGGAAACCTTGGAGGATCAAGCCACTTCAACGGACTGCACGAGTAATCAAGAGGTAACCTCCAAACAGAAATCCTTTTCAAATTTTTCTACAAATGAATGTCTTAAATGTGCTGAATTAGAGGAACTTCAACAAGCTTATCATTCACTATATGAAGAAATAAAGAAATTAGGAAACAAGTTTACAATGAAGAAAAGACAATGTGATGCAGTAATAATCGTAAATGGTAAACTTGCTGAAAAATTAGATAAGTTAAATGATGAAAAGAATACCCTAGAAAATGAGTTAGAAAAACTTAAAAACGAGAATGAATCATTAAATGAATCCCTTGCCAAGTTCTCTAATCCAAGAGAAAATGTGAAAATGTTCTTGAAAATGACAACTCAAACTTGCAAGAAAGGACTTGGATACAATACATTTGAACAATCAAAGTCTAATGCTCCAAGAAATAATATCAAACTCATTTATACTAAACCAAAGATAAAACCAGTAGTTTGGACCAAAAGACCAACTAATGAACAAATTACCAAATGGCTCCCTATTTCTAGACTTCCGGGAGCTTGTAACTTTTGCAACAAGTTTGGACATAAGATCTATCAATGTAAACTAAGAAAACTGCAAAACCTAGGTGCTAAATTGGTTTGGATGCCAAAAAGCATTGGGTTTATGGCTTCAAAGATGGATCAACTTAAACTTCAAAGGTTAACTAACCCAAACGGACCCATAAAATGGGTACCAAAAGGATGAGCTCCACTCAACTTAATTTTTGCAGGTTTGCCTTAAAGCTAAGGCCAATAACGTATGGATTATGGATAGCGGTTGCTCAAGACATATGACAGGAGAAAAAGGATTATTTCACAAGATCAACCCATGTGATGAAGGAACAATAGCTTTTGGAAATAATGAAAAAGGTAAAATAAAAGGTAAAGGAAATGTCTATGGTATTTCAAATGCATGTGTTGAAAATGTTCTATTTGTTGAAGGACTCAAACACAACCTAATGAGTATTAGTCAACTGTGTGATAAAGGATATAAAGTTGTATTTGAATCCTCTATATGTAATGTTATTGATGATGACGAGCGCATAATTTTTAGTGGCAAAAGACATGGAAATGTATATTTGGTTTGCCTTGATGACTTAGAAGGAAAATGTCTAATAGCCATAGAAAATGATCCATGGAAATGGCATGCAAGGCTTGGACATATAAATATGTCAAATATTAAAACCTTATGGAAAAAGAATTTGGTACAAGGCTTACCAAAGCTCAAATATGACAAAGATAAGATTTGTAAAGCCTGCCAACTATCTAAACAACCGAAAATGCCATTTTTGACCAAACAGGAAATCTCAACAACTAGACCACTTGAATTACTACATATGGATCTTTATGAGCCATCAGACATTTTAACTCTTGGTGGGAAAAAGTATGTATATGTAATTGTGGATGACTTTTCTAGATTTACTTGGATTATACTCTTAGCTAGCAAAGATGAAGCATTTTCAATGTTTGTCTCGTTTTCAAATCTGGTGCAAAATGAAAAACAAAGTTCAATCATTTCCATTAGAAGTGACCATGGTGGTGAATTTGAAAATACTCGATTCATAAAATTTTGCAATGAAAAGGGAATTCACCATACATTTTCTGCACCAAGAACTACTCAACAAAATGGAGTTGTTGAAAGGAAAAACCGGACAATTCAAGAAATTGCTAGGACCATGCTAAATGAGAGTAAATTGTCCAAGAGATTTTGGGGTGAAGCTGTAAGTACAGCTTGTCATGTATTAAACCGAGTTACCATTAGAGCAATATTGAAAAAGACCCCATATGAACTTTGGAAAGGCAGGAAACCAAACATATCATATTTCCATACTTTTGGATGTATTTGTTATGTGCTAAATAATGGAAAAACAAATCTGGAAAAACTAGATGCCAAAAGTGATGAAGCTATTTTCTTGGGTTATTCATCAAATAGCAAAGCATATAGAATTTTCAACAAAAGACATCAAACAATAGAAGAGTCAATATATGTTGTCTTTGATGAATTTAACCAAACTCCGAGAAAGGAGGATGAATTAAGTAACGCAGATGATACAAAAGCAAAACAACAAGAACAACAAAAGGAAACCGAGCTCAAGCCAGAAAACTCCATGGAGGAAGAGGTAAGTGAAGGTAATGATTCCTACAAACCTCCAATTGATTTAAAGTTCAAAAATGCCCATCCAATTGAGCAAGTCATTGGAAATATTTATGAAGGAGTAAAAACTAGGAGATCAAAGCAAAATATTTGTGGACAATATGCATTTGTGTCAAAAATTGAACCAACCACTATTGAACAAGCTCTTAATGATGAAAGTTGGGTTATTGCAATGCAAGAAGAGCTAAATCAATTTGAGAGGAATGATGTATGACATTTAGTTCCTAGACCAAATGGTTATACCATTATTGGTACCAAATGGATAATTAGGAACAAATTGGACGAAAGCGGACTTGTAATTAGAAACAAGGCTAGATTAGTAGCCAAAGGGTATTCCCAGGAAGAAGGGATTGATTTTGAAGAATCATATGCACCTGTGGCTAGATTAGAAGTCATACGCATCTTACTAGCATTTGCTTCTCACATGAATTTCAAATTGTTTCAAATGGATGTGAAAAGCGCATTTTTGAATGGATACTTGAATGAAGAAGTATATGTTGAACAACCCCCTGGATTTGAAGAAAAGGATCAATCTAAGTATGTTTATAAGCTGACCAAAGCATTATATGGACTAAAACAAGCCCCAAGAGCTTGGTATGAAAGGTTAAATAGATTTTTGATTGATCATGAGTTTCAAAGAGGGAAAGTTGATACTACTTTATTCATCAAATATAAAAGTAAAAACATCTTAATTGTGCAAATCTATGTAGATGATTTAATATTTGGAGCTACTGATGAAACTTTATGCCAAGAATTTTCTTAGATCATGCAGAGCGAATTTGAAATGAGCATGATGGGAGAACTAAATTTCTTCCTTGGACTTCAAATCAAGCAACAAAACGAAGGGATATTCTTAAATCAGTCCAAGTACGTCAAAGAAATGCTAAAGAAATTTGGAATGCAAACTACAAAAGGAGCAAATACTCCAATGAGTTCTACAATCAAGATCGACACGGACGAAAACGGTAAATGTATCGATCAAAAGCTTTATAGAAGTATGAAAGGATCATTATTGTATTTAACTGCTTCTAGACCAGATATTTTGTTTAGTATTTGTATGTGTTTTAGATTCCAAGCATGTCCTAAACAATCACATCTATTGGCTGTAAAAAGAATTTTTAAATATTTGATAAATAATCTTGGACTATGGTATCCAAAGGGGTCAACATTTGACTTAATCGGCTATTCGGATGCGGATTTTGCCGGCTACAAAGTAAATAGAAAAAGTACTAGTTGAACCTGTCAATTTCTTGGAAATATGTTGGTTTCATGGTATTCAAGGAAACAAACCAGTGTTGCCCTATCTACTGCAGAATCCGAATATATAGCCGCCGGAAGCTGTTGTGCCCAACTACTTTTGATGAAACAACAATTAAAAGACTATGACATTGATTATTACAATATTCCTATTAGATGTGACAACACAAGTGTCATATGTTTGACAAAGAATCCAGTATTGCATTCAAGAACCAAGCATATAGATGTAAGACATCATTTTATTCGAGAACATGTTGAAAATCATGATATTTGTTTGGAATATGTGAAAACTGAGGAACAAGTTGCTCACATTTTTACCAAGCCATTAGCAAAGGAATCATTTTATAAAATTATAAATGAAATGGGAATGATTGAATTAAATTAAGGAAAATTATACAAGAAAATCAAATCTGAAAAAGATCAAGTCGACTCTGGGAAAGCCAAGTCGGCTCTAGTGAAGTCGACTTGGGAGATGTGAAGTCGACTTCGCCTAGGGCAAAGTCGACTCCGCACGCGCGACCGTCCGCCTTCTTCCCTCTTCTTCTTCTTCTTCTTCTTCTTCTTCTCATTTCTCCCGCGTCCTGCCTTCCTCCTCTTCCTTTGCTCCCAGCGACGATTCTCAGGAATTTCTCTGCCTTCCTTTAGCTCTCTTTCTCTCTCCACTTCCGCATTCCTTCTTCCCTATTCTCTTCTCTCTCTCTTTCTTCCAGCGTCTCTTTTCTCTCCAAAACCTCTTTCCGGCATTTTCTCTATCTCTCCGACGAACTGCCTCAGTCTCTCTCTCTCTCTTTTTCACTCCCTCTCTGTTTCTCTCTCATTCTATCTTTCTCAGCCATCGATCTCTCTCTCATTTCTCTCATTCTTCCATTCTCTCTCACTCTCTGTTTTTTTTTCTCTGTTCTCTCCAAGTTTCTTCTCTTTCTCTGCTTCAATCTCACTGCCTCCCTCTCTCAACTTCTCTCCAAATCTCTCTGTCTTCCTCTCTTACTAACTACATCTCATTCTCTTTGCTCTCCCATTCAATCTCAAGCTTCTCTGTTTGTCCCTATACTAAATCAATGGCTCCAAAGTCCAGACCTCCCAAGCTAGCTGTCTCAAAACCATCCCTCAAACTAGTTCCCAGACAGTCTACATCCCATACCGACGACGAAGTGCCTAGAAGACAACGTACTTCCTCAAAGCGAGCCCGGGAAGAACTATCCACTTCCACGGCCGCCGAGTATGCTTTCAGATGGGAACTCCGTCAACCACAGCTAGTCGTGAGGAACAACCCCAAACCTCACACAACACTCAATCTGGGGCAAGAAGAAAAGGCAATATTGCTGGGAAAGCTCAAGTGCTGAAGATGCCGACTACGTATTTCAAAACCGAACTCCAGCACAGTCGGTTCTACAAGCACTTCTACGAACGGAAGGTATTCATTCCTAAGATCATGGATTTCAAGTTTCTGAAAGATTATGGGTCAGATATAGAAGATCTATTGGAATTTCAAGGTTGGACCAAGCTACTAAAGGAAGATGAAAGGGTCTATCCAGATCTAACCACGATCTTCTATTACTTATGGGATGAGGAATATTACAGTAGTTTTGTAAAAGGAGTTAGCATGTTCTTTGGAATTGGAGTAACTCCGAGTTTGGAAGAAGCAATGATCAGATATACAATCAGCTCACTCGGAGCAATAAATATCATCCAGGGATCAAGTTTCTACATTACATGGATCTGTCTCCAAGGCTGCGAGTTCTACGCTTGCTGATAGCCCACTGCATCTATCCTAAAGGCGGAGGAAGAAATCAGCTGAATCCTCAAGAAGCCGGGATTCTATGGAAGATCGTGAGCAGGATCAAAGTAAGTCTTCCTCGTTTGTTCATAGAAGCTCTCAGCTGCAGAAAGGACAATCCACGGGGTGTTCTACCCTACGACACCTGGATCACGAAGATATTTGAGCATTTTGAAGTGGATATTGAAGGTGAGCCCTTCGAAGTACTGAAATCCACTAATGAGATCAACACGGCATTGATCCAGAGAATGAAGATCAATGTGCATGAACTCAGGGCCGAAGCAGCAGCTCCTGAAGAGGAAAGACGAGCACATACTGAGGGGGAGCAGCCTCCAGAAGTACCACCTGCTCCACCACAGGATATTCCTGAGGAGCCCGCCTCTCCTATGTCACATGGATCCTTCTCTCCACAGGGATCAGCCATTCCAGATCTGACACCTCAACCTTCATCCCAGGAGACAACTCTACAGACTATTCAAGATGAAATAGCTGCCCTACGAGAAGAAATGGATCAACAGGAAAACAGAATTACCAGTCTCGTCTCTGGGGTCCTCACAGCTATCATGGATATGCATTCTCAACAAGATCGTATCGATCGGGAAATGCGTACTATTCGGTACCATCTCGCATCTTGGCGTCATCGTAATCAGCCCATACCTGAACTAGATCCGTTTGAATCCGGATCAGTTCATCGAGATCCAACCCCCGCACCTGTTTCATCCTTCTACTCGTCTGCTCATGTTCGACCCATCAAACCTACTCAATCTTCATATCCCATTTCCAAATTTCAATTCACCAAATCCTTGGTAATTGAATCTCATTTTGAGTGATTGACAAAAAGGGGGAGATAGGATAGAGTTTGTTTTGAGTGAGTTTTAGGACATGACATAGGTTTTAGAGTATGTTTGGGTTGGGTAGCTTGTATATAGGTTTTCTTTTTGCTTTACATTGTAATCTGTATGAATCATGATGATATGAAATATGTTTTATGCTCAAATGTTTGTTTCATGCTCTGTTTGAAAGATATTTGATGTTCTATTTTGGAAACTATATGAATGTGATTTTCTTGAAAGGTACAAACTCAAATTAGTTTTGTCAATCATCAAAAAGGGAGAGATTGTTGGAAACAATAGTTAAAACAAAACAAAATTGACCAAAGCATAAGTTTTGATGATTAACAAAGTCAAATTTGAGTATAAATGATTACTAATGAATGTGTTGAATGTCTCAAGGAATGAAATTAGCCAAGTCAATTTCCAAGTCGACTCAGACTTCGACTTAGGGTGAAGTCGATCCCGAAGTCGACTCCACATTCGACTTCAAATGGAACCTGAAGGACAGATTTGAATTTGGAAGGTAAACAGCTGAAGTCGCAGGCCAAATCGACTCCACATGCGACTTGAAAGCCAAGTCGCAGACGAAGTCGACTCCAGTATCGACTTGAAGATGCACAGTTCCTTCCAGCGTTGATTTTGGGACAGAACATACCGAAGTCGCAGTCGAAGTCGACTCCGGCTTGCGACTTGGGCGAAGTCGCAGACGAAGTCGACCCCAAGATCGACTTGAGGTTCTCAAAGTTCAAGACACAGGTTCAAGCTAATTTCAAGATGAAGACAACTCAAGATATGAAGACTAATACAAAATTAAAGCAAGCAAGGTGCATGAATCAAAGACAAATTAACCATACAAGTTTTCAAGCTCTTCAAGATTCACAAGGTTTACAAAATGTGAAGCCAATCCAGAATGAAAATAATTGAAGGAAAGAAGCTAAGCAAATAAGAGGTGAATCAACAAGGATCAAACTGTTTTGGCACAAAAACTGGTCAAGTCGCATCCCAAGTCGACTCGAAGATCGACTTGAGGCCAAGTCTGAAACCAAGTCGACCCAGAACTCAGACTTGGAAACTGAAGAGCTGCCGAAGTCGCACACGAAGTCGACTCCACCTGCGACTTGGGAAAGTAACGTTCGAATTTTTGAACGTTGGAACATTTATTGCGCGCCAACCACTTGTATAACGTTCAAATTCTTCCCTCTTCTATAAATGGACACTCAAGCAAACGTGAATATACACAAGAAAGAGTCTAAAGAGAGGAAAGAAGTGCAAGAAAGAGTTCTTATTTGCTTTTCTCTAAATTTGAGTGATCTATACACTTTCAAAGGAAGAACAAGCTTCAAAATTGCAAGTTGCTTCAACGAAACACAACAGGTTGCTTCTACAGATTCTTTCTCAAGCTGAAACTTGCCTACACAACTCAGTAAAGTGTAGATCTTCCTTATTTTCACATTATTGTTTGTTTTTGGTGCTTGGTTTGAGTTTGGTGTGTCAAACCAAGATGTTGCAAGTAGAGTTGTGATTGGAGTGTAACCCATCATCTACTTGTGTCAATTGTATATGCCCCCTAGAGCTAGAATCTAGAATTGAGCATAGGCTCTGATTGTATATGCCCCCTAGAGCTAGAATCTAGAAGAGAGCGGAGACTCTAAGTGTATTCGCGGAATACATAGTGGAACCCAAGTCACAGCGGCGTGTGAGCTTGGAAGAGTGGAGTAGGGAAAGATTGCCCGAACCACTATAAATCTTGTCTACTGCTTTTCTTTATTGCTTTCATTATCTTATTGCTCTCTATTTGTTTCAATCAAGGGGATTAAACTTTCAAGGAGTTAAGTTTTTAATTTACCAAAGAATTTTATAAGAACCCAATTCACCCCTCCCCTCTTGGGTTTTGCCATTAACTCGGGACCAACAGGACCATGCCTGAACCTCATCATCACTATCATCATCATCCTCATCCTCATCATCCTCTACAAACTCCACTATTTCTTCTTCTACTTCCTCCTCTACTTCATCATCTTCCTCCTCCTCCTCTTCCTCAAATGGTTTGAGGAATTCCATCGGGTCGCCATCATCATTGACCTCAGCCAATCGAACAATTTTCCCTTTGTTCTCCTTTATATAGAGCATCAGCTCATCAGGTTTAGGGGCAGCAGGTACTTCGATGACTCCCTCGGCACGACGCCTTTTTATATAGAGGGCCATGTCCACTTCCCGTTGATGGAGTCTCTCCCAAGATGCTCCATAAGGAAACATGACACATCCATTAACAAATCTGTACCATGGACCAGCATCGGGGGGTATAGGTGCCTGAGTCTTATCCCAAAAGTTCTGTAGGTCTTGTGGATCTACTCTGTTGGTTGGAACAGGGGGATCCCGGGGAATGCCAAGGTAGGTGCCTGGTAACACTCTTGCTCTAGGTTTATAACTGGAGGGCTCGCCTAGATCTTGTGCATGTTGACTTGAGGAGTCATAGTAGCTTCCCTTAGTGTGATCATGTGTGCGTATTGGTGAAAATTCTGGGGGGTCTGTTGGAAACGGTGCATTGTTGGGCTGTGATTCCCACCACCTATTAATATTTTCTTCTCTTCTCCATCTCCTATCCGCTTCCTCTCTTTCTCTTCGTAACTCCTTCACACTCATCATCCTCTTTCCTCTATCCGCCATCTGTTTAGACATACCAATCAAATTGAATTGCAACAACAATTCATTATCATATGCCATGCGTTTCATCATGTTAGAAGCATACCAAATCAATCATCTAGCATGTATTTCACCATGTTATAGTCATACATGAGCCTCATATAATCATATCTAATTCATCACATAATCATGGTTAATCATGTATATCCATGTGTAATCATGCATATCTCTTCATATTCTATCAATTTCCTATACTTAGAAAATTTTCATGCCTATTTACCAATCCATGCTCTGATACCAAGCTCTGTGGCGCCCCAAACTGAGCGTCACATCCAAGCCCTTATCTCGGGATCATATTAATTGGTAAACGTGATCAGGATTGTTACCCTGTAACACGGCGGGTGTTATCGGATATTTATCCTATTCATTGTGATCATATAGAAGTTCATATGACAGTTCAAATCTTCACACTTTCAACTCATACCTAATTGAGTCATTTCAATCCAATCAACACATATACATAGCATGTTGTTCAAGCAACATTTCATCATTTGCCTAAATCATATGTCATTGTGTATATACAACATAATCATCAAACATAACTTAAAAACAGTTTACATCCATTTCACATGAGTTTTCCATATCATAAGAATGCTAAAAAAAATTTCATTGATTCCTTAAGCCAGCACTTGCTCCTTTGCCATAACCTGTCCTTCACCTGTCTTTGGGTTTGGAAAATAAAATCGTGAATCGAAACTCAATAAGCAAGTTTTTTGCATTTTACAGGCAAATCATTTCAGGCAACATTTTGCATTCAAAATCATATTGAAAAGCAATCTATACCTTATTTAAAGGTATATCTTAAAAACATGAAATCCTGTACCCATCACGAGTCCCATATGCATAATTCCATATGAAAACATGAACACATATACCATTTCTCCCTTAGGATGGAAGCTAGCCAGGCGACCATCCGTTACGTTAACTCCCAATTCAGAGAGGGTGTCGTCGGCCTTAGGCTTGTTTCAAGCGACTTGGCCACACCAAGGGGGGACAATCGGTCCGCTTATATTCTTCAAGTAGACCTAGTAACCTGTGCACATGAACTTTTGCATAAATCCATCTTTAACATGCTAGCATGATTTTTCAATCAGAAACATAGATTCACATCATTTTTCCATAGCATTTATCAAAGAGAAATTTCATAATATTGCATTTGAATTAAAATATCATTTCAACATCATTTTGCTAAGGGATGACCATCCTTAAACACATTAGAAACAATTTTCATAGTTTCAACAAATAAGTTCAAGCAAAAATTGCATTTATGGAAACAATTTAGAAAAGCAAAAATCCTTTAGAAAATTTACTTGCTTACCTGAATTCCTTAGCTTTCTGTCACAACTTTTTCTTTGCCTTTGCCTACATGAGAATAATATGATTTTTCATATATATTTTTTCTCATATTTCATTTAGTTTTCCAACCCATTCCGTATACGTACATCTTTATTTGACTTCATAAGTCATCATACACATATATAACTCATTTTGCACATATTAGCACATTTTATACATTTCTTCGGCTACCACATAACATAACATGTATAACCCCATACATAGGGTATTCATTTTAATTACACAATATTCATTCAATAACCATCATACATAGTTTCATTAAGCTCACTTTTCCATCTATCCATTTTTTTCCAAAATATTGGAATTAATATCATAAAATCTCAAACAGATATATAAACATGGAATTCATCTCATTTTCATGCATTTTTTCACAAAATCGTTTTTCATAAATCATTCATCACCTATTCACCTATATCCCTTCACATAAACTCATTTAGCACAAAAACATAATGCTTTTTATAAAATTTTCTAACTCTGAAATTTAATCCATTTTTCAGGGGTCTAATTACCCTTAATTAACACTACATTCAAGGTATTTTTATGGGATTTAAATACATTCACCATAGGTTTCCAAAACAGCAAGTTTTGAACCCATTTTTCACCCGTTTTACGTGTCTTTTGACACATAACCCTATGCAGTCATATAATTCCAAAATTCCAAAAAATAAATCTATTTTGCCTAATCCATATTTAGGGACTAAACATATATATAACATTTATTCATTATGATTTCTCAAAATATCAAGTAGCCTACATGTTCTAAGTCCCATTTCACATCGGGTTGACGTTCTTTCATAAAATCTATAAAAATCAGTTTTAGGGTTTATTTTTCCAAATATTTTTGGGAATACATAATACCTTAAACCTAGGGTATTTTACCCTACATAACATGCATAAAACATGCAAGTCAATTTTCATAACACTTTTAGCATATAAACATAGGAATTAGGTCAAAATCATCACTTTGCATTCCATAACTTCAAAAAATCATCATTTAAGCATAAATCATCATATATTTTGCATGAATACATGATTCATACCCTAATCATATTATCAAACCAAAACAGCAACTTGTCTTGGAGATTTAAGGTTTACCATCTTGGATTTTCCACTTAATACACATGCAAAACCTCATTTTCATCAACTTAATCTTAAAAATTTATACATAAAACCTAATATCCATTCCATATTCATTAAAAAGAATTTTAAACCACCATTTTACAGATTCTTTAAACATCCATTCCATTTTCAATTTTTGAGTTTAAAAACTCAAGTTAAACAACTTAAAACCAAACACATACTTACTTGGTTTTGAGCTAAATCAAACCCTAATTCTTTGAGATGATTTTCTTCTCAATTTATCCTCCTTTTTTCCTTGATTTTCTTCCTCTTTCTTCTGGCCAAAAGGGACATGGGGAGATGATTGTTTCTTGGGTGAAAAACCAGCTCTTGAAAATTTCCAAATCCCTTCTCAATTCAACGTGCATGAGTTTATGTATTGCTGGATTTTTTTCCAGCTGTGGGCCCCACTATTTGGTGCATTTCCACACGATAAAATGATCCCTTATCTACCTTATGTGTTGGCACAATTATAGCCAAGTAAAATTAAGTTTTACCATTTTACAAAAATCAAAAATCTGCTCCAAAATCCAAGCCGTCCAAGTGTCCAAATTTGCACGTCCATTTCTGCCCATTTTTGCATCCATTTTTAATTTTTTTTTTCAAACATAATTTAAGGGTAAATTTTAAAATTAATTACCCATTAATTTATATATTAATTTGGTGTAAATAAATTTAACAAAAACTGCAGCAACTTAACATATGAAATCACATTTTCCATCCCCATAAGTTGTCCACGTTTCAGCTGTATGTACCTGCCTTTTTCAATTTTTTTGTTGCTGCAATCTTCATTATTGCATGCACATATCATGTACTTGCATCCCAGAAACTTATATGCATATTTTAAAATTTTAAAAACTCAAAAAAAATCAGCTTAGCAGCCCTTGGACGTCCCATGTTGCCACCTCCTCTATGCTAGGTGATTTGCTTTGTAGCTCCATCATGATATGTATTTAATAGCTGGATAATTCTCAAATTTTTTCATTTCAAATAGTTGCACAAAATACCCTAGAAATGGCCTGTAATTTCCACCTCAAGTTCCATTAATTTCTGGCCATCATGCTTTGTACTCTAGCATTAATGGAAAGCTACTTTTGTGGAGCATTAGTCAACCATGCTCACCTTTTTCGCTGCAGGTATTTTTCTAACATTTCATGTTTAATCCAAACCATTCAAAATAAACATCTCATAATTTCATTCGACCGTTTCAAATTTCATCTCAATCCGAGTTTCCTAGCTCCCGTTGTAGCCGTTTAAAGTTAACGGTTGAGATTGAAATATGATCAATAAATCATAACTCTCATTTCATCAAGAATTTTCATAACCCATTTATTCCATAATACCAAGCCCAATATTATTAATTTCCATTTCAATTTTCACTTCAATCCGCCTTACAGGCGTTGAGTTATGAATTTTTCAATGTTTTTCCATTAAACTTGTCAATTATCATATAAATTCCCATAATTCACATTAAATAATGGAAAATTATTTTTCATGATATATTTGCATATTTAAATCAACATCGATATGCTCTAATCCCATTGTCTCATTTTAACTCAAAATGCTTAATCACATCATTATTGCTAATCCATAACCCTAATTGCAATAATTAGTAAAATCATACAAAATCTTCATAATTCAATAATTCACATATAAATATCATATACATGATTAATGCATACATATGGGTCCTACATGGGTTAGGGTTTCACAAATTCTTCTCGATGGATAATCGAAATTCATAATATAAATATGACTCAACAAAAACTTAGCATTAGCGAGGCAAGACCCACCATTATTACATTACAATTAGCAGATTGGTTTGTGACATATCAAGAAATAATCATTGAGGACGTGCTTATTAAAGTTGAAAAATTCATATTTCCTGCTGATTTTATTGTTTTGGACTATGAAGAAGATCAAGATGTTTCTAGCTATACGCAAAGCAATTATTGATGTGCAAGCCAAGAGCTTAGTAGGCCTGTTCAAGATGAAAAGTTACATTTAGGGTATGTTTGTTTCAACAAAAAATCTTTTCAATATAAAACTTTTTACTTTTTACAAATATTCTATTTTTTAATTATTTTTCACATCTTCCTATATAAACTATTCTATTTTCTAGTCATTTCTACATAATTATCTACACAACTAACCTATCTATTTTAACTTTATTCTCTTTACTCCTCATCATTACCTCTATCATATTACATCATTTTCTATTAATCTAACAACCTTTCATCCAAAATTTTTATCAATTCCTAAACACATCTTCGGCATGTTCAAGGCGATGTAGTTTCTTAGTGACTCAAAAGAGTGTTCTATGATTGATGTGGTGGATTCAGCTATTCAAGCTGAATTTCAGCACAATTCACATTAAGATATACTAGAAGCATCATTGGTTGGTAGCGCAGATGAGTATGATGAGAAGTTAGCTAAAATAGTACACTATTTGTAGCAAACACCAACCTTTATATGCTACCCACAAAGTATGAATTTCTAGAGCTTAAGCCAGAATTATTTAAACATTTGAAGCCATCAATTGAAGAGCCACCTATGTTAGAGCTCAAGCATCTGCCATGCCAGCTGAGATATGCTTACCTTGGTTATGAATCTTCTTTCAATGATTATTTCAGTTGCATTGGATTCTCTTTAAGAGGAAAAGCTATTAAGAGCATGAACAAAAAAGAGCTATCGAATGGACTATTGCTCATATATGACATTAGTCCCACGTTTTGTATACATGAAATCAAATTAGAAGAGAATTGCAAGCTAGTGATCGAAGCTCAAAGATGATTGAATCCTATCATGAAGGAAGTAGTCAAGAAGGAGATAATTAAGTGGCTCAACGTAGGCATCATTTATCCTATCATCAATAGCTTATGGATTAGTCCGATGCAATGTGTTCCGAAGAAAGGTGGTATGACGATAATCACTAATGAAAATAATGAATTAATTCTGACTCGAACCATTATGGGTTAGAGAATTGCATGGACTATTGTAAACTAAATACGGCTGTGAGGAAGAATAATTGTCCATTGTCGTTCATTGATCAGATACTTGATAGGCTCGTAGGATGAGAATTCTATTATTTTTCTAATAGTTATTCAGGTTATCACCAGATTATGATTATACCAGAGGACCATGAGAAGACCACTTTCACGACCCCTATAGAACATTCGCTTTTAGATAGATGCCATTCAACCTTTGTAATGCACCTACCATATTCCATCATTGTATGATGGCCATGTTCATTGATATGGTCGAGGACTTCTTGGAAATATTTATGGACAACTTCTCAGTGTTTGGAAATTCTTATGACTAGTGTCTCTAATCTAAAGTTCTTCAATGTTGCAAGGACACTAATCTTATTTTGAATTGGGAAAAATATTACTTCATGTTGCGAGAGGACATTGTGCTCGAGCACTAAGTTTCTAAACAAGGTACTAAAGTCGGCAAAGCAATGATTGAGGCGATCAAGAAGCTTCCTCCTCCAATGTTAGTTAAGGGATTTGCAGTTCTCTAGGCCACGCTGATTTCTTTCTGCATTTTGTCAAGGATTTCTCAAAATTTTTGAAGCCACTATGCAACCTCCTTGAAAAGGATATGCTGTTCTATTTTGATGAAGCATGTATGCAAGCATTCAAGGAGCTAAAAAGCAAACTCACTTTTGCTCCAGTTATTGTTGCATCGGATTAGAGTCTTCCTTTTGAGCTCATGTGCTACGCCAGTGATTTTATGGTTGGCGCGGTTCTAAGTCAAAGTCAAAGCAAGTTTTTGTAAGTAGGACCTTGAACACAACCCAACTCAATTATACCACAACCGAGAATGAATTACTTGCAGTTGTCTTTACAATAGACAAGTTTAGGGTTTATATGATTGGGATCAAGGTGATTATGTATATGGATCATTCAGCCATTAAATATTTCATTAAGAAGAAGGATGTTAAACCTCGCTTGATCCAGTGGGTTTTATTGCTATAAGAGTTTGATCTTGAGATTAAAGACCAAAAAGGAGTAGAAAATTAAGTGGTTGATCATCTATCTCACTTTGAAAGCAATCAATAGTTTCAAAATGCAGAGTATATTGGAAAGGTATTTATTAATGAGCAACTATTCTCTATATCTCTACGCGATATTCCATGGTATGCAGACTGTGTCAATTATATTGTTAGTGGAATTTTGCCTTCGAACCTCAACTCTCATCAATGAAAGAAATTTTTGTATGATGCTTGGTTTTATTTTTGAGGTGAGCCTTATTAATTTAAACAATGCCTGGATCAATTATATAGAATATGCATATTGAAAAATGAGATGGAGTAGATTTTGCAGAGCTGCTACTCATCACCTTATGGAGGTCATTTTCAAGGTAGCCTCATGGCTACAAAAGTGCTACAAATGGGATTTTATTAGTGCACCTTGTTCAAGGATGCTCATTACTATGTCAACCATTATAATCGATGCCAATGTGCTGGTAGTTTCATTAATGACGAGAGATGCCTCTCGCAAACATCATTGAAGTCGAGTTGTTTGTTGTTTGGGGCATTGAATTCATGGGGGCCCTTCATTTCTTCTTTTGGTAATTAATGCATATATTAGTTGTAGTTGATTGTGTGTCTAAATGGGTTGAAACGGCTCCCACCCCGACATGTGATGCTAAGGTGGTCATCAAATTTCTGAAAAAGAACATATTTACGCGCTTTTGGTGCACTCAGGCGATTATCAGTGATGGAAGCACTCATTTTTGCAACTAGTAGCTTATGACATTACTAGTAAGTTACAAAGTAAGCATAAGGTTACCATTGTTTACCATCCTCAAGAAAATGGGCAAGTTTAACTTGTTAATCACGAATTGAAGCAGATTCTAGAGAAGTCTATTAGTCCTTTTAGAAAATATTAGTCGATCAAGCTCGATGATGCTTTATTGGCATACCGCACCACCTTCAAGACAACTTGGAATGTCTCCTTATCAATTAGTTTATGGGAAGGCTTGTCAACTACTTCTTGAGTTAGAACATGGTGCATTTTGCATAATTAAGAAGTTGAACCTTGATATGCAGCAAGCAAGCAAGCGTAGAATGTCGTAATTGAATGAGCTTGATGAATTTTGGTTGCAAGCTTATAAAAATGCATAGATTTATAAGGAAAAGCTAAAACGGTGGCATGATAATAAGATCTTGCCAATTCATTTTGGGTCAGATAAAAAAGTGATGCTTTTCAATTCAAATTGAAATTGTTCTCGGGAAAACTCAAGTCATGTCCATTTGTCATGTCAAAGGCGTCAAATCATGGAGCAGTTGAGGTTCTCAATGAAAAATCTAATTGTAGCTTTGTTGTAAATAAGAAGAGATTGCAATATTATATGGGTGAGGTTTCAACTAAAATAAGGAGGCCATCACGTTGGAAGACTGGTGTTGAGATGGGATGTCGGGCTAACAATGTTAAATCAATGCTGAATAAGAGACAACCTATTACTCTTTTTGGTAGACAATTCTTAGTTAAAGACATTGTAATACCCAGACCCAAGTAGGACTCATATAAGTGCATTTAAACTGTAATTATGATTCATGTATGAATTTGTGAATTTTAGCAATTAGGGTTATGATTAAGAATGGTGATTAAGATTAATCGCCATGGCCCAATGTGAGTCAATATGACTAAAGCGGCTTAATGAGGATTAGGAAATGCTAATGTGCCATGAATAATTATTTTAATTTTCATGATTTGATTAATGGAAATTAGAATGATAATTATGGAATTAGGTTGGAAAATACTAGAAAATTCATAACTTGACGCCTATAAGGCTGATTGAGATAAAATTTGAAAGATAAGCTCATGACTTTGGGCTCAACCTTGTGGATGGATTGGATTATGGAAAATATGATGGGATTAATATGATATTAATTTATTTTCATCTCACACCCAAAGGTTAATTTCAAATGATCATAACTTGACATAGAAAAGTCGTATTGAGACGAAATTCAAAACGGGTGGATAAAATTATGAGATTAACGCTATGGAAGGATTGGATTAAACTAATTACCATGAGAATATGCATAATCAGAAAAAGTTGTGTACCTTTGACTTTTGCACCCTAAAGTACCATAGCATTTATGTTAAAGCAAGTGGTTTAATGGTGTAGTTTAATGGCACAAATGAGGTGTCAAACAAGGGTAATTTTGAGTGAATTTTATGAATTTCCTAAAATGATAAAATCCATGGAAAATCAAGAGCTTAAATGCTTGGATTAAATGGCTATGGTGTAGCTTCAATAAGGCATAGAAGTGGTGGCAATGCATGTGACGCCCAAGGGGATAATGCATGGATTTTTGGATTTTTGAAAATTGCTAAATATGCATCTAAGTAGCTAAACACCTAGAGTAAGTAATGGAGCATTAATACATGTGCAAAATTGGGCACAAAATGTCAAAAGGGAGCTGCTACATGGGGACGTTCCAAGTGGACAGCAACATGATCCATAAATGAGCTTGATTTGATGATTTTTTAAAAATAATAAATGTATATTTTACTTGAGTAAAAATTTAACATGTCAACAAGGGATAAGTAAGCAATGAATTACCCTCATGTGATGTGGCAAAGTGGGGTCAAAGAGCTGGAAAAAATCCAAGCTACATAAGGGGGACGTCCACATGCAAGGAGGGTTAGAAAGAGAAAATTCTCAAGGAAAAAACCTCAAGAGCAAGGCAACTTTGGACGTGCCTAAATTCAGCAAGAAAGGGAGAAGAAAAAGGAAGAAGAAGAAGAAGAAAAAGGGAGGAAAAGGAAGGAAGAAAAGTGTAACGCCCCAAACCGAGACGTCACTTCCTTACCTCAAGATTTTATTGATTGGTAAATGTGAATCAGGATTGTTGCCCTGATCACGCGGTGGGATTTTAATTGGATCTCGTCCAAAATATTTTTTCGTTTCTTCATTCATCATCATTTCATATATAACATAAGCAATGGTACACTTGTACATATCCATTTTATAACTTCTCAACATGTACTTATACATTAAAAGTCTTCTTGACCTAATCATGACATTTCCATTGTATACATATATATAATCAATCATTAGTTCACCTAGAACTCAGAACTTTAAACAAGTTTACATATATATCAACATACCTGAAAACTTCTATTCATATCATTCCACTCACCATGGATAATCATATTAGCCCACATGGTACTATCTCGTACCTTTTCTCCATTTCTTAGGTTCTCGACTGCTTGAGTCTCCCCGTACCTGTCTGAGGTTTGGAAAACAAAACGTGAGTGATAACTCAGTAAGCAAGCATTTTGGGGCAAGACTTTCCTTGAAAATCTTTTCCTAAAACATTTTTCTCATAAATCATTTTGGCCAAGGGACATTTTATGTCCTAAAACGTCTTGACATAAACCATATTTGACAATGGACATTCTCATTTTCACGAAACGACATTTTTTCCACATAAATCATTTTGGCACTGGACATTCATACGTCCTAAAACATTTTCCCACATAAACCTTGTTTGAAACGAACGTTTATACGTCCTAAACATTTTTCACATAAACACTTTGATAATGGACATTTTTATGTCCAAAATACATTTTATGTAAGCCTTTTTGGCAATGGACATTCATATGTCCACAAATACTTTTATCTCTTAGACTCTTTTAGAAATGGACATTTTCATGTCCACATATGTTCCAACATAAATCCCTTTAGGAAATGGACATTCTTATGTCTAACCATTTTTTCCACATAAACCCTTTGGAAATGGACATTCTCATGTCCAAAATATTTTTCAACATAAACCCTTTTGCATAATCCCCATCTTGGGGCTTGTTTATAGCAAACAAGTCATGAATCCTTTTAATGAAAACTTTTGCATAAAAACTATTTTTTTATTCTTAATATTTACACATTTTGTGTAAAACACCCTGCTTTTAGGGCAACTTATGCATAATGGCTCATAGAAATCCAATTTAGGATAACTTTTTGTAAAAATGCTTTTATATCCCAATCTTTGAGCTTTTGAAATGCAAAACGTATGCAAACACATTTCTCCCCATCCAGTAGTGACACTTACCAAGTGATCATGCTACCTTTTGGAAGAGAATCCATAACAGCATGCTAGACAGACGACTGTTTATTTATCCTGCTCCCATCTCAGGGAGGGCGCCGTTGACACTTTTGACATCCCTTAGCGACTTGGCCTTATGTAGAGTGGGCCCCGGTCATCCCAACCGTGCTCTACAACCTGCCTGATCCTTGTACTGGTGCACTGTACATTATTATGATGGACCGCAGCCCGTTTGGTTTGAAGAACCACAGACCGCAACCCATGTCCTTTTAAACCGGGATCACAGACCTCTGTCTGCGTCCATAACACATAAAAAATCTTAGACCGAAGTCTATATCTCTAAAAATTATTTTCAAAAACACATCACAGACCGTAGTCTGTGTTAAATTTAAAGCTAGTGCACCCACTTTAAACAAGTTGTTATTTGAAATCTAATTTTAGGATGACCTTCCTTAAATTCTGTTAAAAACATTTTGAGTAAAACATTTTGATAAACATTTGAAATGTTTGAAAAATAATATATCTTAACATCCTTATAAAAGAATTTCAAAATCTTTGAATTTTCAAAATTAAACTATATATTTTCTAACATTTTCTTGGTTTCCATTTCGGGGCCTTTTGCTTACAAAAGTTATACAATTGTGCTAACCCCTTCTTAACCACCTTAAAATCAGTTTCTTTTCCACATATCAATTTCGTCATTTTTACATAAAGGGCTTGCATAATCTTTTGCATACCATTTAACAACCCGAAATCAAACCATTTTATGAAATCAACATAGGAGCTTGGTCATCCTTAAATCCTTTTTAACACATCCGTATAAACATTTTTCAAGATATTTTCAATATAGATTTCCTTATTTAAAGGAAATCAAAATTTTTCGAATATAATTTCAAAACATATGAACTATGTCCAAATCATCATTTATTATTTAATTATCATGACCTAGCAAAACAAATCTTTTTCATAAATCGAACCTCCTTTTTTTATAACATGATTATTTATCATTAAACATCATAAGAGAAATTCAAAACTTATTTACATTTGTCGCTTTGTGAAAAAGGGCAAAATTCTCTTTTTCTTATAAAATACTTTTGAAACAACATCATATAGAACTTGCTTGCTTATAAACAAATTCTTAAAAACCATCGACATAAAACATGAAATCCTTCGAAAACATTATTGTGGAGAACTTGCTTACTCATAAGCAAATTTCTCAATCCATTAACATAACACATTGCTAATCCATGACAATACTTGTGATAAATTCTTTATCTTAAAAACATTGCTTTCTGCCCATGAAGCAAATCCTGAAGCTTTTCCTTAAAGCCATTCTTTTCCAAAACTTACGACTTTTTATTAAAGCCGTTATTTTCAAAACTTGTGGCTTTTCATTAAAGCCATCATTTTCAAAACTTGTGCTTGCTCATTCATTTAATCATGATCATAAACAATTTTAATCACACATCATCATATAGAAAGAAAACATCATTTTAGAAAGTTTGCTTACTTACCTGAGATCGCCATAATCCCTTTTCTTTCATTCTGTTCCTTGCCTTTGCCTCAATAAATGAAAATAACATTTCATTTATTTGCATCGTCTTTAAATATTCATATTACTTAGGTTTTCCAACCTATATAAGTTCATCTAACTTAACCCACTTGTCTTTCAAGTCGGGTATTCATACTTATCTCTTCATATACGTCCATTTCTCAACACATAAATCATGTGTTTCTTAAAATTTCTTAAAACAAAAACTTGTCACTAATTTCAGCATGATTAAAACCCTTAATTAACACATAATTTACGGTTTAATTTCGGATTTATAATCCATTCATCATAGGGTTCCAAAACAGCAACATTTGGACCCGTTTTACCCATTTTCAACGTCTCTTGGGATACTTAAATCAAAACAGATTTTTAATCCCTAAATTTCAGAAATTAATCATGATTTTCTTAACCCAAATTTATTTTATTAACAATTTTTTAAAATCCATATATTAGTTGCTTCCAAAACAGCAACTTTCATATACATCTTGGGTAGCCTTTGCACCCCTCTTTGGACATCCCTTTGCATATCTTCAAAAAAATCATATTTAGGGTAATCTTGTTTACCTATAATAGGTTAAAACCTCATAATAACTTGTTTATATCCCATTATAAATCAAATTTCATCATAAAAACTTAGAATTTAACATTTATCTTAATTTATTCCTTAAGTTATCCATAATGCTGAATTCAGTATGCCTGAATTCTCAAAATCTTGAATTAATATCAAATCAAGTAGTTTTAATATTAAATTTCTAAAATACCTTAATAAATATATTATTTAACAAAAATAAATATTTTCAGCATGAAATATTTAATATTTATATTTATTTTAGTATTTTTACCTTGCTGGACAGCAACATCCATTTCCAGACAGCCTTAATCACGTAAATTATGGTGTATATTTATACAAATAAAAACCTAATTTTTATTTTATTCGTTTGATCCTCAATATGTCTTATATATTGTATAAAATTTTTCAGCCCAAAATTACTTGTATAAAAATTATTAAAAATCCTTTGGTGCAGCTGATCCTGACACCCGTACAACCCTGTTTAGGTTGATTTCTCAGATTTTTAATTTGCAACGTGATTATAATTTTTAACTGAAAATTAGGTCATTACTTAATCACTCCATCATGATTCTTTTAAAAAAAATTTCATTCTAAAATTCATCCATTTACTATTCCGTTCATATTTTAGTTTACAACATCATATAACTTCCATATTTAAGGCATAAAATCAAGATTAACATATACTTACTTGATTTTTTGATAATCCCTCCATTGAGAACTTGAAATTCCCTCCTTTTCCTCTCCTCCTTTCTGGGTTTGACGTATCCGAGCTGCTGCCCTTGGAGAAAATTTTTATTTTTCTCTTATTTTTCCTTTCTTCTCTCTCTTTCTCTCTCCTTCTCTCTCTCCTTGCTGGAACGTGCAGCAGCTCTTGCTCTTCCTTTTTTTAAATTTTTATAAACCACTTTTCTTGGTGCCCAAGTAACCCCATAGGTATTTTAGTAAATTTCATTTTCACTTTCCACAATTGCCCTTCTTTACTTAGTTCTTAAGCAACTTGTTACTTGCTCTCCAAGAAATCAACTTCCCATGATAATTAGCTTAATCTATTCCATTCATCTCATAGATTTCATAATTTTATTCCATCGTTTCAAATTTCATCTCGAACCGACGTTTCTAACTCAAGTTATGACCACTTGAATTTATCTTTTGGATTTGGGAATAAAAATAATTAATTATCACCCTAATCCCATCATGATTCCCTTAATCCAATCTATTCAAAATATTGGGCCTATCGTCGTGAGCTTACCTTTCAAATTTCATTGAAATCCTCCTCGTAGGCGTCAAGTTATGAATTTTCTATCATTTTTCATCTTAATTCCATAATTACACTTTAATCTCCATAAATTAAATCATGGTAATTAACATGATTATTCATAACACATTTTCATCTTTCAATCTTCGTTAAGCTCCTCGGGTCATACCGACTCACTTTGGGCTCTGGCGATTAAATTTTTAATCACCATTCTTAATTAAACCCTAATTGCAAAATATCATTAAATCATAAAATCATCCATAAATTCATTCAAAATTCATTTAAATCATATATAAATTAAATATATATGTTCAATGCATACCATTGAGTCCTACATAGGTTGGGGTTTCACAAAAAGAGGGAACTCAAGCTAAGAAAGTTTGGAATCAAAGTTGTGTAGATTCAAGTAAGTATACTTGAGTTTTGGATTCTTTAAACCAAGTTTTCTTCCCTCAAATCATGAGTTATGAATTTGATTCATAATTAACCCTTAAAGGATGATTTATGATGCCCTTAATTAGGGTGTTGAATGATATTTGAATGGTATAAATGAATTCAAGGGTTCAAGAGGGTTAAATGGGATGTTAGGGTTGTTTATGGGTGAATAACTTAACTTGGACTTTCTTAAATCCTTACGATATGTTTCTGTTTTAAAGTAATATCATGGTTAGATTATGAATCATGATTTAATGAATTACATATATTGATTTGGCATAAGCTACAAATTTTAAAAAGGATGGGACTTAGGGTTACGTATATGACCCGATTTTCATGTTTTTATGACATATATGGTGCATGAATTAGCTGTGAAACCCCACCTCTTTTAGAACCTAGCGAATGTAGTTTAAAGCTTGTATCAAGATGGAATTAAAGAAATTAATTCAAACAAAGTGAATAAGTTAATTTTCCAAGATTATTATGATAATTACGCACACTGAATGATGAAAAAATGCTTATGTGGAAAGTGCAATTAATGCTATTTATCATTTCAATTATTGATTTAATACTTGATATATTTATATCTTTGTTGGTCCCGAGTTAATGGCAATAACCCAAGAGGGGAGGGGTGAATTGGGTAATTAAAATTTTTCAACTTAAACAGAAATTTTACCCCGGATTAATCTAGTCCCCTTTATGAAGAAACAAATGAAAAGTAATATAGTGCTGAGAGCAGCAATAAAAATCAACAAGCAAGATTTTATAGTGGTTCGGGCAACCTTCCCTGCTCCACTCTTCCAAGCTCACACCTCTTGTTACTTGGGTTCCACTATGTATTTCACAAATACAACTAGAGTCACTGCTCTCTTCTAGATTTCAGCTCTAGGGTGCATCAACAATTCACAGCACAAGTAGGTGACGAGTTCCACTCCAATCACACACTACTTTGCTTACACTTTATCTTAGTTACCCAAACTAAATCAAGTTCAATACAACAAGAGAAAGTAAAAAAAAAAGTTTCTACATGTTACTAGTGTGTAGAGGCAGTTATGGCGCAGAGAAGAACTTGTAAAGCAGTCTGAAAGATTGAACAAGCGGCTCTTGGCAGTTTGAAAGCAAGGTTCTTCTTCTAGATGTTGGCTTGATTACTTAATGCTCTTAGAGATGGGAGTTATACTCATTTAATGAATTCTCAGCTTCCCTTCTCGTTCATATTGAGTGCCTTTTATAAATGTTGAGGGAATCCGAACGTTTGGAAGTAGGTGGCGAGCATTTAATCTGCCAACGTTCAAAAATTTCCGACCGTTACAACCCAAGTCGCAGGTGGAGTCGACTTCTAGTGCGACTTCGCCTAAGTCACAGATGGAGTCAACTTCGGGTGCGACTTTGGCTGTCCGTAATTTCTTCAAGTTCTAGTCTAGGTCGACTTGGTCCTCGACTTGACCCAAGTCGCAGGTGAAGTTGACTTCAGGTGCGACTTCACTTCCTCAGCTTGTTAGTTGAACTTGAAATTTTTTGGAATGACTTGTTGCTTGAATTTCTTCATGTTTGATTGTTCTTCCCCCATTTTACTTAAGACTCTTTATAATTTTTCTATCTTAAAAACATTTGACTCCATGTCTTGAGTCTTGAGTCTTGGAATGCATGTGTGATCTCGATCCACCATGAAAATATGCAGCTTTGCTTGTTTTGCACTTCATTTGATCTTCATTTGATCCAGGTCAAGTGTTTGAGTCGACTTGGCCTTCATCTTCACTTGAGTCTAGCATTGAGTCGACTTGTTCTGCAAGTTTCGCACTGAAGTCGAAGCTGGAGTCGACTTGGTCTGCGACTTCACCCAAGTCGCATGTGGAGTCGACTTTGGATGCAACTTTGGCAGCTCTCGTTCTCGATTTCAACTCTGGAAAAAAAATCATGATTGAAGTCGATGCTAGAGTGGACTTGGTCTGTGACTTCACCCAAGTCGCATGCAGAGTCGACTTGGGATGCGACTTCGGCAGCTCTCGTCCCCGATTTCAACTCTAGACAGAAAAACAAGTTTAAAGTCGATGCCGGAGTCGACTTGGTCTGCGACTTCACCCAAGTCGCATGTGGAGTCGACTTGGGATGCGACTTCGGCAGCTTGGCTCCCCGATTTCAACGCTGGACGAAAATGACGGGTTGAAGTCGCTGCTGGAGTCGACTTGGGGATCGACTTGGCCTAAGTCGATACCTGAGTCGACTTGGAAATCGACTTGACCTGTCATGCTTCATTTTCTTCATTTGTATATCCTTTAATCATCTTCACAAACATGTTAGTAACCAAAACTTACTCAAATTAATTTATTAATCATCAAAACATAGACTTGGCTTATTTTCGACATATATCCAACAATCTCCCCCTTTTTGATGATTGACAAAACCGATTTGAGTGTATACCTTTCAATGTCTTTAAAACATACAATTTTTGCATTTTGAAGTTTACCATACCTATTTCACTTCCAACAAATCACAACTTAAAAGCATCTAAAACCGAGAATACCCAAATCCTAATCTCTTCTCCTCCTTTTTGTCAATTGATCAAAAATAGAGATGGAGTGGGATAATCCTTTGAGAATGGTGGAGTTACTCCCCCTGAACCTGTGCTCCTCCTCAACTTATGCTTTTCTAAGTGAATTCAAGCATTCCCATATCATTTCTAATTTTATAAAATGGTTCTTTTGATAGAGGTTTGGTAAAAATATCTGCAATTTGATCTTCTATTTTTACATATTCTAAACAGATATCATGATTTTCTATATGTTCTCTAATAAAATGATGTCTTAGGTCTATATGCTTGGTTCTAGAATGCAATACTGGATTTTTAGTTAAACATATTGCACTAGTATTATCACATCTAATAGGTATATCTTTAAAGTTCATGCTATAATCCCTAAGTTGTTGTTTCATCCAAAGCAATTGGGCACAACAACTCCCGGTGGCAATATATTCGGCTTCCGCCGTAAATAGAGCAACACTAGTTTGTTTTCTTGAAAACCATGAAACCAACATGTTCCACTAGTGCTTTTTCTATCTACCATGTAACCGGCAAAATCCGCATCCGAGTAGCCGATTAGATCAAAATCAGAGCCCTTTGCATACCAAAGTCCTATGTTGGTAGTATCAACTAAATATCTGAAAATTCTTTTTACAACTATCAAGTGTGATTCTTTTGGACATGATTGAAATCTAGAGCACATACAAATACTAAACAATATATCGGGTCTAGAAGCAGTTAAATATAATAAAAAGCCTATCATGCTTCTATATAACTTTAAATCAACTGGTTTGCCTTTCTCGTCTTTGTCAATTTTAATGGTTGAGCTCATAGGCGTGTTTGCCCCTTTGCTATTTTTCATGCCAAACTTCTTTAACATTTCTTTGATATACTTAGACTGGTTTATGAAGATCCCTTCACTTAGTTGCTTAATTTGTAGTCCAAGGAAGAAGTTTAGCTCCCCCATCATACTCATCTCAAATTCCTTCTGCATAAGCTCAGAAAATTCTTGACAAAGAATCTCATTAGTAGCACCAAAAATAATATCATCAACATAAATTTGAATAATCAAGATATCTTTTTCTTTGTATGTGGCGCCCCGAACCGAGGCGTCACATTTGACCTTACTCCGGGATCTTGTCGATTGGTAAACGTGACTCAGGATTGTTGCCCTGATCACGCGGCGGGTACTTAATTGGATCTCGTCCAATTTTTTTTTTTTCTTTTCTTTCATTACATAAACATATATTCATCATCATTCATAATGGACTTATCCATAACATCATAAATCATCAACTTCTCATATTATTCATAACTTCACAATTTCATACAACCTATGTCCTTTTTCATCATATCCCATTAGGGAATCTATTCATACAAAAATCTATTAACCTTTGTAGATTCCTCTTTTCCTTTAGCAGCACATGCCCTTCACTTCTTGGCTTTCCCTACACCTATCTGAGGTTGGGAAAACAAAACATGAGTCGAAACTCAATAAGCAAGTATTTTTCATTTTAAATGCATTCCTCTCCATTCGGTAGAAGACACTTATCAAGTGATCAACTACCAACGGAATAGAAACCTTTTCGTAAACCATTTTTAGAAACCTTTCATTAACCAATCATGAAAACCATTCGTAAATGCATTTCTCTCCATTCAATAGGAGACACTTAGCAAGTGATCAACTATCAATGGAATAGAAACCTTTTCATAAACATTGGATGTGCAAATGCTTCCTTTCCACTTCTGACATAAACCTTCGTGTGCGGGTACGCTAGCCCAAGGAACATCTCACATAGCATGGTCCAATACGCCAGCTGTCTCCGACTTGGCCTCATCAAGGGGAACCTCTCTTCCTCTTGACGCCTACATGGTTCCTACATGCATGACTTTTGATTTTCCCGGCATTATATACCTCTTACACCAGGTGACTTGTCATTCTCATGTAGAGAATTATTTGCATCATCCCTTAAAAATATCTTTTCAAATCCATGTGTGCAAATACTTTCTTTCCATTCTTGACATAAACCTTCGTGTGTGGGTACGCTAGCCAGGGAACATCTCACATAGCATGGTCCAATACGCCGGCTGTCTCCGACTTGGCCTCATCAAGGGGAACCTCTCTTCCTCTTAACGCCTACATGGTTCCTACATGCATGACTTTTGATTTCCCAAGCATTATATACCTCTTACACCAGGTAGCTTGTCATTCTCATGTAGAGAATTATTTGCACCATTCATTTAAAAACATCATTTTAAATTCATGCTTTTCTTTTCAATCCATGTATGAAAATGCAATGCATTCATTTACACATAACATTCCTTTGCCTCCACCTCTGGGGAGGACACCGTCGGCACACAGCCCATACGACTTGGCAATAGTGAAGGGGGACCCTCTGATCCGCTTTCTACCTCCACCAAAGCCTCTTCCTTATACATCATACATGTGCACATGTCCATGAACATCACATGATATCAATGTGCCGGCATGACTTTTCATAAAAATTCATAAACATTCATCATTTCAAAACATTATAGGAATGACCATCCTTAAAAACATTTCATAAATACTTGGGAATAAAATCATATTTTCAAAAGGGTTTGCTTGCTTACAAATCATCATTTTCAAAAGGATTGCTTGCTTACAATAAAGCAATAAAATCACATTTTCAAAAGCTTTGCTTGCTTACAATGAAGCAATAAAATCACATTTTCAAAGTTGTGCTTGCTTACCTCTTCAGTCCGTGTCCTCCACCTTTTCCTTTCCTTTTTTCCTATACAAGGAAAATGGATATTTTATCCATCCATTCTATGTCTTAGTTTACTTTCCATGCTTGCTTTATAACCATTCATTACATCATTCCCATAGAGGTTAATCTTATAAAGATACTTGGTCAATACTGTTCATGGGTTCCAAAAATTGATATTTTTTCCAAAAATAAAAAATACCATGACATAGCTTATGCTTAGTATATCATGGGAAATTCATGAATTATGAATTTATCATCATTAACTTGGCTAAATAAATCATTTTCTCCATATACTAAAAATCAACATAAATTCACTTAAGCATAATCCTTAATTCCAAAAATCATGAAATTAATATATCATCATTCCAACATCATATTTATCATAATCATATATCCCAAATCATCATTTATAATTTTTGGAGCATTATTTTCACATATCATATGCTATCTTCCCGATTGCTCCATCTTCGCTCTAAATTTTCGATGTTTCGGCATAATTCCAATTAAGCATTATAACTTTACTTATTTTCTCATGCTTAGGAATTATATAAGCATTGTTTTACCTTACTTAACATCCAAAAGAAATTTGGGAAGAAATAACTTACCCGAAGTGAAGATATCCTACTTTTTCTCGCACTTTCTCTCTCTAACTTCCTCATTTTCTTTCTCCTCAAAGCTAAAACGTGGTGGGGGTGAAAAAATGCTCAAATGGAACTGGGTTTGAGTGCTTTGGTCGTTCACCCCATGCCCCTATTTATAGTTTTTGATTTTTCATCAAATTGGAATTTACCCCCCTTGCTTGAGGTATTAAATTATAAATGTATTTTTTTCTAATTTCCAAAAGGTTCTTTGAGCCATGTGCAGCCACCCTAGCTACTTTTCACGCCTCCCCTATGGCAGCCCTATTTTTTTTAATTTTTTGATTTATTAAAATCAATTATTTTAGGCTAATTCAATCTTAGCCATTGATTTTTGATAATGATGGATTTGGACCATTGGATTTGGCCCCAAAAGTCCATGCATGTCCACATCCTATCTGTCCTTGCAGATATGCATTTAATTTTTTTGATTTTTAATTAATTAAAAATAACCCAAAAGTCAAATTATAATTAATGAAAAGTGGGCTACCTTTTTTATCTTCAAATGACGTTTAATCTTGACCCTTAATTCATAATTTTTGATCAATCTTGGACCACTCATCATGTTCATCATCATATTTTGGTCATCCATAAAAAATTTCATCTCAATCCGACATCCGGATTGCAAGATATGAATTTTTCTTCATTTTCTTCACAAAAATCCATAAAAATCCGAAAATTATTATTTTAATCCAAAAAGCAATTTTGTCCTTTAGTGGGAAGCTTCCTTTTTCATCTTTTATGATTAAATTAATCCAAAGTGATTAACTTAACATATTCTTTAATCCCACGTTTACTATTCACGTGCACTATTCATCCGAATTTCAAAATTAATTATTTTAACCTCTATTTCCACATATTTTCATACTCATGAATATATATTTTATTAATATATTACCTAGGGTTTACAACCCTAGGGTTTCATACACGTGTCTAAGATGGGGTTTCACATTGTACTTGATAAACAAACTGGTGTCTACCTTTTCCTTTTGGAAGTCATGATCAATCAGAAATTTGCTTAATCTTTCATACAAAACTCTTGGAACTTGTTTTAATCCATATAGTGCTTTGGTTAATTTGTATACAAATTTGGATTGATCTTTCTCCTCAAATCCAGGTGGTTGTTCAACATACACCTCTTCATTTATATACCCATTCAAAAATGCACTTTTAACATTCATTTGAAACAACTTAAAGTTCATATGAGATGCAAAAGATAGTAAAATGTGAATGACCTCTAATCTAGCAACCGGAGCATAGGATTCCTCAAAGTCTATTCCTTCTTCTTGTAAGTATCCTTTTGCCACAAGTCTAGCTTTGTTTCTCACCACAAGTCCACTTTCATCTAATTTGTTCCTAAAGACCCATTTTGTGCCAATGAAATACAGTCTTTTGGTCTTGGAATAAGATTCCAAACTTGGTTTCTTCAAATTGATTTAGCTCTTCTTGCATTGCTATGATCCAATTTTCATCATCAAGAGCTTGATCAATAGTGGTTGGTTCGATTTTGGATACAAAGGCATATTGTTCATAAATATTTTGTTTTGACCTTCTAGTCTTTACACCTTCATAGATATTCCCTATAACTTGGTCAATTGGATGAGCATTTTTGAACTTTAAATCAGTTGGAGGTTTATAGGAATTATTACCTTCACTTACCCTTTCCTTCATGAATTCTTCTTGCTTCTCCACATGCAATTTTTCAAGGTTACTTTTGACATCATCCGCATCACTTAAATCATCTCTTCTTTTGGAGCATGGATTAAATTCATCAAAAACAACATGTATTGACTCTTCTATAATTTGGTTCCTTTTATTGAAGACTCTATATGCTTTGCTATTTGATGAGTAACCAAGAAATATTGCCTCATCACTCTTAGCATCCAGTTTTCCCAAGTTGATTTTTCCATTGTTCAAAACATAACATGTGCAACCAAAGGCATGAAAATATGAAATATTTGGTTTTCTACCTTTCCATAGCTCATATGGGGTCTTTTTCAAGATTGCTCTAATGGTAACTCTGTTTAACACATGACAAGTTGTACTCACAGCTTCACCCCAAAATTTCTTGGATAATTTACTCTCATTTAGCATTGTTCTAGCCATCTCTTGTATGGTTCTATTTTTCCTTTCAACCACTCCATTTTGTTGTGGAGTTCTTGGTGCCAAAAATGTGTGGTAAATTCATTTTTCGTTACATAATTCTATGAATCGTTTATTTTCAAACTCACCACCATGATCACTTCTAATGGTCATAATTGTACTTTGTTTTTCATTTTGCACCAAGTTTACAAAAGTTGCAAACATAGAGAAGACTTCATCTTTGCTAGTTAAGAGAATTACCATGTGAATCTTGAAAAGTCATCAACTATTACAAACACATACTTCTTTCCACCAATGGTTAAAATGTCGGATGACCCATATAGATTCATGTGTAGCAATTCAAGTGGCCTAGTAGTGGAAATCTCCTTTTTGGTAGAGAAGCACATTTTAGGTTGTTTTAACAATTGGCATGCCTTGCAAATTTTATCTTTTTCATATTTCAATTTTGGCAATCCTTCTACCAAACTTTTCTTCCATAGGGTCTTTATATTTGTCATGTTTATATGCTCAAGCCTCTTATGCCAAACCCATGGACCATTGTCAATGGTCATTAGACATTGACCATCTAGTTCATCAAGTGAAACCAAATAAATATTTCCATGTCTTTTTCCGCTAAACATGATATGTTCTCCATCAAATACATTGCATATAGATGATTCAAACACAACCTTGTATCCTTTGTCACATAATTGGCTAATACTCATTAGATTGTGCTTGAGTCCTTCAACAAACAACACATCCTCCATACATGCATTTGAAATACTATAAATATTTCCTTTACCTTTAATTTTACCTTTCTCGTTGTTCCCAAAGGCTACAGTTCCATCGTTGCAAGGCTTGAGTTTATGAAATAAACTTCTTTCTCCAGTCATATGCCTTGAGCAACCACTATCCATGAACCAAACGTTGCTTTCCTTTGCCATGAAACATATCTGAAAAATGAACAAATAAATCTTATCTCTTTGGTACCCATTTTATGGGTCCATTTGGGTTAGTAAACTAATTTAATCTTTGTTGTTCTATTCTTGAAAGCCCAAATCTTGTGTTTCTTGGAACCCAAACTAATTTTGCACCATGGTCTTACAGTTTCTTAAAGTTGCATTTATAGATTTTATGACCCATCTTATTGCAAAAGTTGCAAGCCATTGGTAGTCTAGGAGTAGGCCTCCAAATATGTAACGGTTCAAAAGTTGGCCTTTTAGTCCAAGCAACTTATTTCCCTTTGGGTTTGTAAATAGGTGCAGCTTTAGATTGATTTTTCAAAAGTTTTGGCATATTTGATTTGCTACTTTCACCTTGCTCAAATGTGGAGTATCCAAGACCTCTTATATTGTTTTGAGAGGTCATGTTTAGAAACATTTTCACACTTTCTCCTGGATTAGAGAACTTAGTTAATGATTCATTTAAGGATTCATTCTCCTTTTTCAATTTTTCCACTTCTTTCAATAGTAGTTCATTTTCTTCTTTCAGTTTTTTTGTACTTTCAGCTAGTTTTTCATTTACAACAATGATGGAATTGCATTGTTGTCTCTTTAAAGATAACTTGTTTCCTAGTTTTTTAATTTTCTCATATAATGAATCATATGCATGTTGTAATTCCTCTAATTCAGCACATTTGAGACATTCTTGAATAGAAGAATGAGTAGATTGAGAATAGCAAAATTTGGAAGTTACCTCTTCATTTCTTGTGCATTTTGTTGAGGTGGTTTGCTCTTCCAAAACTTCCGTTGTGTTTAAAGTTTCCTCTTGCTCAATCCGCCTCATGCAGCATATTCTTGCGCAGTTTGCTGCTTCAAAATCATCAGTTGAGGAGCTACTTGTTGATGAAGTTTCTTCATTCACGTACATTCCTCTTGCCTTGGGCCTTTGAAATTTTCGGCTTTCATATCTTTCCTTCCTTTCTTGATGATCCTTTGATCTTTCTTCTGGTGTAGGACATTGAGCTTGCATATGTCCCATACCGCCGCATCTATAGCACTTTGTAGCCTCCTTCTTCTTCTCTTTTCGAGGTCTCTCTTTGAAATCTTTGAGGTTCTTTTCTTTTCTCACAAACTTTCGAAATCTGTGAGTAAGTAGAGCAATGTCTTCATCGTCATCGTGAGATGAGGAGGTGGACTCATCCGAGTTATGGGTAATTTTTAGTGCAATTGCTCTCTTTCCTTTGTGGTGATCTTCATTTCTTTTCTTGATTAGCTCATGTGACATTAATGAGCTAATAAGATCTTCTAGCTTAAATGTGTTTAGGTCCTTGGCTTCTTCTATTGCAGTAATTTTTGGAGTCCAAAATTCCGGTAGAACTCTTAAGATTTTCATGACCTGTTCAGATTCGAAAATAGCTTTTCCAAGACCTTTCAAAGTATTAGTAATTTTAGAAAATCTAGCAAACATTTCAGAAATATTTTCTATTTCTAGCATTTTAAAGCTCTCCAATTCTCCAATCAAAATATTTCTCCTTGTCCCTTGGACTTGAGAAGTTCCTTCATAGATAGATGTTAATGTATCACATATCCCTTTTGCAGTTAAACAAGAGGATACTCTATCATATTTGGAAGCGGTAAGAGCGCAAAATAAAGAATTCATTGCCTTAGCGTTGCTCTTAACAGTTTTCACTTCCTCATCGGTCCATTTGGAAGCTCTTTCATCAATTGGCAAAGTCACACCATCTTGGATAGCAATCCAAAAGTCCATATCTGTAGCCATGATTAGTTGTTTCATACGTAGCTTCCAATAGCCAAAGTTGTTCCCATCAAACAATGGTGGCCTAGCAAAAGATTGGCCTTCGGCAAATGCGGGAACGGAACTGGATTGGGATGCCATATCAAAAATCTCTTTGGTAAAACTCAAAGACCTGCTCTGATACCACTTGTTGGTCCTGAGTTAATGGCAATAACCCAAGAGGGGAGAGGTGAATTGGGTAATTAAAATTTTTCAACTTAAACAGAAATTTTACCCCGGATTAATCTAGTCCCCTTTATGAAGAAACAAATGGAAAGTAATATAGTGCTGAGAGCAGAAATAAAAATCAACAAGCAAGATTTTATAGTGGTTCGGGCAACCTTCCCTACTCCACTCTTCCAAGCTCGCACCTCTTGTGACTTGAGTTCCACTATGTATTTCACAAATACAACTAGAGTCACTGCTCTCTTCTAGATTCCAGCCCTAGGGGGCATCAACAATTCACAGCACAAGTAGGTGACGAGTTACACTCCAATCACACACTACTTTGCTTACACTTGATCGTAGTTACCCAAACTAAATCAAGTTCAATACAACAAAAGAAAGTAAAAAAAAGTTTCTACATGTTACTGGTGTGTAGAGGCAGATTTGGCACAGAGAAGAACTTGTAAAGCAGTCTGAAAGATTGAACGAGCAGCTCTTGGCAATTTGAAAGCAAGGTTCTTCTTCTAGATGTTGGCTTGATTACTTAATGCTCTTAGAGATGGGAGTTATGCTCTTTCAATGAATTCTCAGCTTCCCTTCTCGTTCATATTGAATGCCTTTTATAAATGTTGAGGGAATTCGAACATTTGGAAGTAGGTGGCGCGCATTTAATGCGCCAACGTTCAAAAAATTTTGACCGTTGCAACCCAAGTCGCAGGTGGAGTCGACTTCTGGTGCGACTTCGGGTGCGACTTCGACTGTCCGTAAGTTCGTCAAGTTCCTGTCTAGGTCGACTTGGTCCTCGACTTGACCCAAGTCGCAGGTGAAGTGGACTTCGGGTGCGACTTCACTTCCTCAGCTTGCTAGTTGAACATGAAATTCTTTGGAATGACTTGCTTGCTTGAATTTCTTCATGTTTGATTGTTCTTCCCCCATTTTACTTAAGACTCTTTATAATTCTTCTATCTTAAAAACATTTGACTCCATATCTTGAGTCTTGAGTCTTGGAATGCATGTGTGATCTCGATCCTCCATGAAAATATGCAGCTTTGCTTGTTCTGGATTTCATTTGATCTTCATTTGATCCAAGTCAAGTGTTTGAGTCGACTTGGCCTTCATCTTCACTTGAGTATAGCATTGAGTCGACGTCTTCTGCAAGTTCCGCACTGAAGTCGAAGCTGGAGTCGACTTGGGATGCGACTTCGGCAGCTCTCGTTCTCAATTTCAACTCTGGACAGAAAATCGTGGTTGAAGTCGATGCTGGAGTCGACTTGGTCCGCGACTTTACCCAATTCGCATGCGGAGTCGACTTCGGATGCCACTTCGGCAGCTCTCGTCCTCGATTTCAACTCTGGACAGAAAAATAAGTTTGAAGTCGATGTCGGAGTCGACTTGGTCTGCGACTTCACCCAAGTCTCATGCGGAGTCGACTTGGGATGCGACTTCGGCAGCTTGGCTCCCCGATTTCAAAGCTGGACGAAAATGACGGGTTGAAGTCGCTGCTGGGTCGACTTGGGGATCGACTTGGCCTAAGTCGATACCTGAGTCAACTTGGAAATAGACTTGACCTGTCATGCTTCATTTCCTTCATTTGTATATCCTTTAATCATCTTCACAAACATGTTAGTAACCAAAACTTACTCAAATTGATTTGTTAATAATCAAAATATAGACTTAGCTTATTTTCCACATATATCCAACAATCTTAAGATTTACAAGGTAGAATGACTTAAAAATTTAAGAGATAGCCTAAGATGGTATGATACCTTAATCTATGAAGGGCTTATGTGTATTCATTAGGCATAGGAATATGATTCATGAAAGATTTAAATAGATTTTGAATGATTTTGTTATTTTGAAAATTTATCATAATTAGGGCCAATAGTTATAAATGACGAATAAATTAATCGTTATAAGCCAATATGGGTCAATAGGATTAAAGTGGCTTAATGATAATTGGAAACTATAAATATATCATGAATAATTATTTTAATTTTTCATAATTTGATTTAGGAAAATTAGGATGATAATTAATGAGTTAAGTTGAAAAATGCTAGAAAATTCATAACTTAACGCCTATAAAGCGAATTAAGGTGAAATTTGGAAGACTAGTGTATAATTATGTGCTTGATCTTATGGATGGTTTGGATCATAAAAATTATGAAGGGAAAAGGGTTAAATGACTAAGATTATATGATACTTTATGAATTAAATCATTTTGCTAATATCTTAGCTGTATTCATGGTTTTGAGATGAGATATTTATATGACTAAGCTAAGGTGCTCTTAATTAGGAATGGATGGGATTATGCTAAACTTTGTTAGAAAATCCTAAATGATATGTTTTAAACATAATTAACTATTAATGATGGGTTGTAACTAAGGCATTTGACTTATGGACACTAAAGGTGAGTTTGCATTAAAGCAAATGTTGACTTTTGTACCTACCATGGACACATGTCATTGTAGTATGCATTTGGATTAAATTGAAGCAATTAAAGTCAACTAAAATTAATGCAAATCTTGACTAATTGCAACCAAGTGCATATGTAGCACATGGTGGAACGCCCATGGTGAAATACATTAGATTTTTTATTTTAATGATAAATATGTATCTAAATTACCTATGCAATTAGGATAAATAAATGACCACAAATTAAAGTGAAATTCTATGGCATAAAATGCCATAATATAAAGCCAAATGGACGTGCATATTGTGGACAACTATGTGTATGAATTTTGAGCAATTATTATTAAATAAAAAAATACAAAAAACTACATGAAAATGCAGCTACTTAAGGACGTCCATAGCTAAGAATAAATGGAGCAGATGTTTCAACGGTGGAAATGTGGGGAAGCAATTAAATGGAGTGGACAGCATGGACGTCCAGCCTTGCAACAACAATTAAATATTTGTATAAAATAATTTTCCAGCAGCTATAGGGTGGAATTTAAGGCAGCTAGGTAGTCCATAGGAGCATGGAAACTTGGGCAGCAAGCATGAGATGGACGGTCCAGATTTGTTAATGGAATGAAGAGGTGGACGGTTCATGTTATGGCGGCACATTAGATGGATTAATTGCATGAATTCGGTGGCACAAAAAAGGGGCAGATTTCAGCTCCGTATAAATACATAATGGGTAGCAATGGAGAATGTTTAACGGGTTGGGAAGAAGAAAAAAAATGGAAAATGCAAGGAGGCAGCAAGGACGTCCAATTTTAGGTATGTTGCTAAGCTTTTACCATATTTATTCCATGCTCCATTTACGTCTAGCAGGTATATGAAAGAGAAAAAATATTTATGCCATGTTAATGGGACGTCCAACCTGCATATGAAGAACATGAAATTATGCCATTTAATGGGACGTGCAATCTGAGAAATTTATGCTATTTTGATTTAATTCAATAATTAAATAGATGATATATGTTGAATTATTAGCACCAAGGGTTAAAGAATTAAGAATATATCATATATGGGTACACCTTCAAGGGAAAGCCCAAATTATGTATAGGTTTAAATTTCCGTTATATTTAAGTTTCAGAAATTTTATTTGAATTTAGGGTATTATAAATCATAAACAAGCTTTTCAAATGGTTTCAAGAATGGTTCATTAGCACCTTGTGTATGTAGCGTTAAGGTGCAAATTGCATAAATGAAATTTAGAAATATGAGATTGTATAGGGCTGTTTTGTAAAAGGGGGTAAATACCAGAAATTTTGATTGAATTTAACTTGCTCTAGATTCCATACAAACCCTTAAGATGAATATAAGAATTGTTGGTTGATAATTCTTTTATATAAACATACAAAAAATGAAAGGGTAGAAGTAATATATGACAAATATGTATGTATATGTGGCTAAATTGAAATGGATTACCTTTCGAAAATTTAGAGTGAACTTAGCTTGTCAAGGGTTGTAAACAAGCTATTTGAATGATTTCATAAGTTTAGAACTCTAAACATGGAGATTAAATGAAGCAATAAACAATCACTAAGTTGTATACATATGTGGTTGTTAAAAAAATTGAATGTAAATTCAAAGAGTTGAATACAAGCAAGTCTCTTGAAAATTTAAGTGAATAAATACCTTAGACTTGGGTATTTAATAAAATAAACGAGCAATTGCTATACTTATAAAGGTAAGTGTGTAATATGTCACCATCAAGGAAAGTGGATATTAATGATTATTAAAAAGGGTATGTGTGGCTAAATAAGAAATGTGGATGATTATTCTAAACAAAGTTTTGATAGAAAGTTAACATGTTATGGGATATGAAAGGATATCTTGAATAATTTCAAGAAATTCCTAAGCAAAATATAAGTATAGAAGGAAAGAAACAACCCATATATTAAATTTGTATGGATATGTGGTTATAGGGAAATAAAAATGCTAATGTCAAGGAAACAATTATTTAAAGTTAGCATGTTACGGGCCATATGGGATTAAACCCATGTGACACATATATGTAAATTGAAGGAAAAAACGAGGGATGGAAAGCACAAAGGACTCAGGTAAGCAAGCAATCTTTTGAAAATATTGATTTCATTTGGAAAGTTGAAATGATTACAAATGCTTTATAATGATGCTTTAGATAGAATTTTCAAATGCTATTTTGTTGTTAAATGCTGAAATGATTTGAACTTGTATTATTAAAATGTTTCAGGATTGCTTACAAGGGAAGTAAGCGAACCTTCATGAATGTTGATTTTGTTTCAAGTACATGTATTGTTGATTTTAAGTTTTGCTTTCAGAGTAAGCAAATTCAATTTTTGAAAATATGACTTTAATGAAAAGCCTTAGCATTGCTTCATTTTAAGCATGCTCAAATTTTGAAGGTATGATTTTACTCCGTATTAATGACATGTTTGAAGATGGTTTCTGGTTAGGTAAGTTCCTAGAAATGCTATTTCAAAAGCAATTATGATGAAAGAGTTTTTAATTCTTTTCCAAGATAATATTAGAAACAAACATTGGGAATTCTATTCCTAAAGGGTTTTGAGAAAAATTATATGATTTTTCATATAATGACATTTGTAAATAAATAGGGCATTTGATATGACTTATAAATGTTTTAAAATGATTTATATAGATGCTTTGAAATGAATTATCAAAATACTTTCAGTCTCTTTGAAGACTGAAATATTTTGAAAAATGTCTTGAACTCATGTGTTTCTTTCTAAAAGAGTTTTAAGAATGACCGACTCGATAACTTGATGTTATAAAATGATTTGATGACTATTTTGAAATTCAAAAGATAGTGCAAGCGCTTCTCTACAGAATGTGGTAAGGATGGTATGTGGACGAGACATATAATGTCAATAAAATGAAAGTAGATGTGTTTGCCTATCCTTTGTTCATAAAAAGCCCAGAAAAGGTAATAAAAAAAATATGTACGAGAAAAGTCTATTCTTTTCAGTTATTAAAATGTTTCAAAATCGGTTTACAAGATGATTCTAAAATGGTTTATCAATAAACAAGAAATATTCTTGAAAATGATATTTTCTCAAGTATTATAAATATTCTGAAAATTTGATTTATTAATATGTTTTTAAAATTCTTCAAGGGTGGTCATTCTAACATTATTATTTGAAGACGGTTTATGAAAATATTTTATCTTTGAAAAATAATTATGCCCAGTTCTCAACTTGAGATGGGCTCAGTTTGACGACTGCAATGGATCATGATAACAAGTTTTTATTTGAAAAATCACATGGATGTAGAATTGTGTTGATTTTATGAAATCATGATAGTATGACAATGCGAATACACACGGGTGTGCACAAGGATCGCGTACTAGGTCCATGGTGGAGGCGGTTGCAGACCAAGACGGTTGCATACCAAGGCCAACCTCTACTTATGGCCAATTTGCTAAGGGAAGACAGGAGGGCGGTGGCGCCCTCCCTGAAATGGGAGTAGGATCATGGACAACCGCCTAGCTAGCGGTGTAGTCACATGAATGGTTTCTTTTCTATGGAAGGATGATCACTTGGTAAGTGTCACCTAACAGAGGGTTAGAAATGTATATGCATATTATTTGTTTTAAAAATCCCAAAATGGGGACATGAGAATATGTTTTGGACATGATGATATCCACATGGAGTAATATTTATTTAATGATATTTCAGAACATGATAAGGTCCATGGAAAATAATGTTTACTCATATATTTCAGGACACTTTTTATATATGCATATGCCTTGTATTGAAAAAGATTTATACGGAATTGTTTCAGGACATATAATTGTCCTGATATAATAGGGTTTATATGAAAATGATTTAGGACATAAGATTGTCCTCATGAATATAGGTTTATATGAAAATAATTTAGGACATACATTTGTCCTCTTATAAAAAATTTATATGAATGATTGATAGGAATGGTTTTCCAGAATGGTTTATATGAATGGATGTCATGAATGATTTAAATGAAAGGTTTTATGAAGGATTTAAATGCAAAGTTTTATGACAGGTTTTCATGAAAGGTTTCTTCCTGTTGATAATTCATTCTTGATAAGAGTCTTCTACTGAACAGTGAGAAATGCATTTATATGAAAATGCAAAATGCTTGCTTACTGAGTTCATCACTCATGTTTTGTTTTCCCAAACCTCAGACAGGTATAAGGAAGCTCAAGAGGTAGAGAGCATGAGTATTTTGGGATAGGTATGAGATAGTATTCTTGTGTGTACTAAATGATTAGTTATGTGTATCGAATGATATGATTGGAATTTTTAAGATACGATAATGTATGTATGCAAGTATAAGTGCTTAGTATTCAATTATGAATGAATTTTATATAGTGATAGTTTGGCTTGGTTGTTAAAACTAAGGATGTAAGAGAACAAGATGAAAATTTTATGAATGATATATACAATTGATGACAACTGTCAGGGGACAAGTTTATGAAAAAGTTATAACGAAACCATGTAGTATGTTAAAATGCTATGTGCAACGAAATTACAAGTGTATCGTTGCTTACAAGACGAACGAAGTGCGATACAAAGAAATGAAATGAGGATGGATAAAGAAACGAATAGAAAATTTTTTTTGGATGAGATCTACTTAAGAATCCACCGCGTGATTAGGGCAACAATTCTGATTCACATTTACCAATCAATAAGGTCCTGAGGTAAGGAAGTGACGTCTCGGGTTAGGGCGTCACATTAGCTTAAATGATTTATGGGTGAATTGTAGGGTAAAGTGCCCTAAATTAAGGGTACTTTGGACTTTCAAAAGGGTTTGGAAAGATTTGTCCTAAATCTGATTTTTTGGGGCATATACTTAAGGACGTCCAAACGGGTAAAAACGGGTACCCTACATATATGTTATGTTGCTGTTTTATAAATAATTAAATCATGGATGATTTAGAGGGTAAAATACCCTAGGATTAGGGTACTTTGGACGGCCATAATATATTGGAAAGGTATGCCCTAAATCTGATTTTTAAGTAGATGATAAAGGGTGTCTAAAGAAGGGTGCAAAAAGGTATCCAAAACATATGTAGAAGTTGCTGTTTTGGAAGCAACTAAATTATGGACTTTAAATATGTGATAATGCCCTAAATTTGGGTTAATAAAATCATGATTAATTGCTGAAAATTATGGTTTAAAAATCTGTTTTGATTTAAGTATCAAAAGAGGCATTAAAAGGATGAAAAACGGGTCCTAACGTTGCTGTTTTGGAACCCAATGATAAATGGATTAAAATTCTATTTTAAATAAACCCTCACCTGATGATTAATGAATGATTATTATGTGTTTACCCTATATGTGGATTTAAAACTCAATATGAAATGGATGATATGATACACACGTGAGTGTTATGTATGTATGTCCGACTTGAAATTCAAGTTGGTTGTGTGTGAAATGAATTAACGGTTGGAAAACTGAATGAGTGCAAGAAAATGAAATTTTTATGAATGCAATGCCATTCTTGTGTATAGGCAAAGGCAAAGAGAAAATTCACCCGGAAAGCTAAAGCGAAAAAGGTAAGCAAGGGATTTTCTGAATGCTTCTTTATCAAAATATGACAAAATGATTGTTAATGATGTTTCTAAATATTTGAATCATTTTACAATTGACTGATGAAAATATTTCCAAGTTATTTAAGGATGGCTATTCCTTAGCTCAATATGTGTTGAAACACAATTTTAATTATGATGAATGTTTTATGTTGTGCTTTATCAAATATTGATGGAAAATTGTGTTTTAAGAAGTTATGAATGCAAAATCATGATAGCATGTCAAAAGAATGTTTATGAAAGATTCATGTGCACAAAGCATGAGGTCCACCTCAAAGGTGTAAGTGGACGAAATGTCCCCCTTTGGTGCGGCCAAGTCGCTAAGATAGGCCTCAGGCCGGCGGTGCCTCCCTGGATTGGGAGAGACGTTGGAGACGAATGGTAGCCTAGCTAGCCACTATCCTATGATGTCATGTTTAAAAATAATGCATTACATTGTTTAAGATATACTATTGACGAGTATAAGAAATCATGTTTTTATACCCTCGAGTGGGTATAATATTGCTTTCCAAGATGTTTTAAATGAAAATGAATTGCCTAAAAACCTTTAGCTTGCTTATTGAGTTTCGACTCACGATTTTATTTTCCAAACCCTAAAGACAAATGAAAGGAAGCACCAAGAGTGTGGCACAAGTGGAGCTTCAAGGATTAATGAATTTTCATGAATTACTTGTGTATGAACTTATGGTGGAATGGTTGTATGATGACATTAAATGTTTGTCTTAATGTTATATAAGACTCATGTTATGATTTGTGACTATGAATGGCGAAATTTTTTATGGATAAATGCTAAGGTATGAATTATCATATTGTGAATGAGTATGAATTTTATGAGACAACATGTGTATTTCTCAAATGAGATAATGACCTAAAAGGGCATTTGATGGAAATTAGAATGTGTGGAATGTTATAAACTCCTAAGGTTCAGGATTAAGTGGATATATATCCAATAGATCCGCCGTGTGACAGGGCAACAATCCTGATCACGTTCAACAATCAATAATGATCCTAGAGTAGGGCTAATGTTGTGACGCTCGGGCTAGGGCGCCATAGAAGTTGGTATCAGAGCATGGATTGGTAAATAGGTGTGGAAAATTTTCTAAGTGTGAAAATTTATAGCATATGATGCTAGATATGTGATTATAGGATGAGTTATCTATGACTATGATGATTTGCATTATAATGTTTTGAATATCATTGACATGCTATGTTTAAATTGTAGATGGCAGACAGAGGAAAGAAAGCCATGAGTGTGGAGGAGCTTAGAAAAGAAAGGGAGGAGGAGGAACGGAAAAGAAGGGTAGAAGAGAATATTAATAGTTAATCGATGTCCCAGTAGAACGCAACTCATTTTCCACCAGTTCCTCAAGGTTTTCCACCTAGGCATCCTCCGACACAGGCTCAAGGAGATTACCATGTCAACCCCTATCCACAAAGGCCAAATTTAGAGGAGTCCTTGAGTCAGGCTCCTAAAGCGATGAACTCTACAGCATCACGCTCTAGCCTGCCGATAGATCCATGAGTCCCTTCTAACTATATACATGCTCATGATCTCCAAAATTTTTGGGATCGGACCCCAGAACCTATACCCCCAAATGAAGGTCCATGGTATCGGTTTGCTAACAGACATGTACAGTTTAGGCATGGGGTAAGTTGGGAAAGGATCCGCCAGAGGGAAAAGGAGGTAGCTATTGCTGTAGAGCAACGTCGGGCACAAGGAATTTTTGAAACACCCATTGCACCGGGGCTCAATGAAGTCGTTATCCATATTGCTGACAGGGATGGTGAACCCATCCAATTTGATAATGAAAATAATAATGATAATGATAACGATGATGAGGACCCTATGGAATACCTTGAACTTGAGGTAGAGGAGGAAGAGGGTGTAAGTGAGGAAGAAGAGGAAGAAGATGATGATGAAGATAATGATGACGGTGATGATGGAGGAGAGGAAGATGTCCCCGCATGGTTTGATACGAGCACGGTTATTGAGGAACCCACACAAGTCCCGCCTAGTCGTAGGCATTATATAAGGAGGGGTCCCAGTAGGAGATGATATATTTTTTATGACTTCTATGGAAACTATATGTATAATTATAGTTTGCTGACTCTCTTTCGATGATGATGGTTTGATATGTGAAATACATGTATATATGTGTGTTATGCTATGATATGTTAAGACTTTGTTTAATGAATGGAATGTTTGATAATGTGAATGATGAGAATAGTTATAATGATATAACTATATCTAAGGATTTTAAATGCATGAAATGAATGAAGGCATATGAATGTTTATGATTGATGAATGATGGAATATGACATGATGATGATTGTGTTATCTGGTTATGTTAAATTAACAGTAAGATGATGCAATGTGTATATGATGACCTAACCCTAATCATGAATGAAAGTTATGTGCTTTTGATATATTCAGAAAAAGCACTATGGTTGATACAAGATCAAGAGTAAGAAAGAACAAGGGAAAGGAAATTGCTACAAAAGAAGTTCCCAACTAGCATGAGGTTGGAGAAACTAGTAGACCCAAAAGGGGTAGACCAGGATCACAGGGGCAAAACCAAAGAACTCGTGAACAACAAGAAGATGTAAGCCCAGAACCAAATAGGGAAGAGGAACAAGAATCGAGGCAAGCTCGTATAATAGAAGAAAGGGTAGCTTCGGCAGTAAAAGAAGCCATGCAGCAAGCTACTCGAGATTGGGCAGCACAAGCTGCAAATATTATTCAAGGATTATGTGAAAGAACCCAACAAGCCCAGTTGGGAAGTACTGAAAGGGAAGGACCCATTCCGATGACTAACCCGACTCCCCCTATGGCACCCACAGGAGATGAAAATCAGTTGATGGAAGCAAATAGGAGGGATATTGTGAAACCCCAACCTATGTAGGCCTCAATGGTATGCTTTGAACATATATATATGATTTATATGTGATTTAAATGAATTTTGAATGATTTAATAATATTTTGCAATTAGGATTTAATTAAGAATGGTGATTAAAAATTTAATCACCGGAGGCCAAAGTGAGTCGGTATGACCCGAGGGGCTTAATGAGGATTTAAGGGTGACAAGGTGTCATTAATAATCATGTTAACTACCATGATTTTATTTATGGAGATTAAAGTATAATTATGGAATTAAGATGAAAAGTGATAGAAAATACATAACTTGACGCCTACAAGGTGGATTTCGATGAAATTTGAAAGGTAAACTCACAAAGGTGGGCCCAATTTTATGAATGGATTGGACTAAGGGAATAATGATGGAATTATGGTGATAATTAATTATTTTTATCCCAAATCCAAAAGATAAATTCAAGTGGTCATAACTTGACGTAGAAATGTCAGATTGAGCTGAAATTTGAAATGATGGAATAAAATTATGAAATCTATGAGATGAATGGAACGGATTATTCTAATTATCATGATAAGTTGCTTTCTTAGGGAGCAAGTAAGAAATTACTTAGGAAGCTTCATGGAAGTTGCAAAGAGGGCAATTTGGGAAAGGTGAAAATGGAATTTACAAAAATGCCCTAGGGGGTTACTTAAGCACCAAGAAAAGTGACTTATAAAAAGAAAAAAAAAGAAGAGCGAGGGGGTTGGACATTCCAGCAGCAGGCGAGAAGGAGAGAGAGAAGGAGAGAGAAAGAGAGAGAAGAGAGGAAAAATAAGAGAAAAATGAAAATTTTCTCCAAGGGCAGCAGCTAGGGCACGTCAAACCTATCAAGGAGGAGAGGAAATGAAGGGAATTTCAAGTTCTCAATGGAGGGATTATCACTTAATTAAGTAAGTATATGTTAATCTTGATTTTATCCCTCAAATCTAGAAGTTATATGATGTTGTAAACTAAAATTTGAACGGAAGAGTAAATGGCTGAATTTCAGCATGAAATTTTTTTAGCATACTCATGATGGATTTTTTACATAAATACCTTAAATATTCCATCTTAAAATGATAATCCTGTTGCAAATTAAAAATCCTAGAAAATCAACCTTAACAGGGTTGTACGGGTGGCAGAATCAGCTACACCAAAGAATTTTTAATTATTTATATACAAGGAATTTTGTGTTGAAAATTTTACAGGATATATAAGACATATCTAGGATCACACAAATAAAATAAAAATTAGGTTTCTATTTGTATTAATATACCCCATAATTTACGTGATTAAGACTGTCTGGAAATGGATGTTGCTGTCCAGCAAGGTAAAAATACTAAAATAAATAGAAATATTAAATATTTCATGCTGAAAATATTTATTTTGGTTAATTAATGTATTTATTAAGGTATTAAAGAAATTTTAGACAAAACTACTTGATTTGATATTAATTCAAGTTTTTGACATTTCAATACGCCAGATTTCAGAATATGTGGTTATTTGGAGAAAAAAATCAAAACGAAATATGAAACCTATGTAGAAATGATCCAAATTGATATATATATGTTAGTAACCTAAATTTGAATTAAGAAAAGTGGGATTATTTGTTGAAAATTCGGATTTATAAATCTGTTTTGGGTTATGTGTCAAAAGACACGTTAAACAGGTGAAAAATGAGTTCCAAAGTTGCTATTTTGGAAACCTATGATTAGAGGATTCAAATTCCATAAAAATACCCTAAGTATAGTGGTAATTAAGGGGTTTAATCATGATGGAATTAGAGACAAGTTGTTGTTTTATGAAATTTTGAGAAACACATGATTTATGTGTTGAGAAATGGACATATATTAAGAGATAAGTATGAATACCCGACTTGAAAGATAAGTGGGTTAAGTTAGATGAACTTATATAGGTTGGAAAATCAAAGGAATATAATTATTTGAAGACGATGCAAATAAATGAAATGTTATTTTTATTTATTTAGGCAAAGGCAAGGAAAAGAATGAAAGAAAAGGGATTATGGTGATCTCAGGTAAGCAAGCAAACTTTCGAAAATGATGTTTTCTTTCTATGTGATGATGTGTGATAAAATTATTTATGATCATGTTTAAACGAATGGTCAAGCACAAGTTTTAAAAATATTGGCTTTAACGAAAAGCTACAAGTTTTGAAAATGACGGCTTTAATGAAAAGTCGTAAGTTTTGGAAAAAGAATGACTTCAAGGAAAAGCCTCAAGGTTTGCTTCATGGGAAGCAAGCAACGTTTTTAAGATAAAGAATTTATCACAACTATTGTCATGGATTGGCAATGATTTATGCTAATGGATTGAGAAATTTGCTTATGAGTAAGCAAGTTCTCCACGATAATATTTTCAAAGGATTTCATGTTTTATATCGATGTTTTTTTCAAAAAAAAATCTTGTAAGTAAATAAGTTCTTTATGATGTTGTTTCAAAAGTATTTTATAAGAAAATGGAATTTTGCCCTCTTTCACAAAGCAACAAATATAAATAAGTTTTGAATTTCTCATATGATGTTTAATGATAAATAATCATGTTATAAAAAAAAAGGGGATTTGATTTATGAAAAAGATTTGTTTTGCTAGGTCATAATAATTAAATAATAACTAATAATTTGGACATATTCATATGTGTTGAAAAGATATTCGAAAAGTTTTCATTTCCTTTTGATAAGGAAATCTATGTTGAAAATATCTTGAAAAATATTTATACGAATGTGTTGAAAGGGATTTAAGGACTACCAACCTCCTATGTTGTTTTCTTAAAAAGGTTTTCAAAGTGTGTTGTTTCTCAAACATTTCAAATATTTATCAAAATATTTTACTCAAAATATTCCTAAAAGAATTTAAGGATGGTCATCCTAAAATTAGATTTCAAATAACAACTTGTTAAAGTGGGTGCACTCGCTTACAAGTTGGCACGGACTACGGTCTATGATGTGTTTTTGAAAATAATTTTTTTTAGAGATATAGACTTCGGTCTAAGATTTTTTGTGTGTTATGGATGCAGACAGAGGTCTGTGATCCCGGTTTAAAAGGACATGGGCTGCGGTATGTGGTTCTTCAAACCAATTGTGTGTTATGGATGCAGACAGATGTCTGTGATCACGGTTTAAAAGGACATGAGCTGCGGTCTGTGATTCTTCAAACCAAACGGACTGCGGTCCATCATAATAATGTATGGTGCACCAGTACAAGTAACAAGCAGGTTGTAGAGCACGGTTAGGATGATCGGGGCCCACTCTACATAAGGCCAAGTCGGTAAGGGATGGCAGCAGTGTCAGCGGCGCCCTCCCTGAGATGGGAGCAGGATAAATAAACAGCCGCCTGGCTAGCGTGCTGTTAAGGATTCTCTTTCAAAAGGTAGCATGATCACTTGGTAAGTGTCACTACTGGATGGGGAGAAATGTGTTTGCTTACGTTTTGCTTTTCAAAAGCCCAAAGATTGGGATATAAAAGCAATATGAAAAATTATCCTAAATTGGATTTTTATGAGCCATTATACATAAGTTACCCAAAAAGCATAGTGTTTTACACAAAATGTGTAAATATTAAGAATAAAAAAATAGTTTTTATGCAAAAGTTTTCATGACTTGTTTGCTATAAATAAGCCCTAAGATGGGGATTAAGAAAAAGGGTTTATGTTGGAAAATATTTTGGACATGAGAATGTCCATTTCCAAAGGGTTTTTATAGGAAAAATGGTTAGACATGAGAATGTCTATTTCCTATAGGGATTTATGTTGGAAAATATTTTGGACATGAGAATATCCATTTCCAAAGGGTTTATATGGAAAAACTGGTTGGACATGAGAATGTCCATTTCCTAAAGGGATTTATGTTGGAACATGTGTGGACATACAAATGTCCGTTTCTAAAAGAGTCCAAGAGATAAAAGTGTTTGTGGACATATGAGTGTCCATTGCCAAAAAGGCTTACGTAAAATGTATTTTGGACATAAAAATGTCCATTGCCAAAGTGTTTATGTGAAAAACATTTTAGGACATATAAATGTCCGTTTCCAACAAGGTTAACATGGAAAAAATGTTTTAGGACGTATGAATGTCCAATGCCAAAATGATTTACGTGAAAAAACATCTTTTCGTGGACATGAGAATGTCCATTGCCAAATATGGTTTATGTCAAAAAGTTTTGGAACATAAAATGTCCCCTAGCCAAAATGATTTATGAGAAAAATGTTTTAGGAAAAGATTCTCAAGCAAAGTCTTGCCCCAAAATGCTTGCTTACTGAGGTATCATTCACGTTTTGTTTTACAAACCTCAGATAGGTACTGGGAGACTCAAGTGGTCGAGGACCTAAGAAATGGAGAAAAGGTACGAGATAGTACCATGTGGGCTAAAAGGATTAGCCATGGTGAGTGGAATGATATGAATGAATGTATTCAGGTATACTAATGTATATGAATTTATTTGAAGTTCTAAGTTCTAGGTGAACTAATGATTGAATAGATGTATGTATGCAATGAAAATGTCATGATTAGGTCAAGAGGGCCTATGATGTATAATAGCATGTTGAAATGGTTTAAAGCTATGTACAAGTGTACCATTGCTTATGTTATAAATGAAATGATGATGAATGAAGAGATGAAAAAAATTTCGACGAGTTCCAATTAAAATCCCGCCACGTGATCAGGGCAACAATCCTGATTCACATTTACCAATCGATAGATCTTGAGGTAAGGAAGTGACGTCTCAGTTTGGGGCGTTACAATTAATGGTATCAGAGCAAGGATTGGTAAATAGGCGTGGAATAGAGAAATAAGGGATGATGAAAGAATAAGCATGGTACCACATAGCTCGGTATTAGAGCATGGATTGGTAAATAGGTATGAAAGGAAAAGACTTGGTAACATAGGCTTTGATATCCAAGCAGGATTGGTAGGTAGACAGGAAAATAGAAGATGAGATGAAAAAGAAATGATGAAAGAGATAGATTGGAATCATAGGACATGTATGACATATGTTGTCTTTAACTATGTCTAATTATGATACTATGATATGGTTATTTAAGGAAATATATCTGAATTGTTATGTTTCATTATGTATAAGGTATGTGAACGAAGAAAATATAAATAGATGATGGGTAGCTTAGGTCTTACCCTATGATAAGATGAGAAATTCTATAATTTCTCTATGTATAAGGAAAATAGTATGTCTGCCATAAGGGTAAAAGATGGATGGCATACAGAAAAGGACAATTATAATGAGAAACCCATAAGGGAATAGGAAACAGGAGACAATAGAGACAAACGATAAGTCTATTGGACTAAGGCTAAAAATGCCACTAAGACAGAGTAGCGCAGTGGAAGTGTAGTGAGCCATTGAAGTATTGAAGAAGGATGATAAGATTAGCCATTTTATATGAGTTTTACCTCCGATATTTGAAATGTAATAGGTTTCGGGACGAAACCTGTAATAAGTGGGGGAGGATTGTGAAACTCCAACCTATGTAGGACTCAATAGTATGCATTGAACATATATATGATTTATATGTGATTTAAATGAATTTTGAATGATTTATGGATGATGTAATGATATTTTGCAATTAGAGTTTAATTAAGAATGGTGATTAAAAATTTTCATAAAAAAAAAGAATGGTGATTAAAAATTTAATCGCCGGAGCCAAAAGTGAGTCGGTATGACCCGAGGGGCTTAATGAAGACTTAAGGGTGACAAGGTGTCATTAATAATCATGTTAATTACCATGATTTAATTTATGGAGATTAAAGTGTAATTATGGAATTAAGATGAAAAATGATAGAAAATTCATAACTTAACGCCTACAAGGTGGATTTCGATGAAATTTGAAAGGTAAACTCACAAAGGTGGGTCCAATTTTATGAATGAATTGGACTAAGGTAATCATGATGGGATTAAGGTTATAATTAATTATTTTTATCCCAAATCCAAAAGATAAATTCAAGTGGTCATAACTTGACGTAGAAACGTCGCATTGAGATGAAATTTGAAATGATGGAATAAAATTATGAAATCTATGAGATGAATGGAATGGATTAAGCTAATTATCATGAGAAGTTGCTTTCTTGGGGAGCAAGTAAGAAATTACTTAGGAAGCTTCATGGAAGTTGCAAAGAGGGCAATTTGGGAAAGGTGAAAAAGAAATTTACAAAAATGCCCTAGGGGTTACTTAAGCACCAAGAAAAGTGACTTATAAAAATAAAAAGAAAGGGGAGCAAGGGGGTTGGACGTTCCAGCAACAGGGGAGAAGGAGAGAGAGAATGAGAGAGAAAGAGAGAGAAGAGAGGAAAAATAAGAGAAAAATGAAAATTTTCTCCAAGGGCAGCAGCTAGGGCATGTCAAACCCAGCAAGGAGGAGAGAAAAAGAAGGGAATTTCAAGTTCTCAATGTAGGGATTATCACTTAATCAAGTAAGTATATGTTAATCTTTATTTTATGCCTCAAATCTAGAAGTTATATGATGTTGTAAACTAAAATATGACCGGAACAGTAAATGGATGAATTTTAGCATGAAAATTTTTGAAAAGATCCTGATGGCGTGATTAAGGAACATCCAAATTTTCATTTTAAAAAGATAATCCAGTTTTAAATTAAATATCTGAAAAAATCAACCTGAACAGGGTTATACAGGTTGCAAGATCAGCTGCACCAAAGGATTTTTAATAATTTATATACAAGGAATTTTTGGCTGAAACCTTTACAGGATATATAATAAATATTGAGGATAACAGAAATAAAATAAAAATTATGTTTTTATGGGTATAAATGTACTCCATAATTTACGTGATTAAGGCTGTCTGGAAATGGATGTTACTGTCCAGCAAGGTAAAAATACTAAAATAAATAGAAATATTAAATATTTCATTATTAATATATTTATTTTGGTTAACTAATGTAGTTATTAAGGTATGGTAGAAATGTTAGATCAAAAATACTTGATTTGATATTAATTCAAGTTTTTGATATTTCAATACGCCTGATTTCAGCATATGTGGATAGTTTGAGAAACAAATCAAAAATAAATATGAAAACTATGAAGAAATCATCCAAATTTATATATATGTTAATAACCTAAATTTGGATTAAGAAAAGTGGGATTATTTGTTGAAAATTCGGATTTATAAATTATGTGTCAAAAGACAGATTAAACGGGTGAAAAATGGGTTCCAAAGTTGCTGTTTTGGAAACCTATGATTAGTAGATTTAAATTCCATAAAAATACCCTAAGTACAGTGGTAATTAAGGGATTTAATCATGCTAGAATTAGAGACAAGTTTCTGTTTCAAGAAATTTTAAGAAACACATGATTTATGTGTTGAAAAATGGATGTATATGAAGAGATAAGTATGAATACCCGACTTGAAAGACAAGTAGGTTAAGTTAGATGAACTTATATAGGTTGGAAAACCTAAGAAATATAAGTATTTGAAGACGATGAAAATAAATGAAATGTTATTTTCATTTATTTAGGCAAAGGCAAGGAAAAGAATTGAAGAAAAGGGATTATGGCGATCTCAGGTATGAAAGCAAACTTTCTAAAATGATGTTTTCTTTCTATGTGATGATGTGTGATAAAATTGTTTACGATTATGTTTAAACGAATGCGCAAGCACAAGTTTTGAAAATATTGGCTTTAATGAAAAGCCACAAGTTTTGAAAATGACGGCTTTAATGAAAAGTCGTAAGTTTTGGAAAAAGAATGGCTTTAAGGAAAAGCCTCAAGGTTTGCTTCATGGGAAGTAAGCAAAATTTTTAAGATAAAGAATTTATCACAACTATTGCCATGGATTGACAATGCTTTATGTTAATGGATTGAGAAATTTGATTATGAGTAAGCAAGTTCTTGACGATAATATTTTCAAAGGATTTCACGTTTTATGTCGATTTTTTTTTAAGAATTTGATTTTAAGTAAACAAGTTCTTTATTATGTTGTTTCAAAAGTATTTTATAAGAAAAAGGAATTTTTCCCTCTTTCACAAAGCAACAAATATAAATAAGTTTTGAATTTCTCATATGATATTTAATGATAAATAATCATGTTATAAAAAAAGGGGATTTGATTTATGAAAAAGATTTGTTTTGCTAGGTCATGATAATTAAATAATAAATAATGATTTGGACATAGTTCATATGTTTTGAAATGATATTTGAAAAGTTTTGATTTCCTTTCGAAAAGGAAATCTATGTTGAAAATATCTTATAAAATGTTTATATGAATGTGTTGAAAGGGATTTAAGGATGACCAACCTCCTATGTTGTTTTATTAAAAAGTTTTTTAGAGTGTGTTGTTTCTCAAACATTTCAAATATTTATCAAAATATTTTACTCAAAATGTTTCTAAAAGAATTTAAGGAAGGTCATCCTAAAATTAGATTTCAAATAAAGTGGATGCGCTCGCTTACAAGTTGACACGGACTGCGGTCTGTGATGTGTTTTTGAAAATAATTTTTTTAGCGATATAGACTTCGGTCTAAGATTTTTTTGTGTTATGGATGCAGATAGAGGTCTGTGATCCCGGTTTAAAAGGACATGGGCTGCGGTCTGTGGTTCTTCAAACCAAACGGACTGCGGTCCATCATAATAATGTACGGTGCACCAATACAAGTAACAGGCAGGTTGTAGAGCACGGTTGGGATGATCGGGCCCACTCTACATAAGACCAAATTGCTAAGGGATGGCAGGAGTGCCAGCAGCGCCCTCCCTGAGATGGGAGTAGAATAAATAAACTGCCGTCTGGCTAGCATGATGTTAAGGATTCTCTTCCAAAATGTAGCATGATCACTTGGTAAGTGTCACTACTGGATGGGAACAAATGTGTTTGCTTACGTTTTTCTTTTCAAAAACCCAAAAATTGGGATATAAAAGCATTTATATGAAAAATTATCCTAAATTGGATTTTTATGAGCCATTATGCATAAGTTACACTAAAAGCAGAGTGTTCTACACAAAATATGTAATTATTAAGAATAAAAAAATGATTTTTATGCAAAATTTTTCATGAAAAGGATTCATGACTTGTTTGCCATAAACAAGCCCCAAGATGGGGATTAAGAAAAAGGGTTTATGTTCGAAAATATTTTGGGCATGAGAATGTCCATTTCCTAAAGGGATTTATGTTGGAAAATATTTTGGACATGAGAATATCCATTTCCAAAGGGTTTATGTGGGAAAACTGGTTGGACATGAGAATGTCCATTTCCTAAAGGGATTTATGTTGGAACATGTGTGGACATACAAATGTCCATTTCTAAAAGAGTCTAAGAGATAAAAGTGTTTGTGGACATATGAGTGTCCATTGCCAAAAAGGCTTACGTAAAATGTATTTTGGACATAAAAATGTCCATTACCAAAGTGTTTATGTGAAAAACGTTTTAGGACGTATAAATGTCCATTTCCAACAAGGTTTACATGGAAAAAATATTTTAGGACGTATGAACGTCGAATGCCAAAATGATTTACGTGAAAAAACATCTTTTCGTGGACATGCGAATGTCCATTGCCAAATATGGTTTATGTCAAAAAGTTTTGGAACATAAAATGTCCCCTGGCCAAAATGATTTATGAGAAAAATGTTTTAGGAAAAGATTTTCAAGAAAAGTCTTGCCCCAAAATGCTTGCTTACTGAGGTATCACTCACTTTTTATTTTCCAAACCTCAGACAGGTACTGAGAGACTCTCGAGGACCTAAGAAATGGAGAAAAGGTACGAGATAGTACAATGTGGGCTAAAAGGATTAGCCATGGTGAGTGGAATGATATGAATGAAGGTATTCAGGTATACTAACATATATGAATTTATTTGAAGTTCTAAGTTCTAGGTGAACTAATGATTGAATAGATGTATGTATGCAATGGAAATGCCATGATTAGGTCAAGAGGGCCTATGATGTATAACAACATGTTGAAATGGTTTAAAGGATATGTACAAGTGTACCATTGCTTATTTTATAAATGAAATGATGATGAATGAAGAAACGAAAAAAATTTGGACAAGTTCCAATTAAAATCCTGCCGCGTGATCAGGGCAACAATCCTGATTCACATTTACCAATCGATAGATCTTGAGGTAAGGAAGTGACGTCTCGATTTGGGGTGTTACAACTATAAATGCATTTCTTACTCAATGGCCCCCTAAGTTCACTGGTGAACCCGACCCCGTACAAGCTGAACAGTGGATGACGGAGATTCGAAAGCTGTTCAGGATATTTCCATGCAATGACAGGCAGAAAATGTTGTGTGCCACTCATTTGTTGGTAAAAAATGCTCATAAGTGGTGGGAAACTATGTTGATTACTATGCCACACCCAGAGGAGGTGTCTTGGCAAACATTCATTGAGGAGTTTAACAAAGTGTATATCCCGGTGGGATTGCAGAGTCAAAAAGTCATTGAGTTTGAGAGGCTTTACCAAGGGAGACTGTCTGTGATAGAATATGCCACCAAGTTCAATGCCTTGGTGAGATATGTACCTTGGATAGCGAGTGTGCCAGAGAACAAGGCATAAAGATTTTAACAGGGACTGAGGCCATACCTCAGAGAAAGCCTGACCCCTCTACTAATCAAGGATTATGCGTCAAGTGTAGAAAGGGAAAGTGCTTTGGAGATTGAGGCAATAAGACCTCAAGAGCTAAGGCTAGGATCAAGGATGTTTAGCTCAGGCATGAAAGAAACAGAGACGGGGAAGGAAAAAGTTAAGAAAGGAGGTATGAAGAAAGGAAAAGGAGCCCTAAAGAAAAAAAGCCCACCCATTTGCAAGAAATGTCAAAAATGCCATGCAGGCGAATGTTTGAAAGGATCAAATAAGTGATTCAAGTGTGGGCAAACGGGGTACATAGTCAAGGAATGTGGTAAGGGAGAACCAAAAGTTGTTAACTGCCACGCTTGTGACCAAGTCGGGCACATAGCTCCGAACTGTCCAAATAGAGCGCAAACGTCACAAGGGTGCGGAAAGACCGCACAGCCAAGGATAGCTGGAGCAGCTAACAGGCAGGGAATTGTTGGGTCCCGACAAGATGGCAAAACCCAAGAGGGGAGGGGTGAATTGGGTTCTTAAAAATTTATAACTCAAACAGAAACTTTACCCCGGATTAAGCTAGTCCCCTTAATGAAGAAACAGAATGGAAAGCAAAGTAATGTAGAGAGCAGAAATAAAAACAAGTAGACAAGAATTTTTATAGTGGTTCGGGCAACCTCCCTACTCCACTCTTCCAAGCTCACACACCTTGTGACTTGGGTTCCACTATTGTATTCTCTCAATACAATTAGAGCCTCTTGCTCTCTTCTAGATTCAAAGCTCTAGGGGGCATATACAACTAGCACAAGTAGGTGATGAGTCACACTCCAATCACACACTACTTTGCTATCACTTGATCTTAGCTACCCAAGCTAAATCAAGTTCAATACAAACAAATAATCAATGAAAGAAATCTACACTTTACAGATGTGTAGAAGCAGTTTGGCGCAGAGAAGAACTTGTGGTAGGCTTTGAAGAATCTGAAGTGAAGCTCTTGCAGTTTTGAAGTGTAGTTCTTCCTCTCTTGATTGGCTTGATCACTTTAATGCTCTTGTAGATAGGAGTTATGCTCACTTAATGTTTTCCAACTACTTCCCTCGTCCACCATGAATGCTATTTATAATTTTGGAGGGAATCCGAACGTTAGAAGGTAGGTGGCGTGCATTTAATGCGCCAACGTTCGAATTAATTCCGACCGTTGCGACCCAAGTCGCAGGTGGAGTCGACTTCGGATGCGACTTAGCCCAAGTCGCAGATGGAGTCGACTTCGGGTGCGACTTCGCTTCTCCGTTGCAACTTCAAGTTCCAGTCAGGGTCGACTTGGGTTCTCGACTTGACCCAAGTCGCAGGTGGAGTCGACTTCGGGTTCGACTTCACCTCGACAGTTGGCTTCATGAACTTGGAACTTTGAAACTTTTGTTTTGCTTAGTCTTTCTCAAGCCTTTTAATTCCTTTGCAATTTTTGTTACTCTTTGGATCATGGTGTCTTGCTTTCATTAGCTCCAAGATTTGCAAACCTTAAATCCTTGAATCTTGAACATTTGGATCTTGTGAATCTTGAAGAGCTTGACCCTTGCATGATTGATTTAAGCTCCTTGCTTCGCATTTGACTCATGACTTGATTTCATCTTGAATATGCATTCCAGCTTATCTTCTGAAAAATCGCCTCTGCCCGATCGAAGTCGATGTCGGAGTCGACTTCGGCTGCGACTTCACCTCAAGTCGCACGTGGAGTCGACTTGGGGTGCGACTTCGGCACTTCGTGTTCTGAGCTTCGACTCTGGACAGTTTTTGTCATCTGAGGTCGATGTCGAGGTCGACTTCGTTTGCGACTTGGCTACCCAAGTCGCAGGTGGAGTCGACTTGGCCTGCGACTTCACTTGCTCTTCTCCCATTTTCAACTCTGGACAGTTTTGCATGTTTTGAAGTCGATCTTGGAGTCGACTTGGGATACGACTTGGCTTCTATACTTGATTTTCTTCAAATGATTATTCCTTAAACATTTCCACAAACTTGTTAGTAGCCAAGACTTACTCAAATTGATTTGTTAATCATCAAAACATAGATTTAACTTGTTTTCCACATATTTCCAACAATCTCCCCCTTTTTGATGATTGACAAAAATCGATTTGAGTGTATACCTTTCAATAACTTAATAACATGCTCATTTTGCATTTCATACTTATGCTCATGCAATCATTCAACATATGCTCATGCAATTTTTCAAACATATGCTATTCTTCTCCCCAAACTTATCTACTCTTCTCTTCCTCAAATCCTATTTTTCTCCCCCTTTTTGTCAATAAATCAAAAAGATTAGAGGGTAAAGAAAGAGATAGGTGGGATTGCTCCCCCTAAACAGGTGCTCCCCCTAAGTTTATGCTAGCCTAACTCAATCATTCCCATGTCATTTCGAATTTTATAGAATGCTTCTTTGGCTAGGGGTTTAGTGAATATATCTGCAACTTGATCCTCAGTTCTTACATATACCAAACATATGTCATGATTTTCTACATGTTCTCTAATGAAATGATGTCTAAGGTCTATATGTTTGGTCCTAGAATGCAAGACTGGATTCTTGGTTAGACATATGGCACTGGTATTGTCACATTTGATAGGTATATCTTTAAAATCCATGCCATAGTCCCTAAGTTGCTGTTTCATCCAAAGTAATTGGGCACAACAGCTCCCGGCGGCAATATATTCGGCTTCCGCCGTAGATAGAGCAACACTAGTTTGTTTTCTTGAAAACCATGAAACCAACATGCTTCCAAGAAACTGACATGTTCCACTAGTGCTTTTTCTATCTACTTTGTAACCAGCAAAATCCGCATCCGAGTAGCCGATTAGATCAAAATTAGAGCCCTTTGGATACCATAGTCCTAAATTGATAGTGTCTACTAGATATCTAAAAATTCTTTTCACAGCTACCAAGTGTGATTCTTTTGGGCATGATTGAAATCTAGAGCACATACACACACTAAACAAAATATCTGGCCTAGAAGCAGTTAGATACAATAAGGAACCTATCATGCTTCTATACACTTTCATATCAACTAATTTTCCCTTTTCATCTTTGTCCATTTTGATTGTGGAGCTCATGGGCGTGTTTGCTCCTTTGCTTTTCTCCATGCCAAACTTCTTGAGCATCTCCTTGATGTATTTGGACTGGTTTATGAAGATTCCTTCATTTAGTTGCTTGATTTGCAGTCCAAGGAAGAAGTTTAGCTCTCCCATCATGCTCATCTCAAACTCTTTCTGCATAAGCTCAGAAAATTCTTGGCAAAGAGTTTCATTAGTAGCACCAAAAATAATATCATCTACATAAATCTGAATGATCAATATATCCTTTCCATTGTACTTGATAAACAAAGTGGTGTCTACATTTCCTTTTTGAAAATCATGATCAATCAGAAATTTGCTTAGTCTATCATACCAAGCTCTTGGAGCTTGTTTTAATCCATATAATGCTTTGGTTAGCTTGTAAACATACTTTGATTGATCCTTTTCTTCAAATCCAGGTGGTTGTTTTACATACACCTCTTCATTTATATAACCATTCAGAAATGCACTTTTGACATCCATTTGAAACAATTTAAAGTTCATGTGAGATGCAAAAGCTAGTAAGATGCGAATTGCCTCTAATCTAGCAACTGGGGCATAGGATTCTTCAAAATCTATTCCTTCTTCTTGTGAGTATCCTTTTGCCACAAGTCTAGCTTTGTTTCTCACTACAAGTCCACTTTCATCTAATTTGTTCCTAAAGACCCACTTGGTGCCAATAACAATACAGTCATTTGGTCTAGGAACAAGGTGCCAAACTTGATTTCTTTCAAATTGATTTAGCTCTTCTTGCATTGCTATAATCCAGTTTTCATCATCAAGAGCTTGTTCAATATTAGAAGGTTCAATCTTGGATACAAAAGCATATTGTCCACACACATTTTGCTTTGACCTTCTAGTTTTTACACCTTCATACACATTTCCTATAACTTGCTCAATTGGATGTGCATGTTTGAATTTTAAATCAGATGGAGGTTTATAGGAATCATCACCTTCACTTACCCTTTCCTCCATGGACTCTTCTTGCTTTTCCACATGCAGCTTTTCAAGGCCATTTGCTATGTCATCTGCATCACTTGAATCATCCTTTCTTTTAAAGCATGGGTTAGTTTCATCAAAGACAACATGTATGGATTCTTCTACAACTTGGTTTCGTTTATTGAAAACTCTATATGCTTTGCTATTTGATGAATAACCAAGGAATATTGCTTCATCACTTTTAGCATCAAGTTTTCCCAAGTTGGTTTTTCCATTGTTCAGAACATAACATGTGCATCCAAAAGCATGAAAATAAGATATGTTTGGTTTCCTTCCTTTCCATAGCTCATATGGGGTCTTTTTCAAGATTGCTCTAATGTTAACTCGATTTAAAACATGACAAGCTGTGCTTACAGCTTCACCCCAAAATTTCTTAGATAGTTTGCTCTCATTTAGCAATGTTCTAGCCATCTCTTGTATAGTTCTGTTTTTCCTTTCAACTACTCCATTTTGTTGTGGAGTCCTTGGTGCAGAAAATGTGTGATGAATTCCTTTTTCATTACATAATTCTGTGAATCGTTTGTTCTCAAATTCACCACCATGGTCACTCCTTATACACAAAATGGTATTCTGTTTTTCATTTTCCACCAAGTTTACAAAAGTTGAAAACATAGAGAAGGCTTCATCTTTGCTAGCTAAGAGAATTACCCATGTAAATCTTGAAAAGTCATCAACAATCACAAATACATATTTCTTTCCACCAATGGTTAAGATGTCGGATGGCCCATATAGATCCATGTGTAGCAATTCAAGTGGCCTAGTGGTGGAAATCTCCTTTTTGGTAGAAAAAGACATCTTTGGTTGTTTAGATAATTGACATGCCTTACATATTTTATTTTTGTCATATTTCAACTTAGGCAAACCTTCTACCAAACTCTTTTTCCATAGGGTCTTTATGTTTCTCATGTTTATATGTCCAAGCCTTTTATGCCAAACCCATGGATCATTATCAATGGCCATTAGACATTGACCATTTAGTTCATCAAGTGAAACCAAATATACATTTCCATGTCTTTTTCCACTAAACATGATATGTTCTCCATCAAATACATTACATATAGATGATTCAAACACAACTTTGTATCCTTTATCACATAATTGGCTAATGCTCATTAAATTGTGTTTGAGTCCTTCAACAAACAAAACATCCTCCATGCATGCATTTGAAATACTATAAATGTTTCCTTTACCTTTTATTTTACCTTTCTCATTATTACCAAAGGCAACCGTTCCATCGTTGCAAGGCTTAAGCTTGTGAAATAGACTTCTTTCACCGGTCATGTGCCTTGAACAACCGCTGTCCATGAACCATATGTTGTTTGTCTTTGCCTTGTAACAAATCTGAAAAACAAACAAGTAATTCTTATTTCTTTGGTACCCATTTTATGGGTCCATTTGGGTTAGTAATATTATTCAACCTTTGTTGCTCCAACTTAGAAAGTCCAAATCTTGTGTTCCTTGGAACCCAAACTAGTTTTGCACCATAATCAAACAATCTCTTAAAGTTACACTTGTAAACTTTATGACCCATTTTGTTGCAAAAGTTGCAAGCCATTGGTAATCTAGGAGTAGGCCTCCAAGTATATTTTGGTTCAAATGTTGGTCTTTTAGTCCACATAACATTTCTCCTTTGTGGCTTGTATATAGGTGCAATTTTGGTTTGATATTTCCCAAGTGTAGGCACATTTGATTTGCCACTTTCTCCTTGCTCAAATGTATTGTATCCAAGACCTCTTTTGTTTGTTTGGGAGGTCATGTTCAGAAACATCTTTACACTTTCTCCTGGATTAGAGAACTTTGCTAGTGATTCATTTAAGGATTTGTTCTCCTTTTTCAGTTTCTCTACTTCTTTCAACAATGATTCATTTTCTTCTTTCAGTTTTGTTGATTTTTCAGCTAGTTTTCCATTTTCAATAATAATAAAGTTGCATTGTTGTTTCTTTGAGGACAACTTGTTTCCTAGCTTTTTGATTTCCTCATATAATGAATCATAGGCAGTTTGTAGTTCTTCTAATTCAGCACATTTGATGCAATTTTGAAAAGAAGAATAACTTGATTGAGAATAGCAAGGTTTGGAAGTTACCTCATCATTGCTTGTACATTTGGTTGAGGTGGATTGTTCTTCCAAAACTTCAGTGGTGTTTAAGCATAGCAAGTCCTCTTCTTGCTCGATTCGTGCCATGCAACATATTCTTGCACAGTTGGCGCATCATTTTCGTCGGTTGAAGAACTGCATGTTGATGAAGTCTCCTCGTTGACGAACATGCCTCTTCCTCTTGGCCTTTGGTATTTTCTTCTTTCACGACTCTCCTTTGGCCTTTCTTCTGGTGTAGGACATTGAGCTTGCATATGTCCTACGCCCCCGCATCGGTAGCATTTTGTAACCTCCTTTTTCTTTTCTTTATGTGGTCTTTCTTTGAAGTCTTTGAGGTTCTTTTCTTTTCTCACAAATTTCCGGAATTTGCGAGTGAGAAGAGCAATGTCTTCATCATCGTTGTGAGATGAAGAGGTGGATCCATCTGAATTGTGAGTGGCCTTGAGTGCAATGGTTCTCTTCCCTTTGTGATTATCTTCGTTTCTTCTCCTAATTAGCTCATGTGACATTAATGAGCTAATAAGATCTTCTAGCTTCAAAGTGTTTAGGTCTTTGGCTTCTTCAATTGCCGTTATCTTTGGAGTCCATGAATCCGGTAGAGCTCTCAATATCTTCATAACCTGTTCGGATTCAGAAATAGCCTTTCCAAGACCTTTTAGAGCATTAGTAATCTTAGAAAATCTAGCAAACATTTCAGAAATATTTTCTGTGTCTAGCATTCTAAAACTTTCCAATTCTCCTATCAAGATATTTCTCCTAGTCCCTTGGACTTGAGAGGTTCCTTCATAAATGGATGTTAGAGTATCCCATATCTCCTTGGCGATTAGACAAGATGATACTCTATCATATTCCGAAGCCGTAAGAGCACAAAATAAAGAGTTCATAGCCTTAGCATTGCTCTTGACGATTCTTACTTCCTCTTCGGTCCATTTGGAAGCTCTTTCATCAATTTGCAAAGTTACACCATCTTGAATAGCAATCCAAGAATCCATATCGGTAGCCATGATGAGTTGCTTCATACGAAGCTTCCAATAGCCAAAGTTGTTCCCATCAAACAATGGTGGCCTTGTAAAAGATTGGCCCTCGGCAAAAGCGGGAACGGAAGTAGATTGGGATGCCATGATAATGGATCTCTTTGATTCAATTTAAAGACCTGCTCTGATACCACTTGTTGGGTCCCGACAAGATGGCAAAACCCAAGAGGGGAGGGGTGAATTGGGTTCTTAAAAATTTATAACTCAAACAGAAACTTTACCCCGGATTAAGCTAGTCCCCTTAATGAAGAAACAGAATGGAAAGCAAAGTAATGTAGAGAGCAGAAATAAAAACAAGTAGACAAGAATTTTTATAGTGGTTCGGGCAACCTCCCTACTCCACTCTTCCAAGCTCACACACCTTGTGACTTGGGTTCCACTATTGTATTCTCTCAATACAATTAGAGCCTCTTGCTCTCTTCTAGATTCAAAGCTCTAGGGGGCATATACAACTAGCACAAGTAGGTGATGAGTCACACTCCAATCACACACTACTTTGCTATCACTTGATCTTAGCTACCCAAGCTAAATCAAGTTCAATACAAACAAATAATCAATGAAAGAAATCTACACTTTACAGATGTGTAGAAGCAGTTTGGCGCAGAGAAGAACTTGTGGTAGGCTTTGAAGAATCTGAAGTGAAGCTCTTGCAGTTTTGAAGTGTAGTTCTTCCTCTCTTGATTGACTTGATCACTTTAATGCTCTTGTAGATAGGAGTTATGCTCACTTAATATTTTCCAACTACTTCCCTCGTCCACCATGAATGCTATTTATAATTTTGGAGGGAATCCGAACGTTAGAAGGTAGGTGGCGTGCATTTAATGCGCCAACGTTCGAATTAATTCCGACCGTTGCGACCCAAGTCGCAGGTGGAGTCGACTTCGGATGCGACTTAGCCCAAGTCGCAGATGGAGTCGACTTCGGGTGCGACTTCGCTTCTCCGTTGCAACTTCAAGTTCCAGTCAGGGTCGACTTGGGTTCTCGACTTGACCCAAGTCGCAGGTGGAGTCGACTTCGGGTTCGACTTCACCTCGACAGTTGGCTTCATGAACTTGGAACTTTGAAACTTTTGTTTTGCTTAGTCTTTCTCAAGCCTTTTAATTCCTTTGCAATTTTTGTTACTCTTTGGATCATGGTGTCTTGCTTTCATTAGCTCCAAGATTTGCAAACCTTAAATCCTTGAATCTTGAACATTTGGATCTTGTGAATCTTGAAGAGCTTGACCCTTGCATGATTGATTTAAGCTCCTTGCTTCGCATTTGACTCATGACTTGATTTCATCTTGAATATGCATTCCAGCTTATCTTCTGAAAAATCGCCTCTGCCCGATCGAAGTCGATGTCGGAGTTGACTTCGGCTGCGACTTCACCTCAAGTCGCACGTGGAGTCGACTTGGGGTGCGACTTCGGCACTTCGTGTTCTGAGCTTCGACTCTGGACAATTTTTGTCATCTGAGGTCGATGTCGAGGTCGACTTCGTTTGCGACTTGGCTACCCAAGTCGCAGGTGGAGTCGACTTGGCCTGCGACTTCACTTGCTCTTCTCCCGTTTTTAACTCTGGACAGTTTTGCATGTTTTGAAGTCGATCTTGGAGTCGACTTGGGATACGACTTGGCTTCTATACTTGATTTTCTTCAAATGATTATTCCTTAAACATTTCCACAAACTTGTTAGTAGCCAAGACTTACTCAAATTGATTTGTTAATCATCAAAACATAGATTTAACTTGTTTTCCACATATTTCCAACAGGAACCTCTACAAATCCAGTTCAAGTGCATGCTCTAACCCGAACTGAGTCACAAGAGCAAGAGGCAAATGTGGTTATAGGTATGGTTTACATTTTGGAAAATTCGGTTATAGCTTTATTTGATTCGGGTGCTAGTCATTCATTCATAGCTTGCCAGTATGTAACCACGCATGCACTACCTGTAGAGAAAACTAATAAGGTAATTCATGCAGAATCCCCTGTCTATAGGTTAGCCAGCTCTAGCCAAGTATGTAAAGCATGTCCAATTAGGATGGGGTCAATGATTTTAGAAGCCAACCTGATCCTATTACCCATGACTGAGTTTGACGTGATACTAGGCATGGATTGGTTAAGCCAATGGGGAGCTACTATTAATTGCGAAAGTAAGAAATTGCAATTTGAAGTGGCCCCGAAAAAGGAAGTGGCCATTGGAAGGCTAAGGCAGCCTAAGAGTTCAACGATACTGATATCCTCTATGAAAGTGGCTAAAATGGGCTTTCAAAACTGGCAAGCATATCTGGTATCAGTAAGTGTAAAGAAGGAAAAGGAGGTGAAAATAAATCAAATTCCAGTAGTTAAGGAATTTCTTGATGTTTTTCCGAAGGAATTAACCACATTACCTCCAGAAAGGGAAAGGGATATGACAATCAATATCATATCAGACACAACTCTAATATCTAAGGCCCCATACCGAATGACACCAGCAGAGATGAATGAGTTGAGAACTCAAATACAGGAGCTACTAGATAAAAGTTTTATCAAACCCGGTGTATCACCTTGGGGAGCTCGGGTGCTGTTTGTAAGAAAAAAGGATAGGAGTCTCTGATTATGTATTGATTATAGGGAGTTCAACAAGGTTATGATAAAGAACAAGTGCCCATTGCCAAGAATTGGCGATTTATTTGATTAATTAAAAGGAGCTACAACGTTCTCGAAAATAGATTTATAGTCAGGGTACCATCAGCTAAGGATAAGTCCAACTAATGTTCACAAGACAGCTTTTCGAATTAGGTATGGACACTATGAGTTTCTAGTGATGCCTTCTGGGCTCACTAATGCCCCTGTTGTATTTATAGATATGATGAACAGGGTATTTCGGAATTATTTGGACCAATTTGTGGTTATATTTATTGATGATATCCTGATCTACTCCAAGTCAGAAGAGGAGCATGAGATTCATTTAAAAAGGGTACTGGAAAGGTTAAGGAAGGAGAAATTATATGCTGAGCTGGAGAAATACGAGTTTTGGTTAAACAAGTGGCATTTCTTGAGAATATAATCTCAGAAAAAGGAGTACAAGTTGATCCTCAGAAGATTGAGGCGGTATTAAAGTGGCCAAGACCAACGACCATTACGGAAATCAGAAGTTTTTTGGGATTGGCAGGCCACTACAGAAGGTTCGTTGAAGGTTTTTCACAGTTATCAGCCTTATTGACGAGGTTGACTCGTAAAGGAGTCAAATATGTATGGTCTGAAGAATGCGAGTGCAATTTTCAAGAATTGAAGCAAAGATTGATAAAAACACCTATCCTAACCCTACCCGAAGGAAATGAAGGATTTGTGGTTTACAGTGATGCTTCAAGGAAGGGACTGGGATGCGTGCTAATACAGAAAGGTAAGGTGATAGCTTATGCATCACGAAAATTGAAGCTTAATGAGGTAAGTTACCCCACTCACGACTTAGAATTAGCTGCAGTGGTATTTGCTTCGAAAATTTTGAGACATTACCAATATGGCGCTAGATGTGAGGTTTATACGGATCACAAGAGCCTTAAATATATTTTCACTCAGAAGGAGTTGAACATGAGACAAAGGAGATCGCTCGAATTATTAAAGGATTATGATTTGGAGATTTTATACCATCTAGGTAAGGCAAACGTGGTAGCTGATGCATTGAGCAGAAATGCCAACATAGCTCACCTTCTCACAAAGGAGGAAGGATTGCTTTGAGAAATAATGCAATTGGAACTGATTGTATGTCCCCTTGGAGTTCAAGCAAGATTATCATAAATGCGCATATAATCTTCCTTATTTGAACAAATCAAGGCTGCGTAGCAAGAGGATGCAGACCTATATGCATATTTGGAAAAGAAGAAGAAAGAGGGGTTGAATGAATTTGTTATTGATGAGCGAGGTATGTATCGGTACAAGGGTCGCCTATGCATACCCGATTCAAGAGAATTGAAGGATCAGATTCTCAAAGAAGCGCATTTTTCACCATTTTTCATGCATCCGGAAGCACTAAGATGTATCAGGATTTCAAGAAAGCATATTGGTGGAATAACATGAAAACGGAGATCACTGAATATGTAGCTAAGTATTTAACTTGTCAAAGGATGAAGGCAGATCACCAACGGATGCCGGGAAAGCTATAGTCTTTGGAAATTCCCGAATGAAAATGGGACGACATTACAATGGATATTATTGAAGGATTACCCAAGACACAGGCAGGAAATGACTCTATATAGGTAATAGTTAATTGATTATCCAAAGTTGCTCATTTTATACCCATAAAGAGAACCTATACAGCTGAAAGGTTAGCCAAGGTATACTACAAGGATATAGTACGACTCCACAGAGTGCCTAAGTCGACAGTATCCGATCGGGATACAACGTTACGTCCTAATTCTGGAAGAGTTTACATGAAACCCTATGCACCCAGCTTAAGTTCATACAACATTTCATCCCTAGACAGATGGATAGACGGAGCGATCTGATTATCGAGGATATGCTTCGTATGTGTACATTCAAATTTGGAGGATCATGGGATGAATACGTGTCGATAGTGGAGTTTGCGTACAACAACAGCTATTAGGCTAGTATTTAAATGACTCCATTTGAAGCATTATATGGACGACAGTGTTGAACACCATTGAACTAGGATGAAGTTGGAAAGAAAAAATTAGCCCCAGACTTTTCTCAACGAATGGCAGACAAAGTACAAGTTATTCGCATGTGTATACTCACAGCCCAGAGTAGGCAAAAGAGTTACACAGATTGCAAGAGAAGGGATTTGAATATCCAAGTTGACGAATATGTTTTTATAAAGGTCACGCCATTCAAAGGAGTTACAAAATTTAGAAAAAGAGGCAAATTAAATCCCAAGTGTATTAGGCCATTTGAAGTATTAGAGAAAATTGGGAAATTAGCCTATAGAATAGCGTTACCTCAAGCACTAACCTCAGTACATAATGTTTTTCACATTTCGATGTTAAGGAAGTATGTTGCAGATCCAACTCATATATTAATAACAGAAAACTTACCGATTCAAGATCATTTGAATTATGAGGAAAGACCACTTAGGATCTTGGATCATAAAGTGCAGAAGCTTTCGAATAGAGAGATTGAATATGTTAAAGTTCAATAGAACCGGTATTCTGAAAGCGAGGCTACTTGGAAATTGAAGGAAAAAGTAGAAAGGAAGTATCATAAACTATTTTAAAAGTAGACAGTTTCGGGACGAAACCTATTATAAAGGTGGAGGATTGTAATACCCAGACCCAAGTAGGACTCATATAAGTGCATTTAAACTTTAATTATGATTCATGTATGAATTGGTTGATTTATGGATGATTTTTATGAATTTGTGAATTTTTACAATTAGGGTTGTGATTAAGAATGGTGATTAAGATTAATCGTCATGACCCAATGTGAGTCAATATGACTAAAGGGGTTTCATGAGGATTAGGAAATGTTAATGTGTCATGAATAATTATTTTAATTTTCATGATTTGGTTAATGGAAATTAGAATGATAATTATTGAATTAGGTTGGAAAATACTAAAAAATTCATAACTTGACGCCTATAAGGCAGATTGAGATGAAATTTGAAAGATAAGCTCATGAATTTGGGCTCAAAATTATGAATGGATTGGATTAAAGAAAATGTGATGGGATTAAGATGATAATAATTTATTTTCATCTCACACCCAAAAGTTAATTTCAAATGTTCATAACTTGACATAGAAAAGTCGTATTGAGACGAAATTCGAAATGGGTGGATGAAATTATGATATTAACACTATGGAAGGATTGGATTAAGCTAATTACCATGAGAATATTCTTAATCGGAAAAAGGTGTGTACCTTTGACTTTTGCACCTTAAAGTACCATAGCATTTATGTTAAAGCAAGTGGTTTAATGGTGAGTTTATTGGCACAAATGAGGTGTCAAACAAGGATAATTTTGAGTGGATTTTATGAATTTCCTAAAATGCTAAAATCCATGGAAAATCAAGAGCTTAAATGCTTGGATTAAATGGCTATGGTGTAGCTTCAATGACGCATAGAAGTGGTAGCAATGCATGTGACGCCCAAGGGGATAATGCATGGATTTTTGGATTTTTGAAAATTTCTAAATATGCATCTAAGTAGCTAAGCACGCAGGGTAAGTAATGGAGCATTAAAACAAGTGAAAAATTGGTACAAAATGTCAAAAGGGAGCTGCTACATGGGGACATTCCAAGTGGACAACAACATGATCCATAAATGAGCTTGATTTGATGATTTTTGATAAATGGTAAATGTATATTTTACTTGGGTAAAAATTTTTCATGTCAACAAGGGATAAGTAAGCAATGAATTACCCTCATGTGATGTGGCAAAGTGGGGTCAAAAAGCTGGAAAAAATCTAAGCTACATAAGGGGGGATGTCCACATGCAAGGAGGGTTAGAGAGAGAAAATTCTCATGGAAAAAACCTCAAGAGCAAGGAAGCTTTGGACATGCCTAAATCCGGCAAGAAAAGGAGAAGAAAAAGGAAGAAAAAGAAGAAGAAAAAGGGAGGAAAAGGAAGGAAGAAAAGAGAGAACTCAAGCTTAGAAAGTTTGGAATCAAAGTTGTGTAGATTCAAGTAAGTATACTTGAGTTTTGGATACTTTAAACCAAGTTTTCTTCCCTCAAATGATGAGTCATGAATATGATTCATAAGTAACCCTTAAAGGAAGATTTATGATAACCTTAATTAGGGTATTGAATGATATTTGAATGGTATAAATGAATTCAAGGGTTCAAGAGGGTTAAATGGGACGTTAGGGTTGTTTATGGGTGAATAACCTAACTTGGACTTTCTTAAATCCATATGATATGTTGCTGTTTTGAAGTAATATCATGGTTAGATTATGAATCATGATTTAATGAATTACATATATTGATTTGGCCATAAGCTATGGATTTTAAAAAGGATGGGACTTAGGGTTACTTATATGACCCGATTTTCATGTTTTTATGACATATATGGTGCATGAATTAGCTTAAATGATTTATGGGTGAATTCTAGGGTAAATTTCCCTAAATTAAGGGTACTTTGGACTTTCAAAAGCGTTTGGAATGATTTGTCCTAAATATGATTTTTTGGGGCATATACTTAAGGACGTCCAAACGAGTACCCTTCATATATGTTATGTTGCTATTTTGTAAATAATTATATCATGGATGATTTAGAAGTTAAAATACCCTAGGATTAGGGTACTTTGGATGTCCATAATATATTGAAAAGGTATGCCCTAAATCTGATTTTTAAGTGTATGAAAAAGGGTGTCCAAAGAAGGGTGCAAAAAGGTATCCAAAACATATGTAGAAGTTGCTGTTTTGGAAGAAACTAAATTATGGATTTTAAATATGTGATAATGCCCTAAATTTGGGTTAAGAAAATCATGATTAATTTCTGAAAATTATGGTTTAAAAATCTGTTTTGATTTAAGTATCAAAAGAGGCATTAAAAGGATGAAAAACGGGTCCTAACGTTGCTGTTTTGGAACCCAATGATAAATGGATTAAAATTCCATAATTAGACCCTAAATTTTATGATAATTAAGGAGTTTAATCATGCTGAAATCAGATGTAAGTTTCTGTGTTGAAAATTTTTGAGAAACACATAATATATGTGTTGTAAGTTGCATGTATGTAGAAGGATATGTGTAAATGGATGATACATGACTTATATGAAATTGCTAAGATGAAAAAATGCATGAGTATGTGATAAAATGCATGATTATGTTTCTGTATTGATTATTATTGATTATTTCAAATTTTTAGATTTAATTATGAAGTTTACAACATCAACCAAGTGCCTAAAATGATCATCGACATAGGAAAAATGAAAAATAGATGAAAAATGATAAATGAGAGGAATAAACCCTCACCTGATGATTAATGAATGATTATTATGTGTTTACCCTACATGTCGGTTTAAAACGCAATATGAAATGGATGATAGGATACACACGTGAGTGTTATGTATGTATGTCCGACTTGAAATTCAAGTTGGTTGTGTGTGAAATGAATTAAGGGTTGTAAAACTGAATGAATGCAAGCAAATGAAATTTTTATGAATGCAATGTCATTCTTGTGTATAGGAAAAGGCAAAGAGATAATTGACTTAGAAAGCTAAAGCGAAAAAGGTAAGCAAGCGATTTTCTAAATGCTTCTTGTTTTATGAAAATATGATAAAATGATTGTTAATGATGTTTCTAAATATTTGAATCATTTTACAATTGACTGATGAAACTATTTTCAAGTTATTTAAGGATGGTTATTCCTTAGCTCAATATGTGTTGAAATGCAATTTTAATTATGATAAATGTTTTATGTGTGCTTTATCAAATATTGATAGAAAATTGTGTTTTAAGAAGTTATGAATGCAAAATCATGATAGCATGTCAAAAGAATGTTTATGAAAGATTCATGTGCACAAAGCATGAGGTCCACCTCAAAGGTGTAACTTGACCAAATGTCCCCATTTGGTGCGGCCAAGTCGCTAAGATAGGCCTCGGGCCGGCGGCGCCTCCCTAGATTGGGAGAGACATTGGAGATGAATATTAGCCTAGCTAGCCACTATCCTATGATGTCATGTTTAAAAATAATGCATTGCATTGTTTAAGATATACTGTTGACGAGTATAAGAAATCATGTTTTTATACCCTCGAGTGGGTATAATATTGCTTTCCAAGATGTTTTAAATGAAAATGAATTACCTAAAAACCTTATAGCTTGCTTATTGAGTTTCGACTCACGGTTTTATTTTCCAAACCCTAAAGACAGGTGAAAGGAAGCACCAAGCATGGAGCACAGGTGGAGCTTCAAGGATTAATGAATTTTTATGAATTACCTGTGTATGAACTTATGGTGGAATGGTTGTATGATGACATTAAATATTTATCTTAATGTTGTATAAGACTCATGTTATAATTTGTGACTATGGATGGCGAAAATTTTTATGGATAAATGCTAAGGTATGAATTATCATATTGTGAATGAGTATGAATTTTTTGAGATAACATGTGTATTTCTCAAATGAGATAATGGCCTAAAAGGGCATTTGATGGAAATTAGAATGTGTAGAATGTTATAAACTCCTAAGATGTCAGGATTAAGTGGATAAATATCCAATAGAACCCACCGTGTGACATGTAAACAATGCTGATCATGTTTACCAATCAATAACGGTCCCGTAGTAAGGCTAATGTTGTGATGCTCGGGCTGGGGCACCACAGACATGGAGTACCAGCAATTGCATATTTTACAATGGATTTTTGAGGCTGAATTGTAAATTTTTTTGGTGCTTAAAATCTGCTGCATGTGTATGGACTACTATAGTCCATTGGACTACTGAAACTTTCACCATCTTCTTCCAAAAAAATTCTAGCAATGGATGCATGAATCCACCTTTAAGACGATTTTCCATTTTAAATCCAACAACAAGTGGCACTTCCTAGTAGATCCAAGCCGTCTAAATCATAGCTAACAAAAAACCATGGAGTCCAACATCAATTTCTCTTTTAGATTCAAGCAATCAAGCACCAAACTAACCAAGATATACATGTCTCAAACTCATCTCATATTCCTTGCAAACAAACCATATTCCTATCAATTCTAGCTTGCTTCTCACCAAATCTAAATTATCTAGATTTTCAAGTGGCTCACCATCACCTCGACATAGTTAGTGACCATCTAATCCCAAACAAGAACAGATCTCTCGTTTAATTCAAAGGTGGAGTTTTTGATAGCCATGAATCAAACCCAAGTAAGAAACAATTTCCAAACGTGAGTCCAACATGTGCAATTCCATGTGCAGATCATTAGATGCGTAATTTGGATCTTAACTAGTCACAATCTCTTCTCGTTACAGAAATCTAGCAACATGGCAACTGATTTGTCAAAAGAAGGTAGTAGTTTAATGGTGTTTGTGTGCGTAGATAGATGCATAATCTAAACCATTCATCAATAGATGTTAAGCAATTTAGCAAGCACAATCAACAGTAGTCTCGGTCATCCAAGCAAAAAAATAAATTTCAAAAGCACCAAACATCAATCAATGCGCAACTTAAAACTTGCTTTGGCAGTCCATTCACTTATCCACTTACTTTTTGTAGTTTCAACCCTCATAAAAATAGACTAGGGTAAACTTTCAATTCATCCAATTTTCCTATCCAATTTTTACTTCCAACTTCATCTTTCAAGCTCATGGGTATAGAGAAACTTCGGGGGAGAGGAGATCTTCTTGCAAACCGTCCAAATTTGTTTTATTTTCCTTCATTAATTTTAGATTTTTATTTTCTTTGGTTTTCAGTTGGATTTTGTTTACATTATTTTTTATTATGCTTTGATTCTTAGTTGTAATTTTATTTTGGATATTTAGTTTAATAAAAATTTTCTTTTCCAAATAATTTAAGCTTTCACTGCTTATTTGTGTATTCAACCCGTCTCACCATTATTCTATGCTATAATTAGTTGTCAGTTTTAATATGATTCTGTATAAATTGAGATTGGTGATCATGGGTTCCTAACAACACACTCGTGGTTGTATACCAAGTACAGATAAATTTTATATGTGATACCCATACCCAATTAGGACCATACATGTAAATTAGACATGTAAATTTGATTTAATGTATTATTCAATGGATTTATTGATTTTAAGGCCAATGATTAAGAAAGGTGATTAAATTAATCATCATAGCTCAATGTGGGTTAGTATGTATACAGAGACCCAATGAGGATTAGAAAATGAGGATAAATCATGAATAATTATCTCATACATTATGATTTAATTAATGAAGATTATGATGATAATTATGGATTCAATGTGTTCAATGATAGAAAATTCATAACTTGACGCCTATATGGCGGAATGACATGAAATTTGAAGAGTAACCGCATGATGATGTGCTCACATAGATGGAATGGATTATGAAAATTATGATTTAATTAGGGTGATAATTATTCAATTTAATCCAAATCCAAAAGACAATTTCAAATGGCCATAACTTACACTAGAAATGTCGTTTTGAGAAGAAATTTTTCATGAATGGTTAAAAAGATATAATTAATTATATGGATGAGTTTGATTAAGCTAATTATCAAGGAAAATGCTTAATCACAAAAGGACAAAAGTGGTTGACTCGTCTTCTGTGGCGCCCCAACCCGAGATGTCACATCCTTACTAAAAGACCTTATCGATTGGTAAATGTGAATTAGGATGTTGCCCTGATCATGCGGTGGGTTCTTAATTGGATCTCGTCCAAATTTTCTTTTTCTGTCATCGTTCCTTTCTTTGCATCCCACACCATTCATCTACAAGGGACGATACACTTGTAATAAATTGCATATATTATTCATAGCATCTCATCATGTTCTTCTATAATAAAAGTCTTTATTGACTTAATCATGACATTTTACATCCATACATACATACATTCAATCATTGGATCACATAGAACTTAAAACTTAAATAAGTTCACATATACATCAACATACCTTAGAACTTTAAATCATGCTATCCAATTTATCATGGCTAGTTATTATAGCCTATATGGCTACCATCTTGTACCTTTCCTTCACCTGCTTAGGTTCGAAACCTCCTGAGTTTCTCGGTACCTGTCTAAGGTTTGGAAAAACAAAACGTGAGTAATAACTCAGTAAACAAGCATTTTACCTTTTAGGGCAAGACTTCCTCTAAAACATTTTCCTTAAGCATCTTGAACACGTTTTTACCTGAGGACATTTATATGTCCTAAAAATATTGTCATAAAATCCTTTGTTCATGAGGACAATTCTATGTCCAAGAACATTTTCATAAACATTTATTCTTAAAACCATTTACAAGCCACGTTTGGGCTTGTTAAGGCAAAACATATACGTTTTACCCTCTATAATTAATTTTCTTTGGTCTTGTGTGAACATTTATAATGTTCCAAGACATTTACATAAAACTATCTTTTGCCAGTGGACGTTTTACATCCAAAATATTTTTCTCATGAATCCTTTTAAGAGAAGGACATTCTCACGTACCAAAACACTTTTCATTTAAATACTTTGGCATTGGACATTCTCATGTCCATAAACACTTTTCATGTAAGCCTTTTGGCAATGGACATTCTTATGTCCAAAAATAAGTTTGACATAAATCTTTTTTATAATCCCCATCTTGGGGCTTGTTTATAGCAAACAAGACAAAATACATAATCATTTTCTTAAAAGCATTTGCATAGAAAACATTTTCTTTCATCCTTATTATTTACACCTTTTGTGTAAAACACCCTATTTTTACGGTAATCATTTTGTATAGGCTCATAAAATCCATTTAGGATAACATTTCGTATAAATGCTTTTATGATCCAATCTTTGGGGTTTTCAAAAGAAAAATATATGCAAATATATTTCTCCCCATCCAGTAGTGACATTTAGCAAGTGATCATTTTACCTTTTGGAAGAGAATCCTTAACAGCACGCTAGCCAGGCAGTTGTTCCTTCATCTTCTCTCATCCCCGGGAAGGCGCCGCTGGCCTCCTGCCATCCCTTAGCAATTTGGCCATATGTAGAGTGGGCCCTGGTCCATCTCTGACTGGGCTCTACAACCGACCTATTTCTTGTATTGGTGCACCATACATCATCATCACAGACCACAACCCGTGTAATTTAAAGTATCACAGACCGTAGTCCGTGTCCTTTTAAACCATCTTGAAAAAATGGGATCACAGATCGCAGTCCGCACCCATTTTCGAAAAACATCACAGACCGAGGTCTGTATCTTTAAAAATCATTTTGAAAAAGAAAATTGTAGACCACAGTCTGTGTTAACTTGTAAAGCGAGCGCTCCCACTTTAAACAAGTTATCATTTGAAATCTAGTTTTCGGATGACCTTCCTTAAATTCATTTAGAAACATTTTAAATAAAATATTTTGATAAGCATTTGAGATGTTTGAGAAAACAATAAAAATTCTTCTAATAAAAGAACTTCAAAACTTTTGGATTTTCAAGAGTAAACCATGTATTTTCCTAGTATTTTCTTGGTTTCCATTTCGGGGCCTTTTGCTCACAAAAGTTATGCAATGGTGTCATCCCCTTTCTCAACCACCCTAAAATCAAATTATTGTCAACATATCTATCTTACCATTTTTACATAAAAGAGGGCTTGCATAGTCTTTTGCATGTCATTTTAGCAACCCGAAATCAAACAATTTTATGAAATCAACTTATTGGGTTGGTCATCCTTAAATTCCATTTTAACAATATCCGTATAAATATTTTTCAAAACATTCTCAACATATTTCCTTATCTAAAGGAAATCAAAGCTTTTCGAATATCATTTCAAAACATATGAACTATGTCCAAATCATTGTATATATTTAAATATCATGACATAGAAAAACCAATCTTTTTCCATAAATCAAATCTCTTTTTCTTTTTCTTTCATAAACATAGTTATTTATCACAAAATATCGTAAGAATAACTCAAAACTTATTTGCAAATATTGCTTTGTGAAGAAGGGAAAAATTTTCTTTTTCTTATAAAATCCTTTTGAAAACAACATCATAAAGAACTTGCTTTCTTGAAAGCAAATTCTTAAAACCATCAGCATAAAACATGAAATCCTTTGAAAATATCATCATGAAGAACTTGCTTACTTGTAAGCAAATTCCTAAATCCATTAGCATAAAACATTCCAACCTTTGGCAACAATTGTGATAAAATCTTTATCTTAAAAAAAGTATTGCTTGCTTCCCATAAAGCAAACCTTGAGGCTTTTCATTTAAGCCATCATTTTCTAAAACTTACGACTTTTCATTAAAGCCGTCATTTTCCAAAACTTATGCTTGCCCGCTTGTAAAACATTCATAAAAGCATCGACATATCATCATTTTAACACATAGGAAAAAATCAATAATTTAAAAAGTTTGCTTGCTTACCTGAGATAGCCTTAATCCCTTTCTTTCATCATTTGTCTTGCCTTTGCCTAAATAAATGAAAATAAAATTTTATTTATATGCATCAACTTCAAATACTTGCATACCTTAGGGTTTTCCAACCTACATAAACCATTTGGATTTACATTATACTAGCTTAACCCTCTTGTCTTTCGAGCCGGGTGCTCATACATATCAACATAGCCTATATATATCATATCATCCATTCATTCATTTTAATACTCTTATGTAGGGTAAAATTTAATACATATAACAGCCATTCATTAAATCATTATTCGGAGGTTCATTACCTCCATTTATCATTTTTAACATATTTTTCACTTTTCATACGCCGGTGCTTATTTTAAGCACTTAGTTAATAACTTAGGCATCATATATTAATCTCAAATTTTGAGATTACAATTAATTACCAAAAAAGTACCTTAATCATGTATTCCCTCACATTTTCATACATTTTTGGATTTTAGGAATTCACATAAGTTATTCATTACTTGTCCATACTTATCCTTCCACATACACTTAACCTACTACACATAACTTATGTGTTTCTTAAAATCTTTCAACACAGCAACTTATTTCTTATTTCAGCATGATTAAAACCCTTAATTAACATATACTTTAGGGTTTAATTTCGGAATTTTAATCCATTCATCATAGGGTTCCAAAACAGCAACTTTGGGACCCGTTTTTCATCCTTTCAACGCCTCTTTTGATACTTAAATCAAAACAGATTTCTAATCCATAAATTTCAGAAAATAATCATGTTTTTCTCAACCCAAATTTAGGTTATTATCACATGTTTAAAGTCCATATATTAGTTGCTTATAAAATAGCAACTTCCATGCACGTTCCTATGCATGCCCCTAAAAATCAGATTTATGGTAATCTTTTCTAAGCCATTTTAACTGTCCAAAGTAATCTAAATCTAGGGTATTTTTCCCTCTTAATCATCCATAAATCATTTAGACTAATTCTTGTATCATTTTTAACATAGAAATATGGAAATCGGGTCATATGTGTAACCCTAATTCTCATCCTTTATAAAATTCATAATTTATGCCCAAATTAACATATATAATTCATCTAATCATGAATCATCATATAATCATGATAAAAAATCAAAATAGAAACATCACATGTGGGTTTAAGAAAATTTCAGCTAGGTTAATCAACTCATTTTCAACCCTAATCTCCATTTTCTTTCTCTTAAACCCTTAATTTCATTCTTTTCATTCAATTCTTATTCAATACCCTAATTAAGGGCATCATGAATCATCCTTTAAGGGTTCATTATGAATCAAATTCATGACTCATAAGTTGAGGTGAAAAACTTAGGATTAAAGATTTGAAATCATGAAGTATACTTACTTGAATTGAATCAAACTTGAACTCAACTTCTCTAGCTTGAATCCCTTTCTTTCTTCCCCTTTTTCTTTCTCATTTTCTCCTCTTTTTCTTCCTTTTCTTGCTGGCTTGAGGGGAAGGGCACAGTTGCTGCCTTGCTTGGGGTTTTTCCTCCTTGACATTTTCTCTTTTCAACCCTTTACACATATGGACGCCTCACTTATGTATAAGCTGGATTTTTCCAGCTTCGTGGCCCCACTTGTGTGAAACCTTAACCCAAGTAGGCCATATGTATGCATTGAACATGTATTAGATGATTATTTATGAATTATGGAATTATGAAGGTATTTTATGATTGTTGCTAATTATGACAATTAGGGTTATGGATTAACATTAATGATGTGACTAATGATTTTGAGCCTAAATGAGGTCATGGGTTTAGAATGAATTATTTGTGATTTAAATGTGCAATTATGGCATGAAAAATCATTTTCCATGATTTAAAATGAATTATGGAAATAAAGATGGAAATTGTTAAGTGTGAAGGAAAATATTGGAAAATTCATAACTCAACGCCTAAAAGGCGGATTCAAGTGAAATTTGGCACAAAAATTATTAATATTAGGCTTGGTATTATGGAAGAAAAAGATTATGAAAATTCTTGCTGAAATGAGAATTTTCAATTTTTAAGTCTAAGTTCATTTCAACCGTCAACTTTAAACTGCTATATCGGGAGCTAGAAAACTCGGATTGGGTTGAAATTTGAAACGGTTGAATGAAATGGTGAGATAATTAATTTGAATGGATTGGATTATGTGTGAAATATTGGGAAAGTGTCTGCAATGAAAAAGGTAGGCAAGTTTGACTTATGCACCACAAAACCACCAAAGCATTAATGATGGAGTACCATACATAAATGCTTTAGACAAAAGGTAGGGTGAGGTGTCCATTGCAGGGATTTTGGATGGGATTTATGTATTTAAATAAATTACAAAATCCCATGAATTATCTAACCATTTATTGCATGTTATGATGGAATTTCCAAGTCATGGAGGAGGTGACAATGCATGGACGATCAAGGGCAAAGGGGCTGCCCAATTTGAGTTTTTGATTTTTAAAAAAATGTCACATGTTGCTGAGATGGAAGTACATGAATTTTGCAACCAATAATGGAAGGTTTCAGAAATTAAAAAAAATGCAAAAAGGGTGATATATACTGCTGAAACCGTAGAATGCAGTGTGGGTAAAATCATGTGCAGAAAAATGGCAGTTTTAGCTATTTTCTTAATTTTTCTTAATGCCGAATTTATGGAGGAATTAAAGGGTAATTAGCAGTATGAATTACCCATGTTTTGGTAATTTTAAAAATTGCAAAACTGCTGAAAAAGTCAGCAGCAAATGGACGTGCAAACCATGGACAGTTTTGATGTGTTTTTGATGTAGATTTTGTAATTTTGTAAAAAGTAAAAATTGTAATTTTACTTGGTCCATATTTATCCACCTCATAAGGTAGATAGAGGAGCATTGAATGAGTGTGTAATTACAGCACAAAGTGCGCCCCACTGCTGGAAATTCCAGCAACATGTATAGCATTGCACGTTGAAATGAAATGAAGATGTGGAAAATATTCTAAGTGCTGAAAACGTGCCAAGGGAACCAGCTGCACTTCATGAAATTTATCAGAAAACTAGAGGACAAAACCAAGGAAAAAAGAAGGAGAAATTGAAGAAGAAATCATCTCAAAAGATTAGAAGTTGATTTACTACAAATCCAAGTAAGTATGTGATGATTTTGGGTTGTGTAACTTGAGTTTTTAAACTCAAAACTTGGAAATGAAAAGCATGCTTAAAGAATCTGTAAATTGATGTTTTAACATGCCTTTTCATGAGTATGGATTGGGTATTAATTATTAAGCATGAATTTTTAAAGTTAAGTTCATGGAAATGGAGTTAAGTATGCATAAGGGATGAAAAATCTAAGTTGTTAGATTCTAAATCTTCAAGATAAGTTGCTGTGTTGAATTTATATTTTTATTAAGCTATGAATCATATATGTATGCCAAATACATGAGGGTTTATGCTTAAGTAATGAGATTTTGAAGTTATGGAATGCTAAGTATGAATTTTGACCTAAATTCTTAATTTTTGGGTTGAAAATGATATGGAAATGAACTTACATGTTAAATGAATTCTATGTAGGGTAAAATACCCTAGATTAAGGTATGATGGACGTCCAAAATATTTGGGATAAAGAAACCCTAAATCTGATTTTTAGGAATTTTTGAAGTAATTCATGTATGGAGTGAAAACGGGTCTCAAAACGTGTGGATTACCCGCTGTTTTGAGAAATGAAAATGAATGAATATTAAATATGTGTTAAACCCTATAAAATGGGCTGAGAAAATGGATTTAATTTCTGGAAAATTCGGAATTTTAAGGCTGCCCATAATTATGTGTCAAAAGACACGTTAAACGGGTGGAAAACGGGTTCCAAACTTGCTGTTATCGGAACCTATGAAGAATGGATTTTAAACCCCATGAAAATACCTTAAGTAAAGTGGTATTAAAGGGTAATGAACCCGCTGAAAAATAGATTAAATTTCTGAGTTAAGAAATTTTATGAAATGCATTATGTTTAAGTGCTAAACGAGCTTATGTGAAGGGATAACAGTAAACGGGTGATGAATGACTTTTGAAAAATGATTTTATGAAAAAATGCATGAAAATGAGATGAATTCCATGTTTATATATCTTTTTGAAATGATATAATATTAATCCAAAATTTCGGACTTGATTTATGAAGCTAAAGCAATGCCATGTACGTAGAAGAAACACCCATATGTGTGTGTTGGAAAAAATGGGAAAAAAATGGCAAAGTAAGCTTAATGAAGCTATAAATGATGTTTATGGAATGAATTTTATGATATTGAAATGAATACCCTAATTTTAGGGTTATATGTGTATGCTACGATGTATGATAGCCGAATGTGTGTAAAAGGTGCTAATATATGCAAATTAAGCCATATATGTGTATAAGGACTTATGAGGTCAAATAAATGATGTGTATATGGAATGGGTTGGAAAACTAAGTAAAATATGATAAAAAGAAAATGTATGAAAATTCATACTATTTCTATGTAGGCAAAGGCAAAGAGAAAGTGACGGAGGAAAGCTAAGAAGTTCAGGTAAGCAAGCAAATTTTCTAAATGATTTTTCCTTTTCTAAATTGTTTCCATAAATGTAATTTGTATTCTAACTTGTTTGATGAAACTATGAAATTGTTTCTAATGGGTTTAAGGATGGCCATCCCTTCGCTAAATGGTGTTGAAATGATGTTTATTTCAAATGCAGTGATTATGAAATGTTTCTTTTATAACTGCTATGGAAAAATGTTGTGATTTAATGTTTATGATTGAAAATCATGCTAGCATGTAAAAGATGGATTTATGAAAAGTTCATGTGCACAGGATATGAGGTCCACTTGAAGGGTATAAGCGGACCGGTTGTCCCCCCTTGGTGTGACCAAATCACTTGTAACAGGCCGATGGCCGGCGGCGCCCTCTCTGAAATGAGAGTTACGGGACAGATGGTTTCCTAGATAGCTTCCATCCTAAGGGAGAAATGATGATCATGTTCATGTTTTTCATATGGCATTATGCATATGAGACCCGTGGTGGGTACAGGATTTCATGTTTTCAAGATATACCTTTGGATAAGGTATAAGATGCTTTCCAAGATGATTTGTATTGAAAAATGTTGCCTGAAATGAATTGCCTGAAAAATGCAAAATGCTTGCTTATTGAGTTTTGACTCACGTTTTCATTTTCCAAACCCAAAGACAGGTGACGGACAGGATATGGCGAAGGAACAAGCACCGACATAAGGAATCTAAGGAGAAAATCATGTTATGTTATTATGTGAAATGATTGTAAATTTACATACAGTGTTATATGTTGAATAGATGTAACTTTTCGTATGTTTGTATGGATGACTATGTTTTATGATGTAGTGACATCTGATTTGGCAAAAGGTGAAATGTCACTAAATAGCATGTTTGTATGAAGTGAATGCTTCAGAATGACTCAGAAATGTATGAAAATGAATTTAAGAGAATATGAAGTGTCTTATGAATTATGTATGACTACGATTAATAGGATAAACATCCGATCAATCCCGCCGTGGGATAGGGCAACAATCCTGATCACGTTTACCAATCGATAGGTCCTGAGGTAAGGATGTGACGCTCGGGCCGGGGCGCCACAGAGCTTGGTATCAGAGCATGGATTGGTAAATAGGCGTGGAAAATTTCTAAGTATAGGAAAATTGACAAAATATGAAGAAATATACATGATTAACAATGATTTTGTGATGAATTAGACATGATTAAATGATGCTTATGCATGATCATAACACGATGAAATGCATGTTAGATGAGGAAATGGATATGCTTATATGATGAATAGGTATGCTCATGATATGATGAAATGCATGCCATATGATAATGAATTATGTTGTTGCAATGCAATTTGATTGCTATGTTTATACAGATGGCGGATAGAGGGAAAAGAATGATGAGTGCGGAAGAGTTAAGAAAGGAAAGAGAGGAGGAGAATAGGAGACAGGGAAGGGAAGAAAATATGAATAGATGGTGGGAAACACAGACCGACAATGAACCGTTTCCATCAGTCCCCCCTGGGTTTTCACCAATACGCACTCAGGATCACACTCAAGGAAGCTACTATGACTCTTCCAGTCAGCACGCACAAGACCTAGGAGAGCCCTCTAGTTATAAACCTAGGGCACGAGTGTTACTGGGCACTTATCTTGGCATTCCTCGGGATCCCCCTGTTCCGACTGATAGAGTAGGTCCGCAAGATCTACAGAGATTCTGGGATAAGACCCGAGCACCTACACCTCCCAATGCTGGTCCATGGTACCGATTTATGAATGGGTGTATTCAGTTTCGATATGGAGCATCGTGGGAGAAATTCCATAAACGGGAAGTGGACATGGCTCTTTATATAAGAAGGCATCGTGTCAAAGGAGTCATCGAGGTGCCTGTTGGCCCTAAACCTGATGAGGTTGTCAATGATGATGATGACCCGATGGAATTCCTCGAACCATTTGAAGAAGAAGAAGAGGAGGAAGAAGAAACCAATGAGGAAGAAGAGGAAGAAGTCGAGGAAGAAATAGTGGAGTTTGAGGGAGATGATGAGGATGATGACGATAGTGACGATGAGGTTCAGGCATGGTCCGACACTAGCACTATCACAGAAGCACCCTCACAAGTCTCACGTAGACGTAGACGCCGAGGGAGAGGACCAGGAAGGCGATGAACATGTTTGCTTTGTTTTTATTTAAGCAGTTGTGTTTATATGAATGTGGTGATGATCATGTGGTATATGTATAATTATGGTTGGATGACTTTATGGTTGCTATGGTAAACTAACATGCATGCAGGTGTGAAATGCGCATGCCAAGTTGAATATGTACATAAGTGTGACTTGCTTTTGTATTTACTGATTGTGAATATGATGATATGTTGAACTTCTAATATTCTAGATGTGCATGGATGAATGAACTTGAGCTGAATGGTGTGTTATGTGGTGATTGAATGAAATGATTGTGACTATGTGATGATGAGATGCATATGCGATGATTTAATGTTGAATAAAACTGAAATGTGTATGCAATGATTCCATGATGATTATTAATGAAATGTGTATATAATGATTTAACGCTAATGAAATGAAAAGTGTTTATTATATACTCAGATTAAAACAATGGTGGAAACAAGAGCAGGAGTAAGGAAAAATAAAGGAAAAGAGGTAGAGACAGAGGTTCCAAGCCGACATGAAGTTGGCGAATCTAGCAGACCTAAAAGGGGAAGGCCAATGACCCAAAATTAAAGGAACCAACAGAGAAGGAATGAGGAAAGCCCTGAACGGAATATGGAGGAGGAAAATGAGTCGAGGCAGAATAGACTCATAGAGGAAAGAGTGGCTGCGGCAGTAGAAAAAGCAATGCAGCGGGCCACTAGGGAATGGGCAGCGCAGACTGCCGAAATTATACAAGAGTTATGGGAAAGAACCCAACAAGCTCAGTTGGGTAATATGGAAAGAGAAGGACCTGCTCCGAGGGCGAACCCCGTTGAGGCACCGGAACCGTTAAGAGATGAGAACCAGCTAATGGAAGCTGATAGAAGAGCCATAAATACCTTTCTAGCGCAAGACCCCCGAAATTTTCTGGAGAACCCGACCTGGCTCAAGCAGAGCAGTGGCTGACTAAAATTAAGAAACTGTTGGGGATATCTCCATGCAACGACCGTCAAAAAGTACTGTGTGTTACGCATCTATTGGTAAAAGATGCACACGAATGGTGGGAGACAATGATAATCACAATGCCATGACCTAAAGAAGTGTCTTGGCAAGCATTTGTGGAAGAATTTAATAAGGAATACCTCCCAGTGGGTTTGCAGAGTCAAAAAGTGATAGAATTTGAAAAGTTATACCAACGGAGGACGACGGTCACTGAGTACGCCACAAAATTTAATGCTCTGGTCAGATATGTCCCATGGATCGCGAATGTGCCGCAAAATAAGGCACAAAGATTTCAACAAGGGTTGAGGCCATATCTGCGAGAAAGCCTTGCACCTCTATTGATAAAGGATTATGCTTCAAGTCTAGAGAGAGCAAGAGCTTTGGAGATCGAGTCCTTGAGAACTCAAGACTTAAGATTGGGTTCAAGGGCGTTCAATATGGGTCCTAAAGAACTTGAAACTGGAAAAGAAAAAGCTAGAAAAGGCAGCATAAGGAAAGGAAAAGGAATTCAAAAGAAGAAAAGCTCGCCATTCTGCAAGAAATGTCAAAGGCGACACATAGGCGAGTGTTTAAAGGGCTCAAATCGGTGTTACAAATGTGGACAAACGGGTCATATCGCCAAGGAGTGCAGGCCAGGGGAAGTAAAAGTAATTAAGTGTTATATATGTGATCAAGTGGGTCACATTTCTACGAACTGCCCAAACAAGGTGCAGTCATCCCAAGGACGTGGAAGACCTGCTCAGCTGAGGATACCTGGAGCACCAAGCAAGCAGGGAACTTCTACAAACCCAGTGCATGTACATGCCCTGACCCGGACAGAATCCTAAGAACAAGAAGAGAAGGTGGTCACAGGTACGGTTTACATTTTAAGAAATATGGCACTTGCTTTGTTTGATTCTGGTGCCACCCATTCATTCATAGCATGCCAATACGTGACCACCCATGCTTTGCCGATAGAAGAGACCAATCAGGTTATACATGTGGAATCTCCAGTCTATAGGTTAGCAAGTACTAGCTAAGTATGCAAAGCCTGCCCAATCAGGATAGGATCATTAATTTTAGAAGCTGACTTGATCCTATTGCCTATGACCGAGTTCGACGTAATATTGGGTATGGATTGGCTAAGCCAATAGGGAGCTCCGGTGCTGTTTGTAAGGAAGAAGGATGGAAGTTTAAGATTATGTATTGACTACCGAGAGCTAAATAAGGTCACCATAAAGAACAAATATCCATTGCCCAGGATCGATGACCTATTTGATCAGTTGCAAGGCGCAACAACTTTCTCCAAGATTGATTTACAGTCAGGGTACCATTAGTTGAGGATAAGTCCGGTTGATACACATAAGACGGCATTCCGAACCCGGTATGGACATTATGAATTTTTGGTAATGCCTTTTGGACTTACTAATACCCTTGCTGTATTCATGGACATGATGAACAGAGTTTTTCGGGATTATCTGGATCAATTCATGGTTGTTTTTATCGACGATGTCTTGATCTACTCTAAAACGGAGAAAGAACATGAAAACCATCTACGAAGGGTCTTAGAAAGGCTAAGGAAAGAGAAATTGTACGCCGAACTGAAGAAATGTGAGTTTTGGCTGAAACAGATAGGATTTCTCGGGAATATAATATCTGAGAAGGGTATTCAAGTTGATCCTCAAAAGATTGAGGCGATATTGAAATGGCCAAGGCCGACGACCATTACGGAAATCTGAAGTTTTCTAGGGTTGGCCGGCTATTACAAGAGATTTATTGAAGGGTTTTCCCAGTTGTCAGCCCCATTAACCAAGTTGACTCGTAAGGGAGTCAGGTATGTATGGTCTGATGAATGCGAGCGCAGCTTTCAGGAATTGAAATGACGGTTGGTAGAAGCACCCATCCTAACCCTACCCAAAGGGAATGAAGGGTTTGTAGTTTATAGCAATGCGTCAAGAAAAGGATTGGGTTGCATTTTGATGCAAAGGGGTAAGGTGATAGCTTATGCATCACGACAATTAAAGCCCAATGAAGTAAGCTACCCCACGCGTGATTTAGAGTTAGCAGCGGTGGTATTTGCCTTGAAAATATGGAGACATTACCTGTATGGTGCAAGATGTGAGATTTATACTGATCATAAGAGCCTTAAATATATTTTCACTCAGAAGGAGTTGAACATGAGACAAAGGAGATGGCTCGAACTATTTAAGGATTATGATTTGGAGATACTATACCATCCAGGTAAGGCAAATGTGGTAGCTGATGCATTGAGCCAAAATGTCAGCTTAGCGCACCTTATCACTAAGGAGAAAGGATTGCTTAAGGAAATGGAGCAAATGGAATTGATTGTATGTACGCCAGGAGTCCAAGTTAGACTATCCCAATTACACATACAATCTTCACTTTTTGACCAGATTAGGGTTGTGCAGAAAAGGACACAGACCTACATACACATGTTGAGAAAATGAAGAAAAAGGGGTTGATAGAATTTGCTATTGATGAACAAGGTATGTATAGGTACAAAGGTCGCCTTTGCATACCTAGCATTGTTGAGTTGAAGGAACAGATCCTAAAGGAAGCCCATTTTTCGCCTTTTTCTACTCACCCAGGGAGTACTAAAATGTATCAGGATCTCAAGAAAGCATATTGGTGGAATAATATGAAGAGAGAGATCACTGAATATGTGGCAAAGTGTCTAATTTGCCAACGGGTGAAGGCGGATTATCAGAAAATTCCTGGTAGGTTACAGTCCTTAGAAATTCCAGAATGGAAGTGGGATGACATTACAATGAATTTCATAGAAGGATTACCTAGAACCCAAGCCGGGAATGATTCTATATGGGTAATCGTGGATAGGTTATCGAAAGTCGCACACTTTCTACCTATCAGGAAGACGTATACGGCGGAAAAGCTAGCTAAGGTTTATTATAAAGAGATCGTAAGACTCCATGGAGTGCCGAAGTCTATCATCTCAGATCGAGATGCAACGTTCACGTCAAGGTTTTGGAAGAGCTTACACGAAACTTTAGGCACCCAACTCAAGTTTAGCACAGCTTTTCATCGTCAAACGGATGGACAAACGGAGCGGGTGAACCAAGTCATTGAAGATATGCTCCGTATGTGTACTTTGGAGTTTGGAGGATCATGGGATGAGTATATCTCAATTGCGGAATTCACATATAACAATAGTTACCAAGCTAGCATCCAAATGGCTCCATTTTAGGCGTTATATGGTCGACGATGCCGAACGCCATTGAACTGGGATGAAATTGGAGAGAAAAGATTAGCCCCTGATTTATCTCAACGAATGGCAGACAAGGTTAAAACTATTCGCCAGTGTATACTCACAGCCCAGAGTAGGCAAAAGAGTTACACAGATTGCAAGAGAAGGGATTTGAATATCCAAGTCGGCGAACATGTGTTTATAAAGGTCATGCCATTCAAGGGAGTTACAAGGTTTGGAAAAAGGGGAAAATTGAATCCCAGGTATATTGGACCATTTCAAGTTTTGGAAAAGGTTGGAAAGTTAGCATATCGGGTAGCTTTACCCTCGGCGCTAGCTTTAATCCACAATGTGTTCCACATATCGATGCTTAGGAAATACGTTTCAAACCCAACCCACGTATTCGTGGCTGAAAAATTGTCGATTCAAGATTATCTAAATTATGAGGAAAGACCAGTGAGAATCTTGGATCATAAGGTGCAAAAGCTTCAGAATCGAGAAATTGAATATGTGAAAGTACAATGGAACCGATATTCCGAGAATGAAGCCACATGGGAGCTAAAGGAAGAAGTGGAACGAAAATACCCCCAGCTGTTTACGGAATAAACGGTTTCGGGACGAAACCTGTTATAAGGGGGGAGGATTGTGAAACCCTAACCCAAGTAGGCCATATGTATGCATTGAACATGTATTAGATGATTATTTATGAATTATGGAATTATGATGGTATTTTATGATTGTTGCTAATTATGGCAATTAGGGTTATGGATTAACATTAATGATGTGATTAATAATTTTGAGCCTAAATGAGGCCATGGGTTTAGAATGAATTATTTATGATTTAAATGTGCAATTATGGCATGAAAAATCATTTTCCATGATTTAAAATGAATTATGGAAATAAAGATGGAAATTGTTAAGTGTGAAGGAAAATATTGGAAAATTCATAACTCAACGCCTAAAAGGCGGATTCAAGTGAAATTTGGAAAAAAAATTATTAATATTAGGCTTGGTATTATGGAAGAAAAAGATTATGAAAATTCTTGCTGAAATGAGAATTTTCAATTTTTAAGTCTAAGTTCATTTCAACCGTCAACTTTAAACGGCTATATTGGGAGCTAGAAACTCGGATTGAGTTGAAATTTGAAACGGTTGAATGAAATGGTGAGATAATTAATTTGAATGGATTGGATTATGCATGAAATATTGGGAAAGTGCCTGCAATGAAAAAAGTAGGCAAGTTTGACTTATGCACCTCAAAAGCACCAAAGCATTAATGATGGAGTACCATACATAAATGCTTGAGACAAAAAGGTAGGGTGAGGTGTCCATTGCAGGGATTTTTTATGGGATTTATATATTTAAATAAATTGCAAAATCCCATGAATTATCTAACCATTTATTGCATGTTATGATGGAATTTCCAAGTCATGGAGGAGGTGGCAATGCATGGACGATCAAGGGCAAAGGGGCTGCCCAATTTGAGTTTTTGATTTTTAAAAAAATGTCACATGTTGCTGAGATGGAAGTACATGAATTTTGCAACCAATAATTGAAGGTTTCTGCAATTAAAAAAATGCAAAAAGGGTGATATATACTGCTGAAACCGTAGAATGCAGTGTGGGTAAAATCATGTGCAGAAAAATGGCAGTTTTAGCTATTTTCTTAATTTTTATTAATGCCGAATTTATGGAGGAATTAAAGGGTAATTAGGAGTATGAATTACCCATGTTTTGGTAATTTTAAAAATTGCAAAACTGCTGAAAAAGTCAGCAGCAAATGGACGTGCAAACCATGGACAGCTTTGATGTGTTTTTGATGTAGATTTTGTAATTTTGTAAAAAGTAAAAATTGTAATTTTACTTGGTCCATATTTATCCACCTCATAAGGTAGACAGAGGAGCATTTAATGAGTGTGGAATTGCAGCATAAAGTGGGCCCCACTGCTGGAAATTCCAGCAACATGTATAGCATTGCACGTTGAAATGAAATGAAGATGTGGAAAATATTCTAAGTGCTGAAAACGTGCCAAGGGAACCAGCTGCACTTCATGAAATTTCCCAGAAAACTAGAGGACAAAACCAAGGAAAAAAGAAGGAGAAATTGAAGAAGAAATCATCTCAAAAGATTAGAAGTTGATTTAGTACAAATCCAAGTAAGTATGTGATGATTTTGGGTTGTGTAACTTGAGTTTTTAAACTCAAAACTTGGAAATGAAAAGCATGCTTAAAGAATATGTAAATTGATGTTTTAACATGCCTTTTCATGAGTATGGATTGGGTATTAATTATTAAGCATGAATTTTTAAAGTTAAGTTCATGGAAATGGAGTCAAGTATGCATAAGGGATGAAAAATCTAAGTTGTTTGATTCTAAATCTTCAAGATAAGTTGCTGTGTTGAATTTATATTTTGATTAAGCTATGAATCATATATGTATGCCAAATACATGAGGGTTTATGCTTAAGTAATGAGATTTTGAAGTTATGGAATGCTAAGTATGAATTTTGACCTAAATTCTTAATTTTTGGGTTGAAAATGATATGGAAATCAACTTACATGGTAAATGCATGATATGCAGGGTAAAATACCCTATATTAAGGTATGATGGATGTCCAAAATATTTGGGATAAATAAACCCTCAATCTGATTTTTAGGAATTTTTGAAGTAATTCATGTATGTAGTGAAAACGGGTCTCAAAACGTGTGGATTACCTGCTGTTTTGAGAAATGGAAATGAATGAATATTAAATATGTGTTAAACCCTAGAAAATTGGCAGATAAAATGGATTTAATTTCTGGAAAATTCGGAATTTTAGGGCTGCCGTTAATTATGTGTCAAAAGACACGTTAAACGGGTGGAAAACGGGTTCCAAACTTGCTGTTATGGGAACCTATGAAGAATGGATTTTAAACCCCATGAAAATACCTTAAGTAAAGTGGTATTAAAGATTAATGAACCCGCTGAAAAATAGATTAAATTTCTGAGTTAAGAAATTTTATGAAATGCATTATGTTTAAGTGCTAAACGAGCTTATGTGAAGGGATAACAGTAAACGGGTGATGAATGACTTTTGAAAAATGATTTTATGCAAAAATGCATGAAAATGAGATGAATTCCATGTTTATAGATCTTTTTGAAATGATATGATATTAATCCAAAATTTTTGACTTGATTTATGAAGCTAAAGCAATGCCATGTACGTAGAAGAAACACCCATATGTGTGTGTTGGAAAAAATGGGAAAAAATGGCAAAGTAAGCTTAATGAAGCTATAAATGATGTTTATGGAATGAATTTTATGATATTGAAATGAATACCCTAATTTTAGGGTTATATGTATATGCTACGATGTATGATAGCCGAATGTGTGTAAAAGGTGCTAATATGTGCAAATTAAGCCATATATGTGTATAAGGACTTATGATGTTTGTATGGATGACTATGTTTTATGATGTAGTGACATCTGATTTGGCAAAAGGTGAAATGTCACTAAATAGCATGTTTGTATGAAGTGAATGCTTCAGAATGACTCAGAAATGTATGAAAATGAATTTAAGAGAATATGAAGTGTCTTGTGAATTATGTATGACTACGATTAACAGGATAAACATCCGATCAATCCCGCCGTGTGACAGGGCAACAATCCTGATCACGTTTACCAATCGATAGGTCCTGAAGTAAGGATGTGACGCTCGGGCCGGGGCGCCACAACTTGCCACATCAATTAAAAGGTAATTAAAGCATTTTTATCCCCTTTTATGACATGACACAATATGCTCAAAGTAAATTACAAATTATCTATATAAAATCCATAAAAAATCCATGTCATTAATTTACGACAAATCTGTCCACACGAAGGAACGTCTAATGCAGCAGCTTTTGCAATTTTTCCACACCTATTTCAACTTTAATTTATGGGTATTTAATTACCCTAGCTAATATCTTACTTAGGGGTCCATTTAGCATATTTAAAAAATCACAAAAAATCAAATAGCAGCCTTGGACATCCACATCTTCCTTGCTACACTTGTTGTCCACTTGATGATCGCGTCCATATGCCTTGAATTTTGGCATTTTGTGCCATAAAAATCCATCTCAAATCAATGCCACAACCACCCTAGTCATGTAGTTCATTTAAATGCAGATATTAGCATTTTTAAAAATCAAAAAATCAACTCAGAGCCTCCTTGAACGTCCATGTGTGGCCACCTACCTCAAGCTCCTTTGAACTAGCCCATTAGCCATTAAATCATGTCATTAATCACTTGATATTTTCATGAATTTTGTTATTTTAAGAAATTCACAAAATCCACTTATAATTACCTCCTTTTGACACCTCATTTATGCCATTAAAAATATAATTATTTACTTTAACTTTAACATAAATGCAAGTTACTTTATGGTGCACAAAAGTCAATGGTAACACCTTTTTCGTGCAAGAATAATCCCATCATAATTAGCTTGATCAAATCATTTCATAGCCTTGATCTCATAATTTTAACCATCAATTTCAAATTTTATTTCAATCCGACTTTTCTAGCTGAAGCTATGATCATTTGAAGTCATCTGAGGATTTTGGATGGTAATAATAGATTTTCACTCTAATATCATCAAAATTCGCATAATCTAACCTTTCCATAAGATTGAGCACAAAATTATGTGCTTACCTTTCAAATTTCATCTTAATCCGCCTTACCGGCGTTGAGTTATAAATTTTCTAGCATTTGCCACCTTAAATCCATAATTATCAACATAATCTTCATTAGTTAAACCATAATATATGAGGTAATTATCCTCAATATATTCACATTCCCTAATCCTCATTAAGTCTCTTTAATCACATTGACCCATATCAGCTTATAACCATCATTCATAAGCATTTGCCGTAATTGCAATAAATCATCAAAATTGCAAAGAAAATCATTCATAATTCAACTAAATCATACATGATCCATATTTATATGCCAAATGCATATATATAAGCCTTACTTGGGTCTGGGTATCACATCTTAAAAAAGGGGGACATGCCATAAATGGAAAAGTCAAAGAGGTTAAGAGCCATTGATGATGTGAATTTTTGAGAGATTTTTGGAAATTCAAAAATTCAAAAAATGAGGGTAAAAGTTTCAGCAATATCTTAGGGGATTAATGGCTGGATTTAGGGTGGTTTTTTGTAGCAACAAAAATCCAAAAAGAGGGGTAGCATGGGGGGGCGTCCAAGGTAAGTATGAGCAGATTTTTTCACTTTTAAAAATCTGTAAAAATTAAAACTTAATGGATAATTGTGCCAGCAACAAATGGATAATTATGAGAATTGTCCACACCTCAAATGAGGTGGAAATTAAAAATAAAAAGGGGCAGCAATATATATAGCAAGAGAGAGAAAGAGGGGATGTTCCAAGTGGACAGATTTGGGGTGAGCAAAAAATTTTCTAAGTATGCAGCCCTATTGCACATCCAAACCAGAAGGAAAACAAGGAGAAAATAGGAGAAAAAGAAAGGAAGAGAGGAGGAGAAGAGGAACAAACCAAGCTTGCCAAAGTTGGAGTGAAACTACTCAAGATCAAGTAGGTATCCAACCAAGTTTGAGTTGTAAATTTCTAAGTTTTTCAAGCTCAATTTATGGGTCATAAAATGACTTATTTATGAACTCTAAATGAAGGTTTAATGAGCTTTTGATAAGGTTATTAAGTGCTAAATAAGTTAGAAGATTCAATTCATGGGTTTAATCATGCTAGGTATGGATTTAGTGTTGATTAACCAAAAAATACCTTGCTGACATTTTTGGAAAATACCATTTAAGTTGTTGTTTTAAGCATGTCATATGTTTGGATTATGTTCTACGACTTGAATGAAGTAGCAACCCAAGTCGACTCTAAGTGCGACTTGAATCGCAACGGTCCGAAAAATTCGAACGTTAGCGCATTAAATGTGCACCACTTACCTCCAAACGTTCAAATTTACTCTCCCCTATTTAAGACGCTTCAAATGAATGAAAAAGAGAAGAAAGATAGTATTGATTGAGTTCAACCTCTTTATTCTCAAGCATTTATGTGATCTAAAAGAAATCTCTCAAGAAGAACTCAGTGACAAACTGCAAGTGCGAACTGCTTCATCATCAACTCCTTTTACAAGTTCTTCTCTTCGCAGAAATCTGTCTCTACACATCTGTAAAGTGTAGTATTATTTTCTCTTTATTAATCATTTGTGTTCCACTTGGCTTAGTATTGGAGACTAAGACCAAGCGAAGGCAAAGTAGCGTATGATTGGAGCGTAACTCATCACCTACTTGTGCTAAGTCTGTGTAAGGCCCCTTAAAGCTGGAATCTAGAAGTGAGCAGGAGCTCTGTTGTATTGTTATTCTGTTTAGTGGAACCCAAGACACTAAGGTGTGCTCTTGGAGGAGTGGAGTAGGGAGGGTTTGTTGGTCCCAAGTTTAAGGCAAAACCCAATAGGGGAGGGGTGAATTGGGCTCTTGAAAATTCTTTTCGTAATTAGAAGCTTAACCCTTTGTAAGTTTAATCCCCTTGATGAAACGTGATATGAGATAAAATGAGAGGGTGCAAATGGAATATAAAAATATAAACAATCAATCCACACAAGAGACAACAATATATAGTGGTTCGGGCAACCTTCCCTACTCCACTTTTCCAAGCACACACCCGTTGTGTCTTGGATTCGACTATTGTATATTCAATACAATCTAGAGCACCCGCTCTCTTTTAGATTCTAGCTATAGGGGGCATATACAATAATCACTTGTTGGTGAGACCAACTCCAACCAACCAAGTCCAATCTATTGGTGAGACAAACTCAAACCGATAAAGCAAAACCCGTTAGTGAGACAAACTCAAACCAACCCCCATTTTGCTTCTTCTTGAATTCAGTCTCCAACACCAATTCAAGGCAACAACACAAAATAAATAGATAAAAGAGAAATTACACTTTAGAACGTGTATTCGATAAGCTCTGGAAGCTCCTTGTCATGTGGAGATGATAATCTTGGAAGCACACTTGGAAGTTGTAGTACTTGAAGCTTCAATAGTTGTTCAAATAACTTCAACACACTTGAATATTAGAAGATGAAAGCCCAACTTGTGTTTTCCTCTTTCTTTCCTCCTTCTCTCTTCTCTCCACGTTCATTCTTCAATGATATATATAGAGAAAAAAAGGTTCTAGCCGTTGGAGTGGAGGTTCACATGCATCTAGAGCTCCAACGTTCGGATTTTCGACCGTTACGAGTTGAAGTTGCAAGTGGAGTCGACTTCGGATGAGTGGAGTCGACTTCGAATGGGTGAAGTCGACTTGGGATGCGACTTCGTCTTGTTAAAACTTCCTATCCAGAAATTTTCCTTCGAAGTTGCAGGCGAAGTCGACTTGGGTTGAGACTTCACCCAAGTCGCAAGTGAAGTCGACTTGGGTTGAGACTTGGGTTGAGACTTGGGTTGAGACTTCACATTGCTTATGCTTAGTATATCATGGAAAATTTCATACATTTTGAATTTATCGTCATTTACTTGGCTAAATAAATCATTTTCTCCATATACTAAAAATCAACATAAATTCACTTAAGCATAATCCTTAATTCCAAAAATCATGAAATTAATATATCATCATTCCAACATCATATTTATCATATTCATTCATCCCAAATCATCATTTATCAAATTTGGAGCATTATCTACACATATCATACATGATTTTCCCGAATGATCTATCTTCGCTCCAAATTTTCGATGTTTCAACATAATTCCAATTAAGCATTATATCTATACTTATTTTCTCATGCTTAGACATTATCTAAGCATGGTTTTACCCTACTTAACATCCAAAAGAAATTTTGGTAGAAATCACTTACCCAAAGTGGAGATGTCCCACTTTTTCTCAGACTTTCTCTCTCTAACTTCCTCCTCTTCCTTCTCCTCAAGGCTAAAACGTGGTGGGAGATAAAAAAATGCTCAAATGGAGCTGAGATGAAGTTCCTTAGATGTTCACCACATGGCCCCTATTTATAGGGCTTGATTTTTCATGAATTTGGAATTTACCCCCCTTGCTTGAGGTATTAAATTATGAATGTATTTTTTCCTAATTTCCAAAAGGTACATGGAGCCATGTGCAGCCACCCTACAGCAGCTCCAGTCCCCTATGGTAGCCCTATTTTTCTCATTTTTTTTATTTATTAAAATTAATTATTTTTAAGCAAATTAATCTCAACCGTTGATACATGATAAGATTAATTTGTGGCCATTGGATTTGGCCCAAAAGCCAAGCCTCCAGTAGTCATTGCATCTTTTCATTAATTATTTGATTTTTTTAATTAATTAAAATTAACCCCAAAGTCAAATATAATTAATGAAAAAGTGAAGCTACGTTTTGATCTCCAAATGACGTTTGATCTTGACACTTAATTCATAGTTTTTGATCAATCTTGGACCATTCATCATGTCCATCATCATATTTTGGCCATCCATAAAAAATCCATAAAAAATTTCATCTCAATCCGACGTCCGGATTGCAAGATATGAATTTTTCTTCATTTTCTTAACAAAAATCCGTAAAAATCCGAAAATTATTATTTTAATCCAAAAAGCACTTTTGTCCTTTAGTGGGAAGCTTCCTTTTTCGTCTTTTATGATTAAGTTAATCCAAAGTGATTAACTTAACATATTTCTTAATCTCACGTTTACTATTCACGTGCATTATTCATCTGAATTTCATAAATAATTATTTTAACCTTTATTCCCACATATTTTCATACCCATGAATGTATATTTCCCTAATATATTACCTAGGGTTTACAACCCTAGGGTTTTATACACGTGTCTAAGATGGGAGTTTCATAGCAATGCTCTAAGTATCTTCATAACCTGCTCACTTTCAGAAATTGGCTTTTCTAGGCCTTTAAGAGCATTAGTGATTTTAGAAAATCTAGCATACATTTCTGAAATAGATTCACCATCTAACATTTGAAATCTTTTAAAATCACCAACAAGGATATTCCTTTTAGTTCCGTTTACTTGGGAGGAACCCTCATAAATAGATACCAATTTATCCCATATCTCTTTAGTCGTTGTGCATGAAGAAACTCTATCAAATTCTGCTACGGTCAATGCACAAAATAAGAAACTCATAGCTTTGGCATTACTTTGGACAGACATAGTTTCTTCTTTTGTCCAAGTGGACGCCTTGTCCCCTTTTGGTAGTGTAATGTCATCTTCTATGGCTATCAAAGAATTCATATTAGTTGTCATAATGAGTTGTTTCATCCTCAACTTCCAATAAATAAAATTATTGTCATCAAATAGAGGTGGCCTAAGAAATGATTGGCCCTTGGCAAATGCAAGTACAGAAGTTAAGTAGGTTGTCATAGATATATATATAAGAGATCACCTCAAATAAGATAGAGGTCTGCTTTGATACCACTTGTTGGTCCCGAGTTTATGGCAAAATCCAAGAGGGGAGGGGTGAATTGGGTTCTTAAAAATTTTTTTCGTAATTAAAAGCTTAACCCCTTGTAAGTTTAATTCCTTTGATGAAACGTGATATGAGATACAATGAGAGGGTGCAAATGGAATATAAAAATGTAAACAATCAATCCACACAAGAGACAATAATATATAGCGGTTTGGGCAACCTTCCCTACTCCATTGTTCCAAGTACACACCCGTTGTGTCTTGGGTTCCACTATTGTATATTCAATACAATCTAGAGCACCCGCTCTCTTCTAGATTCTAGCTCTAGGGGGCATATACAATAATCACTTGATGGTGAGACCAACTCCAACCAACCAAGTCCAATCTATTAGTGAAACAAACTCAAACCGATCAAGCAAAACCCGTTAGTGAGACAAACTCAAACCAACCCCCATTTTGCTTCTTCTTGAATTCGGTCTCCAACACCAATTCAAGGCAACAACACAAAATAAATAGATAAAAGAGAAATTACACTTTAGAACGTGTATTCGATAAGCTCTAGAAGCTCCTTGTCATGTGGAGATGATAATGTTGGAAGCACACTTAGAAGTTGTAGTACTTGAAGCTTCAATAGTTGTTCAAATAACTTCAACACACTTGAATATTAGAAGATGAAAGCCCAACTTGTGTTTTCCTCTTTCTTTCCTCCTTCTCTCTTCTTTCCACGTTCATTCTTCAATGATATATATAGAGGAAAAAAGGTTCTAGCCGTTGGAGTGGAGGTTCACGTGCATCTAGAGCTCCAACGTTCGAATTTTTGACTGTTACGAGTTGAAGTCGCAAGAGGAGTCGATTTCGGATGGGTGAAATCAACTTGGGATGCGACTTCGTCTTGTTAAAACTTGCTGTCCACTTGCTGTCCAGAAATTTGCCTTCGAAGTCGACTTGGGCTGAGACTTCACTTTGCTGTCTGTCCGAAGTCGCAGGCGAAGTCGACTTGGGTCTGGGACTTCACCCAAGTCGCAAGTGAAGTCGACTTGGGTTGAGACTTCACTTTGCTGAACTTGCAATTCATGAACTTGAGCTCTTGAAACTTAAATTATTTCACATTTTCATTTTTATACACATAATTAGAGACAAAATATCTGAGAACACTTAGACAAATTTATTAGATCCTTTTTAATGATATTTCAATTATTTGTTAATCATCAAAATCAAATTAATCATTCTTAAAGCAAGCATATGATCAACAGGGTTGTCCCGAACCACTATAATCTCTTGAGTTTATTTTAATTATTTTTATATTCCACGTTTTTCATAGAGAGGATTAAGACTCTCATGGGGTTAAGTTTCTAATTACAATTTTTTTTTCAGAACCCAATTCACCTCTCCCCCCTTGGTTGTTGCCACAAACTCGGGACCAACAAGTGGTATCAGCGCAGGTCTTTGAGTTTCTACCAAAGAGATCTTATTCAATGGCATCCCAGTCAACTTCTACTCCTACATTTGCTGAAGGTCGGTCGTTTACTAGGCCACCACTATTTGATGGAAGTAACTTCGGTTACTGGAAGTTGAGAATGAAACATCTCATTAAGGCTGCTGATATGGACTCTTGGATTACTATCCAAGGCGGAGTCACTCTACCAATAGGTGAAAAAGCCTCCGAATGGATTGAAGAAGAAGTTAGAACTGTAAAGACCAATGCCAAGGCAATGAACTTCCTCTTCTATGCCTTAACAGCTGCAAAGTATGATAGGGTATCTTCTTGTCAAACAGGCAAATAAATATGGGATACACTAACATCAATATACGAGGGAATTTCTCAAGTCCAAGGAACAAGAAGAAATATATTGATTGGAGAGATAGAAAGTTTTAAAATGTTAGATACTGAAAATATATCTAAAATGTTTGCAAGGTTTTCCAAGATCACTAATGCATTAAAAGGCCTTGGAAAAGCAATCTCTGAATCTGAACAGGTCATGAAGATCCTAAAAGCTTTACCCAAGTCATAGACCCTAAAGATCACAGCTATTGAAGAAGTAAATGATCTGAATATATTAAGGCTGGAAGATCTCATTAGCTCTCTTATGTCTCATGAAATGATAACGAGGAGGAACGAGGAACATCACAAATGAAAAAGGGCTATTGCTCTGAAAGCTACACAGAACTCAGATGAGTCCACCTCATCCTCTCAGAATGATGACAAAGAGATTGCTCTACTTACCTGAAAATTCAGAAAGTTTGTAAGAAAAGGAAATAACTTTTAGAGATTTAAAGAGAGAAATAGAAAAGAAAAGAAGAAGAAAATGACTAAATGTTACAGGTGTGGTGGAGTAGGTGTGGCGCCCCGAACCGGGGTGCCTAGAAGCCTTACTCTGGAACTATTTTTGATTGGTAAACACGACTCAGGATTGTTGCCCTGATCACTCGGCAGAATTACTATTATTATTTTATTATATATATATCATCAATACATGAAAAATTTCTCTCTTTCATCCAACATGAAATGTATTTCACATATCACAGATATAATCAAAAACTGTTTCATAAACATTTTCATTAGAATAAAAATATTCATTTCCATTTCAAAATTATCATCATTGTCTTTACATAAAATTTACATATACAACATTTATATCAAAAACTACATATCCTTTTGCATGTTGCCTTCATCATTATTTCCTGTCTGTTGTTAAATAAGCATGGGTGAGTAATAATACTCAGTAAGTAAGCCATACATAATTTTTTAATCATTTTCATGTATTTCATAAAATGCAAAATGCAAAATGCAATGCAAACATAGCATTCATGACATTCTTTTAGATGCGACGCTAGCTAGGCGCTCATCCCATACATGCTCCCATTTCAGGGAGGTCGCCGCCGGCCTGGGCCTATATAAGCGACTTGGTAATAGTGAGGGGGACATCCGGTCCGCTTACTACCTCAACTATGGCCTATTCCTCGTGCACCATGCTCATACACATGTCAGCATGACATTTTGTAAATCATAAACAATTCCATAAAAAGTATTTAATAATAATTTAATAAAACGAACTTCAGTTCACGTAAAGCAGTTATAGGTATGGTCAACCTTAAATAAATTTCATAAAGCAATTCACAAACAATTTCAAGCATTTTGGAAATAATTTACAAAAGATATACTTGCTTACCTTCTTAGTGGGTGTCCTCGACTTTTTTCTTTCCTTTTCCTATTCAATGAAAAAGGATATTTCATTTCTTTTATTCAAGCTGGTTCCCATGCATGCTTTATAATATTTAGGCATTATTTCTTTATACAGATATTTTTATCCATAAGTTCCTCAAAAATTCCATCCTTATATTTAAATATTAATCTCAAATTTTCTCCAAAATCACGATGTTTACTGTAGCAAATCACTGTTCACCAGAGATTATTGTTCACAGCAACGTGGGTTACTGTTCATGAGTTCCAAAAATTGACATTTTTCCCAAAAATAAAAAATACCATGACATAGCTTATGCTTAGTATATCATGGGAAAATTCATAAATTTTGAATTTATCATCATTTACTTGGCTAAATAAATCACCCTCTCCATATACTAAAAAAAATCAACATAAATTCACTTAAGCATAATCCTTAATTCCAAAAATTATGAAATTAATATATCATCATTACAACATCATATTTATCATATTCATACATCTCAAATTATCATTTATAAATTTTGGAGCATTATTTTCACATATCATATGCTATCTTTCCGAATGCTCCATCTTTGCTCTAAATTTTTGATGTTTTGGCATAATTTCGATTAAGCATTATATCTAAACTTATTTTCTCATGATTAGGAATTATCTAAGTATGGTTTTACCCTACTTAACATCCAAAAAAATTTTGGGTAGAAATCACTTACCCAAAGTAGAGATATCCCACTTTTTCTCACACTTTCTCTCTCTAACTTTCTTCTCTTCTTCCTTGGATGTGTGGGAGGGTTTGGGAACTTGGAATGACTCAAGTGGAGCTGGGATGCATTTTTCCTTGGACGTCCACCCCTTGGCCCTATTTATAGGGTTGGATTATTCAAAAAATTGGATTTTACCCCCCTTGCTTGAGGTATTTAATTATAAAAATGTATTTTTTTATAATTTTGAAAAATGCATTGAGCCAAGAGCTTCCACCCTGGGCCTGCTCACGCCCCTTCTGCAGCTGTTTTTCATTTAGTTTTTTTTTTTATTATTTATTTTATTAAAAAGTCAAAAGTAGAATTAATTAAAAGTTAAGCTACTTTTTTGATCTCCTTTTGACGTTTCATCTTGATCCTTGATTTGTGATTTTCATCACATCTTAACCTATTCATCATGTTCATCATGAATTTTTAACCATCCATAAAAAATTTCATCGAAATCCGATGCCTGGATTGCAAATTATGAATTTTTCTTTATTTTTTCACTAAAATCCAAATTTGGATTAAAATAACAAAAAGAATTGCTATTTCATCTTGTAATGATTAAATTCCTTTTTCGTCTTTTTGTGATTAGGTTAATCCAAGTGATTAACTCTTAATCACGTGTCTTAATCCCTAGTTACTATTCACGTGCACTATTCACGTGGGTTAAATTCCTAATTGCATTATTTTAATCTCCAATACACATATCCATTAATATAATTCATGAATTTTCATTTATCATAAAAATAATTACAAAAAAATCTAGGGTTACAATCTCGAAATTACGCGATACTGTCTGAGTTTCACAGTAGGACATATATAAGCCCAATGTCTTACACCAGAAGAAAGCAAATCAAAAGAATGACAAGAGAAGAATGACATAAATGAAAATAAAAAATTTTCAAAGCCAAAAGGGAGAGGAATGTACGTAAATGAGGAAACATCTATAACATGCAGCTCATCAAATGAAGATAATGAGGCAGCTAATTGTGCTCGAATATGTTGCATGATAAGAATTGAGGAAGAAAACAACATGATTTGCCTCACTGCGACTGAAGCTATAGATGGCAAACCGCATCAACAAATCGCACCATCAGTGAAGAGGTAGCCTCCAAACTTAATCATTCTAATAACAAGTCTATCTACTCCTCTACACATGATTGTCTCAAATGTACTGAGTTAGATGAATTGCAACAAGCATATGATTCATTATATGAAAAAATCAAGAAGCTAGGCAGTAAATTCACATTAAAGAAACAACCATGTGACTCAATTATTATTATGAATGGAAAACTAGTTGAAAGAGTCAACCGCTTAGCAGATGAAAATAATGCCTTAACTAACAACGTGGAAAGGCTAAAAAAAAAAAATGAATCATTAGAAAAATTTTCTAACCGAAGGCAAAGTGTAAAAATATTTTTAAACATGACTACCCAAAATAACAAAAGAGGACTTGAGTATTCGACATTTGAGCAAGGTAAAAGTAGTAAATCAAATGCTTCAAAATTAAGTAAAAACCAAGCCAAGACAACACCTTTTCATAAACCAAGAGTGAATTATATTACTTGGACTAAAAGGCCAACTTGGGAACCACAAAATACATGGAGCCCCACTCCAAGACTTCCAAAGGCATGCAATTTTTGCAAAAAATTGGGTCATAAAATCTATCGTTGCAGAATAAAGAAATTACATGATCAAGGTGCCAAATTAGTTTGGGTGCCAAAAAGCATTTGATTTATGCCTTCTAAAGTAAAGCAACATAGACTTCAATGGCTTACTAACCCAAATGGACCTATAAAATGGGTACCAAAGAGATAAGCTCTGCGTGAATTTTTTACAGATATATCTTAAAGCAAAAGCCAGCAACATATGGTTCATGGACAATGGTTGCTCAAGATATATGACAGGAAAAGATGATTGTTTCATAATATCAAACCCTTTAATGAAGGAACTGTTGCATTTGGAAACAATGAAAAAGGTAAAATAAAAGGTAAAGAAAATGTTTATGGTATTTCAAATGCATGTATTGAGGATATGCTATTTGTTGAAGGACTCAAACATAATCTAATGAGCTTTAGTAAATTATGTGACACAGGTTACAAAGTTGTGTTTGAATCTTCTATATGCAATGTTTTTATGAAGATCACATAGTTTTTAGTGGCAAAAGACATGAAAATATATATATTTGATTTTCCTTGATGAACTAGATAAACAATGTCTTATGGCCATTGATAATGATCCATGGGTCTAGCATAAAAAACTTGGACACATAAATATGTCAAAGATTAAGACCTTGTGGAAAAAGAGTATAGTAGAAGGATTACGACAAAGATAAAATTTGCAAAGCATGCCAACTATCCAAGCAGCCCAACATGTCATTTTCCTCCAAAAAGAAAATCTCAACGGCTAGGCCACTTGAACTATTACACATGGATCTATATGGGTCATCTGACATCTTGACTTTTAGAGGGAAAAAGTATGTTTTTGTTATTGTTGACAATTTTTCAAGATTCACATGGATAATACTTTTAGCTAGCAAAGTTGAAGCTTTCTCAAATTTAGTGCAAAATGAAAAGCAAAATACAATCATATCTATTAGAAGTGATCATGGTGGTGAATTTGAAAACAAACAATTCATAGAATTTTATAATGAAAACATTTTCTACACCAAGGAGTCCCGAACAAAATGGGGTAGTTAAAAGAAAAAATAGGACGATACAAAAGATGGCCAGAGTTATGCTAAATGAAAGTAAACTATCCAAGAAATTTTGTGGAGAAGTTGTAAGGACAACATGTCATGTGCTAACTCGAATTACCATAAGAGCAATATTGAAAAAGACTCCATATGAGTTATGGAAAGGTAGAAAAACAAATATCTCTTACTTCTATGCTTTTGGTTGTATTTGCTATGTATGGAATAATGGAAAAACAAACTTAGGCAAATTAGATGCCAAAAGTAATGAGGCAATATTTCTAAGATATTCATCAAATAGTAAAACATATAGAGTTTTCAACAAAAGAAATCAAGTAGTAGAAGAATCCATATATGTTGTATTTGATGAATTTAATCCAAATCCCAAAAAGAAGGATGAACTAAGTGATGCAGAGACATGACAAAGAATCTTGAAAAGCTACACATGGAAAATCAAGGGGAATTAGAATCAAAGCAAGAGCAATCCCTGGACAAAAAGGTAAATGAATGTAATAATTCTTACAAACCTCTAAAGGATTTGAAATTCAAAAATGACTATCCAATTGAGCAAGTAATTGGTAATATATATGAAGGAGTAAGAACTAGAGTCTCTAGACATAATGTATGTGGACACTTTGCTTTTGTATCTAAAATAGATCCAAATTCAGTTGATCAAGCTCTTAATGACGAAAATTGGATTATGGCAATGCGAAAAGAGCTAAATCAATTCAAAAGGAACCAAGTATGACACCTAATTCCTAGAGCCAAAAATTGCATGGTTATTGGTACCAAATGGGTTTTTAGAAACAAATTAGACGAAAGTGGACTTGTGGTGAGAAACAAAGTTAGACTTGTGGCCAAAGGATATTCGCAAGAAGAAGGAATTGATTTTGAGGAATCATATGTTTCAGTGGCCAGATTAGAAGCAATAAACATCCTACCGGCCTTTGCATCTCACATGGATTTTAACTATTTCAAATGGATGTAAAAAGTATATTTTTGAATGGATACCTAAATGAGGAGGTATATGTCAAACAACCTCCTAATTTTGAAGAAAAAAATTAATCCAAATTTGTTTTTAAATTAACCAAAGCTTTGTACGAATTGAAATAAGCTCCAAGAGCATGGTATGAAAGGTTAAGCAAATTTTTGATTGATCGTGATTTTCAAAGAGAAAAGGTTGACACCACCTTATTTATCAAGTACAAAGGAAAAGTTATATTAATTGTTCAAATTTATGTTGATGATATTATATTCGATGCCACTAACGAAACTTTATGTCAAGAATTTTCTAAGCTTATACAAAATGAATTTGAGATGAGCATGATGGACAAGCTAAACTTCTTCCTTGGGCTGCAAATAAAGCAACTATGTGAAGACATATTCAAAAATCAGTCCAAATATGTCAAAGAAATGCTCAAGAAGTTTGGAATATAAAACAGCAAAGGAGAAAACACACCAATGAGCTCGACTATCAAAATTGACAAGGATGAAAAAGGTAAAACAGTTGAACAAAAGTTGTATAGAAGTATGATAGGAGTTTTATTGTATTTAACTGCATCTAGACCAAACATATTGTTCAGTGTTTGCATAAGTTCTAGATTTCTATCATGTCCCAAAGAATTAATTTAGCAGCTGTAAAAAGAATTTTTAGATACTTAATTGATACTACTAATCGAAGTCTATGGTATCTAAGGGTTCAACATTTGATCTAATTGGCTACTCGGATGCGGATTTTGCTAGTTACAAAATAGATACAAAAAGCACTAGTGGGACATGTCGATTCCTTGGAAATATGATGGTTTTATGGTTTTTAAGAAAACAAACAAGTGTTGCTCTATATATTGCGAAAGTCGTATACATTGTCGCTGGGAATTATTGTACCTAACTGCTTTGGATGAAACAACAACTTCGAAATTACGGAATAGATTGCAAAGATATACCAATTAGATGTGACAATACAAGTGCAATATGCTTAACAAAAAATCCCATACTACACTTTAGAACCAAATATATAGATGTGAGACATCATTTCATTAGAGAATATGTTGAAAGCTATGATATTTGTCTAGAATATGTTAAAACAGAAAATCAAATTGTTGACATTTTTATAAAACCATTAGCAAAAAAATTATTTTACAAAATTAGAAATGAATTGTGTATGATTAATATTGATTTATAAAGTTGAAATTTTTTTTATGACTTGATGAATTGAAAAAGGGGTAGGAAATAGTGCATAATATGATACTTGGGTCGGAGGAGCCAAGTCGACTCCACTCAGCAAAGTCGACTTCGAACTCGACTTAGGGTTCGAAGTCGACTCTGCGGGCGACGGTTCGGCTGGCCTATAAGTGTTTTCAAGGAGTACAATATTCAAAGATCAAAAGCTTGCCAGGCCAAGTCGCATGCCAAGTCGACTTCAGCATCGACTTTGAGGCCCTATTTTTTGACATCGCTGAAATTTGTACACCTGAGCAGACGAAGTCGCAACCGAAGTCGACTTCACTTGCGACTTAGGTGAAATCGCAACATCAAGTTGAATCCATCTGCGACTTAGGATATCTTCAGAGATTAGAGTTGAAGCTGACAATGTCAAGTCACATTCCAAATCAACCCTGTCATGCGACTTGGGTGAAGTGGCACCTGAAGTTGAATGGAATTGTAAATCAAGATGTTCCTAAACACTTTACTCAGAAAGATGAAGTCCAAATCATGAAACAATGACAAGCTTGAGCCAAGGTTACATAAAGTTCTTATCAAATGCTCGAAAAATATTAATTAAGCTCAAGTATCAAGAAGAATGAATAGAACTCGAATACAAGCGAAGATTTATAAACATGAATTATGAAGAAGCAAGGAAAGACAAACAAGCAAAAGAAGATCGCATTATGTCAAAGTTTCAAGAAATCAGATAGCTAGTGAAGTTGCAACCCAAGTCGATTCCACCTGCGACTTGGGTCAAGTTTGACGACTAAGTCTACTCAAGCCTGGAACTTGACTGAAGAGCTGAAGACCAAAGTCACATCTGAAGTCGACTCCAGTCTGCGACTTGAATGAAGTCGCAACCCAAGTCGACTCCAAGTGCGACTTGAATCGCAATGGTCAAAAAAATTCGAACATTGGCGCATTAAATGTGCGCCACCTACCTCCAAACATTCAAATTTACTCTCCCCTATTTAAGACACTTTAAATGAACGGAAAAAGGAATAGAGATAACATTGATTGAGTTCAACCTCTTTATTCTCAATCATTTATGTGATCTAAAAGAAAGCTCTCAAGAAGAACTCAGTGACAAACTGCAAGTGCGAACTGCTTCATCATCAACTCCTTCTATAAGTTCTTCTTTGTGCTCTTGGAAGAGTGGAGTAGGGAGGGTTGTTTTGAACCACTATAATCTCTTGAGTTTGTTTTAATTATTTTTATATTCCACGTTTTTCATTCAAGGAGATTAAGACTCTCATGGGATTAAATTTCTAATTACGAAATTTTTTTCAAAAACCCAATTCACCCCTTCCCTCTTAGGTGTTGTCACAAACTCAGGACCAACAAAAGGAAAGTATTCTCAATTCCAACCCTTCACAACAATTCAACAATACTTTTTAAGTAACAAAAAATTACATCATTTCCATCAACAAGCATCTCTCATTTATTCAATAAAGCATCTCAAACAATCTCATGATCAAGCACAAACAAATCTCCACTTCTTACTCCATACAACACATTAAGATTCATCAATTGAAATCAATTTGCATGCCTTCAATAATGCTAGAGTGATAGGTGTGGCACCCCAAACCGAGCATCACAACCTTACCTCGGGATCGTATTGATTGATAAACGTGATCAGGATTGTTGGCCTGTCACACGACGGGTTTTAACGGATATTTATCCACTTAACTTTCATTCTCATAAGAGTTTAATTTCTCATGTTTTCATCTCAAACATATCTAGGTCATTTCCAACCCATTATCACATACAAAGCATGCTGATCAAAAACATTTCATCATCTACATAAATCAGATCTCACAACATGTATTAACCATAGTTATCAACATAAACATTCAAATGGTTACAACCATTCCATAAGTGTTTTTCTCATAACATAAGAATTCTAAATTTTTCCATTTCTTTATCCGGCTTGCACTTGCTCCTTAGCCATATCCTATCTTTCACCTGTCTTTGAGTTTGGAAAATAAAATCGTGAGTCGAAACTCAATAAGCAAGCTATTTGCATTTTACAGGCAAATCATTTTAGGCAACAATTTTGTAATTAAATTCTTATTGGAAAGCAACTTATACCTTGCCTAAGGTATCTCTTGAAAACATGAAATCTTGTACCCATCACGAGTACCATATGCATGATGTCATATAAAACATGAACATATATATCATTTTTCCCTTAGGAAGGAAGCTAGCCAGACGACCATCTGTCACGTTAACTCCCATTTCAGAGAGGGCGCCGCCGGCCTTGTGCCTGTTTTAAGCGACTTGGCCACACCAAGGGGGGATAATCGGTCCGCGTATACCCTTTAAGTGGACCTAATACCTTGTGCACATGAACTTTTTCATAAATCCATCTTTAACATGCTAGCATGATTTTTCAATCAGAAACATAGAACCACATCATTTGTCTATAGCATTTATCAAAGAAAATTTCATAATAGTGCATTTGAAGTAAAAACATCATTTCAACATCATTTTGCTAAGGGATGGCCATCCTTAAACACAATAGAAGTAATTTCCATAATTTCATCAAACAAATTAAAGAAAAAATTGAATTTATGTAAACAATTTAGAAAAGCAAAAATCCTTTAGAAAATCTGCTTGCTTACCTGTTTTCCTTAGCTTTCCGTCTCAGGTTTTTCTTTGCCTTTGCCAACATGAGAATAATATAATTTTTCATATATTTATTTTCTCATATTTCATTTAATTTTCCAACCCATTCCATTCACATATATCACTTATTTGACTTCACAAGTCATTATGCATACATTTAGCATATGTGTGCACCTTTTTACACATTTCGTCGGTTACACATAACATATCATATATAAGCCCATACATAGGGTATTCATTTCAATCTCATAAAGTTTATTCAATAATCATCATACATAAGTTCATTAACCTCAATTTGCTATTTATCCATTTTTCCAAGATACACGCACGGGTATTTCTTTTATGCATATATCATTGCCTTAGCTTCATAAATCAAGTCCAAATTTTGGAATTAATATCATAAAATATTAAACAGATATATAAACATGGATTTCATCTTATTTTCATGCACTTTTGCATAAAATCACTTTTCATAAGTCATTTATCACTTATACACTTTTATCACTTCACATATGCTCATTTGACAACATATACATATGATATTTCATAAAATTTTCCAACTCAGAAATTTAATCCATAATTCAGCGGGTTAATTACCCTTAATCACCACTACACTTAGGGTATTTTTATGGGATTTAAATCCATTCACCATAGGTTTCCAAAACAGCAAGTTTGGAACCCGTTTTTCACCAATTTAACGTGTCTTTTGACATACAACCCTATGCGGTCATATAATTCCGATCTTTCAGCATATAAATCCATTTTTCCTAATCCATATTTAGGGATTTAACACATATATAACATCCATGAATTATCATTTCTCAAAACAGCAAGTTGCCTACACGTTTTGAGTATCGTTTCACATCGGTTTGATACTCTTTCATAAAATCTATAAAAATCAGTTTTAGGGCTTCTTTTCCCAAATATTTTTGGGCATACATAACACCTTAAACCAAGGGTATTTTACCCTACATATCATTCACAAAACATGAAAACCCATTTTCATAGCATTTTTAGCATAGAAACATGGAAATTAGGTCAAAATCATCACTTTGCATTCCATAACTTCAAAAATTCATCATTTAAGCACAAACCAACATGTGTTTTGCATCAAAGCATGTTTAATAACCTAAATATATCATCCATATCAAACAGCAACTTGTCTTGGAGATTTAGGGTTTACCAACTTGGATTTTCCACTTAATACACATGCAAAACTTCACTTTCATCAACTTAAACTTGAAATTCATATATGAAACCTAATACGCATTCAATATTCATTCAAAAGCATGTTATATCATCACTTTACAGATTCTTTAAGCATCCCTTCTATATTCCCATTTTGGAGTTTAAAAACCCAAAATAATCAACTCAAACAACACGTGTACTTACTTGAATTAGTGCTAAATCAAACCCTAGCACTTGGAGATGGTTTCCTCCTCAATTCTCCTCCTTTTTTCCTAGCTTTTCTTCTTCTTCTTGCTGGCCAAGAGGGAACGTGAGCTGCTGCTATGATTTAGAGGGTGAAATACTCTAAACCTAGGGTACTTCGGACGTTCAAAATGGTGTAGGAAAGATTGCCCTGAATCTGATTTTTAGGGGCATACATGTGGACGTCCAAAGTGGTGCAAGAAGGGTACCCTACATGCATGAGAAGTTTCTGTTTTGGAAGCAACTAATATATGGACTTTAAACATGTGATAATACCCTAAATTTGGGTTAAGAAAAGTATGATTAGTTGGCGGAATTTAGAGAATAAAAATCTGTTTTGATATAAGTATCAAAAGGGACATTGAAAGTGTATTAAACGGGTCCTAAAGTTTCTGTTTTGGAAACATATGATTAGTGGATTAAAATTCCTTAAAAATACACTAAGTTAAATTTTAATTAAGGAGATTAATCATGTTGAAATAGAAAGCAAGTTTCTGATTTGAAAAATTTTAAGAAACACATGATCTATGTGTTGTGCAATGGACATGTATGGAAAGATAGACATGAGTAAATGGTAAATGGTTTATGTTAGTTGTTAAAATGAAAAAATGAATGAAAATATGATGAAATGTGTGAATCATGTTGCTGATTTGGTAAATAATGATAATCTCAAATTTTGAAATTAATATATGAGGTTTAGGACATCAACTAAGTGCTTAACAAGGAGCACCATGTGTGAATTTTGAAAAATACATGAAAAATGATAATAGGGAATAATAAACCTCTATATGGTGTCTAATAATGACTAATGAATGTGTTATGATATATGTAAATGTTACCCTAAATATGAGTATTGAACATTGTTGGTCCCGAGTTAATGGCAATTACCCAAGAGGGGAGGGGTGAATTGGGTATTTAAAAATTTATAACTTAAACAGAAACTTTACACCGGATTAATTTATTCCCCCTTTATAAAGAAACGAAATGGAAAGCAATATAATGTTGAGAGCAGAAATATAAATCAAACACACAAGATTTTATAGTGGTTCGGGCAACCTCCCTACTCCACTCTTCCAAGCTCACACTCCTTGTGACTTGGGTTCCACTATTGTATTTCACAAATACAACTAGAGCCACTGCTCTCTTCTAGATTCCAGCTCTAGGGGGCTTCAACAAATCTCAGCACAAGTAGGTGATGAGTTCCACTCCAATCACACACTACTTTGCTTACACTTGATCTTAGTTCCTCAAACTAAATCAAGTTTAATACAAATAAATGAAATAACAAAGGAATCTACACGTTACAGTTGTGTAGAAGCAGTTTGGCGCAGAGAAGAACTCGTAGAATTGGCTTTGAAGATTCAGAAGTTGAGCTCTAGCAGTTTGAAGCAAAGTTCTTCTTCTTTGGATTGGCTTGATCTCTTTAATGCTCTTGAAGATGGGAGTTATGCACACTTAATGATTTTCAACTTCTTCCCTCGTCCACAATGAATGCCTTTTATAATTGTGGAGGGAATCCGAACGTTTGAAGGTAGGTGGCGCGCATTTAATGCGCCAACGTTCGAATAATTTCCGACCGTTGCGACCCAAGTCGCAGGCGGAGTCGACTTCGCCCAAGTCGCAGATGGAGTCGACTTCGGGTGCGACTTCGCCTTCCGTAGCAACTTCAAGTTCCAGGTTGGGTCGACTTGGGCATCGACTTGACCCAAGTCGCAGGTGGAGTCGACTTCGGGTGCGACTTCACCTCGGCAGATAGCTTGATTAACTTGAAAAACTTCGGGATGCTTTTTGTTTTGCTTAGGCTTTTCTATGCCTTTAGTTCTTTTGCATTTTTCATTTCTTTTTGAATCATTGTGTCTTCACTTTAACTTGGTTTCATTTGCTTCCAAGTTTTGCAAGTCTTGACTCCATTGGATTTGAATCATGTAATCTTTTGACTAATCTTCTTGGTTGAGTTTATGCATCTTGCTTGAACTTGGATTAGTCTTCAAATGTTGTAGACCTTGTGAATCTTGGAGAGCTTGAAAACTTGTAAGGTTGATTTGCCTTTGCACCTTGCTCTCTTTTGATATTAATCTTCATATCTTGAATTTCTTCACCTTAAAATAAGTTTGAAGCTGTGCCTTGGACTTGAGAAACTTAAGTTGATAATGAGCTTGTACCCTTGATTTGGTCTTGAGAAAACTCCAGTTGATTCTTGGAATGAGCTTCAAACTGCATCTTTGAACTTTGAAAACCTCAAGTCGAACTTGGGGTCGACTTCGTCTGCGACTTCACCCAATTCGCAAACCGAGTCGACTTCGACCGCGACTTCGGTATTCTTCTGCCCCGAATTCAACTCTGGAGTGATTTTGCCATCTGAAGTCGATGCTGGAGTCGACTTCGTTTGCGACTTGGCTTCCCAAGTCGCAAGTGGAGTCGACTTGGCCTGCGACTTCACCTGCTTTTCTTCCCATTTCAACTCTGGACGGATTTGACTCCTTGAAGTCGATGTTGGAGTGGACTTGGGGATCGACTTAGCCTTAAGTCGATGCCTGAGTCGACTTGGAAATCGACTTATCCTTCCATGCTCTATTTTCTTCAAAAGTATGTCCCTTAAGCATTTCCACAAACATGTTAGTAGCCAAGACTTACTCAAATTGATTTGTTAATCATCAAAACACAGATTTAGCTTATTTTCCACATATTTCCAACAATCTCCTCCTTTTTTATGATTGACAAAACCGATTTGATTGTATACCTTTCAATTGCTTAAAAACATATTTAACTTGCATTTTTGAAATGTTATCATACATACGCTTATGCAAAATATTTAAGTTGAAAACATTCAACAAACATTCAAGTTAAACACAATCATAAAGACTTATCCTCTTAGCCTATTTAGACTTAAATCAAATCCTACTCTTCTCCCCCTTTTATCAATATATCAAAAAGTTAGAGGGTAAAGAAAGAGACAGGTGGAGTTGCTCCCCCTAAACAGGTGCTCCCCCTCAGTTTGTGCTAAGATAATTCAATCATTCCCATGTCATTTCTAATCTTATAAAATCGTTCTTTTGCTAGAGGTTTTGTGAATATATCTGTAATTTTATCTTCAGTTCTTACATATTCCAAACATATGTCATGATTTTCTACATGTTCTCTAATAAAATGGTGTCTAAGGTCTATATGTTTGGTCCTAGAATGCAATACTGGATTTTTGGTTAGACATATGACACTAGTATTATCACATCTAATGGGTATATCTTTAAAATCCATGCCATAGTCCCTAAGTTGTTGTTTCATCCAAAGCAATTGGGCACAACAGCTCCCGGCGGCAATGTATTCGGCTTCCGCCGTAGATAGAGCAACACTAGTTTGTTTTCTTGAAAACCATGAAACCAACATGTTCCCAAGAAATTGACATGTTCCACTAGTGCTTTTTCTATCTACTTTGTAACTGGCAAAATCCGCATCCGAGTAGCCGATTAGATCAAAATTAGAGCCCTTTGGATACCAAAGTCCTATATTGGTAGTGTCTACTAAATATCTGAAAATTCTTTTAATAGCTACCAAGTGTGATTCTTTTGGACATGACTGAAATCTAGAGCACATACACACACTAAACAATATATCAGGCCTAGAAGCAGTTAAATACAATAAAGAACCTATCATGCTTCTATACAATTTCAAATCAATTGTTTTTCCTTTTTCATCTTTGTCGATTTTGATTGTTGAGCTCATAGGCGTGTTTGCCTCTTTGCTATTCTCCATGCCAAACTTCTTCAACATTTCTTTGATATACTTGGACTGGTTAATGAAGATTCCTTCATTTAGTTGCTTGATTTGCAGTCCAAGGAAGAAATTCAGCTCTCCCACCATGCTCATCTCAAATTCTTTCTGCATAAGCTCAGAAAATTCTTGACAAAGAGTCTCATTAGTAGCACCGAAAATAATATCATCAACATAAATTTGAATAATCAATATATCCTTTTCTTTGTATTTGATGAACAAAGTGGTGTCTACCTTTCCCTTTTGAAAGTCATGATCAATCAGAAATTTACTTAATCTATCATACCAAGCCCTTGGAGCTTGTTTTAATCCATATAATGCTTTAGTTAATTTGTATACAAATTGAGATTAATCTTTTTCCTCAAATCCAGGTGGTTGTTCAACATACACCTCTTCATTTATATATCCATTCAAAAATGCACTTTTAACATCCATTTGAAATAATTTAAAGTTCATGTGAGATGCAAAAGCTAGTAAGATGCGAATTGCTTCCAATCTAGCAACCGGGGCATAGGATTCCTCAAAATCTATTCCTTCTTCTTGTGAGTATCCTTTTGCCACAAGTCTAGCTTTGTTTCTCACTACAAGTCCACTTTCATCTAATTTATTCCTAAAGACCCACTTGGTGCCAATAACAGTACAATCGTTTGGTTTAGGAACAAGGTTATGGCGCCCCGAACCGAGACGTCACTTCCTTACCTCAAGATCTATCGATTGGTAAATGTGAATCAGGATTGTTGCCCTGATCACGCGGCGGGTTTTTAATTGGAATATGTCCAGAATTTTTTTTCGATTATTCATCTGTCATCATTCATAATCTAGACATGACAATCATCATACATTGCGACATTTCACTTGTAATAAAAATCATCATTTCATTCATAGCACCTTTATATGCCTGTCGTTATACACTGAATCATTGTATAAATCATACTTTCATACATTCAGTCATTAATTCACATGGAACTTAGAATTCTAGCTAAGTTCGGATATACATAAACACATAGTATCTTTACCTGCCTTTCTGCAGTGAAAGATTCCTTGTCCTAAGTATCATATTTCATATCCATACATCCATACATTCAACAATTGAATCATATATAGAACTTAATATTCTCATTAAGTTCACATACACATTAGCTTATCTTAGCATATTTATGCTTTTCCATTCCTCATAGCCTTCAAGGCTATTATCATATACCTTCCTCCATGTCTGAGGTTCGCAACCTTCTGAGTCTCCTCAGTACCTGTCTAAGGGTTTGGAAAACAAAACGTGAGTGACAACTCAGTAAGCAAGCATTTTAGGGCAAGGCTTCTTGAAAACCTTTTTCATAAACATTGGGAATACCTTGTTCCTGAGGACATGCGTACGTCCTAAAATACCATCATGAAATCCTTTATTATAAGGACAATTTCATGTCCTTGAATGCTTTTATAAAGCATTCATTCTTAAAATCATTTACAAGCCGCGCCTGGGCTTGTTTAGGCAAAACATATACATTTTACCTTTAATGATGAGTTTCCATTAATCTTATATGAACATTTTTAATGTTCATAGCCATTACATGAAATCATTCGGTTGCCAGTGGACATTTTCCGTCCAAAACAACATAAATACTTAGGCAACGGAGACATCTCATGTCTCAAAACATCATTAACATAAACCATCATAAAATTCCTTAGCCAAGAGACATTTTATGTCTCAAAACATCATTAACATAAGCCCTCATAAAATCCTTTAGCCAAGAGACATTTCATGTCTCAAAACATCATTCACATAAGCCATCATAAAACCAAGAGACATTTCATGTCTCAAAACATCATTCGCATAAGCCATCATAAAATCAAGAGACATTTCATGTCTCAAAACATCATTTACATAACCTTATTGGCAATGGACATTCATATGTCCTTAAACATCAATCACATAAGCCTTTCTCGGCAAAGGACATTCTTATGTCCAAAAACATTCTTTATTTAGGCTTTCTTACAAATGAACATAAATCCTTTTCATAATTCCCCGTCTTGGGGCTTGTTTATTGCAACCAAGGAAAACCATTTTCATGAATGCATCTGCATAAACACATTTCCTTTAATTCTTGTTATTTACACTTTTGTGTAAAACCCCCTTTCTTTTAGGGTAACCATTTCATAGAAATTCCTTTAGGATACTTTCATAAAATCATATTTTCATAACCCAATCTTTGGGCTTTTCAGAAATAAAACATAAGAAAATGCATTTCTCTCCATCCAGTAGTGACACTTAGCAAGTGATCATGCTACCTTTTGGAAGAGAATCCTTAACAGCACGCTAGCCAGGCGGCTGTTCACTTATCCTGCTCCCATCTCAGGGAGGGCGCCGCTGGCACTCCTGCCATCCCTTAGCAACTTGGCCTTATGTAGAGTGGGCCCCGGTCATCCCAACCGTGCTCTACAACCAGCCTATTCCTTGTACCGGTGCACCGTACGTTATCCTGACGAACCGCAATCCGTTTTGGTTTGAAGAACCACAGGCCGCAACCCATGTTCTTTTAAACCGGGATCACAGACCGCAGCCTGCATCCATATGCACAAAAATCATAGACCGAAGTCTATATTTAACAATTATTTTCAAAAACACATCACAGACCGCAGTCCGTGTCAACTTGTAAGCGAGCGCACCCACTTTAACAAGTTGTTATTTGAAATCCAGTTTTAGGATGACCTTCCTTAAATTCCTTTAGAAAAGTTTTGAGTAAAATATTTTGATAAACATTTGAAATGCTTGAGAAATAATACATCTTAAAATCCTTTTAATAAAAGAATTTCAAATCCTTTGGATTTTCATAAATAAAACATATTTTTCTCTAATATTTTCTTGGTTTCTATTTCAGGACCTTTTGTTTACAAAAGTTATGCAATTACGCTATCCCCTTGTCCTTCACCTAAAAATTTAATAATTGTCCACATATCAATCATTTTCACATAGAGGAAAATTGCATAGTCTTTTGCATGTCATCAAGCAACCTGAAATTAAACCATTTTATGAAATCAATCATAGGAGGTTGGTCATCCATAAATCCCTTTCAACACATCCGTAGAAACATTTTTCCAACATTTTCAACATAGATTTCCTTATCCAAAGGAAACCAAAACTGTTCAAATATCATTTCAAAACATGTGGACTATGTCCAAAACGTAATTTAATATTGAATTATCTTGACCTAGTAAAATAAATCTTTTTCATCATTGTTTATCGCGAGTTATTGTAGAAATAACTCAAAACTCATTTACCAAACATATTTTGTGAAAAAGGATAAAATTCTCTTTTTCTTATAAAATGATGTTGAACAATATCATATAGAACTTGCTTCCTCAAAAGCAAATTCTTAAAACCATCGATATCAAACATGAAATCCTTAAAACATTAGCATAGAGAACTTGCTTACTTTTAAGCAAAATTTTTCAATTCCATTAGCATGAAGCATTCCCATCCTTGGCAACACTTAGGATAAATTATTTATCTTAAGAAGTGTCGCTTGCTTCCCATGAAGCAAACCTTGAGACTTTTCATTAAAGTCATCATTTTTCAAATCTTATGGCTTTGCATTAAAGCTGTCATATTCAAAACTTGTGCTTGCCCATTCGTAAAAACATAAGCATAAACATAGACATTTCAATCATATCAATCACATAGAAAGAAAATGCATTTTAGAAAGTTTGCTTGCTTACCTGAGATCGCCATAATCCCTTTTCCTTCTATTCTTTTCCTTGCCTACATGAACATAATATGGTTTTTCATATATTTCTTGTCATTGCATTCCATTTAGTTTTCCAACCCATTTTCATTAACATATATCCTTCATTTGTCTTCTCAAGTCATTAAACATAAATAGCACATTTTTATGCATTTCATTGGCTAACACATAACATATATAACCCCACAAATAGGGTATCCATTCAACCATACAAAATTCATCCATTAACTATCATACATAGGTTCATTAACCTTCATTTACCATCTTTTACATTTTTTCCAAAATTCATACGTTGGTGCCCGTTCCGAGCGCCCGTTATGACCTTAAGCTTCATTACATAATTCCAAAATTGGAAATTAACCTCGTGAAGTGCTAAACAGATATATATTCATGAAATACATCATATTTCCATACATTTCTGCACAAAACCATATTCTACATGTCATTCATCACCCTTGCATATCTATTCCTTCACATACGCCCATTTGGCAACATATACATAATGGATTTCAAAAACTTTTCTAAGTCAGAGGTTTAATCCATATTTCAGCGGTTTAATTACCCTTAATTTACCACTTTATTTAGGGTATTTTTATGGGGTTTATATCCACTTACCATAGGTTTCCAAAACAGCTAGTTTGGAACCCACTTTTCACCCGTTTAACGTGTCTTTTGACACATAACCTTAGGCAGTTGTATAAATCCGAAATTTCAGCATATAATCTCACTTTTCTTGATCCAAATTTAAGTATTTAACACATAAATCAATTTGGATCATTTATACATAGGTTTCATATTTCTTTTTGATATTTTTTCTCAAACTAACCACATATGCTGAAATCAGGCGTGCTGAAATCAGGCGTGCTGAAATCTTAAAATCTTGAATTAATATCAAATCAATTACTTTTGATCTGAAATTTCTAACATACCTTAATAACTTCATCAATTAACTTTAATAAAAGTTTCATCACGAAATATTAACATTACATATTTATTTGGGGATTTTTACCTTGCTGAACAGTAAACTCCATTTCCAGTCAGCCTGAATGACGTTATTTATGGGGTCTATTTACACCCATAAAAACCTCATTTTTAATTTTTTTATGTTATCCCCAATATGTCTTGTACATCCTTTAAAATTTTCAGCCTGAAAAACCTTGTAGAAAAATTATTAAAAATCATTTTCTACAGCTGATCCTGTAACCCGTTTTACCCTGTTTGGGCTAATATTCACGGATTTTTAATTTCTAACATACATATCTTTTTAAGCTGAAAATTGGGTCGTTCCTTAATCATATCATGAGGATTGTTCTCAAAAATTTTCATGATAAAAATCATCCATTTACTGTTCCGACCATAATTTAATTTTCAATATCATATACTTACTGGAACTTGAGTGGATTCAATCCAAAATTGAGAAGCTTGCTTTCCTCCACTTCTCCTCTTTCTTTCTTCCTCTTTTTCCCTTGAATTCCCTTGGTTTTCCTTCCCTTTTTGCTGGAATTTTTGGACATGAGCTGCTGGTTCCCCTTGGACGTTTTCAGCACTTGGAAATTTTTTCCCAAAAACCCTTTCAACTCAACGTGCACAAGGCATGCATATAGCTGAATTTTTCCCAATTGTGGGACCCACTTGTGCTGCAATTCCACAGCCCATAAATGCATCTCTATCTACCATATGAGGTGGACTAATAGGGGCCAAGTAAAATTGCAACTTTTACTATTTTACAAATTGAAAAATCTGCATCATCTTTGACCGTCCAATTGTCCTTCTTTACTTCGCCCTTAAGCAACTTGTTACTTGCTCTCCAAGAAAGCCATTTCTCATGATAATTCACTTAATCCATTCCATTCATCTCATAGATTTCATAATTTTATTCCATCGTTTCAAATTTCATCTCAATCCGACGTTTCTACGTCGAGTTATGACCACTTGAATATATCTTTTGGATTTGGGAATAAAAATAATTAATTATCACCCTAATCTCATCATGATTCCCTTAATCCAATCCATTCAACATAAACATCTCATAATTTCATTCAACCGTTTCAAATTTCAACTGAATCCGAGTTTTCTAGCTCCCGATATAGCCGTTTAAAGTTAACGGTTGAAATGAACATATACTTAAAAAAAATTCATAATTTTCATCTCATCAAGAATTTTCTTAATATTTTCATTCCATAATACCAAGCCTAATATTAACAATCTTCATTTCAAATTTCACTTGAATCCGCCTTTTAGGCGTTGAGTTATGAATTTTCCAATATTTTCCTTCATACTTGACAATTTCCATCTTTATCTCCATAATTCATTTTAAATCATGAAAAATGATTTTTCATGATATTATTGCACACTTAAATCACAAATAATTCATTCTAAACCCATTATCTCATTTGGGCCCAAAATGCTTAAATCACATCATTAATGCTAACCCATAACCCTAATTGCCATAATTAGCAAAAATCATAAAATACCTTCATAATTTCATAATTCATAAATAATCATCAAATACATGTTCAATACATACATATGGCTTACTTGGGTTAGGGTTTCACAATCCTCCCCCCCTTCTAACAGGTTTCGTCCCGAAACCTATTACATTCCATAAATTGGGTAGGGCTTATATGAAATTACCAATTCATCATCTTTCTCCAATCTTTCAATGGTTCACTACGCTTCCACTGCGCTACTCTGTCTTAGTAGCATTTTAGCCTTGGTCTAACAGATCCATCAATTGTCTCGATTATTCCTTATTCACACATGGGTTTTTCATTGGCATTTGCCTTTCATTTGTGTCATTTGTCACTGTTTTCACTTATACATGGAGAATTGCATCATTTCTCATCTTATCATAGGGTAAGTCTTAAGTTACCCATTCATTCATACCAAATAAAGATCTTGGCCATCATTTCCCTTTTTACACATACAATTCATATAATATGAATATCTTCATTTCCATAGCAAAAGAGTAAAAATGCTCTCACATACAATTTCATATACATTTTAGCAAAGACACCTTTGCTAACCCATTCATTCATAAAAATCGATAGCAATCATTTTCACATATCATTATACATAATATATTCATTCTATAATATAGAGCAAAAGTTGCTCTCATATAGAGTTTCATACATGTCTTTTCATACATGTCTTAGCAAAAGACACTTTTGCCAAGTTAACCATTCCTTCTCCTCTCATAATGTCTACCATTAGATTTTACCATCGTAGACTATCCATTAGGAATACCGGTTATTAAACCAGTCTAAAATATTTTCTTCTTCAGTTCCCTTTCCAATTTCCATAAACTAGTAAGGGTCCTTATCATTTTCAAATTTTCCTAACCTCATTTCTTATGGATATCATAGAGAAATCATTTCTCTCGTATCTATCTTTCAATCACATTGGGATTGAGAAGCATTCTGGCAACCATTATTGCCTTTATTTTCCTTCATTTTATCTACCATCTCTTGCTATGATAGATACCAACTTTTGTGGTATCATATGTGTAATCTCCTTTTCCTTCTATGCATGTTAACTAGGCATAGTTTGCTACACCTTTCTTCAATAATTTGCAGAAATTTTCTATCAGTTATAGCTATCAGTTGGGTTATCCTTTCTTATTCATTTCTTTCCTTACACCAGGTTTTTTAATTTTCAGTGGCAAGTTATCCTTGCCCTGACTATACATGTTAATTACCAACATGTGTATATCCTGATGTTCTATTGGAAGACATCTCTTATCAAATTCTTCCAAATTACCTTCTTTGATCATGGCATAATAGCCATTTAGGGTTTCCTATTACTTATAAGCATTGCCAATCAATGCTTAAACATTTCATTTGACTACATGTTCAAACCTTGAACATGTTCTTAGGTTCACTCATCCATTGCTCAATCCAATCAAGGAATATTGCCTCATCACTTTTAGCATCCAATTTTTCCAAGTTGGTTTTCCCATTGTTCAAAACATAGCATGTGCAACCAAAAGCATGAAAGTATGAAATATTTGGTTTTCTACCTTTCCATAGCTCATATGGGGTCTTTTTCAAGATTGCTCTAATGGTAACACGGTTCAACACATGACAAGCTGTACTTACAGCTTCACCCCAAAATTTCTTGGATAATTTACTCTCATTTAGCATTGTTCTAGCCATCTCTTGTATGGTTCTGTTTTTCCTTTCAACCACTCCATTTTGTTGTGGAGTTCTTGGTGCAAAAAATGTGTGATGAATTCCTTTTTCATTGCGTAATTCTATGAATCGTTTATTTTCAAATTCACCACCATGATCACTTCTTATAGTCATAATAGTACTTTGTTTTTCATTTTGCACCAAATTGACAAAAGTTGCAAACATAGAGAAGGCTTCATCTTTGCTGGCTAAGAGAATTACCCATGTGAATCTTGAAAAATCATCAACTATTACAAACACATATTTCTTTCCACCAATGGTTAAAATGTCGGATGACCCATATAGATCCATGTGTAGCAATTCAAGTGGCCTAGTGGTGGAAATTTCCTTTTTGGTAGAGAAAGGCATTTTAGGTTGTTTTGATAATTGACATGCCTTGCAAATTTTGTCTTTTTCATATTTCAACTTTGGCAAGCCTTCTACCAAACTCTTCTTCCATAGAGTCTTTATATTTCCCATGTTTATATGTCCAAGTTTTATGCCAAACCCATGGATCATTATCAATGGCCATTAGACATTGACCATCTAGTTCATCAAGTGAAACCAAATATACATTTCCATGTCTTTTTCCACTAAACATGATATGTTCTCCATCAAATACATTACATATAGATGATTCAAACACAACCTTGTATCCTTTGTCACATAATTGACTAATGCTCATTAGATTGTGCTTGAGTCCTTCAACAAACAAAACATCTTCCATGCATGCATTTGAAATACTATATATGTTTCCTTTACCTTTAATTTTACCTTTCTCATTATTACCAAAGGCAACTGTTCCATCGTTGCAAGGCTTAAGTTTATGAAATAAATTTCTTTCTCCGGTCATATGCCTTGAACAACCGCTATCCATGAACTACACGTTGTTTGCCTTTGCCTTGAAACATATCTGAAAAATAAACAAGTAGATCTTATCTCTTTGGTACCCATTTTATGGGTCCATTTGGGTTAGTAATCCGATTCAATCTTTGTTGTTCTAACTTAGAAAGCCCAAATCTTTTGTTTCTTAGAACCCAAACTAGTTTTGCACCATGGTCATACAGTTTCTTAAAATTACATTTATAGATTTTATGACCCATCTTATTGCAAAAATTGCAAGCCATTAGTAGTCTAGGAGTAGGCCTCCAAGTATGTAATGGTTCAAAAGTTGGCCTTCTAGTCCACATAACATTTTTCCTTTTAGGCTTGTAGATAGGTGCAGTTTTGGTTTAATTTTTCCCAAGTATTGGCACATTCGATTTGTCACTTTCTCTTTGCTCAAATGTGGAGTATCCAAGACCTCTTTTATTTGTTTGAGAGGTCATGTTCAGAAACATTCTCACATTTTCTCCCGGATTAGAGAATTTAGCTAATGATTCATTTAAGGATTCATTCTCCTTTTTCAATTTCTCTACTTCTTTCAAAAGCAATTCATTTTCATCTTTCAGTTTTGATGTACTTTCAGCTAGTTTTCCATTTACAATAATAATGGAGTTACATTGTTGTCTCTTTAATGATAACTTATTTCCTAGCTTTTTGATTTCCTCATACAATGAATCATATGCATGTTGTAATTCTTCTAATTCAGCACATTTGAGACATTCTTGAAAAGAAGAATAAGTACATTGAGAATGGAAAAATTTGGAAGTTACCTCTTCATTACTTGTGCACTTTGTTGAAGTAGTTTGTTCTTCCAAAACTTCCGTTGTGTTCAAACACAACAAATCTTCCTCTTGCTCAATCCGCGCCATGCAGCATATTCTTGCACAATTTGCCGCTTCAAAATCATCGGTTGAGGAGCTACTTGTTGATGAAGTTTCTTCATTCACGTACATTCCTCTTCCCTTTGGCCTTTGAAATTTTCGACTTTCATATCTTTCCTTTCTTTCTTGTTAATCCTTTGATCTCTCTTCCGGTGTAGGACATTGAGCTTGCATATGTCCCGTACCGCCGCATCTATAGCACTTTGTAGCCTCCTTCTTCTTCTCTTTTCGTGATCTCTCTTTGAAGTCTTTGAAGTTCTTTTCATTTCTCACAAACTTTCGAAATCTGCGTGTGAGTAGAGCAATGTCTTCATTATCATTGTGAGATGATGAGGTGGATTCATCCGAGTTATGGGTGACTTTTAGTGCAATTGCTCTTTTTCCTTTGTGGTGGTCTTCATTTCTTTTCTTGATTAGCTCATGTGACATTAGTGAGCTAATAAGGTCTTCTAGCTTCAATGTGTTCAAGTCCTTTGCTTCTTCTATTGCAGTAATTTTCGGAGTCCATGATTCGAGTAGCGCCCTTAGAATCTTCATGACCTCCTCCGATTCAGAAATTGCTTTTCCAAGACCTTTCAAAGCATTAGTAATTTTAGAGAATCTAGCAAACATTTCAGAAATATTTTCTGTATCTAGCATTCTAAAGCTTTCCAACTCTCCAATCAAAATATTTCTCCTTGTCCCTTGGACTTGAGAAGTTCCTTCATATATAGATGTTAAAGTATCCCATATTTCTTTTGCGGTTAGGCAAGAGGATACTCTATCATATTCAGAAGCTGTAAGAGCACAAAATAGTGAATTCATAGCTTTAGCATTGCTCTTTACAGTTCTTACTTCCTCTTCGGTCCATTTGGAAGCTCTTTCATCAATTGGCAAGATTACACCGTCTTGGATCGAAATCCAAGAGTCCATATCAGTAGCCATAATGAGTTGCTTCATACGAAGCTTCTAATAGCCGAAATTGTTCCCATCAAACAATGGTGGCCTAGTAAATGATTGGCCCTCAGCAAATGCGGGAACGGAAGTCGATTGGGATGCCATATCAATGAATCTCTTTGGTTTAACTCAAAGACCTGCTCTGATACCACTTGTTGGTCCCGAGTTAATGGCAATTACCCAAGAGGGGAGGGGTGAATTGGGTATTTAAAAATTTATAACTTAAACAGAAACTTTACACCGGATTAATTTATTCCCCCTTTATGAAGAAACGAAATGGAAAGCAATATAATGTTGAGAGCAGAAATATAAATCAAACACACAAGATTTTATAGTGGTTCGGGCAACCTCCCTACTCCACTCTTCCAAGCTCACACTCCTTGTGACTTGGGTTCCACTATTGTATTTCACAAATACAACTAGAGCCACTGCTCTCTTCTAGATTCCAGCTCTAGGGGGTTTCAACAAATCTCAGCACAAGTAGGTGATGAGTTCCACTCCAATCACACACTACTTTGCTTACACTTGATCTTAGTTCCTCAAACTAAATCAAGTTTAATACAAATAAATGAAATAACAAAGGAATCTACACGTTACAGTTGTGTAGAAGCAGTTTGGCGCAGAGAAGAACTCGTAGAATTGGCTTTGAAGATTCAGAAGTTGAGCTCTAGCAGTTTGAAGCAAAGTTCTTCTTCTTTGGATTGGCTTGATCTCTTTAATGCTCTTGAAGATGGGAGTTATGCACACTTAATGATTTTCAACTTCTTCCCTCGTCCATAATGAATGTCTTTTATAATTGTGGAGGGAATCCGAACGTTTGAAGGTAGGTGGCGCGCATTTAATGTGCCAACGTTCGAATAATTTCCGACCGTTGCGACCCAAGTCGCAGGCGGAGTCGACTTCGCCCAAGTCGCAGATGGAGTCGACTTCGGGTGCGACTTCGCCTTCCGTAGCAACTTCAAGTTCCAGGTTGGGTCGACTTGGGCATCGACTTGACCCAAGTCGCAGGTGGAGTCGACTTCGGGTGCGACTTCACCTCGGCAGATAGCTTGATGAACTTGAAAAACTTCGGGATGCTTTTTGTTTTGCTTAGGCTTTTCTATGCCTTTAGTTCTTTTGCATTTTTCATTTCTTTTTGAATCATTGTGTCTTCACTTTAACTTGGTTTCATTTGCTTCCAAGTTTTGCAAGTCTTGACTCCATTGGATTTGAATCATGTAATCTTTTGACTAATCTTCTTGGTTGAGTTTATGCATCTTGCTTGAACTTGGATTAGTCTTCAAATGTTGTAGACCTTGTGAATCTTGGAGAGCTTGAAAACTTGTAAGGTTGATTTGCCTTTGCACCTTGCTCTCTTTTGATATTAATCTTCATATCTTGAATTTCTTCACCTTAAAATAAGTTTGAAGCTGTGCCTTGGACTTGAGAAACTTAAGTTGATAATGAGCTTGTACCCTTGATTTGGTCTTGAGAAAACTCCAGTTGATTCTTGGAATGAGCTTCAAACTGCATCTTTGAACTTTGAAAACCTCAAGTCGAACTTGGGGTCGACTTCGTCTGCGACTTCACCCAATTCGCAAACTGAGTCGACTTCGACTGCGACTTCGGTATTCTTCTGCCCCAAATTCAACTCTGGAGTGATTTTTCCATCTGAAGTCGTTGCTGGAGTCGACTTCGTTTGCGACCTGGCTTCCCAAGTCGCAAGTGGAGTCGACTTGGCCTGCGACTTCACCTGCTTTTCTTCCCATTTCAACTCTGGACGGATTTGACTCCTTGAAGTCGATGTTGGAGTGGACTTGGGGATCGACTTAGCCTTAAGTCGATGCCTGAGTCGACTTAGAAATCGACTTATCCTTCCATGCTCTATTTTCTTCAAAAGTATGTCCCTTAAGCATTTCCACAAACATGTTAGTAGCCAAAACTTACTCAAATTGATTTGTTAATCATCAAAACATAGATTTAGCTTATTTTCCACTTATTTCCAACAAACATGTGGTGTAATGAATAGTATGATGCATAAGTTATGCTATGTATGTACATCCGACTTGGAATTCAAGTTGGTTGATGTTAATGGAAATGGGTTGGAAAACTAAATTGAATGCAAGAAAATGGAAAATATATGAATGCTAGGTCATTCTTACACGTATAGGCAAAGGCAAAGAAATGGTAGACCCGGAAAGCTCACGTGACCAAGGTAAGCAAGTAAATTTCTAAATGATTTTTGTTTCTTAAATTATTCTAAAATAATTGAAAATGATATTCTAACTGCTTCCATTTGTTTAGCAAATGATATTTGAATTTATTTCTAAGGTATTTAAGGATGGAAATTCCTTAGCTCAATACGTGTTTGCTAACTGAGTTACTTAACCGCTTTGTTAAATGTTTATGAAAAATACTGTCCTATGAATTCATGCAAGAAAAATCATGCTAGCATGTCAAGAATGGTTCGTGTGCACAAAGCATGAGATCCACTTGAAAAGTGTAAGCGGACCGATTGTCCCCCTTTGGTGTGGCCAAGTCGTTAAGATAGGCCAAGTGCCGGCAGCACCTCCCTAAGATGGGAGAAAACGGAGACGGATGGTTGCCTAGCTAGCTTCCTTCCTATGATGTCATGATGCATTGAATTGCATTGTCATGATACACCCATGACGGGTATAAGGATCATGTTTTCATGATATACCCTCGAAGGGGTATAATGTTACTTTCCAAAATATTTTAAATGAAAAGGTTTCTGCTCCACAGGTAGTTGATCACTCTAAGTGTCTCCTTCCAAATGGAGAGATGCTTTTAAACAATATGCCTTCAAAATGAATTTGTGAAATCCAAACCCAAGTAAAGTTTATTTATATGCAATTGGCATATAAATATGAATCAAGTATAATTTAGTGAAACTATAAATGATTTTCAATTGCAATATTGACGATTTATTGCAATTAGGGCAAGTGATTATGAATGATCAATATAAGCCGATATGGGTCAATGTGATTAAAGAAGCTTAATGAGAATTAATAAATGTTAATATATTGAGGATAATTACCTCATATAGTATGGTTTAATTAATAGAGATTATGATGCTAATTATGCAGTTAGAGTAGAAGAAGGCGGATTAAGATGAAAATTGAAAGGTAAGCACATAATTTTGTGCTTAATCTTATGGAAATGATGGATTATGAAAATAAGGATGAAATTTGGATGAAAATTGATCATCACCGTCCAAAAATTCAAATGGTCATAACTTGAGCTAGAAAAGTCGGATTGAGATAAAATTTGAAATAAACGGTTAAAATTATGAGATCTATGAAATAAGAGGTTTGAAATTAAGCTAATTATAATAAAATCAAGTGATTAATGATATAATTAAGGAGCTAATGAGCTAGCTCAAGTGAGACAATGTAGGTGGCCCACGCATGGACGATCAAGGGGCTATTGCATGTGATTTTTGAAATTTAAAAAAAAAGGAAAATGTGTATTTTAATGACCTAGGCAGCTAGGGTGAATAGTGGAAAAAATTTGGGTTGATTTTTGTGCCAAGAAAATGCCAAAAAGTCCATGATAAGTGGACCCCACCAAGTGGACAGCATTATGGAGCAAGAGAGAGGTTACGCTAGAGGCAGATTTTTGGATTTTCTATTAATTTTTTTAATAAGATAAATTGACCTCTAAGTAGGCTATTAGCTAAGGTAGTTAATTATCCATTAATTAAAGTAAAAATTCGTTGGAAAAATGGCAAAAGTTGCTGCAAAGTGGACGTCCAAACAAGGGGCAGATTTGTGTCCATTAATGAATGGATTTTTGATGATTTTTTATAAGATAATTACTTAATTTAAATGGCCCATATTTGGCCATGTCAGAAACAGGGGATAAGCATGTCTTAATCATGCTTTAAATAAAGCAAAAATTGGGGCCCACAAGCTGGAAAATCCAGCTTTTTCTCCAAGTACACGTCCATTTGATTTAAGGGGGAGGAGAGAGAAAATGCCAAGGAGCAAATCCATTTTCCAGCAGCCCTTCACGTCCCCATTTTCCAGCAGCATGAGGAGGAGGAAAAGAGGAGAAAATGAGAAGGAAAAATGGGAAGAAAGAAGAGGAACCAAGCTAGGAAAAATGGAGTTCAAGTTGATTCAATTCCAAGTAAGTATACCCTTTGATTATGGGTTGAAAATCATAACTGAAATTTTCTTAAATCCTATGTGATGTTGCTGTTTTGATGTTTAATTATGATTATATGATGATTCATGATTAGATTAATTATATAATTTTATTTATAAAGTTTAATTTGGAGATTAAACAACCTATATCATCTAATCTACACTTATGTGTAGTAAATCTGAACTAGGAACGAAAAATATGGAAGAAATAGTAAATGAATGAATTTTATCATGAAAATTTTCGGAACGACTCATGATAGGATGATTAAGGAACGACCCAATTTTCAGATCAAAAGGATGAGTATGTTTGAAATTAAAAATCCAAGAAAATCAACCTGAACAGGGTTGAACGAGTGTCAGGATCAGCGGCACCAAATTATTTTTAATAATTTTTATAAAAGAAATTTGGGGCTGAAAATTTTACAGAATATATAACACATAAAAATAAAAATTATTTTTTCATGGGTATAAATATACCCTATAATTAACTTGATTTGGACTGTCTGAAAAGGGGTGTTGCTGTCCAGTAGAGTAAAAATACCAAAATAAATAGAAATACTAAATATTTGATTCTGAAAATATTTATTTTGATTAATTCATGTAGTTATTAAATCATGGTAGAAATTTCAGATCAAAACTAGTTGATTTGATATTAATTCAAGATTTTAAAAATTCAGTGTGCCTGAATTCAGCATTATGGATAGCTTAAGGAATAAATCAAGATAAATGTTAAATTCCAGATTTTTGTGATGATATTTAAATTAAAATGGGATATAAACAAGTATCATAAATGATTATGAGGATTTAACCTATTAAAGGTGGGTTTTAGAAAGGATGGAACTTAGGGTTATGTATAACACCCGATTTCCATATTTTGATGTTGAAAATGATAAATGGATTATGTAAAGTGTTAAAATGCAAAAATGCATAAAGATTTGATGGAAAACGTGGATTAAGTACTGTTTAAATAAATAATGATAATATCAAATTTTGAGATTATTATATGATACCTAAGTTAGCAACTAAGGGCTTAAAATGAGCACCAATGTGTGAAAAATGAAAACTATGTTAAAAATGATAAATGGAGGTAATGAACTTCCAAATAATGATTTAATGAATGATTATTATATTTATGTAAGATTACCCTACATGAGGGTATTAAAATGAATGAATGGATGATTGATATGTATAGGCTATGTGCTAAGTATGAATACTCGACTTAAAGGACAAGTGGGTCAAGCTAAGTCCAAATGAATTTATGTAGGTTGGAAAATATAAGGAAAATAAGTATTTAAAGATGACGTAAATAAATGAAATGTTATTTTCATTTATCTAGGCAAAGGCAAGGAGAAGAATGGAAGAAAAGGATTATAGCGATCTCAGGTAAGCAAGCGAACTTTCCAAATTATGGATTTTTCTCTATATGTTGAAATGATGATTATGTCAATGCTTTTATGATTATGTTTTGACGAATAGGCAAGCACAAATTTTGAAAATGACGGCTTTAATGCAAAGCCATAAGTTTTGAAAAATGACGGCTTTAAGGAAAAGCCTCGATGATTGCTTCATGGGAAGCAAACAATGATTTTAAGATAAAGAATTTATCACAAGTGTTGCCATGGATTGGCAATGCTTTATGTTAATGGATTGAGAAATTTGCTTATAAGTAAGCAAGTTCTCCATGATAATGTTTTCAAAAGATTTCACGTTTTATGTCGATGATTTTTAAGAATTTGCTTTTAAGCAAGCAAGTTCTTTATGATATTGTTTCAAAAGTATTTTATAAGAAAAAGGAAATTTTTCCCTTTTTCACAAAGCAACAAATGTAAATAATTTTAGAATTTTTTTTATGATATTTTATGATAAATAATTATGTTTAGAAAAAGGAAAAAGGGGATTTGATTTATGAAAAAGATTTATTTTGCTAAGGTCTTGATAATTAAATAATAAATGATGATTTAGACATAGTTCATATGTTTTGAAATGATATTTGAAAAGTTTTGATTTCCTTTAGATAAGGAAATCTATATTGAAAATATCTTGAAAAAAATGTTTATACGGATGTGTTGAAAGGGATTTAAGGATGACCAACCTCCTATGTTGATTTCATAAAATGGTTTAATTTTAAAAATTCAAAGGTTTTGAAATTCTTTTATAAGGATTTTAAAATGTATTATTTTTCAAACATTTCAAATGTTTATCCAAATATTTTATTCAAAATATTTCTAAAAGAATTTAAGGAAGGTCATCCTAAAATTTGATTTCAAATAACAACTTGTTAAAGTGAGTGCGCTCGCTTACAAGTTGACATGGACTGCGGTCTGTGACGTATTTTTGAAAATAATTTTTAAAGATATAGACTTCGGTCTAAGATTTTTTGTGTGTTATGGATGCAGACAGAGGTCTGTGATCCCAGTTTAAAAGAACATAGGCTGCGGTCTGTGGTTCTTTAAACCAAACGGGTTGTGGTCCGTCATAATAATGTACGGTGCACCAGTACAAGAAACAGGCAGGTTGTAGAGCACGGTTAGGATGACCGGGGCCCACTCAACATAAGGCTAAGTCGCTAAGGGATGGCAGTGTTGGTCCCGAGTTGATGGCTAAACCCAAGAGGGGAGGGGTGAATTGGGTTCTTTAAAATTTCTTTGATAATTTCAAATATCTTAACCCCTTGAAAAAGTTAATCCCCTTTTTTAAGCAAATGGAGAGCAAATAAGATAAAGCAGTAGAACACAAGATTTATAGTGGTTCGGGCAAACCTTCCCTACTCCACTCTTCCAAGCTCACACTCCGTTGTGACTTAGGTTCCACTATGTATTCCACGAATACACTTAGAGTCACCGCTCTCTTCTAGATTCAAAGCTCTAGGGGGCATACACAACTAGAGTCACTTGCTCTCTTCTAGATTCAAAGCTCTAGGGGGCATATACAACTAGAGCCACTTGCTCTCTTCTAGATTCAAAGCTCTAGGAGGCATATACAATCACTTGCACAAGTAGGTGATGAGTCTCACTCCAATCACACCCTACTTTGCATACACTTGATCTTAGCTACCCAAGCTAAATCAAGATTTATACAACCAAATAAAGAAATGAATAAAAACTACACTTTACAGATTTGTGTAGGCAGTTTTGAGCTCGAGGAAGAAATCAAAAGTAGCTTGAATGATGATTGTTGAAGCAACTTGCAGTTTGAAGCTCTTTCTTCCTTTGAAACACTCAAATATGGAGAAAAAGTATTTGAAAGTCTTTCTTGTACTTCTTTTCTCTCTTTGATCTTTAGAGTAGTGTCTCTTATTTTTCTCACGTTCATTTGAATGTCCTTTTATAGATTGAGAAAAATATGAACGTTGTAGAAGTAGTTGGCGTGCAATAAATGAACTCCAACGGTCAAAAATTTGACCGTTATACTCCAAGTCGAAGATGAAGTCGACTTGGCCTGCGACTTGGCTTCCAAGTCGTACATGGAGTCGACTTGGCCTGCGACTTGGGTTCTTCAGAAACTTAAGTCTGAGACTTGGGTCGACTTGGCTTTCAGACTTCAACTCAAGTCGATCCTGAAGTCGACTTGGGTTGCGACTTGGCTTGGTCTATTGCAGAAAACGCCTTGATCTTCTTGAAATGTCTTGAGTCTTGCAAACCATTTGAAAGCTTTGAGTTCTTGCAAAATATGTGTATTTTCCTTGCTTTGCTTTGGACTCACTGGGTCTTCATGACTTGGTTTTTACTCCATTTGGAAGCTAGCTTGAAGATTTGCTTTGAGCTTGATAGACTTGATTTGAACTTGAACTTGGATTCTTGCTTTGATCTTAAGTCACTTTAAGAATAGTCTTTAAAGCTCATTTGTATGTGAGAAACTTCAAATGGATGTCTTGGATATGCTTGAATCTTCATCTTGGACTTCAAAACTTCTCAAGTCGAAGTTGGAGTCGACCTGGTTTGCGACTTCGCCCAAGTCGCACTTGGAGTCGACTTCGTCTGCGACTTCGCATCTTCGGGAGCCAGATTTCAACGCTGGACATTTTTGTGTACTTCGAAGTCGATGCTGAAGTCGACTTCGTATGCGACTTGACTACCCAAGTCGCATGTGGAGTCGACTTGGCTTGCGACTTCACTCGTCAGAATTCCATTTTCAACTTTGTCCAGTTTTGGCTTGTTTGAAGTCGTTAGTGGAGTCGACTTCACTATCGACTTCACTCCCAAGTCTAAGTTCAAGTCGACTCGAAGATCGACTTGACTTCTCTGCTTTCCTTAAACACTTGGCAAACATATTAGTCATATATATATATACTCAAACTAGTTCTTGTTAATCATCAAAACTCAATCCTTGGCCAATTTGTTTTATTTTGAACATTGTTTCCAACAATCTCCCCCTTTTTGATGATTGACAAAACTTCATTTTGAGTTGATACCTTTCAAAAATTCAAACATGTTCATTTGAGAAAACAGAGTATATTTCTTGAACATATAATTTAGAGTTGAGAACTTTTTCAGAACATTAGTCATTTTGGCATAGAATATGCTTGAATACCTTTCAAGCCATATATTGAGTATTAATCATTAAGAATACTTTGTATTTATAAAAATTGCAATCACTTATCAAATATATCAATCATAAACCAATAAAACATCTTTTCATATATGTATATATGAAGTTTCATTACATAGAACAAAAATTAAAGCATAAATGAAACCTTAAATACAATGTACCCAACCCAAAACTTAAAAAAACTTTCAACTCACTTCCTATTCTATCTCCCCCTTTTTGTCAATCAAGCAAAAATAACGATTTGATGAATTGAAATTGAGAGATCGGATATGGAATAGGTTTGATGGGACAATGATGGGCCGAGGAGTAAACAAGAGAAGCGTGATCGGGAGTTGCCTCTCGATGAACTGAACCCGACTCGTAGGGATCGAGTTCAGGCATGGGTCTCTTCTTATGATGGCCTGATGCAAGATGATATCGGATTTTACGCATTTCCCGCTCGATTCTATCTTGTCGGGAATGCATATCTTCAATCGCATTAAGGACACCGGTGACAAGACTTGTCATCCGGTTTTCTTGATAGCCCATTTCTGCCTTCATGGCAATGATTTCATCTTTGAGATCCCTTAGGGTGACCTCCTCAGAAGCGGTTGGAGGTACCCGTTCTCGTGCAACGGATCCTTGTGGGGAGTAGGAGCCATGGGATTGAGGTGATGGTGGCTCTTCTGGAGCAGCCGGTGCTTCGGGAGGTTGCTCCCCCTCAGCTTGTGCTTGGTCCTCTTGATGCTCTTCTTCTGGAGCATCGGGTCGGAGTTCAAGTACATTGATTTTCATCCTCTGAATTAGTGCCTTGTTGATTGCATTTGTGGACTTGAGCACTTCGAATGGCTCGCGTTCAATGTCCACTTCAAAATGTTCAAGGATCTTTGTGATCCAAGTGCCGTAAGGAAGGACGCCCCTTGGATTATCCTTTCGACTTGCCAAGGCTTCTAGAAATAATTTAGGTAGACTCACTTTGACTTTGTTTGCTACCTTCCATAAGATTCCAGCTTCTTGTGGGTTTAACTGATTTCTACCACCACCTTTGGGGTAGATGCAATGAGCAATGAGAAGCCTTAATACCCGAAGTCTGGGTGACAAATCCATGTATCGAAGAAACTTGATCCCCGGGTGATACTTGTTACTCCGGGTGAGCTGATTATATATCTGATCCATGGTAAGATCTTCCGGAAAAGGCTCTTCGATGAAAGGGACTCCAAGTATCTGTCCTAAATGACTCATTGCTCTGGTTTGGCTTGGACTTAACCCGATTCCAAAATCTATATCTACTTCTTTGACATGTGTGCCAAAATTTTCTTCATCCCATTCATAGTAAAATATTCTGGTAAGATCTGGATAGACCTTGTCATCCTCTTTGAGTAATTTGGTCCATCCTTGAAAATCCAATAGGTCTTCTATGTCGGACCCATAATCTTTCAAAAATTTGAAATCTATGATTTTCGGTATGAATACCTTTCGTTCATAGAAGTTCTTGTAGAACCGGCCGTGATTGATTTCGGTTCTGAAGTATGTAGTGGGCATCTTTAAGACTTGAGTTTTGCCCGTTGCCGCAGTACCCCTTCTGCTTGCTCCGGAGTGTGTGCTTTGTGAATCTTGGACATGAGGTTGGCTTTCCGACCTTGTAGCTTGTTCCGATGATTGAGTGGAGGTTTGGAATCGAACCCGTTTACCCGTCGAAGTTGATGGTTCCTCTCTGGCTCTTTTTGATGGAGTCCTAGTTCTTCTAGGAACTTCTTTTGGTTGAGATGAAGGTTGTGGTTGTGTGGGAACCTGTTTGGGGTATGGTTTTGATACTGCTTTCTTTGGTGCCATTTGGAGTTTGGATTTTGAGAATGGGACTTGCAAGAAATGGAGAATAAAACTGAAAAGAGAGAAAAGGTTTTGCCGGAAAGGTTTGCCGGAGATGAGGAAGAAATCGCCGGAGAAAAGGCTGTCGCCGGAGATGGAGCAATAAGGAGAATCGCCGGAGGAGAAGAGAAACAGGGAGGCCGGAAAGAAATGAGGAAGAAAAGAAAGAGAAGAAGAAGAAATAGGCACGGAAGTCGGACGGTCGCGCTCGCGGAGTCGACTTGCCCTAGGCGAAGTCGACTTCGGTCCTTCTGGAGTCGACTTCGCCTGGGGGCGGAGTCGACTTCGACCCTAGCGGAGTCGACTTCGCTTCTGAAGCGGAGTCGACCTGGCGTCCCTGGAGTCGACTTGACTCATCGACTTGACATTTTCCAATTTTAATTTTCTTATGCATTTTTCCTTAGTTAAGCTCTATCATCCCCATATCATTCCTAATCTTACAAAATGAATCTTTGGCTAGAGGTTTGGTAAAGATATCAGCAATTTGGTCTTCTGTTTTTACATATTCTAAGCACACATCATGATTTTCAACATGTTCACGAATAAAATGATGTCTCACATCAATATGTTTGGTTCTAGAATGCAATACAGGATTTTTAGTCAAACAAATTGCACTTGTATTATCACATCTAATAGGAATATCAACATAATCAATACCATAATCCTTTAATTGCTGTTTCATCCAAAGTAATTGGGCACAACAACTACCGGCGGCTATGTATTCGGCTTCCGCAGTAGATAGTGCAACACTTGTTTGTTTTCTTGAATGCCATGAAACTAGCATATGTCCAAGAAATTGACAAGTTCCACTGGTACTTTTTCTATCTACTTTATATCCGGCAAAGTCTGCATCCGAATAGCCGATTAGATCAAAGGTTGACCCCTTTGGATACCATAGTCCAAGGTTTGTGGTTTTCATCAAATATTTAAAAATTCTTTTCACAGCAAGTAGATGTGATTCTTTGGGACATGCTTGAAATCTAGAACACATACAAACACTAAATAAGATATCGGGTCTAGAAGCAGTTAGATAAAGCAAAGATCCTATCATGCTCCTATAAAGCTTTTGATCGATACTTTTACCGTTTTCATCCGTGTCGATTTTGATTGTTGAGCTCATTGGAGTGTTTGCCCCTTTGCTATTCTGCATTCCAAATTTCTTGAGCATCTCTTTGACATACTTGGACTGGTTCAGAAATATTCCTTCACTTTGTTGCTTGATTTGTAGTCCAAGGAAGAAATTTAATTCTCCCATCATGCTCATTTCGAACTCACTCTGCATTATCTTAGAAAATTCTTGACAAAGATTTTCATCAGTAGCACCGAATATTATGTCATCCACATAAATCTGTACAATCAAAATATTTTTATTTTTGTACTTGATGAATAAAGTAGTGTCTACTTTCCCTCTTTGAAACTCATGATCAATCAAGAATCTATTTAACCTTTCATACCAAGCTCTTGGTGCTTGTTTTAGTCCATATAACGCTTTGGTTAATTTATAAACATACTTTGATTGATCCTTTTCTTCAAAACCAGGGGGTTGTTCAACATATACTTCTTCATTCAAATAACCATTCAAAAATGCGCTTTTTACATCCATTTGAAACAATTTGAAGTTCATATGAGAAGCAAATGCTAGTAGGATGCGTATGGCTTCTAATCTAGCCACGGGTGCATATGATTCTTCAAAATCAATTCCTTCTTCTTGGGAATACCCTTTGGCTACTAATCTTGCCTTGTTTCTAATTACAAGACCGCTTTCGTCTAATTTGTTCCTAAATACCCATTTTGTACCAATGACTGTATGATTGTTTGGTCTAGGAACTAAATGCCATACATTGTTTCTTTCGAATTGATTTAGCTCTTCTTGCATTGAAATAACCCAATTTTCATCATTAAGAGCTTGTTCAATGGTATTTGGTTCAATTTTCGATACAAATGCATATTGGCCATAAACGTTTTGTTTTGATCTTCTAGTTTTTACTCCTTCATATATGTTTCCAATAACTTGTTCAATTGGATGGGCATTTTTAAACTTTAAATCAGTTGGAGGTTTGTAAGATTCATTACCTTCACTTACCTCTTCCTCCTCTGGATTTTCTGGCTTGAGCTCGAGTTCCTTTGGTTGTTCTTTGCCTTTCGTCTCATCTGCATCACTTAGTTCATTCTCCTTTCTCGGAGTTTGGTTAAATTTATCAAATACAACATGTATGGATTCTTCTACAACTTGATTTCGTTTATTGAATACTCTATATGCTTTGCTATTTGATGAATAACCAAGGAATATAGCCTCATCACTTTTGGCATCTAATTTTCCCAAGTTGACTTTTCCATTGTTTAAAACATAACATGTACATCCAAAAACATGAAAATAAGATATATTTGGTTTCCTTCCTTTCCAAAGTTCATATGGAGTCTTTTTCAAGATTGCTCGAATGGTAACACGATTCAAAACATGACAAGCTGTACTCACAGCTTCACCCCAAAATTTCTTGGATAGATTGCTCTCATTTAGCATAGTTCTAGCCATCTCTTGTATAGTTCTATTTTTCCTTTCAACTACTCCATTTTGTTGTGGAGTTCTTGGTGCAGAAAATGTGTGGTGAATTCCTTTTTCATTACAAAATTCCATGAATCGTTTGTTTTCAAATTCGCCACCATGATCGCTTCTTATGGTCACAATAGTACTCTGTTTTTCATTTTGCACCAAATTCACAAAAGTTGCAAACATAGAGAAGGCTTCATCTTTACTAGCTAAGAGAATTATCCAAGTGAATCTTGAAAAATCATCAACTATGACAAATACATATTTCTTTCCACCAATGGTTAGAATGTCGGATGGCCCGTATAGATCCATATGTAGTAATTCAAGTGGCTTTGTGGTGGAAATTTCCTTTTTGGTAGAGAAAGGCATCTTGGGTTGTTTTGATAATTGACATGCCTTGCAAATTTTGTCTTTGTCATATTTCAACTTTGGTAATCCTTCTACCAAATTCTTTTTCCAAAGGGCTTTATATTTCCCATGTTTACATGTCCAAGCCTTTTATGCCAAACCCATGGATCATTATCAATGGCCATAAGACATTGACCATTCAATTCATCAAGTGAAACCAAATAAACATTTCCATGTCGTTTACCACTAAACATGATATGTTCTCCATCAAATACATTACATATAGATGATTCAAACACAACTTTATATCCTTTATCACATAATTGGCTAATACTCATTAAATTGTGTTTGAGTCCTTCAACAAACAAAACATCTTCCATGCATGCATTTGAGGTACTAAGTATATTTCCTTTACCTTTAATTTTACCTTTTTCATTATTTCCAAAGGCAACCATTCCATCGTTGCAAGGCTTAAGTTTATGAAACAAACTTCTTTCACCGGTCATATGCCTTGAACAACCGCTATCCATGAACCATTCATTGTTTGCCTTTGCCTTAAAACATGTCTGAAAAATAAGGAAATAAATCTTATCTTTTTGGTACCCATTTTATGGGTCCATTTGGGTTAGTAATAGAATCTAATCTAAGTTGATCTAACTTTGAAAGCCCAAATCTTGTGTTTCTTGGAACCCAAACTAATTTAACACCATGGTCATATAGTTTCTTAAAATTACATTTGTAAGTTTTATGACCCATTTTATTGCAGAAATTACAAGCCAAAGGTAATCTTGGAGTAGGTCTCCAAGCATGCAAAGGTTCAATCATTGGTCTTCTAGTCCACTTAAAATTTTTCTTTTGTGGCTTGTATATAGATGCATTTTTAGTTTGATTTTTCTCAAGTATTTGTTCATTTGATTTGCTACTTTCTCCTTGCTCAAATGTATGATACCCAAGACCTCTTTTATGTGTTTGGGAGGTCATATTCAGAAACATTTTAACACTTTCTCCTGGATTAGAGAACTTAGCTAATGATTCATTTAATGATTTGTTCTCCATTTTCAGCAATTCAGTTTCATCTTTCAATTTGACTAATCTTTCTGCAAGTTTACCATTTACAATTATTGTTGCATCACATTGTCTCTTCTTAATTGTAAACTTGCTTCCTAATTTCTTCATTTCTTCATATAATGAATCATATGCAGTTTGTAGTTCATCTAATTCAGTACATTTGAGGCATTCATGAGAGGAAGAATAACTTGAATTAGAAAGGGAGAGTTTGGAACTTACCTCTTCATTGCTTGTGTCTTTTGTTGAGGTAATTTGTTCTCCTTGCTCGATTTGTGCCATGCAGCAAATTCTTGCACATTCTTCCGCCTCTATGTCATCGGTTGAGAAGCTACTCGTCGTAGATTCTTCATCATTTACGTACATGCCTCTTCCTTTGTATTTCTGGAATCTTCTATTGTTCCCTCGATCCTTTCTTTGTTCTTTTGCCTTGTTTTCTTCGGGAGTTGGACATTGAGCCTGCATATGTCCCGAACCGCCGCATCGGTAGCACTTGGTTGATTCTTTCTTCTTCTCTTGGGGAGTTCTTTCTTTGAAGCTTCTGAAATTTTTGCCTTTCCTCACAAATTTTCTGAATCGTTTTGTGAGTAGAGCAATCTCGTCGTCATTTTGAGAAGAAGATGTGTCATCGGTGTCTTGTGCGGCTTTTAAGGCAATTGCTCTTTTGCCCCTGTGTTGATCTTCATTCCTTTTCTTAATTAGCTCATGTGACATAAGTGAGCTAATTAAGTTTTCAAGCTTCAGCGTGTTGAGGTCTTTGGCTTCTTCAATTGCAGTGATCTTTGGAGTCCATGATTCGGGTAGAGCTCTTAAAATCTTCATGACCTGCTCAGATTCAGATATTGCTTTTCCAAGACCTTTTAAAGCATTAGTAATCTTAGAGAATCTAGCAAACATTTCAGAAATATTTTCTGTTTCTAGCATTCTAAAGTTCTCTAGTTCTCCAATCAAAATATTCCTTCTCGTCCCTTGGACTTGAGAAGTTCCTTCGTAGATAGAGATTAGTGTATCCCATATCTCTTTGGCGGTTAAGCAAGAGGATACTCTATCATACTCGGAAGCAGTGAGAGCACAAAATAAGGAGTTCATAGCTTTGGCATTGCTCTTCACTATTCTTACTTCCTCATCGGTCCATTTGGAAGCTCGTTCATCGGTAGGCAGTATTACTCCATCTTGGATAGCAATCCAAGAGTCCATATCGGTAGCCATGATGAGTTGCTTCATACGAAGCTTCCAATATCCAAAATTGTTCCCATCAAACAACGGTGGCCTTGTAAAGGATTGGCCTTCAGCAAATGCGGGAACGGAAGTAGATTGGGATGCCATTTCAATAAGATCTCTTTGATAAACTGAAAGACCTGCTCTGATACCACTTGTTGGTCCCGAGTTGATGGCTAAACCCAAGAGGGGAGGGGTGAATTGGGTTCTTTAAAATTTCTTTGATAATTTCAAATATCTTAACCCCTTGAAAAAGTTAATCCCCTTTTTTAAGCAAATGGAGAGCAAATAAGATAAAGCAGTAGAACACAAGATTTATAGTGGTTCGGGCAAACCTTCCCTACTCCACTCTTCCAAGCTCACACTCCGTTGTGACTTAGGTTCCACTATGTATTCCACGAATACACTTAGAGTCACCGCTCTCTTCTAGATTCAAAGCTCTAGGGGGCATACACAACTAGAGTCACTTGCTCTCTTCTAGATTCAAAGCTCTAGGGGGCATATACAACTAGAGCCACTTGCTCTCTTCTAGATTCAAAGCTCTAGGAGGCATATACAATCACTTGCACAAGTAGGTGATGAGTCTCACTCCAATCACACCCTACTTTGCATACACTTGATCTTAGCTACCCAAGCTAAATCAAGATTTATACAACCAAATAAAGAAATGAATAAAAACTACACTTTACAGATTTGTGTAGGCAGTTTTGAGCTCGAGGAAGAAATCAAAAGTAGCTTGAATGATGATTGTTGAAGCAACTTGCAGTTTGAAGCTCTTTCTTCCTTTGAAACACTCAAATATGGAGAAAAAGTATTTGAAAGTCTTTCTTGTACTTCTTTTCTCTCTTTGATCTTTAGAGTAGTGTCTCTTATTTTTCTCACGTTCATTTGAATGTCCTTTTATAGATTGAGAAAAATATGAACGTTGTAGAAGTAGTTGGCGTGCAATAAATGAACTCCAACGGTCAAAAATTTGACCGTTATACTCCAAGTCGAAGATGAAGTCGACTTGGCCTGCGACTTGGCTTCCAAGTCGTACATGGAGTCGACTTGGCCTGCGACTTGGGTTCTTCAGAAACTTAAGTCTGAGACTTGGGTCGACTTGGCTTTCAGACTTCAACTCAAGTCGATCCTGAAGTCGACTTGGGTTGCGACTTGGCTTGGTCTATTGCAGAAACGCCTTGATCTTCTTGAAATGTCTTGAGTCTTGCAAACCATTTGAAAGCTTTGAGTTCTTGCAAAATATGTGTATTTTCCTTGCTTTGCTTTGGACTCACTGGGTCTTCATGACTTGGTTTTTACTCCATTTGGAAGCTAGCTTGAAGATTTGCTTTGAGCTTGATAGACTTGATTTGAACTTGAACTTGGATTCTTGCTTTGATCTTAAGTCACTTTAAGAATAGTCTTTAAAGCTCATTTGTATGTGAGAAACTTCAAATGGATGTCTTGGATATGCTTGAATCTTCATCTTGGACTTCAAAACTTCTCAAGTCGAAGTTGGAGTCGACCTGGTTTGCGACTTCGCCCAAGTCGCACTTGGAGTCGACTTCGTCTGCGACTTCGCATCTTCGGGAGCCAGATTTCAACGCTGGACATTTTTGTGTACTTCGAAGTCGATGCTGAAGTCGACTTCGTATGCGACTTGACTACCCAAGTCGCATGTGGAGTCGACTTGGCTTGCGACTTCACTCGTCAGAATTCCATTTTCAACTTTGTCCAGTTTTGGCTTGTTTGAAGTCGTTAGTGGAGTCGACTTCACTATCGACTTCACTCCCAAGTCTAAGTTCAAGTCGACTCGAAGATCGACTTGACTTCTCTGCTTTCCTTAAACACTTGGCAAACATATTAGTCATATATATATATACTCAAACTAGTTCTTGTTAATCATCAAAACTCAATCCTTGGCCAATTTGTTTTATTTTGAACATTGTTTCCAACAGGCAGGAGTGCCAAAGGCGCCCTCCCTGAGATGGGAGAAGGATAAATAAATAGCCGCCTGGCTAGCATGCTGTTAAGGATTCTCTTCCAAAAGGTAGCATGATCGATTGCTAAGTGTCACTACTAGATGGAGAGAAATGTGTTTGCATACATTTTGCTTTCCAAAAGCCCAAAGATTGGGATATAAAAGCATTTATACAAAAAGTTATCCTAGATTAGATTTCTATGAGCCATTATGCATAAGTTACCCTAAAAGCAGTGCATTTTACACAAAATATGTAAATATTAAGAATAAAAAGAAATAGTTTTTATGCAAAAGTTTTTATGAAAAGGATTTATGACTTGTTTGCTATAAATAAGCCCCAAGATGGGGATTATGAAAAAGGGTTTATGTTGGAAAATGTTTTGGACATAAGAATGTCCATTTCCAAAAGGTTTATGTGGGAAAAATGGTTGGACATGAGAATGTCCAATGCCAAAGTGTTTTAATAAAAAGTGTTGTTTTGAGACATTAAATGTCTCTTGGCTAAAGGATTTTATAATGAAAAATATTTTTGGACACAAAAATGTCCTTTGCCGAGGAAGGCTTATGTAAATAATGTTTTAGGACATGAGGATGTCCTTCTTTGCCAAAGGATTTATGAGAAAAATGTTTTGGACGTAAAACGTTCACTGGCAGAAGATGGCTTTTATGTAAAGGTCTTTGAACATTAGAAATGTTCATCTAGGATCAAAGGAAATTAATTAAGGAGGGTAAAACGTATATGTTTTGCCTTAACAAGCTCAGACGTGGCTTGTAAATGATTTTAAGAATAAATGTTTTATGATAATGTTCAAGGACATAAAATTGTCCTCATGAACAAAGGATTTCATGATAATGTTTATGGACATATAAATGTCCTCATGAAAAAGGTGTTTAAGATATTTATGAAAAAGGTTTTCAAGGAAGTCTTGCCCTAATGATAAAATGCTTGCTTACTGAGTTGTCACTCACGTTTTATTTTCCCAAACCTTAGACAGGTACCGGGAAACTCAAGGAGATGTGAACCTAAGCAATGAAGAAAGGTACGTGATGGTAGCCAAGTGGGCTATAAGAAATGAGATAGCATGGTCTGAAGTGCTAAGGTATGTTAATGTATATGAACTTACTTAGAATTTTAAGATCTATATGATTCAATGATTGAATGTATATATGTGTGGAATGTAAATGTCATTGTAGAAAAGTATGAAGAGATGCTATGAATGAGATGATTAAATTTATTACAAGTGAATTGCCGCTTGTATGACGTATGATGTTGATTGTAAAGAAATGATTGATGAATAATGGTGTGAAATACAGAGATATGAACGATGATGAACGAAAATTTTTTTTTGGACGAGATCCAATTAAGAACCCGCCGCGTGATCAGGGAAACAATCTTGATTAACATTTACCAATCAATAAGATCTTGAGTTAAGGAAGTGTCGTCTCGGTTTGGGGCGCCACAGAATTGCCTGAAAAATATAAAGCTTGCTTATTGAGTTTACAACTCATGTTTTGTTTTCCAAACCCATAGACAGGTGAAGGAATGAAGAAGACAAAGGGGCATGAACTGATCATGGAAGAATGTAAAAACTTGATGAATTTTAATATGTGCCGCTTATGGAAAATGGTTGTAAAATGACTTGGTATTTGTTATCTTGATGATCATATGTGAATAATGATATGACTTGTGCTTTATGAACAAGTATCAATGGATGTTAAACATATTATGATTTTCTACAATTTTTATATGATATAAAATGTGTATATCAAGGCAAAGATGACTTGAATGGACACTTGATGGAAAATAGCATAAAATTAATTCTTAAGGAATAATGGTTAAATGGATAAATATCCATCAAATCCAGCCGTGTCACAGGGTAACAATCCTGATTACGTTTACCAGTGAATAACGATCCCGGAGTAAGGCTCAGGATGTGACGCTCAGGTTGGGGGTGCCACAATTTGTTTGACTAAGAATCCCATACTGCATTCTAGGACCATAAATATAGATGTTAGGCACCACTTTATTGGAGAACAAGTTAAGAATCATGAGATTTATTTAGAATATGTTAAAACTGAAGACCAAATTGCAGATATCTTCACTAAACCACTAGGAAATGAATCATTTTGTAAGATTAGAAATGAGATGGGTATGATTGACATTGAAGCCTACATTTGGTGTAAAATTACAAAAGTATTTTATAAATATGTTGTTTGTAATTGGGATAAATGCTAAATGATTTGCTGGGTTGATTTACATAAAATGGGTAATACATAGGATGTGCTCACAGTTAGGTTGGTGGATCCATGTCGACTCCACTCAGCCTAAGCCGACTTCACTCAAGTCAACTTCGGCTGAGTAAAGTCGACTTCAAATCTACTTAGGGTTCGGAGTCGAACTCGTGAGGCGATGGCGAATTACCTACCTATTTGGACGTGAATCCACTTTTCTTCCTCATTTCTCATAGTATTATCTTCATCTCACTATCCTAAACTTGAAAATCCTACAACCTTCTCCAAATCCTCGATTTTCAAACTCGTACGTTGCTAGCTCATTTACTCTCTCCCTTGCCTCTCCTGTACACTTCAAATGGCACCCAAATCAGTCTCCAAGCCATCGAAATTGCCAATTGCTCGGCCATCAAAGTCTAACACTCATGAGGACTTTCCAAGATGGCAACGGACACTGTCCAAGCGCACTTAGGATGAGGCTACTACCTTCACAGGTTATAGGTTTAGATTTTATGAAGGTAGTGCATCTACCTTAGTGCTTAAAACTCAAAATACTGAAACTAGTGAAGACATAGAAGTGGTTGGAAAAAATAAAGAAACTCCAGCTCCAAGAGGTCAAGTATTCAAAATGCCTATTAAGTATTTCAAAAATGAATGACAAGATAGGAGATTCTATGAGAATTTCTATGAGAGAAAGAGATTCCCTCCCAAGGTCATTGATTTCAAATTTTTGAAGGACTATGAGTTTGATATAGAGGAATTACTAGATTTCAAGGTTGGACTACTCTATTAAAAGAGGATGGCAAGATGTATACAAATCTGATAAGACAATTTTATTATCTATGGAATCAAGAAGAATTAAATACATTTGTCAAAGGTGTTGAAATTGATCTCGGACAAGGTCATGAAGTATGTAAGTCCAATGCCTTATTGAGAATAAGAAACATACTTAGAGTTCCATACAATGTAGACCCTATCCCAGAAGATCTTACTCTTACTAGAATGTACAACCAATTGATTGGGAGTGACAAATACCATCCAGGTGTCAAATTATTGCATTACATGAATTGGCCACCACAGTTGAGAGTTTTGAGACTCCTTATAACCCACTGGATCTATCCTAAGGGTAGAGGAAGGAATCAGGTTAACCTACAAAGGCTGAAATACTATGAAAAGTGGTCAATAGGTATAGGGTAAACTTGTCATAACTGCTTTCATAAGCCCTTGAGCTCAAAAAGGACAATCCTAGAGGAATACTACCATATGGAACATGGATTATAAAAATCTTGGGAGCTATCATGTTGATTTAGATGGGGAGCCATTTGAAGTGTTGAAGCCCACAAATGCTATTAATAAAGCCCTAATGACAGGAATGAAAATAGACATAGAGGCTTTCAGGATAGCCCAACTTTAGCTCCGAATGGGAGGCAGTCTTCCACTTGAACCAGAGGAAATGGCTACTCCGAATGTCTCACATCAAACAGAGGCTCTAGTTGAGGGGGAGGCTCACTCACACCATGTTTCCTCACACAAACAACCGCCCCCATGTCCCATTCCTCAAGCCCTTGCCTCATCTGCATCCTATGTTTCATTTCCCCCCCATCTAGGACCACCGATCATTTTTCACATTCCCCCTCTCATCCATCAATGCCTAATGCCCTTTTGGACTCTCTCAAGGCTATGGAAGCCCGTATTTCCAAGGATCTCAACAATATCAATCTTTCCCTCTTGGAAATGCACACGAGGCAAGACAAGATGGAATAGGAAGTCATCTCCATTAGATATACACTCGCATTTGGATCCAAACATCACCAACCTATCCCTTGTCTTCCTGATTTTGACCCCTACTGGGAGGCCTCATATGCTTCATAGCCTACTGTCCAAAACAGGATGACCTTCTTTACACCTTATGATTCCTCTTCTCCTCCTCAATCCGCACAGTTAGATAATGAATCCTATCCAATTACTCCATTCCTTTGTCACAAAGCCTCCCACATTCTTCACCTTCCCATGTCCCACTTTCGGTGATTGACAAAAAGAGGGAGAGACTTCTTGAAATCACATATTGTAGTTTGTTTTGGGATTTGGGTAGATTGTAATTAGGGACACTGTTTATGAATGAAATGACATGAATGAATTGTTATGAATGAAATGATATGAATGAGTTGTTGTGAATTTTTTTACATAAATAAGTTATTATGAATAAATGATAATCATCCTTTGTTTATATTCATAAAGTTGCAACAACTTATAAATGAAAGAAGGGTTAATCACAAATTGGTTTTGTTAATCATCAAAAAGGGGGAGATTATTGTGAAATAAAAAGTGAATCAAGCACAATCTATGTTTTGATGATTAACAATTCAAATTTGAGAATTTTTAAGATATTAACAAGAGTGGGTTATTTCAAGTTTGAAATTTTCAAATTCAAGGCATGGCAGGTCAAGTTGCAAAGCTAAGTCTACTCAGGTACTAACTTAGGTCAAGTTGATACCCAAGTCGACTTCAGTATCGACTTCAATAAGAATTTTTTGGACAGTGTTGAAATTGTTGATGCCTGACAGGCAAAGTTGCATCCGAAATTGACTTCGCATGCAACTTGGCTCAAGTTGCAACCCAAGTCGACTCGGCAAGTGACTTGGATGAACTTCAGGGCTCTAATGCTTAATCTGATAAAGTCAAGTCACAATCTGAGTCGACTCTAACATGCAACTTGGGTGAAATTCTAGATGAAGTCAACTCAGTCATGTGACTTGAGTTAAGTTGCAACTCAAATCGACCCCAATATTCGACTTAAGGACAAGAAGGTTAAAGTCAAGCAAAGTCAAACTCAAGAACAATCAAAAAAGTTTAAGCAATCAATACCTTGCTATGATCTAAGACCAAAGTCACAAATTCATTGATGAAGTTTCAACTAGTTGATGCCCAAGTACATGGTTAAGATGAATGAAAGTACATTTACAAAGATTGAATTATATTGAGACAAATGAAGCTATAATATGGCAAAACAAAGGGTACATATATCAAGACACTCAATTTATGAAGTCTTAAAGTACCAACAAGCATAATGAATTGTGAAGTCACAAGCCAAGTTAACTTCACTTACAAGTTAGGTCAAGTCTCAAACCAAGTCAACCCCATAATGGAACTTGAAGCTGGAAGCAAGGAGAAAAATTCCGAGAAGAAAGTGCTAAAGACCAAAGCCGCAACCCAAGTCGACTCCAGTCTGCAACTTGGGTGAAGTCGCACCTGAAGTCGACTCTGAGTACAACTTGGATCGTAACGGTCGGAAGGAAACATTGGACCGTTGGCGTATTTAATGTGTGCCACCTACCCTCAAATGTTCAAAATAATCCTTCCTCTATTTAAAGCATGACAAGAGGAGTTATGAGGGTTAGCAATAACATTGATTAAGCTTCGACCTTCCAATCTAAAAGCATTCAAGTGATTATTTAAGTGCCCTACAAGAAGAACCGTGTCATTCATTGCAAGTGTCGAAGCTCTCTATCAAATTCACTCTATAAGTTCTTCCTCGTGCTGAAACTTTCTCTGCACAATCTGTAAAGTGTAGAAACTTCCTTTTATTCATTTTCTTATGATTCTACTTGACTTGGTATTGGAGACCAAGATCAAGTAAAGACAAGTAATGAGTGGTTGGAGTATGACTCGCCACATACTTGTGTGATATTCGTAAAGGTCCCCTAGACCTAGAATCTAGAAGAGAGCAAGATCTCTAGTTGTAATCTTATTGATATAGTGGAACCCAAGATGCAAAGGTGTGCTATGATATTATTGCTTTGCTTATACTTCTATTCTCCATGTTTTCATTCAAGGAAACTTATTTCACAAGTCGTTAAGATTAATATACCGAAAGAATTTAGAAAGGACCTAATTCACTCCTCCCCTCTTAGGTTTCGCCACAAACTCAGGACCAACAATTTATTTGAAATATTTTTCACATAGTGAATTAAATTAATTTAGATTAATAATTTATTAATTTTTTGTTAATATTACTTTTATTAGTGTATGAATAATTATAAAAATCTATGTAAATAAGAGTTTATTTCCATATACTTAAGACATTAATTGAAAACTATATATTAATTCAAGATCTATTCTATGTATAGATTCAAAATATATATTTAATTTATAAATAAGTTATAAGGATCATCATTGACTCTTTTGATCATCAATATTATGATAGTATTTCATTAATTCAAATTCGTACTAAGCTATCCAGCAGGGTACTCAAAACATATGTTGTATTATAACCTCCAAACAACACCTTAAACATTATTATTTTGACAAGTTGTCTACATGAAAGTTGTAGATCTCATTTTTACTCAATTTTGAATATTGACTTATCAAATTCCATTTTTCTTTGAGCAAGATATCACTGATTTACTAAAATGTCTCTAAAAAGTATTGTCATTAGGACACTTCTACTAAAATAATTAAATCATCATAATCTAACCTTTAAAATCATAATCCAAACAATTCATTTAAAAAGCAACTAGCCCAAATATGTTGGATAAATAAGAAAAATCCTAAGACCGTTACCTTTTTGCTAATCTTACTTATTTATCACTATTACATTGCCCATTTCTTCTGTTTCTTCTCTTTTCACCCAACCTTGCGTGTACCACCTAATTTCTTACTTAAGTACTCTATTTATACTCTTAATTTTTATTTATTTTTTGTGTGGAATTTACGCTTGGATAGGCTATACTTCATTTTTTTGATAAGGGCTCTCAAGTTTGCACCAATGGGAGAGCTCTATGTGCAAATTATTTGAATTCATTCCACCCACATGATTGGACCTTATCTTGCCATGTAGCAAATCTATTGCATCGATTTTCTCCCTCATACATCTAAGATTATCTCTCATTAAAGTGACTTCTGAATCCAACTCAAATTTGCTTATTATAGTTGATAATGGCCCACTTGTGATGCTCTCAATTGATGTACTTAAGCTAAAATCTATGTTGACCACTTGATTTCCAATCATTTTTTTCTAGATTTTTCTCCCAAACCCATCATATTATATATGAAATGAATTCAAAATTTCATATTATTTTTAATGATATAATTTTTTAAAATTTATCTAACATTAAATATATTTTAACGAAATAAATTAGAATTATTTCTATTTCCGTCATAGTGTAAAAATCAAGATATAATTTCACTTTTTTGCATATCCTTCTCATTTTAAGTCTAATTTAGATGATTCTTTTTGGGTTAGAAAGAAGACTTCAAGAACTTTCAAATGACAGTAGTTTCATATTATTTAAACTTATGTATAATATTTTATAAAATTTTAAAATCAGCTAGCTATTTTGTAGTTTTCTACTATTTGGCAACTTTACCATAATTCTTGTGAAAATTCAAGAATTCTTATTTCTTAATTTTTAAAATTTTTTAAGAGTTTCATGAAAGTTTTCCTAATCATCTTCCTTTCATTTAAACTAATTTTTATATTTTTTAATATTTTCATTATTTATATGATTTTTATTTTGTTTTAATGTAATTTCTTTTGATTTTTTCCACCTTTTTTTACAATTTTGTTCATTATTATTAGTTTATTGTCTTGTTAGTCTTAAAATAAAAATTATGTATTTCTTTAATCACACGCTAATAAAATTTAATCATATTTTAATATAAAAATAAGGTAAATATGAGATTAACTTACTTTGTTGTTACATTCTGTCCCTCATCGTTCTTTCTCTCCTCCTTCTCCTCCTCTTTCTTCTTCCTTCTCTCTTTTCTTCTTCTTCTCCTCCTATTTTCCCAAGATCATTTAATTGGTATTAATTAATCTAAAATTAATTAATATACTTTGTAATTATTCTATTCAATAATAGTACTTATTATTTATTTATTAATTATCTCTATCCTTACTTTATAATTTTAGGATATTAATAAAATTTTAAATTTTAATATTTTAATGGCCCAATATTTTCCTTATATATCACATGTTTAGCTTTACAATTTTAAAATTGCAGGTGCTATAACTTGGCTTGGCGTTGGACACCATGGCCAAGTAAAGACAAGAAGTGCGTGGTTAGGAGTGACTCACCACCTACTTATGTTATTTTTATAAAGGCTCCCTAGAGCTAGAATCTAGAAGAGATTAAAGGTTCTAGTTGAATATCTGATTGATATAGTGGAACCTAAGATACAAATATGTGTCCTTGGAAGAGTGGAGAGGGGAAGGTTTCCCAAAACCACTATAATTTTTTATGTCTGCAATTTTTATCTTGACTACTTTATTATTTTCCAGGTTTTCATTCAAGGGGACTTAGTTTACCAAGAGGTTAAATTTAAGATACCAAAAAGAACTCCAAAGAACCCAATTCATCCCTTACCTCATGGGTATCACCACAAACTTGGGACCAACAAGTTGTATCAGAGCGGGTCTTTGAATTGGCATGAAAGGGATCTATTATAAATGACATCCCAATCAACTTTCATCCCCACATTTGCAGAGGGCCAACGTTTTACTAGGCCACCTCCGTTTGATGGTAGTAATTTAAGTTACTAAAAGTTAATAATGAAACAACTAATTATGGTAATGGATATGGACTCTTGGATTACCATCCAAGATGGGGTTGCTCTATTTACAAGTGAAAGAGCCTCTGAATGGATTGAGGAGAAAGTTAGACTGGTAAAGAGTAATGCTAAGGCAATGAAATCTTTGTTTTGTGCCTTAACATCAGCCGAGTATGATTTGACTGCAAAGGAGACATGTGACACTTTATGTAGCGCCCTGAACGCAGGGTACTACGAGAATGACCTTACTCCAAGAATCAATTTAGAGTAAATTGCAAAATTTCACCTAATTTTTTTAATACTGTAAGTTCATATAAGCATTTCATATCACAAGTATAAGGAAAATTATCTTTAAATTTTTACAACCCTTGCCTAAATACATTCTATATTTATGAAACTAAATAGTGAATATAAGTTTTTCCTTCTGTCGCACCTGAACCTGCCTCATCTGTGGCCTGCATAGCTATATTTTAAATTTTTGAAAAGAATGAGTATGTTACTCAGTAAGTAGGCATATAAGATCTTAAACAATTTAAAGAAAATTTTACATGCCTGCAGTAAGAAAACTTTACATGCTTGACAATGCATTGCATGAATCATATACATCCTTCTTAACCCAGAAGGTACTTGATGTTGGATATATGTGGAAAATAAGCCAAGTCTATGTTTCGATGATTAACAAATCAATTTGAGTAAGTTTTGGTTACTAACATGTTTGTGAAGATGATTAAAGGATATACAAATGAAGAAATTGAAGCATGACAGGTTAAGTCGATTTTCAAGTCGACTTAGGCATCGACTTAGGCCAAGTCGATCCCCAAGTCGACTCCAGTAGCGACTTCAACCCGTCATTTTTGTCCAGCGTTGAAATCGAGGAGACAAGCTGTGGCACCCCGAACCGAGGCGTCACATTTGTCCTTACTCCAAGATCTTGTCGATTGGTAAGTGTGAATCAGGATTGTTGCCCTGATCACGCGGCGGGTACTTAATTGGATCTCGTCCAAATTTTTTTTCATTTCTTTTTCTTTCATCATATAAACATATACTCATCATCATTCATAATAGACTTATCATAAATCATCAACTTCTCATATTATTCATCACTTCATAATTTCATACAACCTATGTCTTTTTCATCATATCCCATTAGGGAATCTATTCATACAAAAATCTACTAACCTTTGCAGATTCCTCTTTTCCTTTAGCAACACATGTCCTTCATTTCTTGGCTTTCCCTACACCTGTCTGAGGTTGGGAAAACAAAACATGAGTCGAAACTCAATAAGCAAGCATTTTTCATTTTAAATGCATTCCTCTCCATTTGATAGAAGACACTTACCAAGTGATCAACTACCAACGGAATAGAAACCTTTTCGTAAACCATATTTCGAAACCGTTCATAAACCATTCATGTAAATCATTCGTAAATGCATTTCTCTCCATTCGATAGGAGACACTTAGCGAGTGATCAACTATCAATGGAATAGAAACCTTTTCATAAACATTGGATGTGCAAATGCTTCCTTTCCACTCCTGACATAAACCTTCGTGTGCGGGTACGCTAGCTCAGGGAATATCTCACATAACATGGTCCAATACGCCGGCTGTCTCCGACTTGGCCTCATCAAGGGGAACCTCTCTTCCTCTTGACGCCTACATGGTTCCTACATGCATGACTTTTGATTTTCCCAGCATTATATACCTCTTACACCAGGTGGCTTGTCATTCTCATGTAGAGAATTATTTGCATCATCCCTTAAAAATATCTTTTGAGATCCATGTGTGCAAATACTTTCTTTCCATTCTTGACATAAACCTTTGTGCGTGGGTACGCTAGCCAGGGAACATCTCACATAGCATGGTCCAATACGCCGGCTGTCTCCGACTTGGCCTCATCAAAGGGAACCTCTCTTCCTCTTGACACCTACATGGTTCCTACATGCATGACTTTTGATTTTCCCGGCATTATATACCTCTTACACCAGGTGACTTGTCATTCTTATGTAGAGAATTATTTGCACCGTTCATTTAAAAACATCATTTCAAATCCACGCTTTTCTTTTCAATCCATGTATGAAAATGCAATGCATTCATTTACACATAACATTCCTTTGCCTCCACCTCTGGGGAGGACGCCGTCGGCACACAGCCCATACGACTTGGCAATAGTGAAGAGGGACCCTCTGATCCGCTTTCTACTCCACCAAAGCCTCTTCCTTATACATCATAGATGTGCACATGTCCATGAACATCACATAATATCAATATGCTGGCATGACTTTTCATAAAAACTCATAAACATTCATCATTTCAAAACATTATAGGAATGGCCATCCTTAAACACATTTCATAAATACTTGGGAATAAAATCATATTTTCAAAAGGGTTGCTTGCTTACAAAGCATCATTTTCAAAAGGATTGCTTGCTTACAAATCATCATTTTCAAAAGGATTGCTTGCTTACAATGAAGCAATAAAATTACATTTTAAAAAAGTTTGCTTGCTTACAAATCATCATTTTCAAAAGGATTGCTTGCTTACCTCCTCAGTCTGTGTCCTCCACCATTTCCTTTCCTTTCCCTATACAAGGAAAAATGATATTTTATCTATATCATATCATGTCTTAGTGTACTTCCCATGCATGCTTTATAATTATCCATTACCTCATTTCCATAGAGGTTAATAGTATAAAGATACTTAGTCATTACTCATTTATATGAATTTTTATCCATAAATCCTTTGAAAATTTCATCCATATATCCTCATAAAATATAAAAATAAATCTCAACTTTTTCCCAAAATCACGCTGTTTACTGTTCATGGTACTGTAGCAATTACTGTAGTAATTACTGTTCATCCGAGGTTATTGTTCACAGAGACGTGGTTACTGTTCATGGGTTCCAAAAATTGATATTTTTTCCAAAAATAAAAAATACCATGACATACCTTATGTCTAGTATATCATAGGAAATTTTGTACATTTTTAATTTATCATCATTTACTTGGTTAAAGAAATCATTTTCTCCATGTACTAAAAATCATCATAAATTCACTTAAGCATAATCCTTAATTCCAAAAATCATGAAATTAATATATCATCATTACAACATCATATTTATCATAATAATACATCCCAAATCATCATTTATCAAATTTGGAGCATTATTTTCATATATCATATGCTATCTTCCCGAATGCTCCATCTTTGCTCCAAATTTTCGATGTTTCGACATTATTCCAATTAAGCATTATAAATTTACTTATTTTCTCATGATTAGGAATTATCTAAGCATGGTTTTACCTTAATTAACACCCAAAAGAAATTTGGGAAGAATGCCCTTACCTGAAGTAGAAAATCTCTCCTCCAACTTGCCCTTTCTCTCTCTAACTTTCTCTCATTTTCTCTCTAAGGCCAAAAACGAATTTTGGGGGTTGGAAATGCTCAATGGAGCTGGAATGGGTGTGCCTTGGTCGTTCACCATGCTCCCCTATTTATAGTGTTGCATTTTTCACATATTTGCAATTTACCCCCTTGCTCAAGGTATTTAATTCTAAATATTTTTTCCCAAATCCCATGCAATATTTTGAGCCTTGTGCAGCCACCCTAATCAGCAGATCCTGCCCCCTAGCTAGCCCCTATTTATTTATGATTTTTTTATTTATTAAAATTAATTATTTTAAAGCTAATTCATCTCAACTGTTGATTTTTGATAAGATTGATTTTGGGCCATTGGATTTGGTCCCAAAAGTCCAAGCTCCAGCAGCCATAGCAGCTTTTCATTAATTATTTATCCATTTAATTAATTAAAATTAATCCAAAGTCAAATGCTAATTAATGAAAAAGTAAAGCTACTTTTTGATCTTCAAATGACGTTTAATCTTGACCCTTAATTCATGATTTTTTATCAATCTTGGACCACTCATCATGTTCATCATCATATTTTGGCCATCCATAAAAAATTTCATCTCAATCCAACGTCCGGATTGCAAGATATTAATTTTTCTTCATTTTCTTCACAAAAATCCATAAAAATCCGAAAATACTAAATAAATCAAAAAGTTGCTATTTTGTCCTTTTGTGGGAAGCTTCCTTTTTGTCTTTTTGTGATTAAGTTAATCCAAAGTGATTAACTTAACATATTCTTTAATCCCACGTTTACTATTCACGTGCACTATTCATCCGAATTTCATAAATAATTATTTTAACCTTTATTCTCACATATTTTCCATACTCATGAATATATATTTTATTAACATATTACCTAGGGTTTACAACCCTAGGGTTTCATATATGTGTCTAAGATCGGGGTTTCACACAAGCAGCCGAAGTCGCAAACGAAGTCGACTCCGCATGCGACTTGGGTGAAGTCGCAGACCAAGTCGACTCCAGCTTCGACTTCAGTGCAGAACTTGCAGATCAAGACGATTCAATGCTAGACTCAAGTGATGATAATCGACTTGGATCAAATAAAGATCAAATGAAGCTCAAATGCAGACCAAAGCAATCAGGGTTGCATGAATCCATCATGTTGGATCATGAACACGTACTCGGACATCTTCCATGCATTCTAAGACTTAAGACTCAAGACACGGAGTCAAATGTTTTTAAGATAGAAGAATTATAAAGAGTCTTAAGTAAAATGAGGGAAGAACAATCAAACATGAAGAAATTCAAGCAAGCAAGTCATTCCAAAGAATTTCAAGTTCAACTAGCAAGCTGAGGAAGTGAAGTCGCACCCGAAGTCGACTTCACTTGCGACTTGGGTCAAGTCGAGGACCAAGTCGACCTAGACTGGAACTTGAAGAAGTTACAGACAACCGAAGTCGCACCAGAAGTCGACTCCACCTGCAACTTGGGCGAAGTTGCATCCGAAGTCGACTCCACCTGCGACTTGGGTCGCAACGGTCGGAAATTTTTGAACGTTGGCGCATTAAATGTGCGCCACCTACTTCCAAACGTTCGGATTCCCTCAACATTTATAAAAGGCATTCAATATGAATGAGAAGCGTAGCTGAGAATTCATTGAATGAGCATAACACCCATCTCTAAGAGTATTAAGTGATCAAGCCAAAATCTAGAAGAAAAACCTTGCTTTCAAACTGCCAAGAGTTGCTCGTTGAATCTTTAAGACTGCTTCACAAGTTCTTCTCTGCGCAAAATCTGCCTCTACACACCAGTAACGTGTAGAAACTTTCTTTTACTTTCTCTTATTGTATTGAACTTGATTTAGTTTAGGTAACTAAGATCAAGTGTAAGCAAAGTAGTGTGTGATTGGAGTGGAACTCGTCACCTACTTGTGCTGTGAATTGTTGATGCCCCCTAGAGCTGGAATCTAGAAGAGAGCAGTGACTCTAGTTTTATTTGTTAAATACATAGTGGAACCTAAGTCACAAGAGGTGTGAGCTTGGAAGAGTGGAGTAGGGAGAGTTGCCCGAACCACTATAAAATCTTGCTTGTTGATTTATATTTCTGCTCTCAGCACTATATTATTTTCCATTTGTTTTTTCATAAAGGGGACTAGATTAATCCGGGGTAAAATTTCTGTTTAAGTTGAAAAATTTTAATTAGCTAATTCACCCCTCCCCTCTTGGATAATTGTCATTAACTCGGGACCAACAAGTGGTATCAGAGCAGGTCTTTGAGTTTTACCAAAGAGATCTTTTGATATGGCATCCCAATCCACTTCCGTTCCCGTATTTGCCGAAAGCCAATCTTTTACTAGGCCACCATTGTTTGATGGGAACAATTTCGGCTATTGGAAGCTACGTATGAAACAACTCATCATGGCTACAAATATGAATTATTGGATTGCAATCCAAGACGGTGTAACCTTGCCTATTGATGAAAGAGCTTCAAATGGACCGATGAGGAAGTAAAAACTGTTAAGAGCAACGCTAAAGCTATGAATTCACTATTTTGTGCTCTTACCGCTTTCGAATATGATAAAGTATCCTCTTGTTTAACTGCAAAAGAGATATGGGATACATTAACATCTATCTATGAAGGAACTTCTCAAGTCCAAGGGACAAGGAGAAATATTTTGATTGGAGAGTTGGAAAGCTTTAAAATGCTAGAATCAGAAAATATTTCTGAAATGTTTGCTAGATTCTCTAAAATTACTAATGCTTTGAAAGGTCTTGGAAAAGCTATCTCCGAATCTGAACAGGTCACGAAGATCCTAAGAGCTCTACCGGAATCTTGGACTCCAAAGATTACTGCAATAGAAGAAGCCAAGGACCTAAACACATCGAAAGTAGAAGACCTTATTAGCTCATTAATGTCACATGAGCTAATCAAGAAAAGAAATGAAGATCACCACAAAGGAAAGAGAGCAATTGCACTAAAAGTCACCCATAACTCGGATGAGTCCACTTCCTCATCTCACAACTATGATGAAGACATTGCTCTACTTACTCGCAAATTTTGAAAGTTTGTTAGAAAAAAAAAGAACTTCAAAGATTTCAAAGATAGACCTCGAAAAGAGAAGAAGAAGGAGGCTACAAAGTGTTATAGATGCGGCAGTATGAGACATATGCAAGCTCAATGTCTTACACGGGAAGAAAGATCAAAGGATCATCAAGAAAGGAAGGAAAGATATGAAAGCTAAAAATTCTAAAGGCATAAGGGAAGAAGAATGTACGTGAATGAAGAAACTTCATCAATAAGTAGCTCCTCAACCGATGGTTTTTAAGCGGCAAATTGTGCGAGAATATGCTGCATGGTGCGGATTGAGCAAGAAGAAAATTTGTTATGTTTAAACACCATAGAAGTTTTGGAAGAACAAACCAATTCAACAAAATATACAAGTAATGAAGAGGTAACTTCCAAATTTTTTTATTCTCAATCTACTCATTCTTCTATTCAAGAATGTCTCAAATGTGTTGAATTAGAGGAATTACAACATGCATATGATTCATTATATGAGGAAATCAAAAAACTAGGAAACAAATTATCTTTAAAGAGACAGCAATGTAATTCCATTATTATTGTAAATGGAAAACTAGCAGAAAGAACAATAAAACTGAAAGAAGAAAATGAACTGTTTTTGAAAGAAGTAGAGAAATTGAAAAAGAAGAATAAATCCTTAAATGAATCATTAGCTAAGTTCTCTAATCCAGGAGAGAATGTGAAAATGTTTCTAAACATGACCTCTCAAAACAATAGAAGAGGTCCTGGATACTCCACATTTGAGCAAGGGGAAAGTAGCAAATCAAGTGTGCCAAAACTTTTGAAAAATCAAGCTAAAGCTGCACCAATTTACAAACCCAAAGGGAAACAAGTTGCTTGGACTAAAAGGCCAACTTTTGAATCATTACATATTTGGAGGCCTACTCTTAGACTATCAATGGCTTGCAACTTTTGCAATAAGATGGGTCATAAAATCTATAAATGCAACTTCAAGAAACTGTATGAACATTGTGCAAAATTAGTTTGGGTTCCAAGAAACACAAGATTTGGGCTTTCAAGAATAGAACAACAAAGATTAAATCAGTTTACTAACCCAAATGGATTCGTAAAATGAGTACCCAAGAGATAAGATTTATTTGTTCATTTTTCAGATATGTTTCAAGGCAAAGGCAAGCAACGTTTGGTTTATGGATAGTGGTTGCTCAAGGCATATGACTGGAGAAAGAAGTTTATTTCATAAACTCAAGCCTTGAAACGATGGAACTGTTGCCTTTCGGAACAACGAGAAAGGTAAAATTAAATGTAAAGGAAATATTTGTAGTATTTCAAATGCATGTATGGAGGATGTGTTGTTTGTTGAAGGACTCAAGCACAATCTAATGAGTATTAGCCAATTATGTGACAAAGGATACAAGGTTGTGTTTGAATCATCTATATGCAATATATTTGATGGAGAACATATCATGTTTAGCAGAAAAAGACATGAAAATGTTTATTTGGTTTCACTTGATGAACTAGATAGTCAATGTCTAATGGCCATTGACAATGATCCATGGGTTTGGCATAAGAGGCTTGGGCATATAAACATGACAAATATAAAGACCCTACGGAAGAAAAGTTTGGTAGAAGGATTGCCAAAATTGAAATATGACAAAGATAAAATTTGCAAGGCATGCCAATTGTTAAAACAACCTAAAATGCCCTTCTCTACCAAAAAGGAGATTTCCACCACTAGACCACTTGAATTGCTACACATGGATCTATATGGGTCATCCGACATTTTAACCATTGGTGGAAAGAAGTATATGTTTGTAATAGTTGAGAATTTTCAAGATTCACATGGGTAATTCTCTTAACTAGCAAAGATGAAGCCTTCTCTATGTTTGCAACTTTTGTAAACTTTGTGCAAAATGAAAAATAAAGTACTATCATAACCATTAGAAGTGATCATGGTGGTGAGTTTGAAAATAAACGATTCATAGAATTATGTAATGAAAAAGGAATTCATCACACATTTTCTGCACCAAGAACTCCACAAGAAAATGGAGTGGTTGAAAGAAAAACTAGAACCATACAAGAGATGGCTAGAACAATGCTAAATAAGAGTAAATTATCCAAGAAATTTTGGGGTGAATCTGTAAGTACAACTTATCATGTGTTAAACAGAGTTACCATTAGAGAAATCTTGAAAAAGACCCCATATGAGCTATGGAAATGTAGAAAATCAAATATTTCATATTTTCATGCCTTTGGTTGCACATGTTATGTTTTGAACAATGAAAAAACCAACTTGGGAAAACTGGATGCTAAGAGTGATGAGGCAATATTTCTTGGTTACTCATCAAATAGCAAAGCATGTAGAGTTTTCAATAAAAGGAACCAAGTTGTAGAAGAATCCATACATGTTGTTTTCGATGAATTTAATCCATGCTCCAAAAGAAGAGATGATTTAAGTGATGCAGATGATGTCACAAGTAACCTTGAAAAATTGCATGTGGAGAAGCAAGAAGAATCCATGGAGAAAAGGGTAAGTAAAGGTAATAATTCCTATAAACCTCCAACTGATTTAAAGTTCAAAAATAGCCATCCAATTGAGCAAGTTATAGAGAATATCTATGAAGGCGTAAAGACTAGAAAGTCAAAATAAAATATTTGTGGACAATACGCCTTTGTATCCAAAATTGAACCAACTACTATTGATCAAGCTCTTGATGATGAAAACTGGATCATAGTAATGCAAGAAAAGCTAAATCAATTTGAAAGAAACCAAGTTTGACATCTTATTCTAAGACCAAAAGACTGTATTGTCATTGGCACAAAATGGGTCTTTGGGAACAAATTAGATGAAAGTGGACTTGTGGTGAGAAACAAAGCTAGACTTGTGGCAAAAGGATACTCACAAGAAGAATGAATAGACTTTGAGGAATCCTATGCTCCGGTTGCTAGATTAGAGGTCATTCGCATTTTACTAGCTTTTGCATCTCATATGAACTTTAAGTTGTTTCAAAAGGATGTTAAAAGTGCATTTTTGAATGGGTATATAAATGAAGAGAAAGATCAATCCAAATTTGTATACAAATTAACCAAAGCACTATATGGATTAAAACAAGCTCCAAGAGCTTGGTATGAAAGATTAAGCAAATTTCTGATTGATCATGACTTCCAAAAGGGAAAGGTAGACACCACCTTGTTTATCAAGTACAAAGAAAAAGATATCTTGATTATTCAAATTTATGTTGATAATATTATTTTTGGTGCTACTAATGAGATCCTTTGTCAAGAATTTTCTGAACTTATGTAGAAGGAATTTGCGATGAATATGATGGGGGAGCTAAACTTCTTCCTTGGACTACAAATTAAGCAACTAAGTGAAGGGATCTTCATAAACCACTCCAAGTATATCAAAGAAATGTTAAAGAAGTTTGGCATGGAAAATAGCAAAGGGGCAAACACTCCTATGAGCTCAACCATTAAAATTGACAAAGACGAAAAAGGCAAACCAGTTGATTTAAAGTTATATAGAAGCATGATAGGCTCTTTATTATATTTAACTGCTTCTAGACCCGATATACTGTTTACTGTTTGTATGTGCTCTAGATTTCAATTATGTCCAAAAGAATCACACTTGGTAGCTGTAAAAAGAATTTTCAGATATTTAGTAGATACTACCAACATAGGACTTTGTTATCCAAAGGGCTCTGATTTTGATCTAATCAGCTACTCGGATGCGGATTTTGCCGGTTACAAGGTAGATAGAAAAAGCACTAGTGGAACATGTCAGTTTCTTAGGAACATGTTGGTTTCATGGTTTTCAAGAAAATAAACTAGTGTTGCTCTATCTACGGCGGAGGTCGAATATATTGCCGCCGGGAGCTGTTGTGCCCAATTGCTTTGGATGAAGCAACAACTTAAGGATTATGGTATGAACTTTAACGATATACCTATTAGATGTGATAATACTAGTGCAATATGTTTAACTAAAAACCCAGTATTGCATTCTAGAACCAAGCATATAGACCTAAGACATCATTTTATTAGAGAACATGTAGAAAATCATGATATTTGTTTAGAATATTTAAAAACAGAAGATCAAATTGCAGATATTTTTACCAAACCTCTAGCAAAAAAACCATTTTATAAAATTAGAAATGATATGGGAATGCTTGAATTAACTTAGAAAAGCACAAGCTGAGGGGAAGCACAAGTTCAGGGGTAGCAACCCCGCCATTCTCAAATGATTAACCCACTCCATCTCTATTTTTTGATCAATTGACAAAAAGGGGGAGAAGAGATTAGGATTTGAGTAGTCTCGTTTTTTAAATGCTTGTATGGTATAACTTGTGATTTATTGGAAATGAAATATGTATGAATGCAAATGATCTATGATTATTCTAAAGATACCAAAACAAGATGAAATAGTATGTTTTAAAGACATTGAAAGTGATGAGCACCAAGTGCTTGTCGTTAAGAGTACTGTGATCACCAGTTTAATTAAAATTAACTGAAACACATTAAAGCTACCACTATGCGGGTGATAGTGTAGAATAACTGTGAGTCGGGTCGAATCCACAGAGAGGCGATGTAGTTTTGAATTGTTTTTAAGAGAAAGAGAGGGTATAGAGAAGAGAGAGAAAGAAGTCAGAGAAAAAGGAAAGAAATTAGAGGAATAAGAGAGAAGAGAGAGAGACGTTAGAGAGAGAGAGAAGAAGAAATTAGATAGACAAGAGATAAGAGAGAGAAAGAGACGTTGGAGAGAGAAGAGAGAGAAAATAGAAGAAATTAGAGAGAGAAAGAAGAAAGAGAAAGAGACATTAGAGAGAGAAGAAAAGAGAAAATAGAAGAAATTAGAGAGAGAGAGAGAGGGAAAGAAATTAGAAAGAGAGAGAAAGAAGAGAGAAAAGATTAGAAGAGTTGGAGATAAAAGAAAGGGAGACAAGAAGCTAAAAGAAATTATAATTAACTAACAACTTAATTAAAACTATTCTAAGAAAGCAATAAAAGTTATGAAATTCAACTATTAAAACAGGAAAGAGAATTACATTAAATTTAATCTAAAAATTTCAAAACATAAAATAAAGCAGTAAATCTAATCTAAAAATTAAAACTACAAATTAAAGATTACCGACTACGAAGCACTACAAACCATAAAGCAACAAAATAAAATTTACATCACCCAAATATGAAGAGCAAAATCTCCACGTAATGAAAATTTTATTGCTTGGCCCCACCTCCTCGCTAGGGGTCCCACAAAATGGGTCCCACCCAAGGGAGAGGATTGCTTGGTGATGATGTTGGGATGTGTGGAGGGCCCATGCTTTTATAGATATGGGAGGGACCCTTCGTTCAACATGGAATCCGATGTGGGATTCCATGCTTGGATTACACTGTAGCTGCCTTCTGCCATTTGCCATAGCTTTGCTTTCTATTTTGACGAAGAGGAGAAAAATGCAGTGGCAAAATCTGCAGGCCGAAAATGTGCAGCTAGATGCTTCCGAAATGGGTCCCCATCTGCTTGGTCGTTAATGCCAATGGAAAGCTTGCCCGGTCGCTACCTGCATTTGGTGAAGAGCATCCGAGCTGGTTCTGGCTGTTGAAATAGATGCGTCAAAATGAAATTTCGAGCACCTGGGATGCTTGGCATGAGCTATCGTTAAATGGGTTTTTCAAGGTAGGTGCTGAAATTGCTGTTGTCCGGTTCCATCTTTGGTGGCTAGAATTTCGAGTTGCTATAATGAAGAGTTTGCAAAGACGAGGCCAGAGATGGGTTTTGGTTGACGGGGCTGGTCGAGCTTTTGAGCTCGCTGCTATAGAATTGGGGGTAATCTTCAGTAGGGGCGGCCGGAAAATGGTTTGAAGAGGTTGCCGGAGCTGCAATGGATGGTGATTTCTATAGCTCGGATGGCTTGGTCGATTGGGCATGATGTGCTCAGAACTGAAATTAAATTGGGGCTGATTTTCATTGCTGCTGATTGTCCGGTCAGATGGGTTTGCCCATGATTGAAATCTGGGGTCGGCTAATGGAAGCTTCCATTGATGCATGCTTGATGTTTGAGATTTTTGAGATCAGCTAGCTCTTCCGATTTCAGGCTAGAAGGTGATCGGAAATAGGTGTTGCCATCATCAATGGAGGTGGACGGGGTGATACAGAAGACTGGATTCGGTGGCCGGTAGCGAGCAGGTGGGGAAGATGATGCTGCTTCAAACAGATGGATTTGGAGAAGAAGAGGGCTGATTGAGCGTCCGAGCTGTCTGCCTGGACTAATGCTTTCTGGTGGGCTGGTGCTCGGATTTTCTGTAAAGGATATCGCCAATGCTGTTGGAGGAGATGGATGCAGCTGCCGGATAGATGGGTTTGGCAAAATCTTCAATGGCGCTTGTTGCTGGAATTTTGGATGAGCTAAGCAGAGGAGAAATTTGACATTGAAATCTACTGGCCGAAAATTTCGCTGCTGCCCATGCTTTGGCCGTGCTTCGATTAACAAGGGGAAAAATCAATGGCTCGGCTGGAGGTTAATGGAGTTTGATTTGATGCAAAGATGCTTGGGATTGATGGACGTGCCGCCGTGAGTCAGATTACCTGGACGGTCGTTGCTTCCATGGCTGCCGATTTGGGGAAGATGGAGCACCAGAATATGGTGCTCCAGGGGTGTACGATCGCCTGTACACATGCAACGTATTTAAATACTAATTCTTTGATAATTTCAACACCATATATCATCTTAGTTTAATCTTTTAACTTATTTTATCTAAATATGATAATCTACTTTGTTCTCCATATTTTAAAGTATAATTATAATCATATATTTATGATTTTTCCAATTAAATGATTTTATAAATTTGCCCAAATTATTAATAAGCTAATACTCATTTCAACATTAAAATTTCCAAGGGGATTGAGTCATAAATTTATATTTTCAAGAATGTTTGCAAAATGATCCATTTTATAGCAAAATTAAAGATTTTACGAAAAATATAATTTTCACAAAATTTCACTTAACACATGCGTTTAATTAACATTTTAATATTTAACGGCATGAATTTAATATGAAAATAAATGAAAATTTTTAGACTTATCAGAAAGGTATACACTCAAACCGGTTTTGTCAATCATCAAAAAGGGAGAGATTGTTGGATATATGTGGAAAATAAGCCAAGTCTATGTTTTGATGATTAACAAATCAATTTGAGTAAGTTTTGGTTACTAACATGTTTGTGAAGATGATTAAAGGATATACAAATGAAGAAATTGAAGCATGACAGGTCAAGTCGATTTCCAAGTCGACTTAGGCATCGACTTAGGCCAAGTCGATCCCAAAGTCGATCCAGCAGCGACTTCAACCCGTCATTTTTGTCCAGCATTGAAATCGGGGAGCCAAGCTGCCGAAGTCGCAAACGACGTCAACTCCGAATGCGACTTGGGTGAAGTCGCAGACCAAGTCGACCTCGGTATCGACTTCAAACTTGTTTTTCTGTCCAGAGTTGAAATCCGGGACGAGAGCTGCCGAAGTCGCATCCCAAGTCGACTCCGCATGCGACTTGGGTGAAGTCGCAGACCAAGTCGACTCCAGCTTCGAATTCAGTGCGGAACTTGCAGATCAAGATGACTCAATGCTAGACTCAAGTGAAGATAATCGACTTGGATCAAATAAAGATCAAATGAAACTCAAATGTAGACCAAAGCAATCAGGGTTGCATGAATCCATCATGTTGGATCATGAACACATACTCGGACATCTTCCATGCATTCCAAGACTTAAGACTCAAGACATGGGGTCAAATATTTTTAAGATTGAAGAGTTATAAAGAGTCTTAAGTAAAATGGGGGAAGAAAAATCAAACATGAAGAAATTCAAGCAAGCAAGTCATTCCAAAGAATTTTAAGTTTAACTAGCAAGCTGAGGAAGTGAAGTCGCACCCTAAGTCGAGGACCAAGTCGACCTAGACTGGAACTTGAAGAAGTTACGGATAGCCGAAGTCGCACCAGAAGTCGACTCCACCTGCGACTTGGGTCGCAATGGTCAGAAATTTTTGAACGTTGGCGCATTAAATGTGCGCCACCTACTTCCAAACGTTCGGATTCCCTCAACATTTATAAAACGCATTCAATATGAATGAGAAGGGTAGCTGACAATTCATTGAATGAGCATAACTCCCATCTCTAAGAGCATTAAGTGATCAAGCCAACATCTAGAAGAAAAACCTTGCTTTCAAACTGCCAAGAGCCGCTCGTTGAATCTTTCAGACTGCTTCACAAGTTCTTCTCTGCGCCAAATCTGCCTCTACACACCAGTAACGTGTAGAAACTTTATTTTACTTTCTCTTGTTGTATTGAACTTGATTTAGTTTGGGTAACTAAGATCAAGTGTAAGCAAAGTAGTGTGTGATTAGAGTGGAACTCGTCACCTACTTGTGCTGTGAATTGTTGATGCCCCTTAGAGCTGGAATCTAGAAGAGAGAAGTGACTTTAGTTTTATTTGTGAAATACATAGTATAACCCAAGTCACAAGAGGTGTGAGCTTGGAAGAGTGGAGTAGGGAGAGTTGCCCAAACCACTATAAAATCTTGCTTGTTGATTTATATTTCTGCTCTCAGCACTATATTGTTTTCCATTTGTTTCTTCATAAAGGGGACTAGATTAATCCGGGGTAAAATTTTTGTTTAAGTTGAAAAATTTTAATTACCCAATTCACCCCTCCCCTCTTGGGTAATTGTCATTAACTCGAGACCAACACTTGAAACACCTCTGGCACCACCCTTAAGACCCGAGGTCAGGTAACTAGGCTCAGTTTCCTCGGAAACATCACCCCTGGCTCACCCCATAGGGTTACTTAATGCATTTCATACACACCATGGATCATGATCATTGAGAGAAAATATGCATGCCATTGCAAAATAATTAAAAGTTTCATCACATCTTACATAATTTAAACACATATCAAATATTTGTGCAATTTCATAAAAAATAATAATTGCAAAATAACATCTTTGAAAATGGAAATCATAGCCTACTTACCTTTTATAGTGATTAGTGAGCAAAGCTCTCTTCCTGAATTTCTTTTCCTTTTCCAAAACAAGCGGTAAGGATTATCTTACATATTTGCATTATACTTTTATACTTGCGTACTTATTTCTTTATTAAACTATGGGCGTGTTTGGTAATGAATAAAACTTTTGGTAAAACGTTTTGGAGAGTAAAAGTTATCAAATAATGTGATATGATAGGGGTAATGATGAGTAGTAAAGAGGATAAAGTTAAAATAGATAGGTTAGTTGTGTGGATAGTTGTGTAGAAATGATTGAAAAATAGGGTAGTTGTATAGGAAAATATAAAAAAATGATTAAAAAATATGATAGTTGTGGAAAGTGAAAAGTTTTAGATTGAAAAGTTTTAACTTGACATTTTGTATCAATTGCCAAACACACCCTATATGTACTTTTAACGTGTTATGGTTCAACCCGCGTTCAGTTTATAACAAAATAAAATTTAAACTCATATTCCAAATTTAACGCCCACCTTCTATATGTTCATTATTATTACTATTCTACCAAATTACCAAATAAACGGTTTTCTACCCGTATCGTAAAGAATCTATTTAGCAGTTCAATTCATGTTACATAGCTAAAACATCATGCTAATAATATATCAAATAATATACGCATTTATATATAATTCCTGATTCCTGAATAAAATAAAATAATATATTTGGATGTTGAGCTAGATAAATTAATAAAAAAATTCTAGATATCATTTTATTTGGACGCATATAATATACCTGAATATATTTTTATTAAAATATTGACTTTTTTAGTACGTTGTTAAAACCATACATATTATTGTTTATTTATATAATCTTCCAAGTGAAATTTTTTTCTAATTATTATATAATTGGTTTCTATATTAATAAAAGGAATTACGTACCATGTAAAGGTTAATATTAAATAATAAAAAAACTGACATGAAACCAAATATAATATATCAGATATATGACGTGAAGGAGGGAGAGAATAATAAATAAATAACATTAATTTTGCCAAAAACCTGTTCACGTTGACTGCCTGCGTAGTCTTCTTCCTTCTTGATGAATATATATATATATATATATATATATATATATATATATATATATTCCAGACTTCTCTTCCTAGCTCAACCTTCTGCCCTTTCTCTTTTTTTTTTTTAAATAGCCTTACCTATACCGTGCTATCTCTCCCACCCCTTTTATACTTTGTCCAGCCACGGTTAACTTTACCCAGGTTATGAAACCATGCTTAGCCGTTTGATGATTTGGCTACCACCTCATTGCCTACATGCACCACCGATCTTTGATTTACCACCAGCTCATCATCTAAATGCACCACCAATCTCTGTTTTACTGCCAACATTTTTAGAGCAAAGCCACGTATTTACAATATGTGTGAAAGACTCTGAGCTAACGTCTCTTCCAAACCTCAAGTAACCACATTCATTTACTTGGATAATATTGTTTAATAATTTCCTAATAATGTTTTTTTTTAAATCTAATCCCTCCATATTTTAAGGCACATTAAATAAACCGTTCATAACAAGTTTCATGTCAAAATGATTAAATTTGGTTAAGATATAAGAATTTGAAATTAATTAATGCAATTCACCTAATTTTTAATTTTTCTATCCATTTGTAATTATATTTGTATAATCCGCACCGTTCATCAAGTAGGGCACATTAATTTAGGCTTACGCATGAAATCTCATATCAAATGGAGTTGTATATATATAATAATTCAATTAATAAAAATTTGAAACATATAGTGAACATGATACACATGCATGTTCCAAGGGAAAGGACATACCACACATTAATGGAATCCATGCACATTTTCCAATGTAAAATTTAAAATTATATAAATGCATTATTAAATCATCTTTCCTAATCCATTCCATCCATAATACAGAGCAAATAAATTTAAACGTCCATCTCTGTTTTCATATTAAAATGATTAGGATAGGTTAAAATATTAGCATTCAAAGTTAATTCATGAAATCTCATGCAATTTCAGTTGTTTAAAAATTGTCTAAATATCGTTTTCATGATCTAATTCATTCATTATGTAGGGTATGTTAAAATAGGCTTACTACCGAAATTTCATGTAAAACTGCCTTATATATATCAAGATATTAAATTTAATAAGCAATTAACTAAAAAATATAAAAATGTGAACGACTTGCTGGATGTGAATTGTTGTGCATGGCTTTGACTTCTGGGCATGTTTTCTAATGCTTTTAAGTTAAGTACTTTAATCAATTATTTTTTATAATCTAATCCATCTAGATTAAAGAGCACATAATTTAATACTTTTTATTAAATTCTCTTATCAATTTGAGCTATACATTGAAAGTAGCGTAGACGAATATAACCCTTAATTAGGACCCCTAATTGGCCCAAATTTTCCTATTTATTTTTTATTTTTTCATAAGGTCCATGAATTTAAACAGTTTCAATTTGTGTACTTCAGAACTTCCAAATTCTTCCCAATTCTTTCTTGAAAATTCATAAAAATTCATTGAAACACTTTATTATTGTATTATATATATATATATATTTCCAATCATGCCTAACCGTACTACTTAACTTTACTAATATTTTTTGTTGAAAATCAAAGATTAATTTACCTGGTTCTACGCAGCCATCACATTCTCCTTCCCTTAAACGGGTTTCATCCCGAAACCTGAATATAGTTTTTCAAATAAATGTGGGTTTTTTTTTTGCATAGCTTCCTTGAGTTCCCACGTAGCTTCATCTTCAAAATACCGGTTCCATTGAACTTTCACATATTCAATAGTTCTATTTCGCAGATGTTGTTCTTTGTAATCCAGGATTTTGATAGGGACTTCCTCATAATTTAAAGTATCCTTAATTGGAAGAGTTTCTAGTATCAATATATGACTTGGGTCCAGAACATAATTCTTGAGCAACGAGACATGAAAAATACTATGAACTGCAGCTAGGGCTGGGGGCAATGCAATTCTATATGCCACATTTCCTATTCTTTCAAGAATTTCAAATGACCCAATATATCTTAGATTCAGTTTTTCCTTTTTTCCAAATCGAGTGATTCCTTTAGTTGCAGAGACCTTAATAAAAACATGATCTCCAATTCGAAATTCTTTTTTCTGTCGTTTTTCATCTGCATATGTCTTTTGTCTATTTTGTGCCGTCAATATGCATTCTCTAATTATCTTGACTTTATAAGTCATCCTAATTTTTCTTTCTCTCATTTAATCCCAATTTAATGGAGTTCTGCACTTTCATCCATACAATGCTTCAAATGGGATAATCTGAATACTCGCTTGATAACTATTATTGTATGCAAACTCAATCATGGACAATATTCATCCCAAGATCCACCAAAATTAGTGATACACATTCGTAACATAACCTCTACAATTCTATTTACCCGCTCTATTTGTCCATCAGTCTATGGATGATATGTTGTGCTAAAACGAAGCTTTGTACCTATGGTTTGATGTAGATTTTTCCAAAAATGTGAAGTGAAGGAGGGATCCCTATCTGACATAATAGTTTTAGGAATTTCATGTAATCTAACAATTTCCTGATAATAAATTTCAGCTAATTTTACTGTTGAAAAGGTGGATTTCACAAGAAGGAAGTGTGCTACTTTGGATAATCTATCAATTATTACCCATATAGAATTATATCCTTTATGAGTTCGGGGTAATCCTTCACTAAAATCTATGCTAATATCATCCCATTTCCATTCAGGAATTTCTAAGGGCTGTAGGAGTCCTGCGGGCCTTTGATGATCTGCCTTAACTCGTTGACAAACAAGATATTTACTTACAAATTCAGCTATTTCTCTTTTCATATTATTCCACCAATATCTCTTCTTTACATCTTGGTAAATCTTTGAACTCCCTGGATGGACAAAAAACGATGAGTAATATGCTTCCTTCAAAATTTGTTCTTTAATTTCTACCTTGTTGGGAACACAGTCTCTTTTGATATCGATATAATCCATTTTCATCAATGTTGAATACTATATTTCCTTTTTATGTCATAGTCTGCACCAATTTTTGTAGTTATATATCCTTTTGTTGTTCTTGCTAAATTCGTTTAAACAAAGATGACCTTAGTTGCAATTAGTTTAATTGTACTTCTATTTTATCCAAACATACTTCGAGTTCAAACTGGCTCATTTCTTGAATTATCCCTTCTGCTGAGTAACTAAGGTTGCTAGGGTTACCTTTCTACTTAATGCATCCGCAACCACATTAGCTTTACCTAAATGATATTGAATAGTAAGATCGTAATCTTTCAATAATTCCAACCATCTTCTCTGTCTCATATTCAATTCTTTCTACGTGAAAATATAATTTAGACTTTTATGATCTGCGTAGACTTCACACTTGGCACCATATTAATAGTATTGCCATATTTTTAACGCAAAAACCACTGCTGCCAATTATATATCATGAGTAGGATAATTTAACTCATTCGGCTTGAGTTATCGAGAACCATAAGATATTACTTTTCCATTTTGCATCAACACACACCCTAAACCTTTGTAAGATGCATCACTGTAAATTACATATCCTTCATTTCCTTCTGGCAGAGTCAAAACTGGGGCTTCCACTAATCTTTTCTTAAGTTCTTGAAAACTATGCTCACAATTAGCACTCCATTCATATTTCATTGCTTTTCTGATTAATTTTGTAAGTGGTGCAAACAACTGTGAGAATCCTTCGACAAATTTATGATAATACCCAGCCAATCCCAAGAAACTTCTAATTTCAGTAATATTCGTTGGACTTGGCCAATTAACTATTGCTTCAATTTTCTGCGGGTCCACCTTTATACCTTCGGCCAAAACCACATGCCCCAAGAAGGATATCTGATTCAACCAAAATTCACATTTCTTTAATTTAGCATAAAGTTTCTTTTCCCTTAGTTTGTCCAATACCAACCATAAATGTCTTTGATGCTCCTCTTTATTTTGAGAATATATTAAAATATCATCAATAAATACGATCACAAATTCGTCTATGTGTTCTTGAAAAATTCTATGCATCAAATCCATGAATGCAGCTGGTGCATTAGTTAATCCAAAAGGCATCACAAGGAATTCATAGTGCCCATATCTGGTTCTGAATGTAGTTTTCTTGACGTCAGCAGGACTGAGTTTCAACTGGTGATATCCTAATTCTAAATCTATCTTGGAGAATATTGTTGTCCCTTTTAATTGATCAAATAGATCATCTATTCAAGGTAGAGGATATCTATTTTTTATGGTAACTTTATTCAATTCTCGGTAATCAATACATAACCATAAACTACCATCTTTCTTTTGAACAAATAATACTAGTGCACCCCAGGGTGAGGCGCTAGGGCGTATAAAACCTTTATTCAGTAATTCCTGGATTTGGGTTTTCAATTCTAACATCTCTGCTGGTGCCATTCTATAAGGTGCCCTTGATATCAGAACAGTTCCTGGCAATACTTCTATAACAAAATCAATTTCTCTAACCGAGGGTAATCCTGGTAATTCTGAAGGAAAAATATCTGAAAATTCTTTGACCATTGGTATCTGAGATAGCTTTTCTTTTTGCTCAACATCAACAGTCACTGCCACAAAATATGCTTCACATCCTTTTCTAATAAAACTTATGGCCTTCATAGCTGAAATTATTCTAATATTGTTCTGGTCTTGCATTTCCATGATAATTATTTCTTTTCTTGGTTCCGATAAAAATTGAATTTTTCTATTTTTACATTCTATTACTGCATCCCATTGTTGCAACCAGTCCATTCCTAAAATAATATCAAAATCATTCATGGGCAACACTATTAATTTTGCATCCATAATTCTTCCATCTATATTTATCGGACAATTTCTACATATCTGATTGGTACTGACTAATCGATATACTAGTGATTCTACATGTATAATTACTGATGAATCTTCAACTTGAAGATTTAGCTTTTTAAGAAATTTTTGGGCTATAAAAGAATGTGATGCACCAGAATCAAATAAAGCAGTAGCAGGTCAATTTCGAACATAAACCGTACCTACAGTAGTATCTCCTGGTTGTTGTTCTTCTTCTTCTTGGGTTAAAGCATGGAGTTGACCAGTTTGCATCGGTTGTGTTGCTCCTACTTTTGATTGTGGAGGTCTCCCTTTTCTATTTCCTTCTTGCGACCTTTTGTCGGACATTCATTGGCTTTATGTCCTGCTTGGTCACAAATAAAATATTTAATGATAGGAATGAGTTCTTTTTCTACCTTGCAATTCCATGCTATATGTCCTGCTTTTCCATATTTATAACATTTATCAATCCCTTGCAGACATTCCCCAATATGTCTTTTCTGGCATTTGGCACAAATAGGAATTTCTCTAACCTTTGGTTTTGAGAAGTCTTGCCTTACTTTCTACCTTTTATTTTGAAATTCTAGTTTCTCAGGTAAAGCCGTTCTTTGTTTCCTTTTTTTGAAATAATACCTGATTTCAATTTTCTTCTATCTCTGCTATTCTAGCTTTTTCCACCACTTCATTATATGTGTTTAAAGAAAACAAGACAATAGACTGTCGAATTCATGGTCGTAACCGTTTCTGAAAACAGTGAGCCTTTGCGGTGGGATTATTAGCAATCCACGGTACATACCGTACTAACTCATTAAAACGGCCTGCATATTTGGTCACTGTCATTCTGCCCTGATATATCTATTCAAATTCTATCACTTTCTGATTTCGAATGCTAATTGGGATATACTCCCTATTGAATTCTTCCAAAAACTTTTCCCAAGTAATTTATTATCCTTCTAAGATTGTAGTTTTCAAAGTTTTCTACCATTTATTGGCATGACTGACTAGCAAATGGGCAGCGCACTTTACCTTCTGTTGTTCAGTACAGGAAATTTTTTTTAATAGTTTCTCTGTTTCTTATATCCAAACTTTAGTCATATGTGGGTCAGGGCTACCAGCAAATTTTGGAGGTTGTCTTACCAAAAATGTACTAATTACCTCTCTTTCAGCTGCTAAAGCATCCACATGCCGACCCGCAATTGTTGTTCTATATGATTCATTATTGGAAGTTTGATTTTTATTCCATATTTTTGGCGCTATCCATAGCTAGAACTTGCGCAACTACCGCAACCACCCGTTCTTCTATTGAAAGAGATTCCCCAGTGTTAGGTTCAGGGTGTGCACTATAAGTGGATTCTTCTCTTTCTATTCTAACATAAGATTCCGATATCACTTGCTTTTCTTTTCTTTGATATGAAGAGCGTGTATTCACCATCTACAATTGATAAAGAAAATTCAGTATGATCACAAACACACTTTTATTTATTTATATACTATACATTTTTTAAGCAACATACATACAAAGGACTCACACATTACAGGACCCTTGACTCTCTCTCTCATTTTCTCTATCATCAGCAGAACTTATTTCACATATCTCTGTTTCTCCGTCCTCTTCCTTGGATGAGTCGCTTATGTTTATAATTTCTTGTATTATAATATCACTGTCTTCTGGAGTTTCATCTTTCGGATATCTAAAAGGTCCCTCAAGTCCCATCTCTCTCCTTCGTTCTCGTTCCTGTTGTTGGATAGTAGTTATACTAGTACTATAGTGGAATCAGTAACTTCCATTGTACATGTGGTACCAGGTATATTTATGAGATGTCGGGCGTGGAATTAACCTCCAAAGCTTTTGTGTTTCCTTATTTAGTTTAAGTTTCGTGGACCTAGGCCCCCGAACTAGAGTGATAATGAATTGCCCTTGTCGATAGTGTCCAACAAAGGGGAGGCTGGTTCGATGCACCCGGGTGTACTTCGCCCATTTTTTATTTTTTTGAAATTTTTCTAAATGGCTGTTAATATAAGTGTATTTAACATGTGTATAAAGTTTTATCATTTTTGGATATTTTTAGATATTTTTTTCGAATTTTTTAAAATGAGTGGCACTTTTAGTAATTTAAAATTACTAAAAAGGCCACTGATTTTAAAAAATCCAAAAAAATATTCAAAAATCTTCAAAAATGATACAAATTTATACACATGTTAAATACACTTACATTAACATTTTCAAAAAAAAAGTTTCAAAAAAAAGGGTGAAGTACACCCGGGTGCATTGAACTAGACTCCAACAAAGGGTGTCTTTTGTTTCTCATCCTGTCGCACTATAAACTTAACATTCTCGGCCATCTGCAAGAAGGGCTATAAATATTAATTTTTTTATATATACTTTTATAATACACATAGTTTTCTCACAAAAAGGAAAACATAAAAATACAAGAAAAACACCCATATTTTTTTTATTTATCTACATATTATTTATAACTTTTGCCTTTGCCTTGATTTAAATATCTTCCAACTTTACTGCAAACATTACTTATGATCAGCGACCATCGGATCATCCCTTTTTATTTCTTCAAGTATTTCTTTTGAGCCCTTTATTTCTACATTCTGCCTAGGTTCCCACAAAAAATTGTTGGAAGACCCCACTAAGGTGGCCTTAGGTGGGGGTGAATAAGTCCTAGTTCTCTTAGCCCGAAGGTAGTCCAATTTCAACTTCCGCTTTTTCTCCATCTGCAAAATTCTAAAGTTAGCTATTTATTTTAAAATTTATTTATGAAATTTTACAATTTACCATAAACATTGCTTTGATACCTTCTTCTCTATAGCGCCCCAAATGCAAGGTACTATGAGAATTACCTTATTCTAGGAATCGATTTATAGCAAATTGCAAAATTTCACCTAATTTTTTTATACAGTAAGTTCATACAAGCATTTCATATCACAAGTATAAGGAAAATTATCTTTAAATTATTACAACCCTTGCCTAAATACATTCTATATTTACGAAACTAAATAGTGGAGATAAGTTTTTCCTTCCGTCGCACCTGAACCTGCCTCATCTATGGCCTGCATAGCTCTATGGCCTGTATAGCTATATGTTAAATTTTTTAAAGGAATGAGTATGTTACTCAGTAAGTAGGCATATAAGATCTCAAACAATTTAAAGAAAGCTTAACATGCTTGCAGCAAGAAAGCTTTACATGCTTTACAATGCATTGCATGAATCATATACATCCAGCTTAACCCAGAAGGTACTTGAAAAACCTTTGGCACCACCCTTAAGACCCGAGGTCAGGTGATTGGGCTCAGTTTTCTCAGAAACATCACCTCCTGGCTCACCCCGCAAGGTTACGTAATGCATTTCACGCACACCATGGATCATGATCATTGCGAAAAAATATGCATGTCATTGCAAAATAATTAAAAGTTTCCTCACATCTTGCATAATTTAAACACGTATCAAATATTTGTGCAATTTCATAAAAAAAAAACAATTCCAAAATAACTTCTTTGAAAATGGAAAGCATAGCCTACTTACCTTTCATAGTGATTAGCGAGCAAAGCTCTCTTCCTGAATTTCTTTTCCTTTTCCTAAACAAGCGGAAAGGATTATCTTACACATTTGCATTATACTTTTATACTTGCATGCTTATTTCTTTATTAAACTATATATACTTTTAATGTGTTATGGTTCAACCCGCGTTTAGTTTATAGCAAAATAAAATTTAAACTCATATTCCAAATTTAGCGTCCACCTTCCTTAACATCCATATCTATATGTTTATTATTATTACTATTCTACCAAATTACCAAAGAAACGATTTCTACCCATATCGTAAAGAATCTGTTTAGCTGTTCAATTTATGTTACATAGCTAAAACATCATGCTAATAATATATGAAATAATATAGGCATTTATATATAATTCCTTATTCCTGAATAAAATAAAATAATATATTTGGACGTTGAGCTGGATAAATTAATAAAAAATTCTAGATATCATTTTATTTGGATGCATATAATATACCTGAATATATTTTTTATTAAAATCCTGACTTTTTTGGTACGTTATTAAAACCATACATATTATTGTTTATTTATATAATCTTCCAAGCAGCATTTTTTCCAATTATTATATAATCGGTTTTTATATTAATAAAAGGAATTACGTACCATATAAAGGTTAATATTAAATAATAAAAAAGACTGACATGAAACCAAATATAATATATCAGATATATGAAGTAAAGGAGGGAGAGAATAAATAAATAAATAACATTTATTTTGCCAAAAACCTGTTCACGTTGAGTGCCTACATAGTCTTCTTCCTTCTTGGTGAATATATATATATATATTCCTGGTTTCTCTTCCCAGCTAGTCCTTTTGCCCTTTCTCATTTTTTTTAAATAGCCTTGCTTAAATCGTGCTACCTCTCCCACCCTTTTATACTTTGTCAAGCCACGGTTAACTTTACCCAGGTTATGTACCCATGCTTAGCCGTTTGATGATTTTGCTACCACCTCATTGCCTACATGCACCACTGATCTTTGATTTACTGCCACCTCATCATCTACATGCACCACCAATCTCTGTTTTACTGCTAGCATTTTTACAGCAAACCACGTATTTACAATATGTGTGAAAGACTCTGAGCTAACGTCTCTTCCAAACCTCAAGTAACCACATTCATTTACTTAGATAATATTGTTTAATAATTTACCAATAATTTTTTTTTTAAATCTAATCCCTCCATATTTTAAGGCACATTAAATAAACCGTTCATAACAAGTTTCATGTCAAAATGATTAAATTTGGTTAAGATATAAGAATTTGAAATTAATTAATGCAATTCACCTAATTTTTAATTTTTCTATCCATTTGTAATTATATTTGTATAATCTACGTCGTTCATCAAGTAGCGCACATTAATTTAGGCTTACCCATGAAATCTCATATCAAATGGAGTTGTATATATATAATAATTCAATTAATAAAAATGTGAAACATATAGTGAACATGATACACATGCATGTTCCAAGGGAAAGGATGTACCACACATTAATGGAATCCATGCACATTTTCCAATGTAAAATTTGAGATTATATAAATGCATTATTAAATCATTTTTCCTAATCCATTCCATCCACAATATATAAAAAATAAATTTAAACGTCCATCTCTGTTTTCATATTAAAACGATTAGAATAGGTTAAAATATTAGCATTCAAAGATAATTCATGAAATCTCAAGCAATTTCAGTTGTTTAAAAATTTTCTAAATATCATTTTCACGATCTAATTCATTCATTATGTAGGGTATGTTAAAATAGGCTTACTACCGAAATTTCATGTAAAACTGCCTTATATATCAAGATATTAAATTTAATAAGCAATTAACTAAAACATATAAAATTGTGAACGGTTTGCTGGGCGTGTATTGCTGTCCATGGCTTTGACTTCTGGGCACGTTTTCTAATGCATTTAAGTTAAGTACTTTAATCAATTATTTTTTATAATCTAAGCCACCTAGATTAAAGAGCACTAATTTAATACTTTTTGTTAAATTCTCTTATCAATTTGAGCTATACATTTTAAGATATAATGAAAGTAGCGTAGACAAATATAGCCCTTAATTAAGACCCCTAATTGGCACAAATTTTCCTTTTTATTTTTTATTTTTTCATAAGGTCCTTGAATTTAAATAGTTTCAATTGGTGTACTTTAAAACTTCCAATTTCTTCCCAATTCTTTTTTTAAAATTCATAAAAATTCATTTAGACACTTTATTGTTGTATTATATATATATATTTCCAATCATGCCTAACCGTATTACTTAACTTTACTAATTTTTTTTAAAATCAAAGATTAATTTACTTGGTTCTGTGCAGCCATCACACTTTAACCTAAATATATGAGGGTACTTCTTAAGTCTAAGGAACGAGAAGAAATATTTTAATTGAAGAGTTAGAAAGCTTCAAGATGAGTGACACTGAAAATATTATTGAAATATTTATTAGATTCGTAAGGAAAGAAAAGAACTTCAACACCTCCAAAGGATAGAAGGAGAGAAGCAAGAGAGAGAAGAAGAAGGAAGCAACGAAATGCTTCAAATGCGATGGAATAGGATATATGGAAGTTCAATATCTCACACATGAAGAAAACAAGTCTAAGAAAAAGCAAGACAAGAATGATAGGAGAAGCTTTAGAAGATTTCTAAAGTCTAAGAGCAGAGGGATATATGTAAATGAAGCTTTAGAAGAGGCTGCAAACTGTGCAAGAATTTTCTATGCTGTAAGAATTGAGGAGGAAGATTAACTTAACTGCCTCACAGCTACCAAATTGGTAGAGGGGTTAACTGCCTCCACAGACTGCTTAAATAGTGAAGAGGTAACATCCAAATTTGACAACTCTCACTCAAAATCTATCTATTCTTCCACTCATGATTGTCTTAAACATGCTGAGTTAGAGGAATTACAACAAGCATATGATTCATTATTTGATAAGATAATGATGCGAACCAAGTGCTTGTCGTTAAGAGCACTGTGATCACCAGTTTAATTTAAATTAACTGAAACACATTAAAGCTACCACTATACGAGTGATAGTGTAGAATAATGGTGAGTCGGGTCGAATCCACAGAGAGGCGATATAATTTTGAATTATTTTTAAGAAAAAGAGGGGGTATAGAGAAGAGAGAGAGAAATGAAAGAAAAAGGAAAGAAATTAGAGAGAGAAAGAGAGAAGAGAGAAAGAGAAGAGGGAGAGAGAAGTTAGAGAGAGAAAAGAAATAGAGGAAATTAGAGAGAGAGGAAAGAAATTAGAAGAATAAGAGAAAAGAGAGAGAGAGAGAGAGTTTAGAGAGAGAGAAGAAGAAGAAATTAGATGAATAAGAGAAGAGAGATAGACGTTAGAGATAGAGAGAGAGAAGAACAGGGAAATTATAAGAAATTAGAGAGAGAAAGAGAGGAGAGAGAAAGGGAGAGAAATTAGAAGAATAGGAGAGAGGAGAGAGAGAAGAAAAGAAAATAGAAGAAATTAGAGAGAGAAAAAGAAAGAAATTAGAAAGAGAAAGAAAGAAGAGAAAAGATTTGAGCATAAAAGAAATAGAGGCAAGAAGCTAAAAGAAATTAACTAATTAACAACGCAATTAAAACTATTCTAAGAAAGCAATAGAAGCAATTAAATTCTACTATTAAAACAGAAAAGCGAATTACATTAAATTTAATCTAAAAATTACAAAGCATAAAATAAAGCAGTAAATCTAATCTAAAAATTAAAACTACAAATTAAAAAAACAATAACTACAAATTTCTACTAACTATAAAGCGGAAAATAAAATTTACATCACCCGTAAACAGCGAATCTCCACGTAATGGAAACTTTTATTGCTTTGCCCCACCTCCTTTTACGGGTCCCACAAAATGGGTCCCACCCACTTGCTACGGGGTCCCACCAAATGGGTCCCACCCAAGGGGTGTGTGGGGTATGGGGTGTATTTTTCAAGGCAAGAGGGACCCTCCTTTTATAAGGGTTGGGCAGCCCTCTTTCTCTCAAAAGAATCGATGTGGGATTCATCGCTTGAACGGCACTGTAGCTGCCTAGCTGCCCTTTTGCGTTAGCCAATGCCGTTTTCTGCTGGGACCATGGAAGCTGAGTTTGGCTTGTTCGAACATCGAAAGAGCTAGAGGCGGTTGTAGTTGGACTCGGCGCTGGATCGCTGATCGTTGGCGGTGGACTGAATGTTGGCAATTGGGGAAGATGGAGCTGCTGAAATTAGTGGGTTTGGTTGTTCTTTGTTTCGATTGGTTGGATTTTGGGTTTTTGAAGTTTCCATGGCTGTTGACGACATATGGATGATTGCTGGTGTTCGTTCGGCTGATTTGGGAATCACATGAATTCCAAATTAATATAAGTTGCTGATTGGAGGAGACGATGGAGTTGCTGCCAGTTTTGTTGATGGCGGTCTACTGTAATGGAGGCTTGCTGGTTTGCCGTGACTGGAGAAGAGGGCTGGCTGCAAACACGATCGGTGCTGGCCAGATTTTCTGGTTGGAGAAGACGATGGAGAGGTTGCGTCATAGGTTTGTGCGATTCGGTGGAGAGGCGGATTGCTGCAGGAATTGGGGAAGATGGGGCAGAGGGCTGAACTCGAAGTCGGAGCTGGGAAGACGGCCCATCGGGACTAATCCCATGAGGCGAGACGACCGAAGAGGACTCCATGGGAACACCGATTCGACTGATGCCCCTTCAATGCTTGATTGCAGCGGCAAATGCGGGTTCGTCAATGGCAGCTAGGGGATTTTTGAGATCAGCTAGCTCATCCGATTTCAGGCTAGAATGTGATCGGAAATAAGTGCTGCTTGGGTGCCGGAAGAGGAATCCGGTCGGTGATCTTTTACTAGAGATGCCATCACTCGCTGTTGCAAGTTGAATTTTTTCTTTTTTTTTTCTGTTTGTTGCTGCCCGATTAAGCCTGGATCTCCGACTGGGTTTTGAAAAAGTTGCCGCCTGAGGGCGCCGGATTTTCTTTGCTGCGAAACAGTTGCCGGAGATCTGGACGAAGAAGATGGGCAGCTGCTCTGTGGGTTTTCCATGGCTGCCGTTCGTGGCTGCTTTGGGGAAGATGGAGCACCGTAAAATGGTGCTCCGGAGCTGCACTGCTGCCGTGCACATGCGGAAAATAAAATTGTGAATTTAAATACTTGTTTTCTGTTAAAATGATTTTAATAAACCCACATAGACTTTTTAATTTACTTTTGAGCCCTTTTTGAGTTTATTTTATTTTATCTTAAGATTTTATAACAGTTTACCCATATTTCAAAGTGAGCCTATTTAATCCCTTTTAGCTTGTCTACTTATTTTTATAATTTCATATTTTCCAAAGTATTGCAAAAATGACCCGTTTTATATTAAAATTAAAGATTCTACCAAAAATATGATTTTCATAAAATTTCGCTTAAAACATGCATTTAATTGTCATTTTAATATTTAACAACGTGAATTTAATATAAAATTAAAGGAAAATTTTTAGACTTATCAGAAACTAGGCAACAAACATAGTTTGAAGAAAAAGCAATGTGACTCAACTATCATTATGAATGGAAAGCAAGCTAAGAGATTCAAAGGTCTAGTAGATGAAACCAATGCTTTGTTATCTAAAATTGAAAAGCTAAAGAAAGATAATGCAACACTAAATGAATCACAAGCAAAATTCTCTAACCTAGGAGAAAGTGTTAAAATGTTCTTCAACATGACAACCCGAACTAGTAGAAGAGGACTTAGGTAGTCCAGATTTGAGCAAGGAGAATGAAACAAATCAAATTCTCTAAAGTGGGGTTAGACTCCAAGCCAAAGTAACTTCACCTCAAGGCAACACTAAAACAACTAGAGTTGATTGGGTAAGAATACCAACATGGGAACCAAGGTGTGCATGGAATCCATCCCAAAGAATTCATGCGGCATGTAATTTTTGCAACAAGTTTGGTCACAAAATTTATCAATGCAAAATCAAAAAGTTGCAAAACAAAGATGATATATTAGTTTGGGTATCAAAGAATATTGGATTTGTGCCTTCTAAACTTGAACAACATAGACTTCAAATGCTTAGTGACCCAAATGGATCCATGAGTTGGGTACCAAAGAAATGAGTTTTACTTGATTATTTTTGCATATCTGTCCTAGAGAAGAGGCCAACAATACTTGATTTATGAATAGTGACTGCTTTAGACACATGAAATGAGATAAAATTTTGTTCTGTGAGGTTAAACCCTACAATGGTGGAACTATTGCATTTGGCAATAAAATAAGTGGTAAGGGAAATGTTGATAACATTTAAAATGCATGTATAGAGGAATTTTTATTTGTTGAAGGACTCAAACACAATCTAATGAGTATTAGTTAATTATGTGACAAAGGTTATAAAATTGTATTTCAATCATCTATGTGCAATATTTTTTATGGAGACCATATAGTCTTTAGTGGAAAAAGATATGAAAATATATGCTTAGTGTCTCTTGATGAACTAGATGGAAAATGTCTGATGGGTATTGATAATAATCCATGTATACGACACTAGATACATGGACATATAAATATGTCAAATATCATGACTTTGTTGAAAAAGAGTTTAGTAGAAGGGTTACCAAAGCTCAAATATGACAAAGATAAAATTTACAAAGTTTGTCAAATGTCCAAATAGTCAAAAAGTGTCCTTTTCACCAAAGAATGAAATTTCATATGTTTATGTGATTATTGATAATTTTTCAAGATTTACTTAGATAACGCTATTGGCTAGCAAAGATGAAGTCTTCTCTATGTTTGTTAATTTCTTAAAGCTAGTGCAAAATGAAAAGTAAAACACCATTATATCTATTAGAAGTGATCATGGTGGTGAATTTGAAAATACACATTTCATAGATTTTTGCAATGAAAAAGGATTCACCATACATTTTTTGCACCAAGAACTCCCCAACAAAATAGAGTTGTTGAAAGGAAAAATAGAACCATGAAAGAGATGGCTAGAACTACGATAAATGAAAGAAAATTATCCAAAATATTCTGGGGTAAAGCTGTAAGTACAAATTTTCATGTTTTAAACTAAGTTGCCATTACAACAATCTTAGAAAAAATCGCTTATGAACTATGGAAAGGTCAGAAACCAAACATTTCATATTTCCATGTTTTTGGTTGCCCATGCTATGCATTGAATAATGGAAAGGATAACCTCGGAAAAATTGATGCTAAAAGTGATGCAACTATGTTTCTTGGTTACTCCTTAAATAGCAAAGCATATAGAACTTTCAACAAAAAGAACCAAGTTGTAGAACAATTTATTTATATTATGTTTGATGAATTTAACCCAACTCCCAAAAAGGAGGAAGAGTTTAGAGATACAAATGTGTAAGGACCAGGTATTTTATTTTATTTTATTTTTATTATAACCCTTCTCTATTTATGAGATAACTTATGAACATGCCACTAGGAGTTTATAATGTTAATGGATGCATAACATATATGAATATAGTATCTAGGGAACATATAGTGCATATATGCATGTATTATGATCTTAGCACACTGAGTATAAATTTAAATGTGTATGATTAGTGTGTCATTGTTAAGCACTATAACTATTTTTCCCCCTTCGCAGAGTAGGTACGGGGTTCGACCTGACCGGTCAGGTCGCGGGGGTCAAGGGGGCAGCGCCCCCGGAGAAATTTTTAATTATTAAGTTGTAGGAGCGGGGAATTAGATTACTAATTGCGACTGGACCCGACCCATGCCCCGACCCGACTCAATGGATTCTATTAACATAAGCGGCCCGCGCTCTAGGGCTTCATTTCCCATTTCGCGCCCGACCGCGTTTTCTTCTTCTCCTCTTCTGGTTCTTCGCTCCTCTTCTACTTTCTCTTCCACTCAGTTCGAACCACCCATGATCTCTTGAGGGAAACTACCCATGATCTCTTGAGGGAAACTATACCAACTACCTTGAAGGTCATAGATCCGAGTCCAGGAAGCTCCAAGGCTCCGAATTTCTGCAGTCCACATCTAGGGTCGCTGTCTTGCGAGGGATCACGGTCAAGGTAAGTAGATGTGGCCCCTTCTCGATTTAGTGATGAAATTTTATGTTAAACGCGATGTGAGGCTAGAGGGAATGTATAGCTTCTAACGACTCCATGGTATTAGGCGTAGAGTTCGTAACAGTTAGGGTTCATGGGGAATTTACATTGAATGTGCGATTTCTATGATGCAAAAGACTTCTTAGCAGCTTTTATATTGTTGGAATGTGACGTGAATTGATTTGCCCCAATCGAGAGTATGAATTGAAGGTTCTTTCATTTCGCACCTATCATGTGTTTGATAAAATGCTTGTGTGACAGATCTATGTGTTGAATCTGAATTGTGTTGATGTTGTATGCGTGGTTTGCGACGTGTTTCATTGTCTGTTATGTATGATGTGTTATCTCAAATAGTTGGTTGTAAGGGTTGTTGATGGCCCCTGATTGACATGAGGAGAGGGTTGTTCATGGCCCTTGATGGACATGAGTAGATGATTGGTTGTGTTGTTCAAGTTGCGTGTATGGTTATATGCATACGATCTTAGGAGTGGGTATTGGACCCATGTGTATTAGCTTCATCACTGTATGAGTATCCATCATTATGCTTATTTCCACTTTGTGCTAACCACTATCTACTTACTGGGTCTATTTAGACTCATATCGTTTGTTATTGTGCTTTTAGATCGCAGGTCAGAAGGGGAACTTAAGGATGGGACAAGTTGAAGATCAAACATAAGAAACCCTAGCACAATATGCTAATTTCAGTTCTTTTAGATTGGTGCTCTTTTTGATAATCATATATGTAGACAATTATTTAGGCGGATTCGCTTTGACAACTATAATGTATTTGGTATTTCAGATTGGATTATAATCCTTGTTGATGCACATATGCATGACTATTATATCTGTTTGATGTGTAAGGAAAATATTTAATGATTTCCTTCTATATGAATGTTCTTATTATATGAAGATGCAAGTATATAAATAGGATTGAATGTTACAGATTGAAATGTTATGAATATCAGGTCATGTATTCCATATTACCCCTTGTATGTTATGGGGAGATGCTGCCGAATTTTTCTTAGATTGTGTAGTACTCATTGACTAGTTCTTGAGTAATTCTTGGAATGGGGTGTTACAAAATGATTTATCAAAGGATTTTAGAAAGCTACAAGTGAGAAACAAGAGGGAGAAAAACTCAAATAAGACCAAAGCATAGACAAAGAGATAAGTGAAGGTGATGTCTCCTATAAACCTTCTAAATATTTGAAATTCAAAAATGACCATCCGATTGAACAAGTCATAAAAGCATATTGATAATTGGTAATTAATAATATATTTTGTGGGCCTTTTATATGATTTTGGTGGGTAAATAGTAATTTCAAGTTATTTAAATAATTTTTCTAATCTTTTGTCTTGAAATTGAATTTTATTTATTTTCATGAAATTAAAGGGGCATGAAATATTTTTTTTATTAATAACCTATTGATGAAGTTGATGAATTAACAATGTAAATTATTTTTTCTCTATTGCAGATTTGTAATTGATCCAGGCCGATCAGAAAATTTAGCGGGACCCACCATGTAATTAGTGTATGATATTAACGCCTAGAAATTCCCATGTTAAATTCAACCATCTAGATTTCAACAATTATTTGAGGCCTATCTGATCATCCATCCGTGAAATTAAAAAGCCATCTAGAAATTTCCAAAGGGCCATCCAGGCAGGGCAACAGGCCCCACAAGTCCATTTAATTCAAGCTGTCCATTCCATGCAGTAGGCCATGCATCACGTCCAAGTCTCCAGCAAATCAGAACCGTTCTTCAGCCTACATCAACGGTTCAAAAATCAGCAACTCTCCAGGCTTCCACAGTCCAGTTTAATCTATTCATCCATTATTATTCAATAGCCATTGAAGAATTCAACCATCCAAAAATTAAGCATTGATAGATCTCAGCGATCTATTATTTACTAGCCAAATAAACTCAAGCATGGCCTGGATTTATTTAAAACAATTTTCCACCGCCCATGCAAAAGTCCAATCGCATGTTCAAAAATTCTCACCGCTTTAAGCACCAAACCATGCCATCCGAATAGCAACCAATCTCGTGTACGTCCTGTTATTCTAAGCTACGCAATCCACCTAATATTTACACCGCCCAAGTGTCCAAACATCAATGGGAATTCCAGTTTCACGTACGTAATTAGCGAGGATGGGTAGTAGGCCAACATCACAAGCAGGCTACGTATAATCCATATATAAAAGGGGGATACCAACTAGGTTTGGGGAGAACACAAAAAGTTAAGTAGAATTTCAGAGAGAGAGAGAGCACACACAAGGGGTGGAGAGGAGGTGAAGAGCATTAGGCAAGAGTCAAAGGCGACGAGTTGCTTGGAGCAGCTAACACACCATCGGGGCTTCCAATAAACTTTCTTCCTTTTTATTTTTATTATCTTGTTTAAAATGGATTTAAGTTTTAATTTTATTTTGGACTTAAACAAGCTCGGTTGAGCCCTAAATCTAGGGTTTATGATATAGCATACGTACAATGAATGTGGTGTGTGATATTAATTTATTTATGATGGATATTGTTGTTATTTAATATCTTGTGATTTAAAGCTTGCCTAGTATTTGAACTCTCACTTTGGCAATAATTTCAAATATATTAGGTGATGGAACCGAGAGATGGAAGTATAATATACGACAATCAAGATATTAAACTTGGATATTTAAGACCATGAGAATAGGCATGATGACCTTGAGGAATCCATGAATGACCACAGAACTTAACGAATCCTAATTGACCTAATCCAATAAGAATGGGTGGTTAATAATAGATTATGGTTACACCATGAGGTTTCGAGAGAAGACGCAAGGATAATTTACGGTTTATTCTCCTTTAACAAATAAAATTTAAATTAAATAATCATATTACTACCCGTTGCAAAAGATGCATATGAAACGCTAGATCCAAGGTACTCTCATTCCTGATTTCTAATATTTGATCCTGAATTTTATTTTCTCTTTTCACTTTTCTATTTTTCTTCATTCACTTTGCTCTTTTGATATTTGATACCAAAGCGTTTTAAACAAAGTTATAAGTCCCAAATTCCTTATGGATCGATATTTATATACTACAATCTACAACTCTTGCACTTACGGTGAGATTGTGAACACATATATGAAGGAGTGAAAACTAGGGGCTCTACGCAAAATATATGTAGACATTTTGCATTTGTGTCCAAGATAAAGCCAAATTCTATTGATCAAGCTCTTAATGATGAAAATTGGATTGTTGCAATGCAAGAACAGCTAAATCAATTTGAAAGAAATCAAGTATCATATTTGGTTCTTTGACCCAAAGATTACATAGTTATTATTAAAAAATGGATATTTAGGAATAAATTAGATGAAAGTGGACTAGTAGTAAGAAACAAAGTTAGACTTGTAGCCAAGGGATATTCACAAGAAGAAGGGATTGATTTTGAGAAATCATATGCCTCCGCGGCAAGATTGGAAGCTATACGCATATTACTAGCTTTTGCCTCATATATTGGTTTCAAATTGTTTCAAATAGATGTTAAAAGTGCATTTTTGAATGGATATCTTAATGAAGAGGTGTATGTTGAACAACCTCCTAGTTTTGAGGAAAATGATCAATCAAAATTTGTATATAAACTAACCAAAGCCTTGTATGGATTAAAACAAGCTCCTAGAACTTTGTATGAATGGCTTAGTAAATTCTTAATTGATCATAAATTTCAAAGAGTCATTAAGTACAACGGAAATGATATTTTGATTGTTCAAATTTATGTAGATAATATATTATTTGGAGCTACTAATGAACTTTTATCCAAGAATTTTCCAAGCTAATGCAGAATGAATTTGAAATGAGCAAAATGGGTGAACTCTACTTCTTACTCGAACTGCAAATCAAGCAACAAAGTGAAGAAATTTTCATAAATTAGTCCAAATATATCAAAGAAATGCTCAAAAAGTTTGGAATGCAAAATAGTAAAGGAGCAAATACACCTATGAGCTCCATAATTAAAATAGACAAAGATGAAAAAGATAAACAAGTTGATCAAAAGTTGTATAGAAGTATGATTGGTTCTTTGTTGTATTTGACTACATATAGACTTCACATATTATTTAGTGTTTGTATGTGTTCTAGATTTTAATCCAATCCCAAGGAATCTCACATGTTAGCAGTAAAAAGGATTTTCAAATACTTAATTGATACCACCAACTTAGGACTATAGTATCCCAAGGGCTCAATATTTGATCTAATTGGCTATTTAGATGCAGAATTTGCTGGCTACAAAGTGGATAGAAAAAACATTAGTAGAACTTGTCAATTCTTTGGAAGCATGATGGTTTTATGGTTTTCAAAGAAACAGATTAGTGTTGCTCTATCTATTGCGAAAGCCGAATATATAGCATTTGTAGTTGTTGTGCCCAATTATTATGGATGAGACAACAATTAAGAGACTATGACATAGAATATAAAGACATATAAATTAGGTGTGATGCACTAGTGCTATATGCCTAACTAAAAATCTAGTGTTACCCTCTAGGACCAAGCGCATAGAAGTTAGACATCACTTTATTAGAGAACACGTGGAAAATCATGTTATCAGCTTAGAGTATGTCAAAACTGAAGATCAAATTGCATATATTTTCATTAAACCTCTAAGTGTTGAATCGTTTTATAAAAGTAGGAAAGAGATGGGTATGATTGACATTGATGCTTGGCATTGATCTATTTGGTTGAAATGATTCCATCATAGCATGCTTGTGTAATCTTTATATGATCAATATTTTAGCATGGCTTGAGAAGAAGGGTAGAGTAGATATTGCATATAAACATCATTTTAACATTTAAATTTCAGCAATGTATAGATGTTAACTTAGCATAGCATAAATTAAATGATTAACAAAATAGAAAATAAAAATTTAAAAACTATTAGACGTGAAATGGTTGCTGCCTTGGATGTCCTCACTTGTTGCCCTTTTTTGAGAATTTTTTTCTGACTTTGGTGCTCCTTAAAAATAACATCCAAGGGCTGCTCCTTTACCCCCTTTATATAAGGCTACAATTTACCCTTGGTTAGCCACCTTTAGACCATGGTTAAAGCCACTTAATGGCCTTAGTGTGCTGCTGCAATATGGACCATCCAAGTGTCCATTCATCCCCCCATTTCATTTAATTTTTCTGCATCAATCTAAACCATTCAAATGTGATACATTTTTTTCATTTAATCTCCTCCTTACATGTGTATATAGGTTGCCTAATCACCTCTCTAGCTAAGCCACATTATCACTTCATTTCGTATTTCACAAAAATCACGAATTGCCTCAATTTTGCTGCCCAAATCACATCCACATTTTTTTGGATTTACTTATGATTTTACACAATTTTCATGTTATAAAAATCAACCGAAATCACCTCATCTTGCCACCTTGGCCTCAAAGCATTAAATTACCTCCCTTTTATTTACTTTTTATATCTTGCATTTATGACTCTCTATCCCTTCCATTTATGACCCTCAAGATAAGGTTCATTAATGTAAATCTCCTTTTTAATAATCCCCTTGCAAATCAAGAGCTTATCATAAGATCTGACATAATCAAAACCATGTATAACATAGAGAATGTGCCCTTGACTTTCCACAAAAATTTTCATCCTTGAATGATGAATATTGGCTAAGATATGATCACTTGGAATTAATTCAAGACATTTCATGAAATTTCAAGTTGTTTAACAACTTTCTAATTAAAATATTCAAAATCTACTCCATTCAACTTGTAGGGTACCAGATAACTCGTAAAATTGCGAGTTATCATGACTCATTTCAGATTAGTTTTGAGTGTTAGTCCAACGAAATTTGGTTATTTCATGCCCATTTAGCTTAGTTTTCATTCATTATGCATTTCATGTACAACATTGAGTTTTCATGCATTTTTAGTGTAAATCGGGGCAAATTTTGTGGTTTTTGATTTTTCGTATTATCATCTCATCATTATAAGTACATTTATTGGCTTTAGGTTCTTTTTGTAGGAAAAGAAGGGTAGCTAACCACTTTGGAGTATGATGAGATGAAGAAGGGAGTAAACAATGCAAAATAAGGCCTCAAACAGTCTCCAAGGACACTGGCGCCCCGGGGTCGACTTCTGGCACCTAGACGCTACTTCACCGCCTAAGAAGAATTCTCTAGAAATCCTCAAGTTAGCAAGCTTCCAGAGAATTGGCACCTAGGTGCTGACCCCAATATGTGTGAGTTTAAGCATGCTAGGTTAAGTGGGGTATAAATATAACACTTAGGGTTTCATTTTGAGGGAGAGAGAACTTGTGGGAGCAGCCTAGAAGGAGAAAGGAAAGGATTCCCAAGCCAAGAGCAACTTGAAGTGAAGATTCAGCTTTATTTGGTGGAAACTAGAAAGTTTTAGCTTTTTTTTCTTGTTCTTTACATATTCTTCCTTTTCTCTCTTATTGAGATGTTTCAAACTTGATTTCAAGGGGATTTAATTTTATGTTCATGAATTAAACCCCAAAAGATGGGATGTTGAGATGATTTAACTTTTAAACTATGTTATTTTGGCTCTTGATGATTTAACTATGAGTATTTAATTGCTGTATACTTGTGTTGTGTGGATTTACCCTTGCATGTAGTGTTTAATGCTTTTTATAAGCCTAGATACCTTGTAAGATGATTTAGCTGCTAGATTCATGTTTGAAAAAGGTGAATCTAGGCAAGGTTCATGTGTAAGGCATAGATTTCTCACTTAGATAAGGAGGTATGTTGATGTGGACAGGAAAATACCATTAAACTCTATGTAATCATGAACAAGTTATGTGTAAATCCATCTCATCACATTCTCTTGCATAGGATTATAGCAATTGGGTGTTGAGAGATTAGCTTTACTCGTGTTGGAAAACATATATAAAGATTTGTGAACTTAGATTAGTAAATCCCTACACAACCGAGTAAATAGGAGCCAAATTAATATAGTTTAGAATTAAGGACTCCCAACTATCCCATCCAGTAATCTTACCTTACAAATCCCTATCAAAATCCTACTCATCCACTAGTTTTTATCTCATTCCCTTTATTTTCAATGCACATTCATTCAACAATCACTTAAAAAAAATTCTATTCATCAAAGGCAATTGAAGTATTAAGACAAAATTAGTTTAGACCAAATTCCTCGTGGGAATGATACTCTACTCATTCTATATTACTTGATCGACGCGTATACTTGTGTGAAAATGGACATTTTAATTAGATATACACGCAGCTCGTCAAGTTTTTGGCGGCGTTGCCGGGGAACTTTGGTACTAACTTATTATTTTGTCATTCCTATTGCCTTTTTGTATAAATTTGTAAATATATTCAATTGTGTAGATCCTTTAGTTCTATATTTTTTTATTTTAGTGCAGTTGAATTGGTCTTTGCAGGGCTTATTGCTTTTGCATGCACTGAGGTAGGGCTGAAAAGGATAAAATTATATCATTCGATCTTAAGCTAGAGAGAACATATCTGAGAAGGCGTCACAGGAGCAAAGAAGCTAGAAATCAACATATTCAAATGTAGCATACAGGAGGTCGAGATGAAAATCTTAATGCAAATCAGCAAGGGAACCAACAGTTTGAGGTCCCACTTCATCCATAGCAAGATGATTTGGACCAGCCTATTTGGGATCTGTGGCGCCCCGAACCGGGGTGCCTAGAAGCCTTACTCCGGGACCATTTTTGATTGGTAAATGTGACTCAGGATTGTTGCCCTGATCACACGGCATGATTTTTTTTTATATAACATCAATACATGAAAATTTGTCACCATTCATCCAACTTGAAATATATTTCATATATCACAGTTATAATCAAAGACTGTTCATATACATCATTATTGAAAAGATATTCTTTCCCATCTCAAATTTATCATCATTGTCTTTACATAAAAATTTACATATACAACATTTATATCAAAAACTGCATGTCATTTTGCATGCTACCTTCATCATCCTTTCCTGTCTGTGGTTGAAAAAGCATGGGTGAGTCATAATACTCAGTAAGCAAGCCATACATAATTTTTCAATCTTTTTCATGCATTTCATAAAATGCAAATGCAATGCATTCATAGCATTCATGACATTCCTTTAGATGCGACGCTAGCTAGTCGCCCATCCCATACATGCTCCCATCTCAGGGAGGTCGCTGTCGGCCTGGGCCTGTATAAGCGGCTTGGCAATAGTGAGGGTGTGAAATCCCAACCTAAGTAGGGTCCAATGTATGCATTGTATATATACATGTGAATTATATGTGAAGTAAATGAATTATGGATGATTTTAGGATTTTATGATATTTTGCAATTAGGGTTTAATTAAGAATGATGATTAAAAATTTAATCGCCGGAGCCCAAAGTGAGTCGGTATGGCCCGAGGGGCTTAATGAGGTTTTAAAGGTGACAAGGTGTCATGAATAATCATGTTAATTACCATGATTTAATTTATGGAGATTAAAGTGTAATTTTGGAATTAAGGTGAAAAATGATAGAAAATTCATAACTTGATGCCTACAGGGCGGATTTCGATGAAATTTGAAAGGTAAGCTCATGACGGTGGGCCCAATCTTATGAATGAATTGGATTAAGGGAATCATGCTGGGATTAGGGTGATAATTAATTATTTTTATCCAAAATTCAAAAGATAAATTCAAGTGGTCATAACTTAACGTAGAAACGTCGGTTTGAGATGAAATTTGAAACAATTGAATAAAATTATGAAATCTATGAGATGAATGGAATGGATTAAGATAATTATGATGGGAACTTGGTTTCTTGGAGAGCAAGTAACAAGTTGCTTAAGAGCTAAGTAAAGAAGGGCAATTGTGGACAAGTGGACGGTTTTGATTAAAACAGATTTTTTGGATTTTTGAAAAATGGTAAAAAGTGAATTTACTTGGCTGTAAGTTCACCAGCACATAAGAGGATAAGAGGACATTCAATGTCTGTGGAAAAAGCAGCAACAAGTGCGGCCCATAGCGGGAAATTCCAGCTCTATAAGGGAGATGCTCGGTCATGTGGAAATGAGATGTTGGAAAATATTTTTCTAAGTGGTGAAACTTGCATCCCAAGGCAGCAGCTCATGTTCCAGATCTAGCCCAGCCAAGAAGGAAGAAAAAATAAGGAAAAAGAAAGGGGAAAAGGAGGGATTATCACTTAATCAAGTAAGTATATGTTAATCTTGATTTTATGCCTCAAATCTGGAAGTTATTTGATGTTGTAAGATAAAATATGAACGAAAAAGTAAATGGATGCATTTTAGCATAAAATTTTTTGAGAATAATAATTATGGTGTTATTAAGGAAATGAAACATTTTAGTCTTAAAAGGATAAGCTAGTTGTAAATTAAAAATCAGAAAAAATCAACCTGAACAGGGTTGTACGGGTGGCAGGATCAGCTGCACTAAAGGATTTTTAATAATTTTTATACAAACAATTTTGGGCTGAAAATTTTACAGGATATATAAGAAATATTTATCATCACAATAATAAAATAAAAATTAGGTTTTTATGTGTATAAATATATTCCATAATTAACGTGATTCAGGCTGTCTGAAAATGGATGTTGTTGTCCAGCAAGGTAAAAACACCAAAATAAATATAAATGCTTAATATTTTGTGCTGTAAATATTTATTTTGGTTACATAATGTAGTTATTAATCTATGATATAAATTTCAGATCAAAAATACCTAATTTGATATTGATTAAAGATTTTGAGATTTTAGTACGCTTGATTTCAGCATATGTGGATAGTTGGAGAAAAAAATCAAAACGAAATGTGAAACCTATGTAGAAATGATCCAAATTGATATATATGTTAATATCCTAAATTTAGATTAAGAAATGTGGGATTATTTGCTGAAAATTTGGATTTATAAATCTGCTTAGGGTTATGTGTCAAAAGACACATTAAACGGGACAAAAATGGGTTCCAAAGTTGCTGTTTTGGAAACCTATGATTAGTGGATTTAAATTCCATAAAAATACACTAATTACAGTGATAATTAAGGATAATTATCATGCTAAAATTTGGATTAAATTTCTGACTTGGGAAATTTTATGAAATGCCTCATATATGTGTTATTAAATGGCTATATGTGAAAGGATAGACATGCATGAGTGGTAAATGACCTAAGTAATTTGATTTTGTGAAAAAATGAATGAAAAAATGATAAATTTAATGATAATATATCTTTTATAATTTTATGATGTTAATTCTAAATTTTGGGATTAATTAATGAGACTTAAGGCAACAATGGGTGCTTAAAACAGACACCGATGTGTAAATTTTGGAAAAAATAAGTGAGAGGTGGTAAATGGAGGGTAATGAACCTATGAATAATAATTATTGGATGATTATTATATAGTTGAATGGTTACCCTACTTATGGGATTGAACATGTTATGTATTGACCCATGTAATGCACAAGTATGTGCTATACGGGCATAACGACTTGAGAAGTCGAAGGAATTATGTATGCTAATGAAAATGGGTTGGAAAACTGAGTTGAATGCAAGCAAAGGAAATATATGAATGTTATATCATTCTTATATGTATAGGAAAAGGCAAAGGGATAAGCGAAAAGGAAAGCTAAGCAAGCGAGGTAAGCAAGAAGCTTTCTAAATGATTTTGATTTTCATTACAAGGCGTTTAAGGATGGCCATTCCTTGTTTATATGTGTATTGAAATTTTTATTTCTATTGAAATAAATGATTGCTTATGGTTTCGCAATTATGCATGAAATGTGTTGAAACATGAGTTTATATGATGTTTCATTGAAATGATGTTTAAAGAGGGATGATGCAAAGAATTCTCTACATGAGAATCACAAGTTCCATGTGTAAGGGGGTATATGATGTCGGGGTGACTAAAAGTCATGCATGAAATGGAAATAAAGTAGGCTAGTCGAGGTAGTAAGTGGACAAGGAGTCCCCCTTGACGTTGCCAAGTCGGTAGGTCCGGCGACAAGGATGGAAAGGATCATGTCATGAAAAGAGAGTTCCCCGAGCTAGCGTATCGTCACATGAAGGATAACGTCATCAATGGAAATGATGAATTTGCACATCCAATGTTTATGAAGCGTTTATGAAAAGTTTTTGAATGTTTTATGAAAAGGTTTTTGCTCCACAGGTAGTTGATCACTTGATAAGTGTCTCTACTAAAGAGAGAAAAATACTTTTAAATAAATATGCCTTCAAAATGAATTGCCTGCAAAATATAAGCTTGCTTATTGAGTTTCGACTCACGTTTTCGTTTTCCAAACCCATAGACAGGTGAAAGAAGAGACCAGGCAAAGGAGCAACGAGCTGACTACTGAGGAAATGGAAGACATTATAAGTTTCATGTTTGTGAAAAACTTATGTCGTATGATTGTAAATACTTTGATGTTTTGTGTTGACATCTATGATGATACATGCAATGACATCTGATTTATGAGATAGTTTGAAATATGTTATGAAAATCATCTCTAGTTATGACATTATTGGATGGAAATGACTCCGATATGCATGAAATGAAAATATGAGGAATTAAACTCCTATGAAAAGATATTTAATTGGATAAATATCTGTTAAAACCCGCCGTGTGACAGGGCAACAATCATGATCATGTTTACCAGTCGAACGATCTTGAGGTAAGAAAGTGACGCTCGGGCTGGGGCATTACAGAGGGGGACATCCGGTCCGCTTACTACCTCAATTATGGCCTATTCCTCGTGCACATGCTCATTTACATAAACATGCCATGATATTTGTAAATCATAAACAAATTCATAACAGCATTTAATAAATAATTTAACAAACATACTTCAGTTCATGTAAAGCAGTTATAGGTATGGTCAACCTTAAATAAAATTTATAAAGCAATTCACAAACAATTTCAAGCATTTTGGAAATAATTTGCAAAATATATAACTTGCTTACCTTCTCAGTTGGTGTCCTCGACTTTTTCTTTTCCTTTTCCTATTCAAGAAAAAAGGATATTTCATTTATTTTGTTCAAGCCGCTTCCCATGCATACTTTATAATATTTGGTCATTATTTATTTATATGGATATTTTTTTATCCATAGGTTCTTCAAAAATTCCATTCTTATAGTTAAATATTAATCTCAAATTTTCTCCAAAATCACGTTGTTTACTGTTCATAGTTACTATAGCAAATTACTGTTCATCCGAGGTTACTGTTCACAGCGTGTTGGTTACTGTTCATGGGTTTCAAAAATTGACATTTTTTCCAAAAATAAAAAATACCATGACATAGCTTATGTTTAGTATATCATGAAAAAATTCATGAATTTTGAATTTATCATCATTAACTTGGCTAAATAAATCATTTTCTCCATATACTAAAAATCAACATAATTTCACTTAAGCATAATCCTTAATTCAAAAAATCATGAGATCAATATATCATCATTCCAACATCATATTTATCATAATAATTCATCCCAAATCATTATTGATCAATATTGGAGCATTATTTACACATATCATATACTATCTTCCCGAATGCTCTATCTTTGCTCCAAATTTTTGATATTTTGACATAATTCTAATTAGGAATTATAACTTTACTTATTTTTTAATGCTTGGGAATTATCTAAGCATGATTTTACCCTACTTAACATCCGAAATAAATTTGGATAAAAATTACTTACCCGAAGTGGAAATATCCTTCTTCTTCTCACACTTTCTCTCTCTAACTTTCTCCTCTTCTTTCCTTGGACGTGTGGGGGGTTTGGGAACTTGGTTTTGCTAAAGTGGAGCTGGGTGAATGTGCATTTGGACGTCCACCCCTGCCCCTATTTATAGTTTTTGATTTTTCATTAAATTGTAATTTACCCCCTTCTCAAGGTATTAAACTATAAATGTATTTTTTTCTAATTTCCAAAAGGTGAATTGAGATATGGGCAGCCCACTCTACAGCTGTTCACGCCCCCCTATGGCAGCCCTAATTTTCATGATTTTTTAGATTTTTAAAATGAATTAATTTAAGCTAATTTAATCCTAGCCATTGATTTATGATGATGATGAATGTGGACCATTAATTTTGGTCAAAAATATCAACTACACCTGCTCATGCCCCTGCTATTTCTGATTTGCATTTAATTTTTTTATTTTTTGATTATTTAATTTTAATAAAAAGTCAAAAGGAGAATTAATGAAAAGTTAAGCTACTTTTTAATCTCCATTTGACGTTTCATCTTGACCCTTAATTTGTGATTTTTATCACATCTTGAATCATTCATCAAGTTCATCATGGATTTTTAACCACCCATAAAAAAATTCATCTAAATCCGACGTCCGGATTGCAAATTATGAATTTTTCTTTAATTTTTCACTAAAATCCAAAATTGTATTAAAATATAAAAAAGAAATACTATTTTGTCTTGTACTGATTAAATTCCTATTTCATCTTTTTGTGATTAAGTTAATCCAAGTGATTAACTCTTAATCACGTGTCTTAATTAAGGTACTATTTACGTGGGTTAAATTCTTAATTGCATTATTTTAATCTCTAATACACATATCCACAAATATAATTCATAAATTTTATTCATCATAAAAATTATTACAAAAATCTAGGGTTTACACCCTTAGGCGACACGTGTATTGACTGAGGAAGCTGGATTTCACAGGATCTCATTGCAATGGGGCAAAATGTAGTGCAAACCAGCATCCAACCTCCTCCTATCAGCACTAACAACTTCGAGATTAAGCCTGTGGTTTTTCAGATTCTCCAATCTATAAGGTAGTTTAGGGGTTTGCCTTCAGAAGATTCACATCGACAACTTCAAAATTTTCTGCAAATTATGAACACATTCAAACAGCATGGAGTCTCAAATGAAGCTATGAGGCTGAGAACTTTTCCATTTTCCTTGAGGGACAAAGCATCGGAGTGGTTGGACTCATTGCCACCCAACTCTATCAGCACGTGGAACGACTTAGCGCCGAAATTCCTTCAAAAATATTTTCCTCCTACTAAGTTCGCCAAGCTTAGAATGGATATAGTTTCATTCAAATAACATGGAGAAGAGACTCTATCGGAGGCATGAGATCGATTCAAGGAATTCACAAATGTCCTCATCATGGAATTCAGTCATGGTTACAAATCCAGATATTTTATAATGGTCTCCAAGATTCTACCCATCACATGGTAGATTCTTTGTTGAATGGATCATTGCTGAGGAAGAGTTATCGAGAATCTTATGCTCTACTAAAGAACATGGCAGCTAATACATATCAACTGCCTTTTGACAGAAGCCGAAGTGGAGGTGTACTTTAACTGGACGCAGTCTCATCCATTAAAGCCCACATCGATGCGCTGTCCAGGCAAATTCAGAATTTGTCAAAGTCAGCCAACGTCAATGCGGTAGGGACTTCCACATCATCGTTATCATCAGCAGAACATTGCATTTGGTGTGGGAAATTTGGCCACCCATGTGATCAATGTGACTCCAATCCAGAGTCAGTTAATTACGTGGGCAACTTCCAGAGAAATCAAGTCAATCCTTATGCTAACACTTATAATCAAGGATGGAGAAATCATCTTGATTTCTCTTGGAACAACCAAGCTAGGCCGAATTATCCACCGGGATTCTCAGAGCCCCAGCAATAATGGCCAGCAAGACCAGTTCAACCCACTCCACCCACTCCACCTCCTTGAGAAGAAAAAAAGTCAGATTTGGAAAACCTGTTCATGCAATCTCAGATCACCACAAATAGAAACTTGGAAGCTTAAATAGGTCAACTTGCCTCAACCATAAATAGTCGGCCCCAAGGCACATTGCCGGACGACACCGAATAAAATCCGAAGAGAAAAGGCAAGGTGCAAGTGCAAGTAGTCACTGTAACGCCCCATTCCTAGAAATACTCAATAACTAGTCAATGGGTGCTACACAACTTAAGAAAAATTCGGCAGCATCTCCCCATAATATACAAGGAATAATATGGAATACATGACCTGATATTCATAAATATTTCAATCTGTAACATTCAATCCTATATTTATATACTTGCATCTTCATATAATAAGGACATTCATATAGAAGGAAAATTATTAAATATTACCCTTACACATCAAGCAAATATAATGATCATGCATATGTGCATCCCTAGGGATTATAATCCAATCCAAAATACCAAATACATTATAATTGTCAAAGTGAATCCGCCTAAATAATTGTCTACATATATGATTATCAAAAGAGAAAAAATTTAAAAGAACTGAAATTAAAATATTGTGCTATGGTCTCTCAGATTTGATCTTCAACTTGTCCCATCTTGTAGTTCCCCATCTGGCCTGTGATCTAAATGCACAATAACAAACGATATGAGTCTAAATAGACCCAGCAAGTAGATAGTGGTTAGCACAAAGTGGAAATAAGTATAATGATGGATGCTCATGTAGTGATGAAGCTAACACATATGGGTCCAATACCCATTCCCAAGATCGTATGCATATAACCACGTATAAATAAAATAACACAACCAATCATCTACTCATGTCCATCAAGCGCCATGAACAATCCTCTCCTCATGTCAATCAGGGGCCATGAACAACCCTTTTACAACCAACCATTTGAAATAACACATCATACATAACAGAGAAGGAAACATGTCGCAAACCGCACATACAACCTCAACAAAATTTAAATTCAACATATAAATCTGTCACACAAGCATTTTATCAAACACATGATAGGTGCAAAATGAAAGAACCTTCAATTCATACTCTCATTTGAGGCGAATCAGTTCACGTCACATTTCAACAATATGAAAACTGCTAAGAAGTCTTTTACATCATAGAAATAGCACATTCAAAGCAAATTCCCCATGAACCCTAACTGTTATGAACCCTATGCCTCATACCATGAAGTTTTCAGGCGCTACACATTCCCACCAGTCTCACATCACGTTTATCATAAAATTTCATTACTAAATCAAGAAGGGGCCACATCTACTTACCTTGACCGTGATTTCTCCCAAAAATAGCGACCCTAAATGTGGATTGCAGAGATTCGGAGCTTTGGAGCTTCCCGAAGTAGGATCTATGACCTTCAAGAAAGTCGGTATAGTTTTCCTCAAGAAATCCACGGGTGGTTCGAACTGAGTGGAAGAGAAAAAAGAGGAGGAGCGAAGAACCAGAAGAGGAGAAGAAGAAAGCACAGTCGGGCACGAAATGGAAAAATGAAGCCCTAGAGCGCGGGCCGCCCATGTTAATTGAACCCATTGAGTCGGGTCGGGTCCAGTCGCAATTAGTAATTTAATTTCCCGTACCTACTCTGCGAAGGGAAAAAATAGTTATAGTGCTCAACAATGACACACTAATCATACACATTTAAATTTATACTCAATGTGCTAAGATCATAAATTCCTAGTGGCATGTTCATAAGTTACCTCATAAATAGAGAAGGGTTATAATGAAAATAATATAAAATAAAATATCTGGTCCTTACAGCAGGATTATGAGAGTGCCAAGATTTACAAGGAGAAAGTGAAGAGATGGCATGACAAAAGGATCTTGCCAAGGCAATTTGAGCCTGGTCAAAAAGTGCTGCTCTTTAATTCCAGATTGAAACTCTTTCCTAGCAAATTTATGTTGCGATGGTCAGGTCCATTTATTATTTTAAGAATAACTAATCCTGGAGTAATGGAAGTATTAAATGAAAAGTCAAATGGAAGTTTTGTGGTGAACGAACAGAGAGTAAAACATTATATGGGAGAAGATCTGCAGTGTTGCTAGGAAGTGGTGTTTTTGAAGGATCCGTCGAATGACGGAATGTCGGGCTGAGGACAATAAACTTAGCGCTGAATGGAAGACAACCCATTATCTCTTTTTGATTTTTGTTCTGAGGCATGACTTTAGGATCTATCTTATGTGCCTTGAAGCAGGGGAACCTGGAAAGATCATCCAGTCTGGAAGCGTTCAAGCTAATAAAAATTTGATTCAACACAAGGTCAATTCTTATTCAATTGGTTGGATGATTGTTATAATTTTGGAGTACAATAGTGAAGTCTTTAAGTGGAGGAGTTCAAGATAATGATAGTTTAAAGTCATCATTTAGAAGAGTCTCTCAGTCATGTTGCAATTTCAAACTTAGCAATACATGGTATCAAAAGATTGCAATTTTTATTATATTTCAAGTAAATCCAAGAAAGAGGAACATGTGACTTCGATCCAAGTGCTAAAGGATCAATTTGATGTAAAGCAACTGTTCATATTGGTGGCTAGAACAATTTAGAGCAGAAGGATATTGGTGATGCACTGAGCAGTCAAAAAGTCGGGGCCTAGGCACAGCACAATCAGCGCCCCAACGCCGATGCGTGGATAGCCAGACCTGGACGAACTTAAAGGCTTGAAGTTAGGGTTAAAACCCTAACTCCAAGCCACTGCGCCGCCTCTCCTTCCTTTTTCCCCTTCCTCATCCAAACCCTAAGCACACCTGTGGCGCCCCGAACCGAGGTGTCTAGAAGCCTTACTCCGGGATCGTTTTTGATTGGTAAACGTGACTCAGGATTGTTGCCCTGACCACACGGAAAGATTTTTTTATATATATATATATACATATATATAACATCAATACACGGAGAATTATCATCATTCATTCAACTTGTAATATACTTTACATATCAGCGTTATGATCTTTGTCTGTTCATAAACATCATCATTCATATAACTGGAAAGATATATTTTTTTTACATTAAGATCTTCATCGTTGTCTTTACATAAACATTATCATATACAACATTTTATATCTGCATGTTATTTTGCATGCTACCTTCCTCATCATTTCCTGTCTGTTATTTGAAAAGCATGGGTGAGTCATAATACTTAGTAAGCAAGCCATACATAATTTTTCAATCTTTTTTTCATGCATTTCATAAAATGCGAGTGCAATGCATCCATAGCATTCACGACATTCCTTTAGATGCGACGCTAGCTATGCGCCCATCCCATACATGCTCCCATCTCAGGGAGGTCACCGCCGGCCTGGGCTTGTATAAGCAACTTGGCGATAGAGAGGGGGACATCCGGTCTGCTTACTACCTCAACTATGGCCTATTCCTCGTGCACCATACTCATTTACATACACATGCCGGCATGATATTTATAAATCATAAACATTTTATAAAATCATTTAACAAGCAGTTAGCAATCATTTCATGTAAAGTATTATAGGGATGACTATCCTTAAGTATAATTCATAAAACACGTGAGCAAACAATTTGCAATTATTTAGAAACATTTTAGAAAGCATATAACTTCCTTACCTCCTCAGTCGGTGTCATCGACCTTTTTTTTCCCTTTTCCTATTCAAGGAAAAAGGACATTTCATTCATTTCATTCAGGTTGCTTCCCATGCAAGCTTTATTATATTTGGTCATTATCTCCTTATACTAATTTTTTTATCCATAAGTTCTTCAAAAATACCATCCTTATATTCATAATAGAAATATTAATCTCAACTTTTATTCAAAATCACGTTGTTCATTGCTCATAGTTACTGTTCAAAATCACTGTTCATGATACTGTAGAAGATTACTGTAGCATGTTACTGTTCACAGCGTTTAAAGTTACTGTTCATGGGTTCCAAAAATTGATATTTTTTTCAAAATAAAAAATACCTTGGAATAACTTATGTTTAGTATATCATGAGAAAATTTATGAATTTTGAATTTATCATCATTAACTTGGCCAATTAAATTATTTTCTCCTTATACTAAAATTCATCATAATTTCTCTTAAGCATAATCCTTAAATCCAAAAACCATGAGATTAATATATCATCATTCCAACATCATAACTATCATAAAAATTCATCCCAAATTATCATTTAGCAATATTGGAGCATTATTTACTCATTTTATGCATGATTTTCCCAAATGTTTTATCCTCACTCCAAATTTTTTATTTTTGGCATAATTCCAGTTTAGCAGCATAACTATACTTATTTTCTTATGCTTAGGCATTATCTAAGCATGGTTTTACCCTACTCAATATCCAAAAGAAATTTGGAAAGGATTCATTTACGTCAAGTGAAGTTAGGCTTCTTCCTTCCACTCTTTCACTCTCTTCTCCTTCTTTCCTTCCTTCTTTCTCACTTGGGACGTGTGGGGGGTGTGTAGGAGTGAGCTTTGCTCAAGCTTGGGAAGGTGTGAGATGGTTTGGTCGTTCAAGCATGCTCCCCCTTTTATAGCTTTTGATTTTTCATGAAATTGTAATCTACCCCCTTGAAATTTGGACTAAATGTCAAATTTTTTGCCACATCATTTCCATGATTTTCCCTAATTTTCAAGGTGGAATTTTGCTAGCCACATGTTGCTTGAGCGCATGCTTGCTATTAATGCATGATTTTCATTAAAAGATGTGTTTAATCTCAACCCTTGATTTTCCATGATTGCTCTCATCTCCACCATTGATTTTTCTCATCAATTTTCATGCATTTCTTGATCCTTGTGTTGCTGCCTTTGGACGTCCCTTCTTGCTACACATTTATCATTTTTTTTGAAAATTATTTTTTTAATCCAAATCAATCCTAGCTATTCATCAAGAGGTTAAGATTTGATCTTGGCCATTAAAAATTGGCACATTCTCCCAAGCATATCCACGCCCGTAGCAATGGATTTTATAGGATTTTTTTTTCCACTAATATATTAATTAATTAATTATGCCATTACTCACTTTTCAAAAGTCAAATATGTCATTAATGTAAAGTAAAAAGTAAATTTTTGTGATCCTAAATCAACACTTGATTTTGATCCTAAATTCGTGATTTTTGATAAATCTTAAACCATCCATCATATTTGTCATAATATTTTAGCCATCCATAAAAAAAATTCACTTTAATCCGACGTCCGGATTGCAATTTCTGAATTTTTTTCCTATTTTTTCCAAATTTTCCACTAAAATCTGAATTTCCTTAAAATATTAAAAAAGTATTGTTATTTTGTCTTTTAGTGCATAAATCTCATTTTTCATCTTTTTGTGATTAGGTTAATCCAAGTGATTAACTCTTAATCACGTGTCTTAATCCCTGAGTTACTATTCATGTGCACTATTCACGTGGGTTAAATCCTTAATTGCATTATTCTAATACACATATTTATGAATATAATTCATGAAAATTTATTCATCATAAAAATTATTACAAAAATCTAAGGTTTTCGACCCTAGGTATTATGTGTATTGCCTAAAGAAGCTGGGTTTCACAATCCTCCCCCCTTATAATAGGTTTCGTCCCGAAACCTATCTTTCCTTGAACAATTGAGGATATGTCTTTTCGACCTCTTCTCGTATCTCCCAAGTGGCTTCAGACTCTGAATAATGATTCCATTGTACCTTTACGTACTCAATCTCTCTGTTTCGAAGCCTCTTGATCTTGGAATCCATTATTTTGATCGGCCTTTCCTCATAGTTCAGGTGTTCTTGGATTGGCAAATTTTCTGCTATCAACACATTGGTAGGATCGGAAACATATTTTCTTAGCATGGAGATGTGAAACACATTGTGGATAACACTTAGAGCTGGAGGCAGGGCTATTCTATAGCCTAGGTTGCCTATCTTTTTTAGAACTTCGAAGGGCCCGATGTATCTTGGGTTCAGTTTTCCTCTCTTTCCAAACCGGGTGACTCCTTTGAATGATGTTACTTTGACAAACATATGATCCCCAACTTGGATATTCAAATTCCTTCTTTTGCTATTGGTGTAACTCTTTTGCCTGCTCTGGGCTGTGAGTATACACCGGCGAATCACTTAGACCTTTTCTGTCATTCTTTTTTATAGGTCTAGAGCTAACTTTCTTTCTCCAACTTCATCCTAGTTTAGAGGAGTTCTGCATTTCCTTCCATACAATGCTTCAAAAGGGGTCATTTGAATGCTTGCTTGATAACTGTTGTTATAAGAAAATTCTATCATAGCCAAGTATTCATCCCATGATCCTCCAAATTCTACTGTGCACATTCTTAGCATATCCTCAACTATTTGATTTATTCTTTCTGTCTGCCCATCAGTTTGAGGATGAAATGTCATACTAAATTTTAGTTGCGTACCTAAGGTTTGATGTAAACTTTTTCAAAATCGAGACGTAAAATTGGAATCTCGATTGGAAACTATTGACTTAGGTACTCCATGCAGTCTTACTATCTCCTTATAATAAATTTTAGCCAAGCGCTCAACAGTAAAAATTTTCTTGATGGCTACGAAATGAGCTACCTTTGATAATCTATCAACTATTACCCATATAGCATCATTCCCATTTTGGGTTCTTGGCAACCCTTCAATAAAATCCATGGTAATATCATCTCATTTCCATTCTGGGACTTCTAGCGACTGTAACTTTCCAGGGGTCCTTTGGTGATCTTCCTTGACCCTTTGGCATGTTAAGCACTTAGCCACATACTCAGCAATTTCTCTTTTCATGTTATTCCACCAATACATTTTTTTGATGTCTTGATACATCTTGGTGCTACCTGGATGCATTGAAAATGGAGAGAAATGTGCTTCTTTCAATATCTGATCCTTGATTTCTTCTTGATTAGGTATACACAGGCGACCCCTATATCTGTACATTCCATGTTTATCTTATATATATGTTGGAAATATGTGGAAAACAAGTTAAATCTATGTTTTGATGATTAACAAATCAATTTGAGTACGTCTTGGCTACTAATATGTTTGTGGATATGTTTAAGGGATATACATTTGAAGAACATAAAGCATGGAAGGCCAAGTCGTACCCCAAGTCGACTCCAAGATCGACTTCAAAGAGCCCAAACTGTCCAGAGTTGAAAATGGGAGAAGAACAAGTGAAGTCGCAGGCCAAGTCGACTCCACTTGCGACTTGGGAAGCCAAGTCGCCAACGAAGTCGACTCCAGGATCGACTTCAGATGGCGAAAACTCTCCAGAGTTGAAGTTCAGAACACGAAGTGCCGAAGTCGCACCCCAAGTCGACTCCACTTGCGATTTGAGGTGAAGTCGCAGACGAAGTCGACTCCGACATAGACTTGGATCGGGCAAAGGAGATTTTCCTGAAGACAAGATGGATTAAATAATTTCAAGATCAACATTAAGATTCTCAAGTCCAAGGCAAAGCTCCAAGTATATTTTCAAGTTATGAACATTAATGAATCAAAGGCAAAATCAACCAATACAAAGTCTCCGAGATTCACAAGGTCTACAAAGATGAAGAACAATCCAAGTTCAAGCAAGATGCATAAACCAAGAAGATTGTTCGAGTTCAAGACTCATGAGTTCAAAGGTTTGCAAATCATGGAGCTAATGAAAGCAAGACACAATGATCCAAAAAGTAAATACAAATTGCAAAAGGCATGGAGAAGACTAAGCAAAAGAACCAAGCATTCCAAGTTCTCAAGTTCACGAAATCAACTGCCGAGGTGAAGTCGCACCCGAAGTCGACTTCACCTGCGACTTGGGTCAAGTCGGAACCCAAGTCGACCCGACCTGAAACTTGGAGTTGCGAGCAGAAGGCGAAGTCGCACCCGACGTCGACTCCATCTGCGACTTGGGCGAAGTCGCATCCGAAGTCGACTCCACATGCGACTTGGGTCGCAACGGTCGGATTTTATTCGAACGTTGGCGCATTTAATGCACGCCACCAACCCTCTAATGTTCGGATTCCCTCCAAAATTATAAAAGACATTCAATGTGAACGAGGGAGGTAGCTGAGAATTATTAAGTGTGCATAACTACCATCTTCAAGAGCATTAAAGAGATCAAGTCCATTCAAAGAAGAAGAACTTCGCTTCAAGTTGCAAGAGCTATATTTCAGAATCTTCAAAGTCATTACTACAAGTTCTTCTCTGCGCCAAACTGCTTCTACACAACTGTAAAGTGTAGTTTTCCTATTGTTTCATTTGTTTGTGTTGAACTTGATTTAGTTTGAGGAACTAAGATCAAGTGTAAGCAAAGTAGTGTGTGATTGGAGTGTAACTCATCACCTACTTGTGTTGTAATTTGTTGATGCCCCCTAGAGCTGGAATCTAGAAGAGAGCAAGAGGCTCTGGTTGTATATGCCCCCTAGAGCTGGAATCTAGAAGAGAGCAGTGGCTCTAATTGTATTGAGAGAATACAATAGTGGAACCCAAGTCACAAGGAGTGTGAGCTTGGAAGAGTGGAGTAGGGAGGTTGCCCGAACCACTATAAAAATTTTGTGTGTTTGATTTATTTATCTGCTCTCTACATTATATTGCTTTTCATTTCGTTTCTTCACTAAGGGGACTAGATTAATCCGGGGTAAAGTTTCTGTTTAAGTTGTAAATTTTTAATTACCCAATTCACCCCTCCCCTCTTGGGTTTTGCCATCAACTCGGGACCAACAATATATTCATTGGGATTTTTCTTGATCATTTTCTCAACATAACTTTTTAAATCCTCATTTTCTTGTTGAACTATTTTAATTTGCTCAAATAAATTCGATTGGATTTGTAATTGAGACAATCTAACTTGTACCCCAGGTGGGCTTACAATTAATTTTAGTTGTCTCAATTCTTGTAGTAGCCCTTCTTCCTTTGTGATGAGATGTGCTAAGCTAATATTTCTACTTAGCGCATCAGCTACTACATTGGCTTTGCCTGGATGATATAAAATGTTGTTGTCATAATCCTTAACTAACTCGATGTGAAACCCCAATTTTAGGAACGTGTATGAAACCCTAGGGTTATAAACCCTGGGTAATATAATGATATTTATATGAAATATATATTAATGATATTTTGCAATATATAACATTGGAAGATTAAATAGCTAATTATGGAATGCTAATTCGGATGAATAGAAAACGTGAATAGTAAACATGAGATTAAGGAATATATTAAGTTAATCACTTTGGATTAACTTAATCATAAAAGACGAAAAAGGAAGCTTCCCACTAAAAGACAAAAGAGGAATAGTGATGCTTTTTGAATTTTTTAATGATTTTCGGATTTAAGGGTGATTTTGAAGAAAATACGAAGAAAAATTCATATTCTGCAATCCGGACGTTGGATTAAAGTGAAATTTTTATGGATGGTCAAAATCTTATGGTGAACATGATGAGTGGTCCAAGATCTATCAAAAATCATGAATCAAGGGTCAAGATTAAACGTCATTTGAAGATAAAAAAGTAGCTTTACTTTATCATTAAATTAGGATTGACTTTTGATTAATTTTAATTAATTAAAATAACCACAAGGCTCAAGGAGGAATTTTGGGGCCAAAATTCAATGACCTAAAATCATCCTCATCAAGAATCAACGGTTGAGATTTAATTAACTTAAAAATATGATTTTTAATAAATAAAAAATTATTAATTAAATAGGCTAGCCAGGGTGGCGTGAATAGTAGCTGGGGTGGCTGCACATTGCTCAAGACAAATCATGGAAATTGGATAAAAATATTTAGAATTAAGTACCACAAGCAGGGGATAAATTATAATTTTATGAAAAATGCAAAACTATAAATAGGGGGTGCTATGAACGACCAAAGGAACTCCAAACCAGCTCCAAGCTTGAGAAATTCAAGCCTTCCTACCCCAAATTCGTTCCAAGCCTTGAGAGAGAGAAGGAGAGAAGGAAAGAGAGAGAGAGAAGGAGAGAAGGAAAGAGAGAGAAAGAGAGAGTCAAGTATGAAGAGAATTCTCCACTTGAGGTAAGGGAATTCTACCTAAATTTCTTTTGAGTGTTAAGTAAGATAAAACCATGCTTGTAGAATGCCTAAGCATGAGAAAATAAGTAAAGTTTTAATGCCTAATTAGAATTATGCCAAAACATCAAAAATTTGGAGCAAACATAGAGCATTCGGGAAAATCATGTATGAAATGTGAAAATAATGCTCCAATAATGCTAAATGATGATATGGGATGAATATTTATCATAGTTATGATGTTAGAATGATGATATATTAATTTCATGATTTTTGAATTTAAGGATTATGCTTAAAAGAAATTATGTTGATTTTCAGTATATGGAGAAAATGATTTAATTAGCCAAGTTAATGATGATAAATTCAAAATTCATGAATTTTTCCGTGAGATACTAACTGAGAGCTATGTCATGGTATTTTTTATTTCTGGAAAAAATGTCAATTTTTGAAACCCATGAACACTAACCAACACGCTGTGAACAGTAACCTCGGATGAACAGTAACCTGCTACAATAAACATGAACAGTAATCATGAACAGTGAACAACCTGATTTTGGAAAAAATTAAAGGATGTATGGATTTAATTTTTAAGGATTTATGAATAAAAATTCATATAAGGAGGTAATGACCAAGTATTTATAAAGGGATAACCTCTATAAAAATGAGGTAATATGTTATCATAAAGCATGCATGAAAAGCAATCTAAGACATGGAATAGATGGATAAAATATCCAATTTCCTTATATAGGAAGAAGGTTGAGGACACGGACTGAGAAGGTAAGCAAGCAAACCCTTTTGAAAATATGTTTTATTCTCAAGTATTTATGAAATATGTTTAAGGGTGGTCATTCCTGTAATGTTTTGAAATGATGAATGTTTATGAGTTTTTATGAAAAGTCATGTCGGCATATTGATAGCATGTGATGTTCATGGACATGTGCACATGTACGATGCATAATGAAGAGGCTTTAGTGGAGGTAGAAAGCGGATCAGAGGATCCCCCTTCACTATTGCCGAGTCGTATGGGTTGTGCGCCAGCGGCGTCCTCCCAAGAAGTGGGGGCAAAGGAATGTTATGTGTGAATGAATGCATTGCATTTTCATATATGGATTGAAAAGGAAAGCATGGATTTGAAATGATGTTTTAAAGGGATGGTGCAAATAATTCTCTACATGAGAATGACAAGTCACGTGGTGTAAGAGGTATATAATGCCGGGAGAATCAAAAGTCATGATGGTGAGAAGAGCTTGTTTACAGTGAGGGCTCTTCCACAACAGAATTTTGAATTCAGTGTTGTGCTTGAAGACATATCCTCAAACAAAGTTAGTAGGAATAGTAGTACTCATGGTAATGACAGCCCCGGGAGGGAGATCGGAAAAGGCAAAGGCGTTCGTATCAGACCAAGACTTTCAAAGTTGAGATACATTTTGCTGCCAAAATTCCAATGAAAGCTATTGCAAACGCTCTGCAAGGACACGATTCCTAGAGTTCTCAAGAAGCCTTAAGGGTTCTAGATATAATCCTAAGGCAGCATGCTGCAAAGCAGAGTTGCCTTCTGGTTCGGCAGTCATGTTTTCACAATGATCCTAGTAACTTTGTTGACATTGGAGCTGGAGTTTTGGGTTGTCGTGGTTTTCATTCTAGCTTTCGAACCAGTCAAGGGGGCTTGTCTCTAAATATTGATGTGTCTACTACGATGATTATAAGGCTTGGCCCTGTTGATGGATTTCTGATGGCTAATCAAAATGTTAGAAATCATGGTGAAATTGATTGGGGGAAAGGCAAAGAGAACTCTGAGGGTGAAAACAAGACCCTCAAGTATGGAGGAAGAGGCGATAGCCCATCTCAAACCATTGAGATTATTCTGTTAACTATCGGCACATTGAGCTTAGATTAGAAAGCCAAAACGCCCCACTTACTATCCTGTCAAGCTCTGCTCTCTGGTTTCATTGCAAAGGTATACTAAATCTCTGTCAACTTTGCAAAGATCATCACTGGTTGAAAAACCATGACAGAAACCACAAGAAGGGATGCAAACTTTAAGTAATGCATTAAGAAGCAGCAACTATGATGCTGATGAAATGTCGAAGGCATGCGGTGTTTCGATCAATGGTAACTTCACTCAAGTAGAAGGCCGTGTCTCGAATGCACCAAAGTTAAAAGTTGGTAATGATGAATTCTTTCCTAGAAATGGTCGATGGAAGAAACTTGTGGGCCCTCAAAAAAAAAAAAAAAAAAAAAAAAAAGAGGAAAGATGGGCTATTGTAAACTTTTCTGCTCGCTGCGGTGTGCGGTCTCTTGCTCGTGACCTGCACAAATGAGGGGCAATGAAAGACATTGTCATTGCAGAACCATTTGATTACTTTGAAAAGAATCCTCAATTTAGGCGTGCTCCACCTACTGTTAGGGTCGACAAGATGTTCGAAATCAATCAGTCAAAGCTTCCAGGAGCCCCTCAGTTTCTTCTCTATGTTTTGCCTGGGAGAAAGAATTGTGATATATATGGCCCATATAAAAAAAAAAAAAAAAATTCTCATTACGCCAAGAGTCAAAAGAGACCTACTAGACAACATATCAGGAATCATGCCTTTACAAGTGGCCCACGGCAGCCTAATTCCTGAGGGGGCATTTGATGAGGTATATTTTAGTCTATAAAATTATATGATTTTGCATGTAAATATATATATATATAAAATACCCGTTTGCTGGAGTTTGTAAAGAGCTAAAAATTCCCAACCGAGCAGCAACGGGCCCGTGCAGCAGCAGCAGCGTGTCGGCGGGTCTCTCCTCACGGTGGCCTTCTAGATCCTAGTCAACAACCTGCCGACGGCTAAGCTGACGGTGGAGTCGGTGGAGACTGTCAACAACCTCATCGCTTGCACCGTCCAAAAGATCAAAGCCGCCCTCCACTGCGAGAGCTGATTCCATCAGCCCATCATCCAGCTTGCAGTAGCTGTTGAATCCACAAGCGCCGCTGCCTTTGTCAGATAAAACAGCTGTGCAGATGTTGGCAGGCTCAAACAATGCAACCGACCATCCTCCCCTGCTTGAGCTGTAAACGTATTTCCTGAGAACTCCATCGAAGTCTAGCGTTGTTCTCTGGTAATTTCTGCCGCATCCACGGCTGGAATAGTCTACTTGACGACGTCTCTGACGGGAGGGATTTGCATGACGGCGCTGCTGCCCATGAACGTGGTAGGAGGAGTTTGGGCCTTTGAGATGAGTACGGGGGGGCAGAAGGCGGTGTCGACGGCTCTGTGCATGTGGGGCTTTTTCTCTTATCTCTATGGGGAGATTCCGCCCGAAGCTGAAGAACCTCGACACGCTGTTCCTGCAGGTGAACGGGTTGTCGGGGGAGATTACTCCGAAGCTGGGTGTGCTCTGGAGCTTGAAATCCATGGATCTTTCCAACAAAGCGCTGGTGGGTGAGATTCCGCCGGTGTTGGAGAAGCTGACGAATCTCACACTCTTGAACAGACTATACGGTGAGATTCCCGCCTTCATCGGGGATTTGCTGGAGCTGGAGGTGTTGCAGCTGTGGGAGAATAACTTCACCGGTAGCATCCCGCCGCGTCTGGGTCGAAATGGAAAGTTGCAGCTCTTGGACCTGTCGTCCAACAAGTTGACAGGGACATTGCCCCCGGACCTCTGCTTCGGAAACCGCCTCCACACACTCATAGCCCTCGAAAACAAGCTCTTTAGGGCCATTCCGGACACGCTGGGCCGGTGCCAATCGCTGAGCCGGACTTGAACGGGGGACAATTTTCTTAACGGCTCCATTCCCAGCGGGTTGTTTGGGCTGCCCAACCATGTACAGGTAGAGCTGCAGGGCAACCATCTGGCGGGCGGTTTCCCGGATATGCCGTTGATTTTCGCCAACCTGGGCCAGATTAGCTTGTCCAACGACCACCTCTACGGCCCCCTGCAGCCCTCCATCGGCAACTTCTATGGCGTGCAGAAGCTGCTCCTTGACGGCAATTCCTTCTCCTGGCCTATCCCGGCAGAGGTCGGTCGGCTGCAGCAGCTGTCGAAGCTGGACTTGAGCAGCAACAAGTTCCCTAGGCCATCACCCCCACCATCAGCAAGTGCAAGTTGCTGACCTACATCGACCTTAGCCAGAACCAGCTGTCTGGCTACGTACCAGTGGAGATCATCGGCATGAGGATCCGGAATTACTTGAATCTGTCGAGGAACCACCTCCTCGGTAGCATTCCTTCCTCCATCATCTTGAGCATGTCCAGGAGAAGGAGAATGTTCCATTGCTGATGACAGAGGTGGGCAGTGGGCATGCATCCGGGTTGAGCTTGCCGCAAAGGGTTGTGCTGCTGCCCTGAGCAGGCTGGCGCTCATGTGATCGTCATCGAGATCGATCCCATCTGTGCCCTCCAGGCTCTGATGGAAGGCCTCCTTGTTTTGACTCTCCCGGACGTTGTCTCCACAGCTGATATTTTTGTAACCACAACAGGCGTGAAGCGCATCACAATTAAGCCACAGACAAATCGATGATTGCCCAGCTGGAGCTCTGGAAAATCTCTCTTTCATCATCTCGACTTCTGACAATTCCTGCTCCCGTTTCTCTGTCTTTCCTTCCCAACCCACAGGATCTCTTACGCCGACAGCCGTCATCGGCCGCTCCGAGCTAAAATTGGATCTTCCAGCGCCTTTCTGGAGGGGAGGGAGAAATGAAGACGAAGGGCAGCTCGAAGCCGCTTCGACGTCATATCGGCGGCCAGAAAAGCTGCTGCAGCTGTCCGATTCGCTCACGACTGTGCTCAAGCTGTAACACTCAAGCCGCTCGCTCAGCTGGTCCAAAGCATCGTCGGAGGAAGTGCCGTTCATCGCCACGCCGAGCAAAGGAGGCCGAGTTGGATGAGACGCTGCATGTCTGAAAGGCTGTAGGATCCATCTTGGAGCCGCCCATCTCCCGCTTGTAGAATCTTCCCTTCGTCCGATAGCCTCCGCACCAAATCCAGCACCACGATTCCGAAGCTGAAGACGTCCGACTTGGCGGTGGCGCTCCTCTTTTGGAGACTTTTCGGCGGCAGGTAGCCAATCGTGCCCCCGATCATTATTTTCTCCGCCAGATGGAATCGGTGTTTTTTTTTTTCAACGACTGCAGAGGCAGTCCTTCGTACTGCTGCGGTCGCGGCAACAACAGCTCGTCGTGCTCGTGCTCTAGCCATCGTGCCAGCCCGAAATCCCCGAGCCGCGCGTTGTAGTCGGAGTCAAGCATGACGTTGCTGGTCTTCACATCCCGATGGATGATTTGCGTCTCCAGCTGCTCGTGGAGGTAGAAAAGCGCAGCTGCTAGGCCGGAGACGATGTGGCAGCGGCGGTCCCAGCCGAGATGCGCCGCGGCAGCGCCACCCTCCTGCTGGCGGCGGAAGAGGACGCGATCTAGGCTGCGGTTCGGCATGTAGTCGTACACGAGCAACAGCTGGTCCTCGTGGACGCACCACCCCGTAGGCGGACAAGGTTCCGGTGGAGGAGCTGCACCACGGCCGCCAGCTCCGCCGCGAACGTCTTCTCGAAGCGCTCCCCCTTGTCGGCGACACACTTGACGGCCACGACAGTTCCGTCGCTGGGAAGGGCGGCTCTGTCGACGCGACCGAAGCCGCCGCTACCAAGAAACTCGGCGTCACTGAAGCCGTTGCTGCCAATGTAAAGCTCGACGTAGCTGAATATTCTGGGATTCCCACGAAACATGCTATCGGAAGTTATGATTCCATCCATATCCTGGAATTGGTGATGGCAGTGAGAATCTAAACCAGAGCTTCCATAGTAGGTTTTGGTATCGAGGCTGTTGTGGGAATAGGAATAGGAATTGGTTCGCATGCATCTCCATCTGCGATGGCGGCCGCAGCAGCAAAGGATGCAACGGCGAACGAGGGAGGCAATCCAGGCAGGGACGTGGGGTCTTTTTTTTTGAGACAGTGGCTGTGGCAGCGGTTGCTTGGAATCGTCTTCAAGTGGGTCGAGTAGAAGAGAGTTCCGCGGGAAAGCGTTTCGGTGCAGTTCCGCGGGGAAGCAGTTCTGGTGCAGTTCCGCGGGAATCCACATGAATCCGGTTCCGCGCAAGTGCAGCTTGGCGCCCAAGTAAATGAAGTTCCGCGGGAACGATTTTACTGAAACAGTTCCGCGGCAACGAAATCTACGTGAATGCAGTTCCGCGGAGATGTGTTCCGCGTGAATGCAGTTCCGCGGGGAAAACGGTTCCGCGGGAAGACGGTTCCGCGGGAAAGCGGTTCCACCACCGCGGAACCCATCCCAAGCCGCCAGAGTCCTATAAATACCCCTTGGCCCTTCATTCGGCAACACAACGACGAGAGGGGAGAACGGGAGAAGGAGAGCTCTCCTGTGCTGAAAAGAGAACGGGGAACGAGCTCTCCCGCGCTGAAGAGAGAACGTGGGTTCTCCATTTTTTATTTTTATTTTTTTTTTTTTTATTTTATTTTTTATTTTTTTTTATTTTATTTTTTATTTTTTTTTATTTTTTTTTAGTTAAAAAAAAATATAGAGTTTCTTCCTTTTATATATATATATAAATATATATATATTATTTTCAAAAACTACTTTTCCCAACGTGGATACTCCCCGACTGGCGGGTTGAATTGACACACGGGTTAAGTATATTTTCTCTTTTTTAAAAATAAAATAAAAATATATATGTGTTATATTATATATATATATATATACATATATATTATTTTTAAAAAAAAAACTACTTTTCCCAACGTGGATACTCCCCGACTGGCGGGTTGAATTGACACACGGGTTAAGTATATTTTCTCTTTTAAAAATATATATGTATATATTATATATATAAATATATATATACATGTATATTATTTTCAAAAACTACTTTTCCCAATGTGGATACTCCCCGACTAGCGGGTTGAATTGACACACGGGTTAAGTATATTTTCTCTTTTAAAAATAAAATAAAAATATATATGTGTTCTATTATATATATAGATATATATATATATACATATATATTATTTTCAAAAACTACTTTTCCCAACGTGGATACTCCCCGACTGGCGGGTTGAATTGACACACGGGTTAAGTATATTTTCTCTTATAAAAATAAAATAAAAATATATATGTGTTCTATTATATATATAGATATATATATATACATATATATTATTTTCAAAAACTACTTTTCCCAATGTGGATACTCCCCGACTGGCGGGTTGAATTGACACACGGGTTAAGTATATTTTCTCTTTTAAAAATAAAATAAAAATATATATGTGTTCTATTATATATATAGATATATATATACATATATATTATTTTCAAAAACTACTTTTCCCAACGTGGATACTCTCCGACTGGCGGGTTGAATTGACACACGGGTTAAGTATATTTCCTCCTTTAAAAATAAAAATAAATGAATGTGTATTTTCTATAAAAATATATCAAAATAGACATATATATTCAAAGGCACCCAAAACCCTCCAAAAAGCCCATGATGGCCCAAAAATCTCCAAAAAGCCCAAGATGGCTCAAAACTCTCCAAAAAGCCCAAGATGACCCAAAAATCTCCAAAAAGCCCAAGATGGCTCAAAACTCTCCAAAAAGCCCAAGATGGCCCAAAACTCTCCAAAAAGCCCAAGATGGCCCAAAACTCTCCAAAAAGCCCAAGATGGCCCAAAACTCTCCAAAAAGCCCAAGATGGCCCAAAAATCTCCAAAAAGCCCAAGATGGCTCAAAACTTTTCAAAAAGCCCATGATGGCCCAAAAAATCTCCAAAAAGCCCAAGATGGCTCAAAACTCTCCAAAAAAGCCCAAGATGCCCAAAACCCTTCAAAAAGCCCAAGATGGCTCAAAACTCTACAAAAAGCCCATGATGGCCCAAAACCTTTCAAAAAGCCCATAATGGCCCAAAACCTTTCAAAAAGCCCATGATGGCACAAAAATCTCCGAAAAGCCCATGATGGCCCAAAACTCTCAAAAAAGCCCAGGATGGCTCAAAACCCTCCAAAAAGCCAAAGATGGCTCAAAACTTTTCAAAAAGCCCAAGATGGCCCAAAACCCTACAAAAAGCCCAAGATGGCTCAAAACTCTCCAAAAAGCCCAAGATGGCTCAAAACTTTTCAAAAAGCCCATGATGGCCCAAAACTTTTCAAAAAAACCCATGATGGCCCAAAACTCTCCAAAAAGCCCAAGATGGCCCAAACTCTTGTCAACAAGCCCAGTTGGGCCCAAACCTTTTTAATTGGTCAAAAATGACCCAAACATACTTTTAAAATCCGGTTGAATTCATTTCTTGGTAAAACCACCCAATTGTTCAATCCAGAGGCTGAATGCGGGAGACGCTGGTTTCTTGTATAAATACAGAAGCTGAAAGCGGGACACGCTGGTCTGCTGTGTAAATCCAGAAGCTAAGAGCGCACTTAGTTTGCTGTGTAAGGTCACTAGTGTAGCCGACGGGCCCCTCACTAGTTCCCAAAACCGAGTCATCGCTGGTCGACGGGCTAAGCGTAAACTCACATTTAAGACATGGCGCGTGGCGTCATGTACCCCACATTTAAGTCATGGCGCGTGGCGTCATGTACTTCATATTTAAGATACGGCGCGTGGCGTCATATACCTCACATTCGAGTCACGGCGCGGGGCGAAGTGTACTCATTTATCTTTATATTTTTGTTAGACACGATTTTTCGTGCACTTGTAAAGACGTAGAAGGATCTTCTACGCACTTCATTATTATTAAGCATTTTTTCTTATGGACCATTGTATTCAGCTCTTTTAATCAAGGGTTTTCTCGTTAGAGATGTAAAATCAGAATGTGGAACACAATGCAAAATATTTCTGTGATGTACTTTTCGGACTCGGTTAAAAGAATTAGATGCTTTAAAATTTTGCTGGGAAATTAATTAAGCATTTATTTCCAAAGCCGCAGGGAACATAATTTTATCTTTAACCAAGTTTATGATATGATTTTCTCACGAGGCCGGAACAAATGGTGAACCCGACGTGAAACATTCTCCCTTCATCTTTAAGAGCTGAAAACTATGGTCTTTATATGCTTATTTAATTTTTCACTGCTAACACTCTGAAATGCCCCTTTGCAGATTTCATGGCACATTCAATGGCTTTTGGATTTTTGCCTAATGGTGGTTTTGTCATTTCTGAGCCAGACCACATGGATGCGGCTATCCCGCATCATTTTATTCGTGTACCAGAGAAGCCGGAGCACCGTGTCTATCGACGCGTTGACTACTCTCCTGCAGCGATCAAGCAAAGAAGAGACCGATCTGCACTACTCAAGGAGCCTCTTATTGTTCAAAGCTCGAAGACCACTCCTATTCAACCGACAAAGTCTCTGCAGGCGCCCATCCGAATGGGCCCGCCTGCTCGACAGTCAGACTATGCCAAGAAGTCCGCCCACCGGCTTGCTGCACCAGCCCAACCAGCAGCACAACAGCCTGCAGGACAACCTGTTTTGCAGTCCCATTCCATGAAGAGGTCTGCAAGACAATCTACTGCAGCTCGGCTAGTGCCAACTGGCCGACCAGAAGTCAATGTTCCCCGAAAAGGGGGCAAAACTGTGCTGAATCCTGTTCAATGCACCATCACTCGCCAATTTGGTCGGGCCGCCTCAAGGATTGTTAACCTAGCCCCCCGACCTAGCCAAGGTGACACCCAGGAGCGGAAGAAGTTAAGAAGACAAACCAAGTTTTCTCAGCTGGAGGCTCCATTGGCCGATGGAAGGGACGACCAATTCAAGCCGCAAGGACCTATTATTATCCGATCCAGTTTAGGCACCCTGCGATTCGTCATCCCTACGCATTTGCCCCATCAGTCAACCCATGCTCCATCTAGCTCACAAGCTAGAGTCAAATCTCCAGATCACTATGATACTGCCAACATAGTGACGGTTCCTCATCACGTATCAAGGAAACAAAGGAGAAAAGCGCAGCAGAAAAAGCAGTTCGGGAAAACAACTTCCCGGTTAAACTTGAAGGCTTCATCGCCACTGCCACCAGGACCGAGGTATATGCTGTTCTCATACCCCCGACAAAGGGGTAGGCCACAAAAGAAGCCACTACAGAACTCTAGCAAATTGAGAGTGCCTCGAAAGCCAAGACTCTTTAGCGGGTGGCAGTATCCCCAGAGGCGCCATACGACGTATCCACGTTCGGTGCTCAGGCTGATCCCTGATTTTATACACAAAAATCAATTCGCCTCATTGATCAGACTGAGGGAGGATATGACTTATGCGCCTGTTGTGGCCCCATTCCGAGGAGAGCACCGGATGCCGCACCCCAAGAGAGAAGCTAAAAGGAGGAGACGTCTCCTCCAGACGACAGAAGTCAACATGGTGGACCTCACCCAGCCAAGCACTTCCAAAGAGTCAGAGATGTTAACCCGGTCAAGGGCAGCCGCAATGCCCATTACACCGCCATTCTGTAGCCTCTCTCATCCTGAAGGGATCAGGGCCGCCCTCCCAAGAGGTCAATTTGAAGCCTCTTACATGGTGGGCGAAGAAGAAGAAGTTCTTACACCCAAGTCTCAGCTCATTCATGACCTCCGGGAGGAGATTAAGAGTATGAAACGGGCTATGGAAACTCAAGGCAACAAGACATCAGGTTCCCATCAACCACCATCACCAAGGAACCGTCAATCGGTCCATCAGCCCGAGAAATTAGTCAGGCAGCAGACCGAGGAAGATGAAAATGTAGAATTGGAGCAAGGCTTTCTGCAGTTCAATAACCTACGTATCAATACCCCTCGAACGCAAGACGCGCGGGTAAACACACCCATGGGGTCTCCACCCAGGTTTATTGCACAGAAGGAGATGGTACATCAGCTTGTGGCCGAATGCCTTCGTCGACAGGCACCTCAACTCACTGGGGTCCCTACAACGACAATCAACAGGCCTTATCCCCCAGAGGTTGAAGCGGAGCTGCTACCTAGAGATTTGAAGCCACCAAAAATCCAATTCGATGGGACTGGGAGCGCGTTAAAGCACCTGGCATCATTCCACTATGCCATGGGCAACTGGGCGCACCATTCAAATTTTTGTCTTCGAATGTTTCCCAATACTCTTTCCGGCGATGCTTTCCAGTGGTACATATCTCTCCCAATCGGCTCAGTCCAAACATGGGAAGAGATGAAAGAAATGTTCACCTCCCGATTCGTTGATACTACACGAGAAGTACAACTATCGGAATTATCTACCCTGTCCCAAAAGAAGGACGAGCCGGTTGAAGACTACATCACTAGATGGCAAAGGGCCGCTAATCGATGTCAAGCACCCCTCTCTCAAGCAATGAAGGTCAATCTTTGCCGAAATGGCATCAAGACGGAAATCTCGTTGCTGATGAATGAACAACTAAGTACATTTCAGGCCCTAGCTACAGAAGCTTGTCGAAAAGAATATTTGTTGTCTCAGCAAAAAGCCTGGAAGAAGGAGTCATCCACAACTACTATGTTCAAGAAGAAGAAAACTGGAGAGACCTCTGCAAATACTACAGAGGTTAAGAAGCAGCCGGATAAAGCAAAGCTACCCGCAAAAGAGCAGCCTGCAAAACCCTTCCGAAGAGAGGAAATCCAATACGCCTTCGGGGAAGATGATGTGGAGACGCTATTCCAGCACCTCATGTCGACCGGGCTATTCGAGTTGCCTGCCCCAAAAAGGCCAGAAGAAGTTGGACGCACTTCTCACCAGCGATATTGCAGTTACCACCGATATGTCGGTCACCCCACTAAGAAGTGTTGGGATCTTCAAGCAATATTGCAAGATTACATCGACAAGGGAGTTATAAAACTCAGTCCTCCAGCGCAAGCTTCGTCAAATGTTGTGACAATTGAGATAGCAAAAAAGGGTGATTGGGAAGTGGTTCGAAAACCACCAAGCCTAAGACGGACAAAAAGATGTCTCAAAGATTTATGCAGAAAAGACAAAAGAATAAGGGATAAGGTCATTCTCCCTTTCTTCTCAAGGCATTTGAGGCAATCCTCACGGGTGCAACCATTCATGATCATGGACTTTTTGCAGCCCGAGTTGCTACTCCCATTCTATCAACGGCTTGCTGGAAGATCACCTCGACCAGAAAAAGAAAGATACATTCTCGAGGAGTTACCAAATACAACTCCATGTGAGAATGGTCCGTTTTGGGACCGAGATAGCAACAATGGAGAAATCGAAACTTGCTATCATATAAATGCATCTGCATCCAAGCCTGCAAAGCGGCGAAGAACTGCCTCGGTGCTCATCCCTAACTACACCAAGTTTGAAGTTGGGATGTCACCGGTAAACCATATCATCACGTATTTGCGAGAATCTCGGCTTTTGCCAGCATCTTGGGAAACCAGAGTGGAATACTTCCGGTACTCACTGGGGGAATCAGTGATGTCTTGGCACCGAGATAATCATATCGAAGAAATTACCGAGTGGGTCATCTTGATAGACGCGTTCTTGGTCCGCTTCCTGTCAAGACAAAGAGAGCAGTTCCCTAGTAATTACTTGAGGAAAATACAATACAGTCAAGAATCTACTGCTCATTACGTAAATTATCTCAGAAACAGTACATGGAGTGATCCCTTGGCTATATGGTTGCCTGAACCTGAAATGGTCACGAAGTATCTTTCGGATGCAGTATGCCCTCCGGCTGACAATGGGTACAAGACCTTTGGAGCTAAAACTTTCATAAAGGCAATCCGGTGGGTCGGCAATGAAGGCTTCAAACAAGAGGCAATCTTTAGCGACGCTGAAGGTTTTGGGAGGACAAATCAACTCCAAGTTCTGCATGTGCTGCAGTTAAACGATGCGCCCATTCTTCGAGTGTTCCCTTTCTTAACTAGGGAGTTAAGCTATGATTGGCCGCATATTCAGTTATTCCACGAGAATCATAAGTACGCATTGCCGCACTTGTTCGATTATTCACTGGCGGTCTGTCAAATGGGGCAAACAGAAGAGTTTGCACTCGGGCACTTTGTTTTGAGCTTGGCCCATGACAGTTGTGCCCTTCTCTGGATTTCCTCGCTCCCCGGAGAAGCATTTGGTTCTTGGGAAGAGTTTGTCGATATGTTTATCCTAAGATTCCACGAATATGAAACAGAGTTCCCTCCAGAGATGATCGAAGTCATGCACCCCCTATCAGGAGAATCTCAATATGACTACATCTTGAGATGGATAAACTGCAGAATAATCAACCAAAAATTCGACAAAGAAGAAATCATGGTTCATCGGTGCATCAAGTCAATGAATGGGTATTTTCCTGAAATCCCAAAAATGCAGCCATTTTTCTCAGATATACTACGGACATTGGCTACAAATATTCAAGACTCTGCCTCCTGCAATATGGTGCAAGTTGAAGAGGATGTTCTCGCAATTCTTCGATCTGGTCGAATCACACCAGAAAACAAGGGTAAAGCCCCGGCACAAGAAAATCGTACTCACCCAGAGCAGCACATACCAGCCGATCATCGAAAATCCTCAGTAAGCTATGATGTCCTTGGACACTTGAAGCGACTCCCTGCTCGACTCAGTATTTACGATGCCTTGCAGTTGTCACAAGAAGCCAGGGATGCACTGGTGAGTGCTCTGACAGATGAAAATGTCCGTCTTGCTTACCTGGTCGACGCCGCTGAATGTGATGAGGTCATTTCATTCACTGATGAGGATATGTTGCTTGGAGACATTAATCACAATCGACCTTTATATGTTACGGGCAACCTGGGCGGTGAACTGGTCAACAGAATCATGATCGATGCCGGGTCTGCAATTAATATCCTGCCCCTTCGAACACTCAGGAGGATCGGAATTTCTCCATCAGCGTTAAAAGACACTAGTGTGGTGATTCACGGGTTTAATCAAGGGACTCAAAAGGCCATGGGCCTGATTGAGTTGGAACTAAGCATAGAAGATTTCTGCACCGAAATCCCATGCTTTGTGATTAATGCTCCGACCTCATATAACTTGCTGCTGGGAAGGCCTTGGCTCCACAGTAATAAGATAATCGCATCAACGGTGCATCAATGCTTCAAGTACTGCAAGGATGGAGTCGAAAAAAGGATTTTTGCTGACCATAAACCTTTCACAACGGCAGAATCATTTTACTCTGATGCTAAGTATTATGACTTGGCATCTGCTGTCAACACATCAATGAAAGCAGTTGAAGCGACCACACGCGAAGGTCAGCAGGAGGTATCTCAGGCTCCCCCCGCCCCAGTAAGCACAAACATATTCTCAAAGGGTGAGAAGATGGAAAGTCAAGGTCGTGGTCGAGGGCGCGGTCATGGACGAGGAACGACAGAACCAAGGGCTCAATTTCAAACCAAATTTGAAAATATGAGCTTCGATCCAGTACATCCACTACCACGACAACAACAGGGGGCAACCATACCACCTCCTACCAGCTATAGCAACACTGCTGCAGGATCACGGTTCTACTTGGACCTCGAAGTCCTGAAAAAGGTTGCTAAACCGCCTCGAGCCAATTTCCCTAGGTTTGAGGTGGATCTGGAAGCTCTTCGGAGATTCCGGAATCAGGCCAATGAGGAAGCCAAGTCACTTTGCTGTGAGAGTGACGGAATGGCCACTGAGGCCGCTCACCAAAATCAAAAACCTAAGGAAACGCTCGATGAGGTTTTAGCGATGCTCGTGGGGTTTAATGTATCTGCTCCATGTGTGCAGGAACCTCAAGATGAAAAATTTGCCCAAAAACATTTCATAAAGCAATATGGCAAGGTTTACGGTAGCCCTAACAAATCCTCTTGTTTGCCCACAGCTAAGCTCAAGAAATGGGATTTCCATCGCTATAGCAGAGAAAGCAAGAAAATTATGGATTTGATGGGGTTCTATCCTGATGAACCACATTTATCAGGCCTCGGAAGTGACATCCCTATCCCGTTATCCGAAAGACCCCCTGGTTATCTAAAGGGAAACAAACGACTTGGCCTTGGGTATAAAGAAGAAGAAGACGGCAACTTCGCCACCACCTACTGCATCTCCACAAGTGATGACTCCAACAATGATGAAGAGACATTAATGGAACCAGAGGACGCTCCACCTGCGATTGAGGATGGAGGGCAGCCTACTATTGACGTACTTGAGGAATTCAATCTCGGGACTGAGGAGGACCCGAGACCCATTTTTGTTGCCAAAAATCTAGCCGAAAAAGAAAAGGCGGCATTGAAGCAACTTTTAAGCGAATTCAAAGATGTTTTTGCTTGGGGGTATTCCGAAATGCCAGGTCTCAACCCCGCGGTTGCAATGCACCATCTGCATATTACGTGGGATAAAAAGCCAGTCAAGCAAGCTCCGAGAAGGTTTCGACCAGAGCTCGAAGAACAAATCATCAAGGAAGTTGAAAAACTCATTGATGCTCAATTCATTCGGGAAATCAAATTTCCGAAATGGATTTCTAGCATTGTTCCTGTCAAAAAGAAAAATGGGCAGATCCGCATTTGCGTAGATTTTCGAGATTTAAACGAAGCATGCCCTAAAGATGAATTTCCTCTTCCTTTCACTGATTTGCTAATCGACAGCACAGCTCTGTACGACACATTCTCCTTTATGGATGGATATTCGGGATATAATCAAATCAAGATGTCTCCAGCAGATGAAGCCGCAACAGCATTTCGAACACCGATGGGTGTCTTCTGCTACAAAGTCATGCCTTTTGGTCTTAAGAATGCTGGCGCAACTTATCAAAGGGCTATGCAAAATATATTTCATGATATGTTACACAAACATGTCGAGTGCTATGTCGATGACCTGGTCGTAAGATCCGAAGGTCACAATAAGCATAAAGATGATTTGAGATCGGTATTCTTGCGCCTAAGAAAGTATGATCTCAAGATGAATCCTCTCAAATGCGCATTTGGGGTATCGTCTGGAAAATTCCTCGGATTCATAATCCGTCAAAGGGGAATCGAGGTTGATCCACTCAAAACGGAAGCAATTCAAAATATGCCGCCTCCACGAAATCTCAGAGAACTTAGGAGTCTCCAAGGCCAATTGTCATATATCCGGCGTTTCATCTCCAACTTATCTGGCCGCTGCCAGCCTTTTCACAAGTTGATGAAAAAAGATACGACTTTCCAGTGGGACGCGAAATGCCAACAGGCCTTCGAAGCCATCAAAGAATTGCTGCAAAATCCTCCTATTTTGACAACTCCAGTAAAAGGAAAGTCACTCATTCTCTATATTGCTGCCAGCCCACAATCACTGGGGGCATTGCTCGCACAAGAAAATGCCCAAGGCAAAGAACAAGCCGCCTATTATCTCAGTCGACGATTATTGCAAGCTGAATGCAATTATTCCTCGATCGAGAAAATTTGTCTAGCATTGGTTTTTGTGGCACAAAAGCTAAGACATTACTTCCTCGCGCATCAGATCATACTTATATCGAAGGCCGATCCCCTTAAGTTCCTGATCACTAGACCAATGCTTTCAGGATGCCTAGCAAAATGGTCACTTCTGCTATCTGAGTTTGATATCAAATATGTGCCACGAAAGGCAGTGAAAGGACAAGTGTTAGCAGATTTCCTAGCAGCCCATCCGCTTGAAGAAGAATTTCCCATCTTAGAAAACCTACCTGATGAGAAGGTTTTCTATGCAAATGATGATCCAATGTGGCAAATGTATTTCGATGGCGCTTCAAAGCCATCCGGAGCTGGTGTTGGAATTGTCGTAGTCTCCCCTCATAAAGACTTATTCCCGCACTCCTACTTTCTTGGAAGAAGTACAACAAATAACGAAGCTGAGTATGAGGCCTTACTCATCGGCATGGAACTTCTTCTGCAATCAGATATTTTATTTGTGCGAATATTTGGGGACTCTGAATTGGTTATTAAACAGTTAAATAATCGATACGAAGTACACCAGCCCCATTTGCGAAAATATTATGACAAAGCTCAAACTTTATTGGCAAAGTTCGAAATCGTTTCGGTTGAGCATGTTCCTCGATCAGAAAATATAGTTGCTGATGCACTATCAAAGTTGGCCAGTATTCTCGCCTTTAATGAGCTCGATGACATGACAATTCGAGTACAAAGACTAGAAGATGACGAAGAGCTCCAAGTAAATCAAATTGGACGGTGCGTATCTGAGGTAACTACAAACAATGATGACTGGCGCATCCCTATCATTAACTACCTCAAATATGGCATTGAACCAGATGATCCAAGCGCAAGGAAGTCATTGAGAAAGGCTGTTTCCCGATATACTGTGTTTCAAGACGATTTGTACCGGATTGCTTTTGATGGACTTTGGCTTCGCTGTATTGACGGGAATGATATCTGTCAAGTCCTTCAAGAGACGCACTCCAGCGAGTGCGGCGCCCACCAATCTGGACGTCGTCTTTATCATAGGATCAAAACGTTGGGCTATTATTGGCCCACAATGGTCCAAGACTCCATCAATTTTGCAAAATCCTGTGAAGCCTGCCAAATGCATGGAGATATTTATCATATTCCTGCTTCAGTAATGTCTCTAGCACCTATTTCATGGCCTTTCTCTTGGTGGGGTTTTGATATTGTCGGTCCAATAAACCCGTCGTCATCTAAAGGACACCTTCATATTTTAGCCGCTACGGATTATTTCTCCAAATGGGCAGAAGCTAAAGCTTACAAGAGAGTCCGAGCGCAAGAGGTGGTTGAATTTATCAAGCACAAAATCATCTACCGTTATGGTGTTCCCTATCAAATCACCTCAGATAATGGCACGCCATTCAAAAACGATAAAGTAAATCAGTTATGCCGAAGGTTTGGAATCAAACAAGTGTTCTCATCGCCCTATTACCCACAAGGGAATGGTCAAGCAGAGGCATTTAACAAAAATATTATTCGAATCCTCAAAAGGACCACTGTGAAAAATAAGCGTGATTGGCACGAGAGGTTGCCCGAAGCATTGTGGGCCTACAGAACCACACATCGAACTGCAACGGGAGCAACACCATATTCATTGCTCTTTGGCACGGAAGCAGTTTTACCAGTGGAAATTCAGTTAGCATCTTTGAGGGTTGCCATCCATTCTGGGTTAACCACTGAACAACAAGCCAAACTTCGCTTCGACGAACTCGAGGCACTAGACGAGAAACGAGTTCAAGCACGGCAACGGATCGAACTTTATCAAGCTCGAATGGTCGAAGCATACAATAAAGTCGTGAGGCATCGCTCATTCAAAAGAGGAGATTTGGTGCTAAAGCTACGCACAGAGCTTATGGCCGGGGGCAAACTTACCGGCAAATTCGAGCCTAAATGGGAAGGGCCTTACATCATTGAAAGGGTCCATGGCAATGGCACATATGAAGTTGTTAATTGCGGAAATCAAATGAAAGCAACCGTGAATGGGAATTACTTAAAAAGATACTATCCATGAAATTACAAAGAAAGTCATATATCAAAGTTTTGCAAAAGAATCTCTACAGCCTCCCTTGTAGAAGGAAGGGACTCCTTCAAAACTCAAATGGAGTTCACTACATCAGCAGGAGAAACAGGTAACGGCTCTATCGATGTCAAATTCTCCCCGTCATGAGCATCATCATCAAATATTTCGACAACTAAGGCAGTTGTCAAAAAAAAAAAAAAAAAAAAAATCTCAATGATTCGAGTTCCAGTGGCAAGGTTTGGCACTGGGCGGAAAGGTTTCTCTGTCTTATGAAGATGGTAAACCTATTGATGGCAAAGGTATCAAAAGAAAGATCATGGATAGAGTTCACCAGACTTATATTGGTGACTTTCAGGGAAAGTACTTCACTTATGATGGTGAGAAGAGCTTGTTTACAGTGAGGGCTCTTCCACAACAGAATTTTGAATTCAGTGTTGTGCTTGAAGACATATCCTCAAACAAAGTTAGTAGGAATAGTAGTACTCATGGTAATGACAGCCCCGGGAGGGAGATCGGAAAAGGCAAAGGCGTTCGTATCAGACCAAGACTTTCAAAGTTGAGATACATTTTGCTGCCAAAATTCCAATGAAAGCTATTGCAAACGCTCTGCAAGGACACGATTCCTAGAGTTCTCAAGAAGCCTTAAGGGTTCTAGATATAATCCTAAGGCAGCATGCTGCAAAGCAGAGTTGCCTTCTGGTTCGGCAGTCATGTTTTCACAATGATCCTAGTAACTTTGTTGACATTGGAGCTGGAGTTTTGGGTTGTCGTGGTTTTCATTCTAGCTTTCGAACCAGTCAAGGGGGCTTGTCTCTAAATATTGATGTGTCTACTACGATGATTATAAGGCTTGGCCCTGTTGATGGATTTCTGATGGCTAATCAAAATGTTAGAAATCATGGTGAAATTGATTGGGGGAAAGGCAAAGAGAACTCTGAGGGTGAAAACAAGACCCTCAAGTATGGAGGAAGAGGCGATAGCCCATCTCAAACCATTGAGATTATTCTGTTAACTATCGGCACATTGAGCTTAGATTAGAAAGCCAAAACGCCCCACTTACTATCCTGTCAAGCTCTGCTCTCTGGTTTCATTGCAAAGGTATACTAAATCTCTGTCAACTTTGCAAAGATCATCACTGGTTGAAAAACCATGACAGAAACCACAAGAAGGGATGCAAACTTTAAGTAATGCATTAAGAAGCAGCAACTATGATGCTGATGAAATGTCGAAGGCATGCGGTGTTTCGATCAATGGTAACTTCACTCAAGTAGAAGGCCGTGTCTCGAATGCACCAAAGTTAAAAGTTGGTAATGATGAATTCTTTCCTAGAAATGGTCGATGGAAGAAACTTGTGGGCCCTCAAAAAAAAAAAAAAAAAAAAAAAAAGAGGAAAGATGGGCTATTGTAAACTTTTCTGCTCGCTGCGGTGTGCGGTCTCTTGCTCGTGACCTGCACAAATGAGGGGCAATGAAAGACATTGTCATTGCAGAACCATTTGATTACTTTGAAAAGAATCCTCAATTTAGGCGTGCTCCACCTACTGTTAGGGTCGACAAGATGTTCGAAATCAATCAGTCAAAGCTTCCAGGAGCCCCTCAGTTTCTTCTCTATGTTTTGCCTGGGAGAAAGAATTGTGATATATATGGCCCATATAAAAAAAAAAAAAAAAAATTCTCATTACGCCAAGAGTCAAAAGAGACCTACTAGACAACATATCAGCAATCATGCCTTTACAAGTGGCCCACGGCAGCCTAATTCCTGAGGGGGCATTTGATGAGGTATATTTTAGTCTATAAAATTATATGATTTTGCATGTAAATATATATATATATAAAATACCCGTTTGCTGGAGTTTGTAAAGAGCTAAAAATTCCCAACCGAGCAGCAACGGGCCCGTGCAGCAGCAGCAGCGTGTCGGCGGGTCTCTCCTCACGGTGGCCTTCTAGATCCTAGTCAACAACCTGCCGACGGCTAAGCTGACGGTGGAGTCGGTGGAGACTGTCAACAACCTCATCGCTTGCACCGTCCAAAAGATCAAAGCCGCCCTCCACTGCGAGAGCTGATTCCATCAGCCCATCATCCAGCTTGCAGTAGCTGTTGAATCCACAAGCGCCGCTGCCTTTGTCAGATAAAACAGCTGTGCAGATGTTGGCAGGCTCAAACAATGCAACCGACCATCCTCCCCTGCTTGAGCTGTAAACGTATTTCCTGAGAACTCCATCGAAGTCTAGCGTTGTTCTCTGGTAATTTCTGCCGCATCCACGGCTGGAATAGTCTACTTGACGACGTCTCTGACGGGAGGGATTTGCATGACGGCGCTGCTGCCCATGAACGTGGTAGGAGGAGTTTGGGCCTTTGAGATGAGTACGGGGGGGCAGAAGGCGGTGTCGACGGCTCTGTGCATGTGGGGCTTTTTCTCTTATCTCTATGGGGAGATTCCGCCCGAAGCTGAAGAACCTCGACACGCTGTTCCTGCAGGTGAACGGGTTGTCGGGGGAGATTACTCCGAAGCTGGGTGTGCTCTGGAGCTTGAAATCCATGGATCTTTCCAACAAAGCGCTGGTGGGTGAGATTCCGCCGGTGTTGGAGAAGCTGACGAATCTCACACTCTTGAACAGACTATACGGTGAGATTCCCGCCTTCATCGGGGATTTGCTGGAGCTGGAGGTGTTGCAGCTGTGGGAGAATAACTTCACCGGTAGCATCCCGCCGCGTCTGGGTCGAAATGGAAAGTTGCAGCTCTTGGACCTGTCGTCCAACAAGTTGACAGGGACATTGCCCCCGGACCTCTGCTTCGGAAACCGCCTCCACACACTCATAGCCCTCGAAAACAAGCTCTTTAGGGCCATTCCGGACACGCTGGGCCGGTGCCAATCGCTGAGCCGGACTTGAACGGGGGACAATTTCCTTAACGGCTCCATTCCCAGCGGGTTGTTTGGGCTGCCCAACCATGTACAGGTAGAGCTGCAGGGCAACCATCTGGCGGGCGGTTTCCCGGATATGCCGTTGATTTTCGCCAACCTGGGCCAGATTAGCTTGTCCAACGACCACCTCTACGGCCCCCTGCAGCCCTCCATCGGCAACTTCTATGGCGTGCAGAAGCTGCTCCTTGACGGCAATTCCTTCTCCTGGCCTATCCCGGCAGAGGTCGGTCGGCTGCAGCAGCTGTCGAAGCTGGACTTGAGCAGCAACAAGTTCCCTAGGCCATCACCCCCACCATCAGCAAGTGCAAGTTGCTGACCTACATCGACCTTAGCCAGAACCAGCTGTCTGGCTACGTACCAGTGGAGATCATCGGCATGAGGATCCGGAATTACTTGAATCTGTCGAGGAACCACCTCCTCGGTAGCATTCCTTCCTCCATCATCTTGAGCATGTCCAGGAGAAGGAGAATGTTCCATTGCTGATGACAGAGGTGGGCAGTGGGCATGCATCCGGGTTGAGCTTGCCGCAAAGGGTTGTGCTGCTGCCCTGAGCAGGCTGGCGCTCATGTGATCGTCATCGAGATCGATCCCATCTGTGCCCTCCAGGCTCTGATGGAAGGCCTCCTTGTTTTGACTCTCCCGGACGTTGTCTCCACAGCTGATATTTTTGTAACCACAACAGGCGTGAAGCGCATCACAATTAAGCCACAGACAAATCGATGATTGCCCAGCTGGAGCTCTGGAAAATCTCTCTTTCATCATCTCGACTTCTGACAATTCCTGCTCCCGTTTCTCTGTCTTTCCTTCCCAACCCACAGGATCTCTTACGCCGACAGCCGTCATCGGCCGCTCCGAGCTAAAATTGGATCTTCCAGCGCCTTTCTGGAGGGGAGGGAGAAATGAAGACGAAGGGCAGCTCGAAGCCGCTTCGACGTCATATCGGCGGCCAGAAAAGCTGCTGCAGCTGTCCGATTCGCTCACGACTGTGCTCAAGCTGTAACACTCAAGCCGCTCGCTCAGCTGGTCCAAAGCATCGTCGGAGGAAGTGCCGTTCATCGCCACGCCGAGCAAAGGAGGCCGAGTTGGATGAGACGCTGCATGTCTGAAAGGCTGTAGGATCCATCTTGGAGCCGCCCATCTCCCGCTTGTAGAATCTTCCCTTCGTCCGATAGCCTCCGCACCAAATCCAGCACCACGATTCCGAAGCTGAAGACGTCCGACTTGGCGGTGGCGCTCCTCTTTTGGAGACTTTTCGGCGGCAGGTAGCCAATCGTGCCCCCGATCATTATTGTCTCCGCCAGATGGAATCGGTGTTTTTTTTTTTCAACGACTGCAGAGGCAGTCCTTCGTACTGCTGCGGTCGCGGCAACAACAGCTCGTCGTGCTCGTGCTCTAGCCATCGTGCCAGCCCGAAATCCCCGAGCCGCGCATTGTAGTCGGAGTCAAGCATGACGTTGCTGGTCTTCACATCCCGATGGATGATTTGCGTCTCCAGCTGCTCGTGGAGGTAGAAAAGCGCAGCTGCTAGGCCGGAGACGATGTGGCAGCGGCGGTCCCAGCCGAGATGCGCCGCGGCAGCGCCACCCTCCTGCTGGCGGCGAAAGAGGACGCGATCTAGGCTGCGGTTCGGCATGTAGTCGTACACGAGCAACAGCTGGTCCTCGTGGACGCACCACCCCGTAGGCGGACAAGGTTCCGGTGGAGGAGCTGCACCACGGCCGCCAGCTCCGCCGCGAACGTCTTCTCGAAGCGCTCCCCCTTGTCGGCGACACACTTGACGGCCACGACAGTTCCGTCGCTGGGAAGGGCGGCTCTGTCGACGCGACCGAAGCCGCCGCTACCAAGAAACTCGGCGTCACTGAAGCCGTTGCTGCCAATGTAAAGCTCGACGTAGCTGAATATTCTGGGATTCCCACGAAACATGCTATCGGAAGTTATGATTCCATCCATATCCTGGAATTGGTGATGGCAGTGAGAATCTAAACCAGAGCTTCCATAGTAGGTTTTGGTATCGAGGCTGTTGTGGGAATAGGAATAGGAATTGGTTCGCATGCATCTCCATCTGCGATGGCGGCCGCAGCAGCAAAGGATGCAACGGCGAACGAGGGAGGCAATCCAGGCAGGGACGTGGGGTCTTTTTTTTTGAGACAGTGGCTGTGGCAGCGGTTGCTTGGAATCGTCTTCAAGTGGGTCGAGTAGAAGAGAGTTCCGCGGGAAAGCGTTTCGGTGCAGTTCCGCGGGGAAGCAGTTCTGGTGCAGTTCCGCGGGAATCCACATGAATCCGGTTCCGCGCAAGTGCAGCTTGGCGCCCAAGTAAATGAAGTTCCGCGGGAACGATTTTACTGAAACAGTTCCGCGGCAACGAAATCTACGTGAATGCAGTTCCGCGGAGATGTGTTCCGCGTGAATGCAGTTCCGCGGGGAAAACGGTTCCGCGGGAAGACGGTTCCGCGGGAAAGCGGTTCCACCACCGCGGAACCCATCCCAAGCCGCCAGAGTCCTATAAATACCCCTTGGCCCTTCATTCGGCAACACAACGACGAGAGGGGAGAACGGGAGAAGGAGAGCTCTCCTGCGCTGAAAAGAGAACGGGGAACGAGCTCTCCCGCGCTGAAGAGAGAACGTGGGTTCTCCATTTTTTATTTTTTTTTATTTTATTTTATTTTATTTTTTATTTTATTTTATTTTTTATTTTTTATTTTTTTTTATTTTTTATTTTTTTTTAGTTAAAAAAAAATATAGAGTTTCTTCCTTTTATATATATATATAAATATATATATATTATTTTCAAAAACTACTTTTCCCAACGTGGATACTCCCCGACTGGCGGGTTGAATTGACACACGGGTTAAGTATATTTTCTCTTTTTTAAAAATAAAATAAAAATATATATGTGTTATATTATATATATATATATATATACATATATATTATTTTTTAAAAAAAAACTACTTTTCCCAACGTGGATACTCCCCGACTGGCGGGTTGAATTGACACACGGGTTAAGTATATTTTCTCTTTTAAAAATATATATGTATATATTATATATATAAATATATATATACATGTATATTATTTTCAAAAACTACTTTTCCCAATGTGGATACTCCCCGACTGGCGGGTTGAATTGACACACGGGTTAAGTATATTTTCTCTTTTAAAAATAAAATAAAAATATATATGTGTTCTATTATATATATAGATATATATATATATACATATATATTATTTTCAAAAACTACTTTTCCCAACGTGGATACTCCCCGACTGGCGGGTTGAATTGACACACGGGTTAAGTATATTTTCTCTTTTAAAAATAAAATAAAAATATATATGTGTTCTATTATATATATAGATATATATATATACATATATATTATTTTCAAAAACTACTTTTCCCAATGTGGATACTCCCCGACTGGCGGGTTGAATTGACACACGGGTTAAGTATATTTTCTCTTTTAAAAATAAAATAAAAATATATATGTGTTCTATTATATATATAGATATATATATATATACATATATATTATTTTCAAAAACTACTTTTCCCAACGTGGATACTCCCCGACTGGCGGGTTGAATTGACACACGGGTTAAGTATATTTTCTCTTTTAAAAATAAAATAAAAATATATATGTGTTCTATTATATATATAGATATATATATATACATATATATTATTTTCAAAAACTACTTTTCCCAACGTGGATACTCCCCGACTGGCGGGTTGAATTGACACACGGGTTAAGTATATTTCCTCCTTTAAAAATAAAAATAAATGAATGTGTATTTTCTATAAAAATATATCAAAATACAAATATATATTCAAAGGCACCCAAAACCCTCCAAAAAGCCCATGATGGCCCAAAAATCTCCAAAAAGCCCAAGATGGCTCAAAACTCTCCAAAAAGCCCAAGATGGCCCAAAACTCTCCAAAAAGCCCAAGATGGCCCAAAACTCTCCAAAAAGCCCAAGATGGCCCAAAAATCTCCAAAAAGCCCAAGATGGCTCAAAACTTTTCAAAAAGCCCATGATGGCCCAAAAAATCTCCAAAAAGCCCAAGATGGCTCAAAACTCTCCAAAAAAGCCCAAGATGCCCAAAACCCTTCAAAAAGCCCAAGATGGCTCAAAACTCTACAAAAAGCCCATGATGGCCCAAAACCTTTCAAAAAGCCCATAATGGCCCAAAACCTTTCAAAAAGCCCATGATGGCACAAAAATCTCCGAAAAGCCCATGATGGCCCAAAACTCTCAAAAAAGCCCAGGATGGCTCAAAACCCTCCAAAAAGCCAAAGATGGCTCAAAACTTTTCAAAAAGCCCAAGATGGCCCAAAACCCTACAAAAAGCCCAAGATGGCTCAAAACTCTCCAAAAAGCCCAAGATGGCTCAAAACTTTTCAAAAAGCCCATGATGGCCCAAAACTTTTCAAAAAAACCCATGATGGCCCAAAACTCTCCAAAAAGCCCAAGATGGCCCAAACTCTTGTCAACAAGCCCAGTTGGGCCCAAACCTTTTTAATTGGTCAAAAATGACCCAAACATACTTTTAAAATCCGGTTGAATCCATTTCTTGGTAAAACCACCCAATTGTTCAATCCAGAGGCTGAATGCGGGAGACGCTGGTTTCTTGTATAAATACAGAAGCTGAAAGCGGGACACGCTGGTCTGCTGTGTAAATCCAGAAGCTAAGAGCGCACTTAGTTTGCTGTGTAAGGTCACTAGTGTAGCCGACGGGCCCCTCACTAGTTCCCAAAACCGAGTCATCGCTGGTCGACGGGCTAAGCGTAAACTCACATTTAAGACATGGCGCGTGGCGTCATGTACCCCACATTTAAGTCATGGCGCGTGGCGTCATGTACTTCATATTTAAGATACGGCGCGTGGCGTCATATACCTCACATTCGAGTCACGGCGCGGGGCGAAGTGTACTCATTTATCTTTATATTTTTGTTAGACACGATTTTTCGTGCACTTGTAAAGACGTAGAAGGATCTTCTACGCACTTCATTATTATTAAGCATTTTTTCTTATGGACCATTGTATTCAGCTCTTTTAATCAAGGGTTTTCTCGTTAGAGATGTAAAATCAGAATGTGGAACACAATGCAAAATATTTCTGTGATGTACTTTTCGGACTCGGTTAAAAGAATTAGATGCTTTAAAATTTTGCTGGGAAATTAATTAAGCATTTATTTCCAAAGCCGCAGGGAACATAATTTTATCTTTAACCAAGTTTATGATATGATTTTCTCACGAGGCCGGAACAAAAGGTTAGTAGATTTTTGTATGAATAGATGCCCTAATGGGATATGATGAGAAAGGACATAGGTTATATGAAATTATAAAGTTACGAATAATATAAGAAATTGATGATTTATGATGATATGGATGAGTCCATTATGAATGATTATCAGTAAATGTTTATGTGATGAAAGAAAAGAAAAAGAAAGACATTTTTTTTTGGATGAGATCCAATTAAAAACCCCACCGTGTGATTAGGGTAACAATCCTAAGTCACGTTTACTAATCCAAAACGGTCCCAGAGTAAGGCTTCTAGGCTCCCCAGTTCGGGGCGCCACACTCGAGCCATCTTCTTTGCCTCATATTTAACTCCTTTTGAGTAAAAATGTACTTGAGACTTTTGTGATCAGTATAGACCTCACATTTAACTCCATACAAATAATGTCTCCAAATTTTCAAGGCAAAGACTACTGCTACCAATTCTAAGTCATGGGTTGGATAATTTACCTCATTTGGCTTGAGTTGCCTGGATGCGTATGATATAACTTTTTCATTTTGCATTAGTACACATCCTAATCCTTTCTTTGAGGCATCACTAGAGATCACAAACCTTTCCTTCTCCGTAGGTAGTGTTAGAATTTGCGCTTTTACCAGTATTTTCTTTAACTCTTAGAAGCTGTTCTCACATTCCTGTGTCCATTCATACCTAACTCCTTTCCTTGTCAGCTTTGTGAGTGGAGCCGACAATTGTGAGAATCTTTCCACAAATCTCCTATAGTAGCCAGCTAGCCCTAGAAAGCTTCTTATTTCTGTGATATTTGTTGGTTGTGGCCACTTCGTTATTGCCTCAATCTTTTGAGGATCTACCTGTACTCCTTTCTCAGATATAATGCGGCTAAGAAAGGCTACCTGTTTCAACCAAAATTCACATTTCTTGAATTTAGCATATAATTTCTCCCTTCGGAGAATTTCTAACACTATCCTTAGATGTTTCTCATGCTCTGCTTCTATCTTTGAATAAATCAATATGTCATCAATGAATACCACCACAAATTGATCCAAAAATTCTCGAAAAATTCTATTCGTCATATCCATAAACACAGTTGGGGCATTCGTTAGTCCAAATGGCATGACTAAGAATTTATAATGCCCATATCTTGTTCTGAATGCTGTTTTATGGATGTCTTTTGGACATATCCTCAACTGGTGGTACCCTGACTGTAAATTAAATTTTGAAAATGTAGAAACTCCTTTTAACTAATCAAAGAGATCATCTATTCTTGGGAGTGGGTATTTATTTTTTACTATTACTTTATTCAATTCTCTGTAATCAATACAGAGTCTCAAACTTCCATCCTTTTTCCTTACAAATAGTACTAGAGCTCCCCAAGGCGATGCACTGGGTCTAATAAATCTTTTATTTAATAAATCTTAGATTTGTACTTTCAATTCAGCCAATTCGGTTGGCGCCATCCTATATGGGGCCTTAGATATTGGAGCTGTCCCTGGGATAATTTCTATTTCCGTATCCATCTCTCTTTCCGGTGGTAAATTACATAGCTCTTTTGGAAAAATATCTAAAAATTCCGTTACCACTGGAATTTGTTCCATAGGTACCCCATCTCTTTTTATTTTGTTTATAGAGACCAGATAGGCTGTACATTGTTGGCGTATCAGCTTAGCTTCCTTCATAGCTGATATCATCCTTATTGTGCTTTTTGGCTGTCTTATTTTACTGATATCTATTTCATCCTTTGATGCTTCAAGTTGAACCTTTTTATTCTTATAATCAATCATTGCACCCCATTGACTTAGCCAGTCCATTCCTAGTATGACATCAAACTCTGTCATTGGTAATAGGATGAGATCGACTTTCAATATTCTTGACCCTATCCTGATAGGGCAAGCCTTGCAAATTTGATTTATACTTGCCACCTTATATATTGAAAATTCTACATGTATAGTACTACTGGTTTCTTCTACCCGGAGTGCGTATGTGGTCACAAATTAGTATGAAATAAATGAATGCGTAGCTCCTGAATCAAATAAAGCTACTGTAGGATTTACTAAAATGTTAATCATACCTGTAATTACTTTTTCCTCCATCTCCTGTGACTCTGTTCGGGTGAGGGCTTGGACACGCACTTGATTGACAGCAGTACTAGGCCGATTGGCGATCGCTGGGACCTTTTGCTGAGCCGGCCTCCCTCGGGCTGGTACGCCTTGTGGCTTATTTGGACAGTTGGGTGAAATGTGTCCAACTTGACCACAGATGAAGCACTTTATTATTTTGGCTTCAGCGGTCCGGCAGTCCCGGGCCATGTGACCAACTTTGCCACACTTGTAGCATTTCCCTGATCCTTGTAAACATTCGCCTGAATGGCGTCTGTGGCAAGTTCTGCAGGTCGGGGTGCTTTTTGCCTTGTCGTCGATCTTCTTCCTCCAGGTGATTACCCTTCTTTCTTTTCCTTTATTAGCCTCGCCTTCCTTGGAGGCTGTAAAGAATTGTTTCTGAGCTTGCCTAAGCTCTTGAGTCCTCATTGACTTCATTTCCAATGCCCTAGTCCTCTCGATGCTAGAGTCATAGTCTTTTATTAGTAATGGGGCTAACCCCTCTCTTAGCTGGGGCCTTAATCCCCTCTAGAACCTTTATGCCTTATTCTTTGGCACATTGGCAATCCATGGTACGTATCTTACCAAGGCGTTGAACTTTGTGACATATTCTGTGACCGTCATCTTGCCTTGGTAAAGTTTCTCGAATTCTATTATCCTCTAGCTTTGTAGCCCTACAGGGAGATATTCTTTGTTAAATTCCTCCAAAAATTCATGTCATGTAACTTGCTCAGGATGTGGCATGGTGACCATCAGCGTTTCCCACCATTCATAAACATCTTTTATTAGCAGGTGGGTGGCACATAAGACCTTTTGCTGATCATTGCAGAGTGATATCCTGAATAGTTTTTTGATTTCTGTAATCCACTGCTCTGCAATGAGGGGGGTCCGGTTCCCCTGCAAACTTGGGCGAGCTCTGGGCAAGAAAGGCATTGATAGCCTTTCTGTTGGCCTCAAGGATACTATCCTCCATCCCCCTTGACGTGTTGAGGTTGGCTGAGGGGCCTAGTCTTTCCTCGTCCTTTCTTTGTGGTGGGGCCTGCTGGTTCCACATTTCTTGTAGCATACCAGCGGCCTGGACTATCCATTGCTGCATAGCTTTCTCGACTGCTATAGCTATCCTATCTTCTATATTTTCCTCTGCTTGAGGTCTAGAGCTTCCCTCTTATCGTGGGCGGGTCCTAGAGGACTACTCTTCGAATTCTGCCCTATTAGTCCTTTTACTGGACTTGCCCCTTGCTTGATCGACTAATTCCTCCATTGGGGCCTTTCCCTTATTACCTCTTGCTTTAGCTCTGGTAATTGGCATTTTCAACTTCATAATACATTCATTAGTATGACACCAATATTCTTCATATCATAATACACTTAGTCAGATAAACATAGTCACATGATCATATAATTCACATATATTATACATTGTCAGTAAACCTTTATACATTTGTCAAACCTTTGTACATAGGCTAGCTTAGCCTTATGTACCTATTTTCAACAATATTACATATTTATAAAAAAAATAAGATGTCTTAGTGGTGGTTGTGTCTTCCTGATCCTCATCCCTTTTTAACGTCCCCTTCTCCTTAACTCTAGGAACTTTCTAAGACTGAATGGTACTCGTGTGGGTTCCTCGGTAACTGTACTGGTATCAGACCAGTCTCGAGGTCCTGGGTTCTCATCCTCCTCTTCACTATCAAACCACTCTATAAGGTCCTCATCATCGACGGCTGGAGGGGCTACAGGTGGGGCTTCGGGTAGTACCTCTAACTCTATGACCCTTAAAATAACCTCACCAGGCTGTTTAGGAGGGTGTTCCGGCCTCGTGAGAAAAAATCATAACTTGGTTAAAAGTAAAATTGTTTTCCTGCGGCTTTGGAAATAAATGCTTAATTAATTTCTCAGCAAAATTTTAAAGCATCTAATTCCTTAACCGAGTCTGAAAAGTACATCACAGAAATATTTTGCATCTCCAATCGAGAAAACCCTTGATTAAAAGAGCTGAATACAATGGTCCATAAAAAAATGCTTAATAATAATGAAGTGCGTAGAAGATCCTTCTACGTCTTTACAAGTGCACGAAAAATCGTGTCTGACAAAAATATAAAAATAAGTGAGTACACTTCGCCCCGCGCCGTGACTCGAATGTGACGTATATGACGCCACGTGCCATGTCTTAAATATGATGTACATGACGCCACACGCCATGACTTAAATGTGAGGTACACGACGCCACGCGTCATGACTTGAATATGAGGTACATGACGCCCGCGCCATGACTTGAATATGAGGTACACGATGCCACGCGCCATGACTTGAATATGAGGTACACAACGCCACGCGCCATGACTTAAATGTGAGTTTATGCTTAGCCCGTCGACCAGCGATGACTCGGTTTGGGAACTAGTGAGGGGCCCGTCGGCTACACCAGTGACCCTACACAGCAAACTAAGTGCGCTCTTAGCTTCTAAATTTACACAGCAGACCAGCGTGTCCCGCTTTCAGCTTCTATATAAGAAACCAGGGTCTCCCGCATTCAGTCTCTGGATTGAATAATTGGGTGGTTTTACCAAGAAATGGATTAACCGATTTTTAAAGTATTTTTGGGTCAACTTTGACCATTTGAGGAGGTTGAGGCCCAACTGGGCTTGTTGAGGGATTTTGGCTCAAGAGGACTTGTTGAAGGATTTTAAGTCATCTTGGGCTTGCTGGAAGTTCTAGGCCTATTAAGGCTCATGCTGAAGAATTTTGGGGTCGGGTTGGCTTATTGGAGATTTTTGAGCCATCTTGGGTTTTTTTTTGGAGAGTTTGGAGCTATCTTGGGCTTTTTTAAGGGTCTTGAGCCCAAATGGCTTGTTGAGGAATTTTGGACCCAAGTGGGTTTGTAGAAAGGATTTTGAGCCGTCTTGGGCTTACTGGAGGTTTTAGGTCTATTAAGGCTCGGATCTGAGCAAAGAGGTCATTCACCCGTGTATCAACTTAGCTCACTTCCCGGAGAGTATTTACTCGAGGAGAAATACATAATTATATATATATTTGAAAGTCTTCTAAGATGTATGTGTATATAAAATATATATATATTTTGGGCCCGCGGGACAAATATATATATATTTTTGAAGGTCCGCGAGACATAATCAAAATCTTAGTTTTTGGACGCCCGCGGGTCATCTATATAATTTTAGAAATCAAAATCTTAATTTTTGGATGCCCGCAGGTCATCTATATAATTTTAGAAATCAAAATCTTAATTTTTGGATGCCCGCGGGACATCTATGTAATCTTAAAAATCAAAATCTTAATTTTTGGATGCCCGCGGGACATCTATGTAATTTTAAAAATTAAAATCTTAGTTTTTGGACGCCCGCGGGTCATCTATATAATTTTAGAAATCAAAATCTTAATTTTTGGATGCCCGCGGGACATCTATGTAATTTTAAAAAATCAAAATCTTAGTTTTTGGACGCCCGCGGGTCATCTATATAATTTTAGAAATCAAAATCTTAATTTTTGGATGCCCGCGGGACATCTATGTAATTTTAAAAATCAAAATCTGAATTTTTGGATGCCTTTTAATATATATTTATAATATATATTTTTTTGAGGCTTTATATATATATATGTATGTATATATATTATCTCTGGATCCTCTGGTGACTCTCTCTCTCTCTTTTTTTTTTTTAATTTATTTATAAGGAAACTTATCCCGGGATCCCGGGCCATTCCATGGCGCGCTGGGTGGAATCCCGGGACTTATATATATATACACTTTTATTAAAAACACTTAACTATATATATCATATACATATATAAGGCCTACCCGGGGAGATCCCGAAACCCCGGGGCCTATATATATAGACTATTATATACATATATATTTTATATCATAAAAAAAACTCTTTAATATATATATATATACTATATATATAGCGCACTCGGGGAGATCCCGAGACCCCGGGGCCTATATATATATAGACTATTATATATATATATATATATTATATCGTAAGAAAAACGCTTTAATATATATATATATACTATATATATAGCACACCCGGGGAGATCCCGAGACCCCGGGGCCTATATATATATATATAGACTATTATATATAAATATATATTTTATTTTTATCATAAAAAGATGCTTTACTATATATCATATATATATATATGGCGCACCCGGGGAGATCCCGGGACCCCGGGGCCTATATATATTATATGTATTATTACATATTTTTATTATAATTCACACATATATAATATGTATATATATATATATATTTTTTAAAGAGTAAAATACTTAACCCGTGTGTCAATTCAACCCGCCAGTCGGGGATTATCCACGTTGGGAAAAGTAATTTTTGAAAATAATATATGTGTATATATGTATATATATATTTTTATATATAGAAAATACACACATATATATTTTTATTTTATTTTTAAAGTAGAAAAATACTTAACCCACATGTCAATTCAACCCGCCAGTCGGGGAGTATCCACGTTGGGAAAAGTAATTTTTGAAAATAATATATATGTATATATGTATATATATTTTTATATATAGAAAATATACACATATATTTTTATTTTATTTTTAAAGTAGAAAAATACTTAACCCGCGTGTCAATTGAACCCGCCAGTCGAGGAGTATCCACGTTGGGAAAAGTAATTTTTGAAAATAATATATATGTATATATGTATATATATTTTTATATATAGAAAATACACATATATATATTTTTTTCTTCTATTTTTAAAGGAGAAAAATACTTATCCCGTGTGTCAATTCAACCCGCCAGTCGGGGAGTATCCACGTTGGGAAAAGTAATTTTTGAAAATAATATATATGTATATATGTATATATATTTTTATATATAGAAAATACACATATATATATATTTTTATTCTATTTTTAAAGGAGAAAAATACTTATCCCGTGTGTCAATTCAACCAGCCAGTCGGGGAGTATCAACGTTGGGAAAAGTAATCTTTTTGAAAATATAAATGTATATATGTATATATATTTTTATATATAGAAAATACACATATATATATATATTTTTATTCTATTTTTAAAGGAGAAAAATACTTATCCCGTGTGTCAATTCAACCCGCCAGTCGGGGAGTATCCACGTTGGGAAAAGTAATTTTTGAAAATAATATATATGTATATATGTATATATATTTTTATATATAAAAAATACACATATATATATATTTTTTATTCTATTTTTAAAGGAGAAAAATACTTATCCCGCGTGTCAATTCAACCCGCCAGTCGAGGAGTATCCACGTTGGGAAAAGTAATTTTTGAAAATAATATATATGTATATATGTATATATATTTTTATATATAGAAAATACACATATATATATATTTTTTATTCTATTTTTAAAGGAGAAAAATACTTATCCCGTGTGTCAATTCAACCCGCCGGTCGGGGAGTATCCACGTTGGGAAAAGTAATCTTTTTGAAAATAATATATATGTATATTTGAAAATAATAATATATACGTATATATATTTTTTTATATAGAAAATATACATATATATTTTTAATAAGAAAGAAACTTTCTTTTTTTTTCTTTTTTTAAAAAAAATCTAAAAAAAAACTTACTCTTTCAGCGTGAGCTCTCGGGTTTTCTCTCCCCCGTTGCGTCACGCTCCAGTCCCGGGTGTCGTTTTTTTGAAATTTCCCCCCCCCAAATGGGAAGCTTCAAGTCCTATTTATAGGACTTTGGCCAAGCTCCCGCGGAACCGGAAGCTCCCGCGGAACCGGATTCACGCGGAACCGCTTTTCCGCGGAACTTCACTTACACGGAACTCTCGTATCCGCGGAACCTCGAGCTGGTGCCTGTTGGTCGCATGATATTCGCTTCCACGGAACGGTTGTTCAGTGACAAAATCTGACCGTTAATCCCCTGACATATCTTGTGCATACAAACACGCCACTTCCTGCAACTCCTATTTCCGCTGATCACGTGAACAACTTTCCATGAGCAGCCCCGTCGTTAAGCAATTTCATCCACTGTTATCGACGAGGTGAGGACCGACACCTACCGCCAGCTCTTCCACCCCGAGCAGCTCATCAGCGGCAAGGAGGACGCCGCCAACAACCTTGCTCGCGGCCACTATATGATCGGCAAGGAGATCGTTGATTTTTGGCTCGACCGCATCAGGAAGCTTGCGAACAACTGCATTGGCCTGCAGGGATTCCTCGTTTTTAATGCCGTCTGCGGTGGTACGAGCTCAAGCCTTGGCTCTCTCCTCCTAGAGCGTCTCTCTGTGGACTACGAAAAAAAAGTCTAGGCTCAGTTTCACCGTCTAGCCATCCCCCCGTGCAATCTTCCTACCACCGTCCTTCCCCGCAGCTGAGTACTCGTCCGCCGCGGAACCACCTAGCCTAGACAGGTTAATCGCCTCCAACGCCGATCCCTTGTCCGTCCCAGTGGCGCGGCACCCTAGGAAGCTTTCCTGCGGCAGCGGCCCGGATCTGGTCTTGATCCGATTCAACCCCAGCAACGCAGCGACCATCGGCAAGGCGTCCATCTCCAGCGGGTCCTTCCTTCTGAATCTAGACTCGTCGAGAGAGGTGATTCGATGCTTTGTACAGGTTTTCTCTTCTCCAGAAAGGAGTCAAATGCCTTTGTCGGGTCAGGCTTCTGAAGAAGAACTGTCTTAGTCGCTTTAAGAATTTCTACCTCCCACCTGCGAGAAGTCCTCTTTGGATATTTCTGCATGGCTTTCCTCAACAGTTCAATTTCTTCTTTTCCCGATGGCTTCTCTTTCTTCTCTGAGCTGATTGACAGACTGTCAGGCTTGGCCTCTACATGAGCGCCATTTTCCTTCCACTCAGCAGGTTCTCGAGGATTGTTCTGCTTACTAGTTTCACTGCCTTTACCACCAACTGCATCTTTTAGCAGTTTTGCCCGATCAATGCCTGTCTTTGACTCAGCTACATTACATAGGTTCCGTAATTGCTCCATGTCAAATGATAAGCATATGCTTTCAACATCACTCTCTGATAGGCCAGGCATGCTTTCTGACGCATTGGATGCTGATAGCGAGCGCAAGAGAGTCCTTTCTTTACGCAGGAGCTTCATCTTTTTTTTTCTTTTTTTTTTTGAAATTTGATATGTATTATTATTACTTATTTATTATTATTATATATATATATTTTTGTACTTTGACTCCATACGGCAAGACGCTTTAAAACTCATGATTTAGGGACTCCATATATTTATTATTATTATTATTATTATTATGTGTATATATATATATATTTCTTTTGAAATTCTCCAGTTTATAAACAGATCATGGCTTTGTGTGATTTCATCTCTTCTTTTTCATCAATTTTAGTTAAGTAAATTATTATTATTTATTTTTATTTGTTTATTTATTTATTATTATTTTCTTTAGTCTAGTCGAGTTTCTTTCCTGTCTATTTAAGATAGACGACAAACTCTCCCTTTCTTTTTATTATTATTATTATTTTAATTTTTGCAGTTAGGCACAACGCCTCGAGAGCTTTAAAAATCAACGAGCTCGTAGCCCTTTGATTTGTGTAATTGAGGTACCGCTCCACAACTATTTATACTTAGCGGATTTCATTTAATGGCTCACTTTATGCTAGGCCGTATATATTTTTTCCTTCTCTTTTTTTTTTTTTTTAAATGGCCCGCTCACGAGTTCTATTGGCTTTTTATTTCAGATTTGACGGCCACTGCTTGGTTCTTAAGAGGAGGAGCATTTTGACCGCTGGCACCAAAGAATCAGCAATTTTATACTTTCGTAGCAAGGCCGTAACGTGCGGTAGTCCTCTTCTCTATCTCTCTTTTTTTTTTTTGAATTTGATATATATATTTTTACAGGCAATGTCTTCTCCAGAATTTCCTATTCTTTCACCACAAGAGAAATTGGCGGTGAAAAAGAAGCGTTCTTCCCTTAGCGCGACTCCTTTTTCCAAAGTAGCTTCAATTGCGGCGCCTCCAACATCACCTTCTCTCGTTAAGAAGCGTAAGGCTGTTGCGTATGCCCGTGGGGAATTTAAAAGGTAAAAATCTTCTTCAAAGAAAAATGAATCTTCTAAGAAAAGCTGTCCCGAAGAACTGATGACATCTAAGAAAAAGCAGCGTGTTCCGAAGAAGAAAACTGCGCAGAGCGCCAAGAAGTACGATCTTTTCTTCGGTCGCCCTTGTGGAGGCTGTTCTTCTTATTTCGGGTGGTATCCTGCCTTAGCAAGTCGTGAATGCTTTGAATGTTCACATGGGCCTTCTCACTTCAACCCCATGCGTTGCCACCTTATGGAGGACATTAACGGTCGGTCTACTCGGATCTTTATGATTCCAGAGAAGATTTTTGCTGAACGTTTGAACTGTCAAGAAGGTTATATCTTTGGAAAAGGTGTTGCTGTGACCGATCCCCGCAAGACCTTTTCTGGTTGCTTTCTACTCCCGACTAGGGCATTAGGAAATCCTCATAATTTTATCGTGGAGACTCCTCGCTGGTTGCAAAAAGAATTAGAAGACTATTCTTTTATATGCAAGGAGGGTGCTAATGTCTACCGTGGCTGCTTAGGTAACATCCCGGGCTTTAATCAATGGGGACAACATTTGGTCTCTCGTCATGAAGCAGTACTTACAGCCGCTCGTGTGAAAGATGCGATCTTAGCCACCGGAGAAGGTTTTTGGAAAGACAACAACATTATTAATGCCTTTGTAAGCTTTTGGTCACCGGCGACTAACTCCTTCATATTTCCATTTGGAGAGATGAGCGTTACTTTGTGGGATTTGAAGGGGATATGCGGTCTCCCTGTATGTGGATTGCCCTTTGATGAGTGTACCCCTCCAAACTCTTCCTTCAACAAGAACCCGATTACTTCAAAGGTCATAGATCTTCTTGACAAATTATATCAAACGACCAAGAAGGAAAAGTTCACAGCAAGAGACTGGGTGGCATTATTCTCAAGGATTTCTGACCAACAGGTATCTAATGACAACTGGCCTTCTAACATTGTTGAGTTTCATGCCAGTGGGCAAGGCGGCCTGTGGCTTCCCCTTGAGTGCCTACAACAAGTACAGCCTGAGGTCGAGCTTATCCTCTTTTTGTGGCTTTGGACCTCCGTGGTCATTTGTCCTTCCTCTTCGGCCTACGGTCTCGTAAAATGGTCATGTCTTTATGTGGCTTGCGAGATGGCTCAAGGCAAGCGCTTCGCTCTGGCACCACGAGTATTATGTGATATTTATAAAGGTTTAAATCAGATTGTATATAATGAGAAAGGCCCCGGGCGTGCCATTTCTTATTTCCCGGCTCATTTTCTCCTTGGCTGGCTTGGTTTTTATTTCCCAGAGATTTATGGAGTCGAGGAAGTTACCCAGTTTCCTTCTCAGGGTTTGATATTGAAGAAATTTGCCAAGCGTAACTTAGCCAGCTATAATTTTGAAGACATGACCGGGCTCCTCATCCAAGCTGGTTATTTTGAAGAGAGATTCTTTCGTATGGTTGCCCCCTGCGAGTGGTCAACAAAATCTTCCTCCGATGGACTGACCCTTGATGAAAAAGACTTTGCATTGTCGCTTCAACCAGGTCTCTTGGCTTACAGGGATGGTCCTCGTTTTGAAGTCGAGCCGTATTATCCTCACAGGTTTGCTCGTCAGTTCGGCTTTGATCAGGATGTTCCTGCATATCTTCCTCGCATCCCGAGATATCAAAGGGAAGTTGGGGTCGGACCTCTTCACTGGCTCGCGGTATGCTCGCGCTTTGAGGGAGTTAAGTTCTCCTGCGAGCTGAAATTTCCTTCGTTTGATCATCGAGTCCGGGCAACTCAAGATTATGTTCATTGGTATGGCATCTGTGCGGTGAAAGTTGTCGAGCAAGTTGCGCCTAAATCTCGGTTTTGGGCCTTTAAACCCCTTGACTTGACCACCAGTTGGGGTGAACTGGGCTTGGTGATGCCTTTTGGGATTAGACGCTTCAAGGAACCAGAAGTGGAGGAGACTGAGGCTGTTTGTGTCCAACACATCGATTCCTTCAAGGCCTACCCTGGGATCGTCGGTTGTAGCTTTCACTGCACTGACTGGGTTGCGGAAGGAAAAGAGTATATTCGTCGTGACACCGAGCCAGCCAAGAAGACCTTATGGGAGTTAGCTGCTGAAAAGGCAGCTTCTAAAAAGGACACGAAACCTATGGAGACTTGGAGTATGTTTCTTCTCTCTTTTCTTTCCCCCTTTTTTTATGCTTTTATCCTTACCTATCCCTCCTTTTTTTTTGTTTAGAATACAATGTCAAGCTTCCCGAGGTTGTATATCCGCCAAAGCCAATCAGTCGCTTTTAGTTTCCCAATCGTCCCACCAACTTAGAGGCTACAGAGTCATTGACAATGCATGACACTTGTGGTAAGAAGCGAAAAATTTCAAAAACGAGGGATTCGTCTTCAATTGATGGACTTTCAGATCCTTCACAAGGGAAAGGTTCCTTAGCGCAAGAAGAAGCTGTGAGACCTTCAGAAGAGTCTGATAAAAGGTCATACGCCATTTCCAAGCTACCCGAGCCATCCGAGGAAGGGGACGTTGTAGCAGGGCCGAATGTTGTGATGAATTCTTCTAATGATTATGAAGTGAGTAAGGGAACACGTGCCGAGGCGCAGAATAACTCTCCTGTGCTACCGGACCCTAGTGACCATGCTCTGAGTGACCTTTTGGGCTTCCATGTAGATCTCAATATGGGTCAAGATGACCAACCGATGCGGTCTTGTGATAGCGGGCCTATATTTTCTGATAACATCTTCATGAGAGATTTTCTGGCAGTTCGGACTCCCGAGGCATGTCAATCTCCTCATTCTATAGCCCAAGATACTCCTGTGAAGGCAGCTTCTCATTCAAGATCTGGTTCGGGAGGGGAAATCCGCTCGGAGGCTCCACGTAATCACCCAGAAGGCGCGGGTATGAATTTTGAAGGTAAACCCTCCCTTTTCTCCTTCTTTTTTTTTGATAGCTGCCTTAGTTGTCGAAGTATCTGATGACGATGCTCATGGCGGGGAGAATTCGACACCGATAGGGCCGTTACCTGTTTCTCCTATGTCACCAGGTATTTGTATTTCAGCTTTTTCGCCTAGTTAACTTGTGGTTCTAACATCTTGATTCATATTTTTCAGCCTTAGGACCTGGTTGCTCAGGTGGTCCTTGCTTTAGTTCAACCGATCCTAGCACTGGCACGAGCTCAAGCGGGGCTCGTCAGCTTCCTGATGTCAAAGATCGCTTCTTGGATCCTTTGCATCATTTCTTTTCAATTTTCAAGGTGATCGGGGCGGAGCAGTTAGAGCAGCGAGATCTCAAACGTTTGAGGCACGCAATATCACAATTCAAGGGGTGCATCATCTCTTCTTTGGGGGACATGAATTCCCCTGATGATATCACCGACGCGTTGGATATTTGTGAAGACTTTTCCATGGTCTTGGATAGGCTCCAACTTCACGTTTCTGGTTTTGGTGATGTTATACTCTCACTTGAGAAGTTGTGTGCCCATTGGCACGAGCTTGAGGCTGCTGCACGACCCTTGGTTTCTGCAGAAGATCTAGTGTCCGCAGAAGTCGACCTCGCCAAATGTAGAGATAGCCTTGCTCAACTTAAGGAACGTAACTTTCAGGTCGCAAAGGAGATGGAAAGTAAAAAGATGATTGCCGAGGAGATTCGATCTTCCATAGTGGCCAAACAGGCCGAGGTTCGTCGTATTGTCACTTCTATCTTTGTGGATAAAAGTAGACTAAATTCGTTGATTTCTACCTCCAACGATCTTCAGGCTGAAGTTGACCTCTACAAAGTAAGAATTGATTCAGAGAGTCGGGATATTTCTTCTATGGAGGCTAAAGTCGAAGAGTTGCGGGCGTATACAGTTCCTCCTGCTGATGTAGTGAACTCTATCCGAGTTTTGAAGGAGTCCTTTCCTTCTACAAGGGAGACTGTAGAGATTTTCTTATAAAATTTTGATGTATGACTCCTTTTGTAACTTTTATGGATAATATATTTTTAAGTAATTCCCATTTACAGTTGCTTTCACTTGATTTTCGCAATTAATAACTTCATATGTGCCATTGCCATAGACCCTTTCAATGATGTAAGGCCCTTCCCATTTAGGTTCGAATTTACCAGTAAGTTTGCCCCAGGTCATAAGCTCTGTGCGTAGCTTTAGCACCAAATCCCCTCTTTTGAATGAGCGATGTCTCACGACTTTATTGTATGCTTCGACCATCCGAGCTTGATAGAGTTCGATTCGTTGTCGTGCTTGAACTCGTTTCTCATCTAGTGCCTCGAGCTCGTCGAAGCGAAGTTTGGCTTGTTGTTCAGTAGTTAACCCAGAATGGATGGAAACCCTTAAAGATGCTAACTGAATTTCCACTGGTAAGACTGCTTCCGTGCCAAAGAGTAATGAATATGGTGTTGCTCCCGTTGCAGTTCGATGTGTGGTTCTGTAGGCCCACAATGCTTCGGGTAGCCTCTCGTGCCAATCACGCTTATTTTTCACAGTGGTCCTTTTGAGGATTCGAATGATATTTTTGTTAAATGACTCTGCTTGACCATTCCCTTGTGGGTAATAGGGCGATGAGAACACTTGTTTGATTCCAAACTTTCGGCATAACTGATTTACTTTATCGTTTTTGAACGGCGTGCCATTATCTGAGGTGATTTGATAGGGAACACCATAACGGTAGATGATTTTGTGCTTGATAAATTCAACCACCTCTTGTGCTCGGACTCTCTTGTAAGCTTTAGCTTCTTCCCATTTGGAGAAATAATCCGTAGCGGCTAAAATATATAAGTGTCCTTTAGATGATGACGGGTTTATCGGACCGACAATATCAAAACCCCACCAAGAGAAAGGCCACGAAATAGGTGCTGGAGACATTACTGAAGCAGGAATATGATAAATATCTCCATGCATTTTGCAGGCTTCACAGGATTTTACAAAATTGATGGAGTCTTGGACCATTGTGGGCCAATAATAGCCCAACGTTTTGATCCTATGATAAAGACGACGTCCAGATTGGTGGGCGCCGCACTCGCTGGAGTGCGTCTCTTGAAGGACTTGACAGATATCATTCCCGTTAATACAGCGAAGCCAAAGCCCATCAAAAGCAATCTGATACAAACTATCTTGAAACACGGTATATCGCAAAACAGCCTTTCTCAGTGACTTCCTTGCACTTGGATCATCTGGTTCAATACCGTATTTGAGGTAATTGATGATAGGGATGCGCCAATCATCATTGTTTGTAGTTACCTCGGATACGCACCGTCCAATTTGATTTACTTGGAGCTCTTCGTCATCTTCTAGTCTTTGTACTCGAATTGTCATGTCATCAAGCTCATTGAAAGAAAGGATACTGGCTAACTTTGATAATGCATCTGCAACTATATTTTCTGACCGAGGAACGTGCTCAACAGAAACAATTTCAAACTTTGCTAATAAAGTTTGAGCTTTGTCATAATATTTTCGCAAATGAGGCTGGTGTACTTCATATTGATTATTTAACTGTTTAATAACCAATTCAGAGTCCCCAAATATTCGCACAAATAAAATATCTGATTGCAAAAGAAGTTCCATGCCAATGAGCAAAGCCTCATATTCAGCTTCATTATTTGTTGCGCTTTTTCCAAGAAAATATGAGTGCGGGAATAAGTCTTTATGAGGGGAGACTACGACAATTCCAACGCCAGCTCCGGATGGCTTGGAAGCGCCATCGAAATACATTTGCCACATCGGATCATCATTTTCATAGAAAACTTTCTCATCAGGTAGGTTTTCTAAGATAAGAAATTCTTCTTCAAGCGGATGAGCTGCTAGGAAATCCGCTAATACTTGTCCTTTCACTGCTTTTCGTGGCACATATTTGATATCAAATTCAGATAACAACAGTGACCATTTTGCTAGGCGTCCTGAAAGCATCGGTCTAGTGATCAAGAATTTAAGAGGGTCAGCTTTCGATATAAGTATGATCTGATGCGCGAGGAAGTAATGTCTTAGTTTTTGTGCCACAAAAACCAATGCTAGACAAATCTTCTCGATTGAGGAATAATTGCATTCAGCTTGCAATAATCGACGACTGAGATAATATGCGGCTTGTTCTTTGCCTTGAGCATTTTCTTGTGCAAGCAATGCCCCCAGTGATTGTGGACTAGCAGCAATATAAAGAATGAGCGGCTTTCCTTTTACTGGGATTGTCAAAATAGGAGGATTTTGCAGCAATTCTTTAATGACTTCAAAAGCATGTTGACAATTCGCGTCCCACTGGAAAGTCGTATCTTTTCTCATTAACTTGTGAAAGGGCTGGCACCGGCCGGACAAGTTGGAGATGAAACGTCGGATATACGAAAATTGGCCTTGCAGACTCCTAAGTTCTCTGAGGTTTCGTGGAGGCGGCATATTTTGAATCGCTTCTGTCTTAAGTGGATCGACTTCGATTCCCCTTTGGCGGATTATGAACCCGAGGAATTTCCCAGATGATACTCCGAACGCACATTTGAGAGGGTTCATCTTGAGATCATACTTTTTTAGACGCAGAAATACCGACCTCAACTCTTCTTTATGCCTATCGTGACCTTCAGATCTAACAACCAGGTCATCGACATAACACTCAACATGTTTGTGTAACATATCATGAAATATGTTTTGCATGGCCCTTTGATAAGTTGCGCCAGCATTCTTAAGACCAAAAGGCATGACTTTGTATTAAAAGACACCCATCGGTGTTCGAAATGCTGTTGCGGCTTCATCTGCTGGAGCCATCTTGATTTGATTATATCCTGAATATCCATCCATAAAGGAGAATGTGTCGTACAGAGCTGTGCTGTCGATTAGCAAATCAGTGAAAGGAAGAGGAAATTCATCTTTAGGGCATGCTTCGTTTAGATCTCGAAAATCTACGCAAATGCGGATCTGCCCGTTTTTCTTTTTGACAGGAACAACGCTAGAAATCCATTTTGGAAATTTGATTTCCCGAATGAATTCAGCATCAATGAGTTTTTCAACTTCCTTGATGATTTGTTCTTCGAGCTTTGGTCGAAACCTTCTCGGAGCTTGCTTGACTGGCCTTTTATCCCGCGTAATATGCAGATGATGCATTGCAATAGCGGGGTTGAGACCTGGCATTTCGGAATACCCCCAAGCAAAAACATCTTTGAATTCACTTAAAAGCTGCCTCAATGCTGCCTTTTCTTTTTCGGCCAGGTTTTTGGCAATAAAGATGGGTCTCGGGTTCTCCTCAGTCCCGAGATTGAATTCCTCAAGTACGTCAATAGTAGGCTGCCCTCCATCCTCAATCGCAGGTGGAGCATCCTCTGGTTCCATTAATGCCTCTTCATCATTGTTGGAGTCATCACTTGTGGAGACGCAGTAGGTGGTGGCGAAGTTGCCATCTTCTTCTTCTTTATACCCAAGGCCAAGTCGTTTGTTTCCCTTTTGATAACTAGGGGGTCTTTCGGATAACGGGATAGGGATGTCACTTCCGAGGCCTGATAAATGTGGTTCATCGGGATAGAACCCCATCAAATCCATAATTTTCTTGCTTTCTCTGCTATAGCGATGGAAATCCCATTTCTTGAGCTTAGCCGTGGGCAAACAAGGGGATTTGTTAGGGCTACCGTAAACCTTGCCATATTGCTTTATGAAATTTTTTTGGGAAAATTTTTCATCTTGAGGTTCTTGCACACTTGGAGCAGATACATTAAACCCACGAGCATTGCTAAAACCTCATCGAGCGTTTCCTTAGGTTTTTGATTTTGGTGAGCGGCCTCAGTGGCCATTCCGTCACTCTCACAGCAAAGTGACTTGGCTTCCTCATTGGCCTAATTCCGGAATCTCCGAAGAGCTTCCAGATCCACCTCAAACCTAGGGGAATTGGCTCGAGGCGGTTTAGCAACCTTTTTCAGGACTTCGAGGTCCAAGTAGAACCGTGATCCTGCAGCAGTGTTGCTATAGTTGGTAGGAGGTGGTATGGTTGCCCCCTGTCGTTGTCGTGGTAGTGGATGTACTGGATCGAGGCCCATATTTTCAAATTTGGTTTGAAATTGAGCCCTTGGTTCTGTCGTTCCTCGTCCATGATCGCGCCCTCGACCACGACCTTGACCTTCCATCTTCTCACCCTTTGAGAATATGTCTGTGCTTACTGGGGCGGGGGGAGTCTGAGATACCTCCTGCTGTCCTTCTAGTGTGATTGGTTCAATTGATTTCATTGATGTGTTGACAGCAGATGCCAAGTCATAATACTTAGCATCAGAGTAAAATGATTCGGCCGTTGCGAATGGTTTATGGTCAGCAAAAATCCTTTTTTCGACTCCATCCTTGCAGTACTTGAAGCGTTGATGCACCGTTGATGCGATGATCTTATTACTGTGTAGCCAAGGCCTTCCTAATAGCAAGTTATATGAGGTCGGAGCATTAATCACAAAGCATGGGATTTCGGTGCAGAAATCTTCTATGCTTAGTTCCAACTCAATCAGGCCCATGGCCTTTTGAGTTCCTTGATTAAACTCGTGAATCACCACACTAGTGTCTTTTAGCGCTGATGGAGAAATTCCGATCCTCCTGAGTGTTCGAAGGGGCAGGATATTAATTGCAGACCCGGCATCGATCATGATTCTGTTAACCAGCTCACCGGCTAGGTTGCCCGTAACATATAAAGGTCGGTTGTGATTAATGTCTCCAAGCAACATATCCTCATCAGTGAATGAAATGACCTCATCACATTCAGTGGCGTCGACCAGGTAAGCAAGACGAACATTTTCATCTGTCAGAGCACTAACCAGTGCATCCCTGGCTTCTTGCGACAACTGCAAGGCATCGTAAATACTGAGTCGAGCAGGGAGTCGCTTCAAGTGTTCAAGCACATCATAATTTACTGAGGATTTCCCTTGATTGGCTGGTATGTGCTGTTCTGGCTGCGTACGATTTTCTTGTACCGGGGCTTTACCCTTGTTTTCTGGTGTAATTCGTCCAGATCGAAGAATTGCCAGAACATCCTCTTCAACTTGCACCATATTGGAAGAGGCAGAGTCCTAAATGTTTGTAGCCAATGTTCGTAATACATCTGAGAAAAATGGCTGCATTTTTGGGATTTCAGGAAAATACCCACTCATTGACTTGACGCACTGGTGAACCATGATTCCTTCTTTATCGAATTTTTGGTTGATTATTCTGCAATTTATCCATCTCAAGATGTAGTCATATTGAGATTCTCCTGATAGGGGGTGCATGACTTCTATCATCTCTGGAGGGAACTCTGTTTCATATTCGTGGAACCTTAGGATAAACATATCAACGAACTCCTCCCAAGAACCAAATGCTTCTTCAGGAAGTGAGGAGATCCAGAGAAGGGCACAACTGTCATGGGCCAAGCTAAACAAAGTGCCCGAGTGCAAACTCTTCCGTTTGCCCCATTTGACAGACTGCCAGTGAATAATCAAACAAGTGCGGCAATGCGTACTTATGATTCTCGTGGAATAACTGAATATGCGGCCAATCATAGCTTAACTCCCTAGATAAGAAAGGGAACACTCGAAGAATGGGCGCATCGTTTAACTGTAGTACGTGCAGAACTTGGAGTTGATTTGTCCTCCCAAAACCTTCAGCGTCGCTAAAGATTGCCTCTTGTTTGAAGCCTTCGTTACCGACCCATCGGATTGCCTTTATGAAAGTTTTGGCTTCGAAGGTCTTGTACCCGTTGTCAGTCGGAGGGCATATTGCATCCGAAAGATACTTCGTGACCATTTCAGGTTCAGGCAACCATATAGCCAGGGGATCGCTCCATGTACTGTCTCTGAGATAATTTACATAATGAGCAGTGGATTCTTGACTGTATTGTATTTCCCTTAAGTAATTACTAGGGAACTGCTCTCTTTGTCTTGACAGGAAGCGGACCAAGAACGCGTCTATCAAGATGACCCACTCGGTAATTTCTTCGATATGATTATCTTGGTACCAAGACATCACTGACTCCCCCAGTGAGTACCGGAAGTATTCCACTCTGGTTTCCCAGGATGCTGGCAGAAGCCGAGATTCTCATAAATACATGATGATGTGGTTTACTGGTGACATCCCGACTTCAAACTTGGTGTAGTTAGGGATAAACACTGAGGCAGTTCTTCGCTGCTTTGCAGGTTTGGACGCGGACACATTTATATGATAGCAAGTTTCGGTCTCTCCTTTGTTGCTATCCAGGTCCCAAAACGGACCATCCTCAGGGAACTCACATGGAGTAATGTTTTGTAATTCCTCGAGAATGTACCTTTCTTTTGCTGATCGAGATGATCTACCAGCAAGCCGCTGATAGAATGAGAGTAGCAACTCGGGCTGCAGAAAGTCCATGATCAGGAATGGTTGCACCCGTGAGGATTGCCTCAAATGCCTTGAGAAGAAAGGGAGAATGACTTTATCCTTTTTTCTTTTGTCTTCTCTGTATAAATTTTTGAGACATCTTTTTGTCCGTCTTAGGCTTGGAGGTTTTCGAACCACTTCCCAATCACCTTTTTCTGCCGTCTCAATTTTCACAACATTTGATGAAGCTTGCGCTGGAGGACTGAGTTTTATAATCCCCTTATCAATATAATCTTGCAATATTGCTTGGAGATCCCAACACTTCTTAGTGGGGTGACCGACATATCGGTGGTAACTGCAATATCGCTGGTGAGAAGTACGTCCAACTTCTTCTAGCCTTTTTGGGGTGGGCAACTCGAATAGCCCAGTTGACATGAGGTGCTGGAATAGCGTCTCCACATCATCTTCCCCGAAGGCGTATTGGATTTCTTCTCTTCGGAAGGGTTTTGCAGGCTGTTCTTTTGCGGGCGGCTTTGCTTTATCCAGCTGCTTCTTAACCTCTGTAGTGTTTGCAGAGGTTTCTCCAGTTTTCTTCTTCTTAAACGTAGTAGTTGTGGATGACTCCTTCTTCCAGGCTTTTTGTTGAGATAATAAATACTCTTTTCGACAAGCTTCTGTAGCTAGAGCCTAGAATGTACTTAGTTGTTCATTCATCAGCAACAAGATTTCCGTCTTGATGCCATTCCGACAAAGGTTGACCTTCATTGCTTGAGAGAGGGGTGCTTGACATCGGTTAGCGGCCCTCTGCCATCTAGTGATGTAGTCTTCAACCGGTTCATCTTTCTTTTGGGACAGGGTTGATAATTCTGATAGTTGTACATCTCGTGTAGTATCAACAAATCGGGAGGTGAACATTTCCTTCATCTCTTCCCATGTTCGCACTGAGCTGGTTGGGAAAGATATGTACCACTGGAAAGCATCACCAGAAAGAGTATTGGGAAACATTCGAAGACAAAAATTTGAATGGTGCGCCCAGTTGCCCATGGCATAGTGGAACGATGCCAGGTGCTTTAACGCACTCCCGGTCCCATCGAATTTGATCTTTGGTGGCTTCAAATCTCTAGGTAGCAGCTCTGCTTCAACTTCTGGGGGATAAGGCCTGTTGATTGTCGTTGTAGGGACCCCAGTAAGTTGAGGTGCCTGGCGACGAAGGCATTCAGCCACAAGCTGATGCACCATCTCCTTTTGCGCGACAAACCCGGGTGGAGATCCCAGGGGTGTGTTTACCCGCGCGTCTTGAGTTCGAGGGGTATTGATACGCAGATTGTTGAATTGCGGAAAGCCTTGTTCCAATTCTGCATTTTCATCTCCCTCGGTCCGCTGCCTGGTTGGTTTCTCGGGCTAATGGACTGACTGACGGTTCCTTGGTGATGGCGGTTGATGGGAACTTGTTGTCTTGTTGCCTGGAGTTTCCATAGTCCGTTTCATACGCTTAATTTCCTCCTGGAGATCATGAATGAGCTAGGACTTGGGTGTAAGAACCTCTTCTTCTTCGCCCACCATGTAAGATGCCTCAAATTGGCCTCTTGGGAGAGCGGCCCTAATCCCTTCAGGATGAGAGAGGCTACAGAATCGCGGCGTAATGGTCATTGCGGCTGCCCTTGACCGGGTCAACATCTCCGAAGCTTTTGAAGTGCTTGGCTGGGTGAGGTCCACCATGTTGACTTTCGGCATCCGATGCTCTCCTTGGAACGGGGCCACAACAGGCGTATAAGTCATATCCTTCCTCAGTCTGATCAATGATGTGAATTGATTTTTGTGTACAAAATTAGGGATCAGCCTGAGCACCGAACGTGGATATGTTGTATGGCGCCTTTGGGGATACTGCCACTCGCTAAAGAGTCTTGGCTTTTGGGACGCTCTTAATTTGCGAGCGCTCTGCAGTGGCTTCTTCTGCGCCCTACCCCTTTGTCGGTGGTGTGAAAATAGCCTATACCTTGGCCCTGGTGGCAGTGGCGGCGAAGCCTTCAAGTTTAAACGGGAAGTTGTTTTCCCGAATTGCTTTTTCTGCTGCGCTTTTCTTCTAGGTTTCCTTGATGCATGACGGGGACCCGCTACGATGTTGGCAGTATCATAGTGACCTGGAGATTTGACTCCAGCTTGTGAGCTAGATGGAGCATCGTAGCGGGTGGAACCCAAGTCACAAGGAGTGTGAGCTTGGAAGAGTGGAGTAGGGAGGTTGCCCGAACCACTATAAAAATTTTGTGTGTTTGATTTATTTATCTGCTCTCTACATTATATTGCTTTTCATTTCGTTTCTTCACTAAGGGGACTAGATTAATCCGGGGTAAAGTTTCTGTTTAAGTTGTAAATTTTTAATTACCCAATTCACCCCTCCCCTCTTGGGTTTTGCCATCAACTCGGGACCAACAATATATTCGTTGGGATTTTTCTTGATCATTTTCTCAACATAACTTTTTAAATCCTCATTTTCTTGTTGAACTATTTTAATTTGCTCAAATAAATTCGATTGGATTTGTAATTGAGACAATCTAACTTGTACCCCAGGTGGGCTTACAATTAATTTTAGTTGTCTCAATTCTTGTAGTAGCCCTTCTTCCTTTGTGATGAGATGTGCTAAGCTAATATTTCTACTTAGCGCATCAGCTACTACATTGGCTTTGCCTGGATGATATAAAATGTTGTGGTCATAATCCTTAACTAACTCGATGTGAAACCCCAATTTTAGGAACGTGTATGAAACCCTAGGGTTATAAACCCTGGGTAATATAATGATATTTATATGAAATATATATTAATGATATTTTGCAATATATAACATTGGAAGATTAAATAGCTAATTATGGAATGCTAATTCGGATGAATAGCAAACGTGAATAGTAAACGTGAGATTAAGGAATATATTAAGTTAATCACTTTGGATTAACTTAATCATAAAAGACGAAAAAGGAAGCTTCCCACTAAAAGACAAAAGAGGAATAGTGATGCTTTTTGAATTTTTTAATGATTTTCGGATTTAAGGGTGATTTTGAAGAAAATACGAAGAAAATTTCATATTTTGCAATCCGGACGTTGGATTAAAGTGAAATTTTTATGGATGGTCAAAATCTTATGGTGAACATGATGAGTGGTCCAAGATCTATCAAAAATCATGAATCAAGGGTCAAGATTAAACGTCATTTGAAGATCAAAAAGTAGCTTTACTTTATCATTAAATTAGGATTGACTTTTGATTAATTTTAATTAATTAAAATAACCACAAGGCTCAAGGAGGAATTTTGGGCCAAAATTCAATGGCATAAAATCATCCTCATCAAGAATCAACGGTTGAGATTTAATTAACTTAAAAATATGATTTTTAATAAATAAAAAATTATTAATTAAATAGGCTAGCCAGGGTGGCGTGAATAGTAGCTGGGGTGGCTGCACATTGCTCAAGACAAATCATGGAAATTGGATAAAAATATTTAGAATTAAGTACCACAAGCAGGGGATAAATTATAATTTTATGAAAAATGCAAAACTATAAATAGGGGGTGCTATGAACGACCAAAGGCACTCCAAACCAGCTCCAAGCTTGAGAAATTCAAGCCTTCCTACCCCAAATTCGTTCCAAGCCTTGAGAGAGAGAAGGAGAGAAGGAAAGAGAGAGAAAGAGTCAAGTATGAAGAGAATTCTCCACTTGAGGTAAGGGAATTCTACCCAAATTTCTTTTGAGTGTTAAGTAAGATAAAACCATGCTTGTAGAATGCCTAAGCATGAGAAAATAAGTAAAGTTTTAATGCCTAATTAGAATTATGCCAAAACATCAAAAATTTGGAGCAAACATAGAGCATTCGGGAAAATCATGTATGAAATGTGAAAATAATGCTCCAATAATGCTAAATGATGATATGGGATGAATATTTATCATAGTTATGATGTTAGAATGATGATATATTAATTTCATGATTTTTGAATTTAAGGATTATGCTTAAAAGAAATTATGTTGATTTTCAGTATATGGAGAAAATGATTTAATTAGCCAAGTTAATGATGATAAATTCAAAATTCATGAATTTTTCCGTGAGATACTAACTGAGAGCTATGTCATGGTATTTTTTATTTCTGGAAAAAATGTCAATTTTTGAAACCCATGAACACTAACCAACACACTGTGAACAGTAACCTCGGATGAACAGTAACCTGCTACAATAAACATGAATAGTAATCATGAACAGTGAACAACCTGATTTTGGAAAAAATTAAAGGATGTATGGATTTAATTTTTAAGGATTTATGAATAAAAATTCATATAAGGAGGTAATGACCAAGTATTTATAAAGGGATAACCTCTATAAAAATGAGGTAATATGTTATCATAAAGCATGCATGAAAAGCAATCTAAGACATGGAATAGATGGATAAAATATCCAATTTCCTTATATAGGAAGAAGGTTGAGGACACAGACTGAGAAGGTAAGCAAGCAAACCCTTTTGAAAATATGTTTTATTCTCAAGTATTTATGGAATATGTTTAAGGGTGGTCATTCCTATAATGTTTTGAAATGATGAATGTTTATGAGTTTTTATGAAAAGTCATGCCGGCATATTGATAGCATGTGATGTTCATGGACATGTGCACATGTACGATGCATAATGAAGAGGCTTTAGTGGAGGTAGAAAGCGGATCAGAGGATCCCCCTTCACTATTGCCGAGTCGTATGGGTTGTGCGCCAGCGGCGTCCTCCCAAGAAGTGGGGGCAAAGGAATGTTATGTGTGAATGAATGCATTGCATTTTCATATATGGATTGAAAAGGAAAGCATGGATTTGAAATGATGTTTTAAAGGGATGGTGCAAATAATTCTCTACATGAGAATGACAAGTCACGTGGTGTAAGAGGTATATAATGCCGGGAGAATCAAAAGTCATGCATGTAGGAGACCAGGTAGGCTAATCAAGGTAAAGGACGCGAGGTCCCCTTGACGAGGCCAAGTTGGAGAAGCTGGCGTAATGGACCATGCTATGTGAGATGTTTCCCAGGCTAGCGTACCCACACACGAAGGTTTATGTCAGGAATGGAAAGGAAGCATTTGCACATCCAATGTTTATGAAACGATTTTTATGAAAAGGTTTTTGTGCATTTGATAGTTTATCACTTGGTAAATGTCTTCTATCGAATGGAGAGGAATGCATTTAAATGAAAGAAAAATGCTTGCTTATTGAGTTTCGACTCATGTTTTGTTTTCCCAACCTCAGACAGGTGTAGGGAAAGCCAAGAGATGAAGGGCATGTGTTGCTAAAGGAAAAGAGGAATCTATAAAGGTTAGTAGATTTTTGTATGAATAGATGCCCTAATGGGATATGATGAGAAAGGACATAGGTTATATGAAATTATAAAGTTACGAATAATATAAGAAATTGATGATTTATGATGATATGGATGAGTCCATTATGAATGATTATCAGTAAATGTTTATGTGATGAAAGAAAAGAAAAAGAAAGACATTTTTTTTGGATGAGATCCAATTAAAAACCCCACCGTGTGATTAGGGTAACAATCCTAAGTCACGTTTACTAATCCAAAACGGTCCCAGAGTAAGGCTTCTAGGCTCCCCAGTTCGGGGCGCCACACTCGAGCCATCTTCTTTGCCTCATATTTAACTCCTTTTGAGTAAAAATGTATTTGAGACTTTTGTGATCAGTATAGACCTCACATTTAACTCCATACAAATAATGTCTCCAAATTTTCAAGGCAAAGACTACTGCTACCAATTCTAAGTCATGGGTTGGATAATTTACCTCATTTGGCTTGAGTTGCCTGGATGCGTATGATATAACTTTTTCATTTTGCATTAGTACACATCCTAATCCTTTCTTTGAGGCATCACTAGAGATCACAAACCTTTCCTTCTCCGTAGGTAGTGTTAGAATTGGCGCTTTTACCAGTATTTTCTTTAACTCTTAAAAGCTATTCTCACATTCCTGTGTCCATTCATACCTAACTCCTTTCCTTGTCAGCTTTGTGAGTGGAGCCGACAATTGTGAGAATCTTTCCACAAATCTCCTATAGTAGCCAGCTAGCCCTAGAAAGCTTCTTATTTCTGTGATATTTGTTGGTTGTGGCCACTTCGTTATTGCCTCAATCTTTTGAGGATCTACCTGTACTCCTTTCTCAGATATAATGCGGCTAAGAAAGGCTACCTGTTTCAACCAAAATTCACATTTCTTGAATTTAGCATATAATTTCTCCCTTCGGAGAATTTCTAACACTATCCTTAGATGTTTCTCATGCTCTGCTTCTATCTTTGAATAAATCAATATGTCATCAATGAATACCACCACAAATTGATCCAAAAATTCTCGAAAAATTCTATTCGTCATATCCATAAACACAGTTGGGGCATTCGTTAGTCCAAATGGCATGACTAAGAATTTATAATGCCCATATCTTGTTCTGAATGCTGTTTTATGGATGTCTTTTGGACATATCCTCAACTGGTGGTACCCTGACTGTAAATTAAATTTTGAAAATGTAGAAACTCCTTTTAACTAATCAAAGAGATCATCTATTCTTGGGAGTGCGTATTTATTTTTGACTATTACTTTATTCAATTCTCTGTAATCAATACAGAGTCTCAAACTTCCATCCTTTTTCCTTACAAATAGTACTAGAGCTCCCCAAGGCGATGCACTGGGTCTAATAAATCTTTTATTTAATAAATATTATATTTGTACTTTCAACTCAGCCAATTCGGTTGGCGCCATCCTATATGGGGCCTTAGATATTGGAGCTGTCCCTGGGATAATTTCTATTTCCGTATCCATCTCTCTTTCCGGTGGTAAATTACATAGCTCTTTTGGAAAAATATCTAAAAATTCCTTTACCACTGGAATTTGTTCCATAGGTACCCCATCTCTTTTTATTTTGTTTATAGAGACCAGATAGGCTGTACATTGTTGGCGTATCAGCTTAGCTTCCTTCATAGCTGATATCATCCTTATTGTGCTTTCTGGCTGTCTTATTTTACTGATCTCTATTTCATCCTTTGATGCTTCGAGTTGAACCTTTTTATTCTTATAATCAATCATTGCACCCCATTGACTTAGCCAGTCCATTCCTAGTATGACATCAAACTCTGTCATTGGTAATAGGATGAGATCGACTTTCAATATTCTTGACCCTATCCTGATAGGGCAAGCCTTGCAAATTTGATTTATACTTTCCACCCTATATATTGAAAATTCTACATGTATAGTACTACTGGTTTCTTCTACCCGGAGTGCGTATGTGGTCACAAATTAGTATGAAATAAATGAATGCGTAGCTCCTGAATCAAATAAAGCTACTGTAGGATTTACTAAAATGTAAATCATACCTGTAATTACTTTTTCCTCCATCTCCTGTGACTCTGTTCGGGTGAGGGCTTGGACACGCACTTGATTGACAGCAGTACTAGGCCGATTGGCGATCGCTAGGACCTTTTGCTGAGCCGGCCTCCCTCAGGCTGGTACGCCTTATGGCTTATTTGGACAGTTGGGTGAAATGTGTCCAACTTGACCACAGATGAAGCACTTTATTATTTTGGCTTCAGCGGTCCGGCAGTCCCGGGCCATGTGACCAACTTTGCCACACTTGTAGCATTTCCCTGATCCTTGTAAACATTCGCCTGAATGGCGTCTGTGGCAAGTTCTGCAGGTCGGGGTGCTTTTTTCCTTGTCGCCGATCTTCTTCCTCCAGGTGATTACCCTTCTTTCTTTTCCTTTATTAGCCTCGCCTTCCTTGGAGGCTGTAAAGAATTGTTTCTGAGCTTGCCTAAGCTCTTGAGTCCTCATTGACTTCATTTCCAATGCCCTAGTCCTCTCGATGCTAGAGTCATAGTCTTTTATTAGTAATGGGGCTAACCCCTCTCTTAGCTGGGGCCTTAATCCCCTCTAGAACCTTTATGCCTTATTCTTTGGCACATTGGCAATCCATGGTACGTATCTTACCAAGGCGTTGAACTTTGTGACATATTCTGTGACCGTCATCTTCCCTTGGTAAAGTTTCTCGAATTCTATTATCCTCTAGCTTTGTAGCCCTACAGGGAGATATTCTTTGTTAAATTCCTCCAAAAATTCATGTCATGTAACTTGCTCAGGATGTGGCATGGTGACCATCAGCGTTTCCCACCATTCATAAACATCTTTTATTAGCAGGTGGGTGGCACATAAGACCTTTTGCTGATCATTGCAGAGTGATATCCTGAATAGTTTTTTGATTTCTGTAATCCACTGCTCTGCAATGAGGGGGGTCCGGTTCCCCTGCAAACTTGGGCGAGCTCTGGGCAAGAAAGGCATTGATAGCCTTTCTGTTGGCCTCAAGGATACTATTCTCCATCCCCCTTGACGTGTTGAGGTTGGCTGAGGGGCTTGGTCTTTCCTCGTCCTTTCTTTGTGGTGGGGCCTGCTGGTTCCACATTTCTTGTAGCATACCAGCGGCCTGGACTATCCATTGCTGCATAGCTTTCTCGACTGCTATAGCTATCCTATCTTCTATATTTTCCTCTGCTTGAGGTCTAGAGCTTCCCTCTTATCGTGGGCGGGTCCTAGAGGACTACTCTTCGAATTCTGCCCTATTAGTCCTTTTACTGGACTTGCCCCTTGCTTGATCGACTAATTCCTCCATTGGGGCCTTTCCCTTATTACCTCTTGCTTTAGCTCTGGTAATTGGCATTTTCAACTTCATAATACATTCATTAGTATGACACCAATATTCTTCATATCATAATACACTTAGTCAGATAAACATAGTCACATGATCATATAATTCACATATATTATACATTGTCAGTAAACCTTTATACATTTGTCAAACCTTTGTACATAGGCTAGCTTAGCCTTATGTACTTATTTTCAACAATATTACATATTTATAAAAAAAATAAGATGTCTTAGTGGTGGTTGTGTCTTCCTGATCCTCATCCCTTTTTAACGTCCCCTTCTCCTTAACTCTAGGAACTTTCTAAGACTGAATGGTACTCGTGTGGGTTCCTCGGTAACTGTACTGGTATCAGACCAGTCTCGAGGTCCTGGGTTCTCATCCTCCTCTTCACTATCAAACCACTCTATAAGGTCCTCATCATCGACGGCTGGAGGGGCTACAGGTGGGGCTTCGGGTAGTACCTCTAACTCTATGACCCTTAAAATAACCTCACCAGGCTGTTTAGGAGGGTGTTCCGGCCTCGTGAGAAAAATTCATAACTTGGTTAAAAGTAAAATTGTTTTCCCGCGGCTTTGGAAATAAATGCTTAATTAATTTCTCAGCAAAATTTTAAAGCATCTAATTCCTTAACCGAGTCCGAAAAGTACATCACAGAAATATTTTGCATTGTGTTCCACATTCTGATTTTACATCTCCAAACGAGAAAACCCTTGATTAAAAGAGCTGAATACAATGGTCCATAAAAAAATGCTTAATAATAATGAAGTGCGTAGAAGATCCTTCTACGTCTTTACAAGTGCACGAAAAATCGTGTCTGACAAAAATATAAAAATAAGTGAGTACACTTCGCCCCGCGCCGTGACTCGAATGTGACGTATATGACGTCACGCGCCATGTCTTAAATATGAGGTACATGACGCCACGCGCCATGACTTAAATGTGAGGTACACGACGCCACGCGCCATGACTTGAATATGAGGTACACGACGCCACGCGCCATGACTTAAATGTGAGTTTACGCTTAGCCCGTTGACCAGCGATGACTCGGTTTGGGAACTAGTGAGGGGCCCGTCGGCTACACCAGTGACCCTACACAGCAAACTAAGTGCGCTCTTAGCTTCTGGATTTACACAGCAGACCAGCGTGTCCCGCTTTCAGCTTCTATATAAGAAACCAGCGTCTCCCGCATTCAGTCTCTGGATTGAATAATTGGGTGGTTTTACCAAGAAATGGATTAACTGATTTTTAAAGTATTTTTGGGTCAACTTTGACCATTTGAGGAGGTTGAGGCCCAACTGGGCTTGTTGATGGATTTTGGCTCAAGAGGACTTGTTGAAGGATTTTAAGTCATCTTGGGCTTGCTGGAAGTTCTAGGCCTATTAAGGCTCAGGTTGAAGAATTTTGGGGCCGGGTTGTCTTATTGGAGATTTTTGAGCCATCTTGGGTTTTTTTTTGGAGAGTTTGGAGCTATCTTGGGCTTTTTTAAGGGTCTTGAGCCCAAATGGCTTGTTGAGGAATTTTGGACCCAAGTGGGTTTGTAGAAAGGTTTTTGAGCCGTCTTGGGCTTACTGGAGGTTTTAGGTCTATTAAGGCTCGGATCTGAGCAAAGAGGTCATTCTCCCGTGTATCAACTTAGCTCACTTCCCGGAGAGTATTTACTCGGGGAGAAATACATAATTATATATATATATATATATTTGAAAGTCTTCTAAGATGTATGTGTATATAAAATATATATATTTTTTGGGCCCGCGGGACAAATATATAAATATATTTTTGAAGGTCCGCGAGACATAATCAAAATCTTAGTTTTTGGACGCCCGCGAGTCATCTATATAATTTTAGAAATCAAAATCTTAATTTTTGGATGCCCGCGGGACATCTATATAATTTTAGAAATCAAAATCTTAATTTTTGGATGCCCGCGGGACATCTATGTAATTTTAAGAATTAAAATCTTAGTTTTTGGACGCCCGCGGGTCAACTATATAATTTTAGAAATCAAAATCTTAATTTTTGGATGCCCGCGGGACATCTATGTAATTTTAAAAAATCAAAATCTTAGTTTTTGGACGCCCGCGGGTCATCTATATAATTTTAGAAATCAAAATCTTAATTTTTGGATGCCCGCGGGTCATCTATATATTTTTAGAAATCAAAATCTTAATTTTTGGATGCCCGCCGGACATCTATGTAATTTTAAAAATCAAAATCTGAATTTTTGGATGCCTTTTAATATATATTTATAATATATATATTTTTGAGGCTTTATATATATATATGTATGTATATATATTATCTCTGGATCCTCTGGTGACTCTCTCTCTCTTTTTTTTTTTTTTTTTTTATTTATAAGGAAACTTATCCCGGGATCTCGGGCATATCCATGGCGCGCTGGATGGAATCCCGGGACTTATATATATATATATACACTTTTATTAAAAACACTTAACTATATATATCATATACATATATAAGGCCTACCCGGGGAGATCCCGAAACCCCGGGGCCTATATATATATAGACTATTATATATATATATATTCTTTTTTTATATCATAAAAAAAACTCTTTAATATATATATATATATACTATATATGTAGCGCACTCGGGGAGATCCCGAGACCCCGGGGCCTATATATATATAGACTATTATATATATATATTTTTTATATCGTAAAAAAAACGCTTTAATATATATATATACTATATATATAGCACACCCGGGGAGATCCCGAGACCCCGGGGCCTATATATATATATAGACTATTATATATATATATATATATATATTTTATTTTTATCATAAAAGGATGCTTTACTATATATCATATATATATATATGGCGCACCCGGGGAGATCCCGGGACCCTGGGGCCTATATATATTATATGTATTATTACATATTTTTATTATAATTCACACATATATAATATGTATATATATATATATTTTTTTTTAAAGAGTAAAATACTTAACCCGTGTGTCAATTCAACCCGCCAGTCGGGGAGTATCCACGTTGGGAAAAGTAATTTTTGAAAATAATATATGTGTATATATGTATATATATATATTTATATATAGAAAATACACACATATATATTTTTATTTTATTTTTAAAGTAGAAAAATACTTAACCCGCGTGTCAATTCAACCCGCCAGTCGGGGAGTATCCACGTTGGGAAAAGTAATTTTTGAAAATAATATATATGTATATATGTATATATATTTTTATATATAGAAAATATACACATATATTTTTATTTTATTTTTAAAGTAGAAAAATACTTAACCCGCGTGTCAATTGAACCCGCCAGTCGGGGAGTATCCACGTTGGGAAAAGTAATTTTTGAAAATAATATATATGTATATATGTATATATATTTTTATATATAGAAAATACACATATATATATTTTGTTTATTCTATTTTTAAAGGAGAAAAATACTTATCCCGTGTGTCAATTCAACCCGCCAGTCGGGGAGTATCCACATTGGGAAAAGTAATTTTTGAAAATAATATATATGTATATATGTATATATATTTTTATATATAGAAAATACACATATATATATTTTTTTATTCTATTTTTAAAGGATAAAAATACTTATCCCGTGTGTCAATTCAACCAGCCAGTCGGGGAGTATCAACGTTGGGAAAAGTAATCATTTTGAAAATATATATGTATATATGTATATATATTTTTATATATAGAAAATACACATATATATATTTTTTTATTCTACTTTTAAAGGAGAAAAATACTTATCCCGTGTGTCAATTCAACCCGCCAGTCGGGGAGTATCCACGTTGGGAAAAGTAATTTTTGAAAATAATATATATGTATATATGTATATATATTTTTATATATAGAAAATACACATATATATTTTTTTTTTCTATTTTTAAAGGAGAAAAATAATTATCCCGCGTGTCAATTCAACCCGCCAGTCGGGGAGTATCCACATTGGGAAAAGTAATTTTTGAAAATAATATATATGTATATATGTATATATATTTTTATATATAGAAAATACACATATATATTTTTTTTATTCTATTTTTAAAGGAGAAAAATACTTATCCCGTGTGTCAATTCAACCCGCCAGTCGAGGAGTATCCACGTTGGGAAAAGTAATCTTTTTGAAAATAATATATATGTATATTTGAAAATAATAATATATACGTATATATATTTTTTTATATAGAAAATATACATATATATTTTTAATAAGAAAGAAACTTTCTTTTTTTAAAAAAAAAAAATCTAAAAAAAAAACTTACTCTTTCAGCGTGACCTCTCGGGTTTTCTCTCCCCCGTTGCGTCACGCTCCAGTCCCGGGTGTCGTTTTTCTGAAATTTTGTTTCCCCCCAAATGGGAAGCTTCAAGTCCTATTTATAGGACTTTGGCCAAGCTCCCGCGGAACCGCTTTTCCGCGGAACTTCAATTACACGGAACTCTCGTATCCGCGGAACCTCGAGCTGGTGCCTGTCGGTCGCATGATATTCGCTTCCGCGGAACGGTTGTTCAGTGACAAAATCTGACCGTTAATCCCCGGACATATCTTGTGCATACAAACACGCCACTTCCTGCAACTCCTATTTCCGCTGATCACGTGAACAACTTTCCATGAGCAGCCCCGTCGTTAAGCAATTTCATCCACTGTTATCGACGAGGTGAGGACCGACACCTACCGCCAGCTCTTCCACCCCGATCAGCTCATCAGCGGCAAGGAGGACGCCGCCAACAACCTTGCTCGCGGCCATTATACGATCGGCAAGGAGATCGTTGATTTTTGGCTCGACCGCATCAGGAAGCTTGCGAACAACTGCATTGGCCTACAGGGATTCCTCGTTTTTAATGCCGTCTGCGGTGGTACGAGCTCAGGCCTTGGCTCTCTCCTCCTAGAGCGTCTCTCTGTGGACTACGAAAAAAAAGTCTAGGCTCAGTTTCACCGTCTAGCCATCCCCCCGTGCGATCTTCCTACCACCGTCCTTCCCCGCAGCTGAGTACTCGTCCGCCGCGGAACCACCCAGCCTAGACAGGTTAATCGCCTCCAACGCCGATCCCTTGTCCGTCCCAGTGGCGCGGCACCCTAGGAAGCTTTCCTGCGGTAGTGGCCCGGATCTGGTCTTGATCCGATTCAACCCCAGCAACGCAGCGACCATCGGCAAGGCGTCCATCGCCAGCGGGTCCTTCCTTCTGAATCTAGCCTCGTCGAGAGAGGTGATTCGATGCTTTATACAGGTTTTCTCTTCTCCAGAAAGGAGTCAAATGCCTTTGTCGGGTCAGGCTTCTGAAGAAGAACTGTCTTAGTCGCTTTAAGAATTTCTACCTCCCACCTGCGAGAAGTCCTCTTTGGATATTTCTGCATGGCTTTCCTCAACAGTTCAATTTCTTCTTTTCCCCATGGCTTCTCTTTCTTCTCTGAGCTGATTGACAGACTGTCAGGCTTGGCCTCTACATGAGCGCCATTTTCCTTCCACTGAGCAGGTTCTCGAGGATTGTTCTGCTTACTAGTTTCACTGCCTTTACCACCAACTGCATCTTTTAGCAGTTTTGCCCGATCAATGCCTGTCTTGGACTCAGCTACATTACATAGGTTCCGTAATTGCTCCATGTCAAATGATAAGCATATGCTTTCAACATCACTCTCTGATAGGCCAGGCATGCTTTCTGACACATTGGATGCTGATAGCGAGCGCAAGCGAGTCCTTTCTTTACGCAAGAGCTTCATCTCTCTTTTTTTTTTTTTTTTGAAATTTGATATGTATTATTATTACTTATTTATTATTATTATATATACATATTTTTGTACTTTGACTCCATACGGCAAGACGCTTTAAAACTCATGATTTAGGGACTCCATATATTTATTATTATTATTATTATTATTATGTGTAAATATATATATATATATTTCTTTTGAAATTCGCCAGTTTATAAACAGATCATGGCTTCGTGTGATTTCATCTCTTCTTTTTCATCAATTTTTGTTTAGTAAATTATTATTATTTATTTTTATTTGTTTATTTATTTATTATTATTTTCTTTAGTCTAGTCGAGTTTCTTTCCTGTCTATTTAAGATAGACGACAAACTCTCCCTTTTTATTATTATTATTATTATTATTTTACTTTTATCACTTTTATTGTATGTGCACATATATATATGTTTGCAATATTTTTGTAATGAGTTTGTGGGCTTTAAGAAAAATCTTGACTATCTGTGATTTCATAATAAATCTTCCCTTTTTATAAATCCATGGTTAAAAATATACTTCGTCAGAGGGGGTTGCTCCATCACTTCTTCTCCCCTTGCTAAAGCTTCCCGGCGTTCCTGGGCAGCCTCTCTTTCCCTGTGGTCTACCTGAGCCCATGGTGTTCCATATCGGAACTGAATGTATCCAACATCAAATTTGAACAATCGCCCTGGATTAGGTGGAACTGGGGCAACTCCCCTTCGCTAATACCTTTCTAGGTCTTCCTCAACGACCCAATCGGTGACCACCCATGGCCTAGGTAGTGGGCTGGCGGGGGTATATTCGGAGAAGCTGGAGTGTATACGGGAGAGTCTGAGAATGCAGGCGCCTTGCTCGAGGGCTCTGCCTGGTGGGTTTTAGGTAATACTGGAAACCCTGGTGGTTGCCTGGGGAAGGTTGTAGGTACTGGAGGGCGACATGCTTCTGGTCCTCTAATATATGATAGAGGTTGATCCTGATAACTAGTGGGAACTGGGGGTTTCATGGTTAGACCTTCTTGAGATGCTAACCATCTATCAATTCTTTTCCGAACCCGTTCCCTTTCTTGTTCCTCCTCTAATTCCCTTACACTTAATGCAGCCTTTCCTTTATCTGCCATTTACATATAGATCATTAACGATAAATCAATTAATCATAATCATGATTTCACGTATTCTAACTTGATCATTTCTTTCATTTTCTGCCCATTTACCAATCCATGCTTTAATACCAACTTCTGTGGTGCCCCAAACCGGGGTGCCTAAAAGTCTTACTCAGGTCCATTTTTTATTGGTAAATGTGACTCAGGATTTTTGCCCTGACCACATGACAGGATTTATATATATATATATACATATATAGAACATCAATACATGAAGAATTATCATCATTCATTCAACTTGTAATATACTTTACATATCAGCATTATGATCTTTGTCTGTTCATAAACATCATCATTTATCTGATTGGAAAGATATTTTTTTCCACATTAAGATCTTCAACATTGTCTTTACATAAACATTATCATATACAACATTTATATCTGCATGTTATTTTGCATGCTACCTTCCTCATCATTTCCTGTCTGTCGTTTGAAAAGCATGGGTGAGTCATAATACTCAGCAAGCAAGTCATACATAATTTTTCAATCTTTTTTCATGCATTTCATAAAATGCGAGTGCAATGCATCCATAGCATTCACGACATTCCTTTAGATGCGACGCTAGCTATGCGCCCATCCCATACATGCTCCCATCTCAGGGAGGTCACCACCGGCCTGGGCTTGTATAAGCAACTTGGCGATAGAGAGGGGGACATCCGGTCTGCTTACTACCTCAACTATGGCCTATTCCTCGTGCACCATACTCATTTACATACACATGCCGGCATGATATTTATAAATCATAAACATTTTATAAAAGCATTTAACAAGCAGTTAGCAATCATTTCATGTAAAGTATTATAGGGATGACTATCCTTAAGTATAATTCATAAAACACGTGAGCAAACAATTTGCAATTATTTAGAAACATTTTAGAAAGCATATAACTTCCTTACCTCCTTAGTCGGCGTCCTCGACCTTTTCTTTCCCTTTTCCTATTCCAGGAAAAAGGACATTTCACTCATTCCATTCAGGTTGCTTCCCATGCATGCTTTATAATATTTGGTCATTATCTCCTTATACGGATTTTTTTATCCATAGGTTCTTCAAAAATTCCATCCTTATATTCATAATATAAATATTAATATCAATTTTTCTTCAAAATCACGTTGTTCATGATTACTGTAGCAAGTTACTGTTCACAGCGTTGAAAGTTACTGTTCATGAGTTCTGAAAATTGATATTTTTTTCAAAATAAAAAATACCTTGGCATAGCTTATGTTTAGTATATCATGGGAAAATTTATGAATTTTGAATTTATCATCATTAACTTGGCCAATTAAATCATTTTCTCCATATACTAAAATTCATCATAATTTCTCTTAAGCATAATCCTTAAATCCAAAAATCATGAGATTAATATATCATCATTCCAACATCATAAATATCCTAAACATTCAACCCAAATCATCATTTAGCAAAATTGGAGCATTATTTACTAATTTTATGCATGATTTTCCCGAATACTTTATCCTCGCTCTAAATTTTTGATGTTTTTATTGGAAATATGTGGAAAATAAGCTAAATCTATGTTTTGATGATTAACAAATCAATTTGAGTAAGTCTTGGCTACTAACATGTTTGTGGAAGTGATTAAGGGATATACATTCGAAGAAAGTAGAGCATGGAAGGCCAAGTCGATCCCCAAGTCACTCCAACATCAACTTCAATGCGCCAAATCCTTCCAAAGTTGAAAATGGGAAGCTGAACTGCCGAAGTCGCAAACGAGGTCGACTCCGCATGCGACTTGGGCGAAGTCGCAGACCAAGTCGACTCCAGCATCAACTTCAAAATGACGAAACCTTCCAGAGTTGAAGTCTAGACCCCGAAGTGCCGAAGTCGCACCCCAAGTCGACTCCACTTGCGACTTGAGGTGAGGTCGCAGACGAAGTCGACTCCGGCATCGACTTCGATCGGGCAGAGGGGATATTTCAGAAGACAAGCTGAGATTAACTGATTTCAAGACAAACTTGTATGAAGATGAAGATCAAGTCAACCTAGATGCTCAAACTGAAACATATGAAGACTAATCCAAGTCCAAGCAAGATGCATAAACTCAACCAAGAACTTGCTCAAGATTACATGATTCAAGACTCATGGATTCAAGGCTTGCAAAACATGGAGCTAATGAAAGCAAGCTAAAGTGAAGACACAATGATTCAAAAAGAAATGAAAAATGCAAAAGAACTAAAGGCATGGAGAAGCCTAAGCAAAACAAAAAGCATCCCGAAGGTTTTCAAGTTCATCAAGCTATCTGCCGAGGTGAAGTCGCACACGAAGTCGACTCCACCTGCGACTTGGGTCAAGTCGATGCCCAAGTCGACCCAACCTGGAACTTGAAGACGCTACGAAAAGGCGAAGTCGCACCCGAAGTCGACTCCATCTGCGACTTGGGCGAAGTCGCTCCCGAAGTTGACTCCACCTGCGACTTGGGTCGCAACGGTCGGAAAATATTCGAACGTTGGCGCATTAAGTGCGCGCCACCTACCTTCAAACGTTCGGATTCCCTCCACAATTATAAAAGGCATTCATTGTGGATGAGGGAAGTAGCTGAAAATCATTAAGTGTGCGTAACTCCCATCTTCAAGAGCATTAAAGAGATCAAGCCAATCCAAAGAAGAAGAACTTTGCTTCAAACTGCTAAAGCTCAACTTCTGAATCTTCAAAGCCAATTCTACGAGTTCTTCTCTACGCCAAACTGCTTCTACACAACTGTAATGTGTAGATTCCTTTGTTATTTCATTTGATTGTATTAAACTTGATTTAGTTTGAGGAACTAAGATCAAGTGTAAGTAAAGTAGTGTGTGATTGGAGTGAAACTCATCACCTACTTGTGCTGAGATTTGTTGAAGCCCCCTAGAGCTGGAATCTAGAAGAGAGCAGTGACTCTAATTGTATTTGAGGAATACAATAGTGGAACCCAAGTCACAAGGAGTGTGAGCTTGGAAGAGTGGAGTAGGGAGGTTGCCCGAACCACTATAAAAATCTTGTGTGCTTGATTTATATTTCTGCTCTCTACATTATATTGCTTTCCATTTCATTTCATCAATCAAGGGGATTAAACTTTCAAGGGGTTAAGTTTTTAATTTACCAAAGAATTTTATAAGAACCCAATTCACCCCTCCCCTCTTGGGTTTTGCCATTAACTCGGGACCAACAGTTTTGGCATAATTCTAGTTAAGCAGCATAACTATACTTATTTTCTTATGCTTAGGCATTATCTAAGCATGATTTTACCCTACTTAATATCCAAAAGAAATTTGGGAAGAATTCATTTACCTCAGGTGAAGTTAGGCTTCTTCCTTCCTCTCGTTCTCTCTCTTCTCCTTCTCTCCTTCCTTCTTTCTCACTTAGGACGTGTGGGGGGTGTGTAGGAGTGAGCTTTGCTCAAGCTTGGGAAGGTGTGGTATGGTTTGGTCGTTCAAGCATGCTCCCCCTTTTATAGCTTTTGATTTTTCATGAAATTGTAATCTACCCCTTTGAAATTTGGACTAAATGTCAAATTTTTTTCCACATCATTTCCATGATTTTTCCTAATTTCCTAGGTGGAATTTTGCTGGCCACATGCTGCTTGAGCTCATCCTTGCTATTAATGCATGATTTTCATTAAAAGCTGTGTTTAATCTCAACCCTTGATTTTCCATGATTGCTCTCATCTCCACCATTGATTTTTCTCATCAATTTCCATGCATTTCTTGAGCCTTGTGTTTCTGCCTTTGGACGTCCCTTGCTGCTACACATTTATCATTTTTTTTGAAAATTATTTTTTAATCCAAATCAATCCTAACCATTCATCAAGAGGTTAAGATTTGATCTTGGCCATTAAAAATTGGTACATTCTCCCAAACATATCCACGCCCCTAGCAATGGATTTTATAGGATTTTTTTATCCACTAATATATTAATTAATTAATTACGCCATTACTCACTTTTCAAAAGTCAAATATGTCATTAATGTAAAGTAAAAAGTGAATTTTTGTGATCCTAAATCAACACTTGATTTTGACCCTAAATTCATGATTTCGATAAATCTTAAACCATCCATCATATTTTTCATAATATTTTAGCCATCCATAAAAAATTTCACTTTAATCCGATGTCCGGATTGCAATTTATGAATTTTTTTCCTATTTTTTCCAAATTTTCCACTAAAATCCGAATTTCCTTAAAATATTAAAAAATTATTGCTATTTCGTCCTTTAGTGCATAAATCTCCTTTTTCGTCTTTTTGTGATTAGGTTAATCCAAGTGATTAACTCTTAATCACGTGTCTTAATCCCTAGATTACTATTCACGTGCACTATTCACGTAGGTTAAATCTTTAATTGCATTATTCTAATACACATATTTATGAATATAATTCATGAATTTTGATTCATCATAAAAATTATTACAAAAATCTAGGGTTTACAACCCTACGTAATATGTGTATTGCCTAAAGAAGCTGGGTTTCACAACACCTCACCCACTCTCGTCCTCTCCTTCAACTTCTCATCTTCCTTTCTCCACCATCTCTCCTATCTATCTCATCTCCCTCTTTCTTCCATTTCGTTTTCCCTCTTTTCCACCTCTAAATCTCCTAATCCAAGTTCTTCCCTCCCCTTTCTCAATTTCGTCGCTCTCTCTTGTCATTGTTTACCATTTTAGCATCATTGTCCCTCAACTTGCATCCCCCCTCATCTTCCCATTCTTCGGCGTCGCTGAACCCACGTTGTCAGTCGATCGGTGCCTAGGCGCCACACAGGCTACGCCGCAGTGCCAAGTGCAGAATTTGCTGCTTTTGAGACATTCTTCAACACATCTTGGAGTGCTTAAGTGGTAACCTATTCTTGTATTGATCTAGCTTATATGCATTGCTATTGGTTCATGCAAGTTACATGAATGTGGTGGAGAATGTGGGCTTATGACTTGAAGTGGTGGCTATAAGTTGGATTGTTGTTAAGAGTTCATCTATTATTGATTGGTTGGGATTCCAATGAAGAGGATTGGATTGGAGGTGTTTGTGGTTGAAATTGATTGGTGATTGGATTGTTAGCATTTTTTTAGGGTGTTTGGTTGGTTCGACATCTGTGGTAATTATATTTTGGATACTCATGAGATGGCTTCCTCCTCTTCTTTTGCAAAGCGAAAGAAAACATAGGACCCCATTGAATTTGATGCGAATCGCTTCGTATCTGCACAAGCCTTTAAACGGTACACTGATTCGCTACAGAAAAGGCAACTTGTCCTTAAGGGAGGGCTAAAGATTGATGCATTCTCAGATGCCTTTATCAACTCGTGGCATGCCCGAAGATGGGAAAAGTTCATGAAACAACCCCAGCCTACCATTGTTCCCGTGGTTAAGGAATTCTATGCAAATGCAGTGGAGCATGATCAGGGACGGATGTCCGAGGAAAGATTGTTCCCTTCCATTCTCAAGCCATTAATGTGTTTTACGAGTTACCTAATATTGATTATGTGGATCAGTATGAGGAATTTTTGGAAGGAAATGAGAAGAAAATCGTAGAAATCACTCAAGCTTATTGCAAAGAGACACCAGAATGGAAGTCAATGGGTGGGAAATTGACGTCGTTCAAGCGGAGTGCTCTCCGTCATCATGGGAAGACATGGTTCTATTTCATTGGACTAGGCTCTTCTCCTTTATGCTATATATTCTGACTTGTCGATAGATGTGGGGAGATTCCTGTTTAACCAGATATGCACCAACGCTAGGGCCCCTAGAGGAAGCTACTGGTTCCCATCACTTATAACAGGATTATGTAAGCGAGTTGGAGTGCGATGGGAAGCCATAGAAGAGGTGCTAAACTTCCAAGCCATAGAGGATGATCAATTTTTCTCAACAGAACCCTGCGTCCGGACTGCCACAACTCGTCCAATATCCCAGCCACAACCTTCCTCCTTCCTTCTCATCTAGACCTCTCCCGACTGATGTTAGGCTTGCCAACCTAGAGAACTTAATGGCAACCCAAGCCCGATTTTTGCAGTAGTCCAATCGACCAATGAAGGCACATTTTAGGAGGCTCATGGAGGATAGATAGATGGACATGACTGCTCTACCACCATTCCCGTCGATGCCCCCAGAGTTTCAAGTCTGCTTTGGCCAACCTTCATGTTGAACTGAAGGAGAAGGAGAGCATGAGGAGGATTCATCTTCATCAGACGTCTAGGGGAGTACTTGTCTTTATCCTCTTTATTTTGTTCTTTTACTTATCATCTTATACCATAATCAGTTAGGTTTATTTAGTTTCATGCATTGAGGACAATGCATTCCTCAAAGTTTGGGGGATGCATAATTCCTTTTGGTATGCTTGCATGCATTTAATTAGGTAATCATGTATATATGTGTGTTAGATTGCATAACATGTCAAATTCTTCTTGTGAAATTATTTTGTTGCAATCCATTTTAATGAAAAACTTGCAATGCTTAGGAAAACTTCAACTTGAAATCAATTTCATGAAAAAATTGATTTTTATGCCAAGGATTGTGTGTTAAGGGTGTTCGCAAGCGACATGTGAATGATTTGAGTGAATTTTATAGTAAATTGTCATAGTTCAATTCCATGCTAATCTGTTCAACTGAAATGATGAAGACTGAGTTAAGTGTTGTGTAACCATGAGCCTTGAGGGAATAGATTGTTTCAGTAATGCATAACATTTCATTCTTTTCATGGCACTTAAAATGGGTTAACCTGCATGTTTCAGTACCGCTACTAGATTGTTAGCATAAATAATAAAAGGGGGTGACTGACCCAAGCTGAGTAACCAGAACTTAGCATCAACAAATGTCAAGGTTCGCATAAAAAGCAAAGGAAAGTCACAATAATAATGCTTCTTAAAAAAAATCTCCAGATTGTTGGAAACAATGTTCAAAATAATCTAAATTGACCAAAGTCTGAGTTTTGATGATTAACAAGAACTTATTTGAGTATATAAAGAGTACTAACATGTTTGACAAACGTTTAAGGAAAGCAAAGAGGTCAAGTCGATCTCCAAGTCGACTTGGACTTCGACTTGGGTGAAGTCGATCCCAAAGTCGACTCAAATATCGACTTGAGAATGAATCCCAAAAGGCAACAGGTGAAGTCGCAGGTCAAGTCGACTCCACTTGCGACTTGGGAAGTCAAGTCGCAGACGAAGTCGACTCCAGCATTGACTTGGAGTATCCAGAGCTGAAAAGTGGAAACGAACATAACGAAGTCGCAAACGAAGTCGACTCCAGGTACGACTTGGGTGAAGTCGCAGGCCAGGTCGACTCCATCCACGACTTAAGATGTTCAAACTTTCAAAGATGCAGTTTTCAAGATATTCAAGAGGATTTATCACTCAAGTCCAAGGAATCAAGATGAAAAACAAATGAGTCAATTTCAAAGTCAAGAATCATGTTCTACATTCAAATCAAGTCTATCAAGCTCAAAGCAAATCTTCAAGTTAGCTTCCAAATGGAGTAATACCTAAGTCATAAAGACCAAGTGAGTCCAAAGCAAAGCAAGGACTCAAAGCTTTCAAATGGTTTGCAAGATTCAAGACATTTTCAAGAAGATCAAGGCGTTTTGCAATAGACCAAGCCAAGTCGCAACCCAAGTCGACTTCAGGATCGACTTGAGTTAAAGTCTGAAAGCCAAGTCGACCCAAGTCTCAAACTTGAGTTTCTGAAGAACCCAAGTCGCAGGCCAAGTCGACTCCATGTACGACTTGGAAGCCAAGTCGCAGGCCAAGTCGACTTCATCTTCGACTTGGATTATAACGGTCAAATTTTCGAACGTTGGAGTTCATTTATTGCACGCCAACCACTCCTACAACGTTCATATTTTCCTCAATCTATAAAAGGACATTCAAATGAACGTGAGAAGAAGTAAGAGACACTACTCAAAAGATCAAAGAAAGAAAAGAAGTGCAAGAAAGACTTTCAAATACCTTTTCTCCATATTTGAGTGTTTCAAGGGAAGAAAGAGTTTCAAACTGCAAGTTGCTTCAACAATCATCATTCAAGCTATTTTTTGATTTCTTCCTCGAGCTCAAAACTGCCTACACAAATCTGTAAAGTGTAGTTTTTATTCATTTCTTTATTTGGTTATATAAATCTTGATTTAGCTTGAGTAGCTAAGATCAAGTGTATGCAAAGTAGGGTGTGATTGGAGTGAGACTCATCACCTACTTGTGCAAGTGATTGTATATGCCCCCTAGAGCTTTGAATCTAGAAGAGAGCAAGTGGCTCTAGTTGTGTATGCCCCCTAGAGCTTTGAATCTAGAAGAGAGCAAGTGGCTCTAGTTGTGTATGCCCCCTTGAGCTTTGAATCTAGAAGAGAGCGGTGACTCTAAGTGTATTCTAGGAATACATAGTGGAACCCAAGTCACAACGGAGTGTGAGCTTGGAAGAGTGGAGTAGGGAAGGTTTGCCCGAACCACTATAAATCTTGTGTTCTACTTATTTTTACTGCTTTATCTTATTTGCTCTCCATTCGCTTAAAAAGGGGATTAATTTTTTCAAGGGGTTAAGATTTTTAAGTTTACCAAAGAAATTTTAAAGAACCCAATTCACCCCTCCCCTCTTGGGTTTAGCCATCAACTCGGGACCAACAAGTGGTATCAGAGCAGGTCTTTGAGTTTACCAAAGAGATCTTATCAAAATGGCATCCCAATCTACTTCCGTTCCCGCTTTTGCTGAAGGCCAATCCTTTACAAGGCCACCATTGTTTGACGGGAACAATTTTGGATATTGGAAGCTTCGTATGAAGCAACTCATCATGGATACCGACATGGACTCTTGGATTGCTATCCAAGATGGAGTAACCTTGCCTACCGATGAAAGAGCTTCCAAATGGACCGATGAGGAAGTAAGAATTGTTAAGAGCAACGCCAAAGCTATGAACTCTTTATTTTGTGCTCTTAATGCTTCTGAATATGATAGAGTATCCTCTTGCTTGACCGCCAAAGAGATATGGGATACACTAACCTCTATCTACGAAGGAACTTCTCAAGTCCAAGGGACGAGAAGGAATATTTTGATTGGAGAACTAGAGAACTTTAGAATGCTAGAAACAGAAAATATTTCTGAAATGTTTGCTAGATTCTCTAAGATTACTAATGCTTTAAAAGGTCTTGGAAAAGCAATATCTGAATCTGAGCAGGTCATGAAGATTTTAAGAGCTCTACCCGAATCATGGACTCCAAAGATCACTGCAATTGAAGAAGCCAAAGACCTCAACACGCTGAAGCTTGAAGACTTAATTAGCTCACTTATGTCACATGAGCTAATTAAGAAAAGGAATGAAGATCAACACAGGGGCAAAAGAGCAATTGCCTTAAAAGCCGCACAAGACCCCGATGACACATCTTCTTCTCAAAATGACGATGATATTGCTCTACTCACAAATCGATTCAGAAAATTTGTGAGGAAAGGCAAAAATTTCAGAAGCTTCAAAGAAAGAACTCCCCGAGAGAAGAAGAAAGAATCAACCAAGTGCTACCGATGCGGCGGTTCGGGACATATGCAAGCCCAATGTCCAACTCCCGAAGAAAACAAGGCAAAAGAACAAAGAAAGGATCGAGGGGACAATAGAAGATTTCAGAAATATAAAGGAAGAGGCATGTACGTAAATGACGAGGAATCTACAACGAGTAGCTCCTCAACCGACGAAATCGAAGCAGAAGAATGTGCGAGAATTTGCTGTATGGCACAAATCGAGCAAGGAGAACAAACTACCTCAACAAAATGCACAAGCAATGAAGAGGTAAGTTCCAAACTCTCCCTTTCTAATTCAAGTTATTCTTCCTCTCATGAATGCCTCAAATGTACTGAATTAGATGAACTACAAACTGCATATGATTCATTATATGAAGAAATGAAGAAATTAGGAAGCAAGTTTACAATTAAGAAGAGACAATGTGATGCAACAATAATTGTAAATGGTAAACTTGCAGAAAGATTAGTCAAATTGAAAGATGAAACTGAATTGCTGAAAATGGAGAACAAATCATTAAATGAATCATTAGCTAAGTTCTCTAATCCAGGAGAAAGTGTTAAAATGTTTCTGAATATGACCTCCCAAACACATAAAAGAGGTCTTGGGTATCATACATTTGAGCAAGGAGAAAGTAGCAAATCAAATGTACAAATACTTGAGAAAAATCAAACTAAAAATGCATCTATGTACAAGCCACAAAAGAAAAATTTTAAGTGGACTAGACGACCAACATTTGAACCAGTGCATACTTGGAGGCCTACTCCAAGATTACCTATGGCTTGTAATTTCTGCAATAAAATGGGACATAAAACTTACAAATGCAATTTTAAGAAATTATATGACCATGGTGCAAAATTAGTTTGGGTTCCAAGAAACACAAGATTTGGGCTTTCAAAGTTAGAACAACAAAAATTGATTTATATTACTAACCCAAATGGACCCATAAAATGGGTACCAAGGAGATAAGAATTATTTGCTTATCTTTCAGACATGTTTAAAGGCAAAGGCAAACAATGAATGGTTCATGGATAGCGGTTGCTCAAGGCATATGACCGGTGAAAGAAGTTTGTTTCATAAACTTAAGCCGTGTAATGATGGAATGGTTGCCTTTGGCAATAATGAAAAAGGTAAAATTAAAGGTAAAGGAAATATACACAGTATTTCAAATGCATGCATGGAAGATGTTTTGTTTGTTGAAGGACTCAAACACAATTTAATGAGCATTAGCCAATTATGTGATAAAGGATACAAAGTTGTGTTTGAATCATCTATATGTAATGTATTTGATGGAGAACATATCATGTTTAGTGGTAAAAGACATGGAAATATTTATCTGGTTTCACTTGATGAATTAGATGGTCAATGTCTAATGGCCATTGATAACGATCCATGGGTTTGGCACAAGAGGCTTGGACATATAAACATGGGCAACATAAAAACCCTATGGAAAAAGAGTTTGGTAGAAGGATTACCAAGATTGAAATATGACAAAGACAAGATTTGCAAGGCATGTCAATTATCAAAACAACCCAAGATGCCTTTCTCTACCAAAAAGGAAATTTCCACCACTAAGCCACTTGAATTGCTACATATGGATCTATACGGGCCATCCGACATTCTAACCATGGGTGGAAAGAAATATGTATTTGTCATAGTTGATGATTTTTCAAGATTCACATGGATAATTCTCTTAGCTAGTAAAGATGAAGCCTTCTCTATGTTTGCAACTTTTGTGAATTTGGTGCAAAATGAAAAACAGAGTACTATTGTGACCATAAGAAGCGATCATGGTGGCGAATTCGAAAACAAACGATTCATGGAATTTTGTAATGGGAAAGGAATTCACCACACATTTTCTGCACCAAGAACTCCACAACAAAATGGAGTAGTTGAAAGGAAAAATAGAACTATACAAGAGATGGCTAGAACTATGCTAAATGAGAGCAATTTATCCAAGAAATTTTAGGGTGAAGCTGTGAGTACAGCTTGTCATGTTTTGAACCGAGTTACCATTCGAGCAATCTTGAAAAAGACCCCATATGAACTATGGAAAGGAAGGAAACCAAATATCTCATATTTTCATGCTTTTGGATGTACATGCTATGTTTTAAACAATGGAAAAACCAATCTGGGCAAATTAGATACCAAAAGCGATGAGGCTATATTCCTTGGTTATTCTTCAAATAGCAAAGCATATAGAGTATTCAACAAACGAAATCAAGTTGTAGAAGAATCCATACATGTTGTATTTGATGAAATTAACCAAAGTCCGAGAAAGGAGGATGAACTAAGTGATGCAGATGAGACAAAAAGCAAAGAACAACCAAAGGAACTCGAGCTCAAGCCAGAAAATCCAGAGGAGGAAGAGGTAAGTGAAGGTAATGACTCTTACAAACCTCCAACTGATTTAAAGTTCAAAAATGCCCATCCAATTGAACAAGTTATTGGAAACATATATGAAGGAGTAAAAACTAGAAGATCAAAACAAAACGTTTATGGCCAATATGCGTTTGTATCGAAAATTGAACCAAATACCATTGAACAAGCTCTTAATGATGAACATTGGGTTATTTCAATGCAAGAAGAGCTAAATCAATTCGAAAGAAACAATGTATGGCATTTAGTTCCTAGACCAAACAATCATATAGTCATTGGTACAAAATGGGTATTTAGGAACAAATTAGACGAAAGCGGTCTTGTAATTAGAAACAAGGCACGATTAGTAGCCAAAGGGTACTCCCAAGAAGAAGGAATTGATTTTGAAGAATCATATGCACCCGTGGCTAGATTAGAAGCCATACGTATCTTATTAGCATTCGCTTCACATATGAATTTCAAATTGTTCCAAATGGATGTGAAGAGTGCATTTTTGAATGGCTATTTGAATGAAGAAGTATATGTTGAACAACCCCCTGGTTTTGAAGATAAGGATCAATCAAAATATGTGTATAAATTGACCAAAGCACTATATGGATTAAAACAAGCTCCAAGAGCTTGGTATGAAAGGTTGAACAAATTTTTGATTGATCATGAATTTCAAAGAGGGAAAGTTGACACTACTTTGTTCATCAAATATAAAAATAGAAATATTTTAATTGTACAAATTTATGTAGATGACATAATCTTCGGTGCTACTGACGAAAATCTATGCCAAGAATTTTCTAAGATTATGCAGAATGAATTCGAAATGAGCATGATGGGAGAATTAAATTTCTTCCTTGGACTACAAATCAAGCAACAAAGTGAAGGAATATTTCTGAACCAGTCCAAGTATGTCAAAGAGATGCTCAAGAAATTTGGAATGCAGAATAGCAAAGGAGCAAACACTCCAATGAGCTCAACAATCAAAATCGACACAGATGAAAACGGTAAAAGTATCGATCAAAAGCTTTATAGGAGCATGATAGGATCTTTGCTTTATTTAACTGCTTCTAGACCCGATATCTTATTTAGTGTTTGTATGTGCTCTAGATTTCAAGCATGTCCCAAAGAATCACATCTACTTACTGTAAAAAGAATTTTTAAATATTTGATAAAAACTACAAACCTTGGACTATGGTATCCAAAGGGGTCAACCTTTGATCTAATCGGCTATTCGGATGCAGACTTTGCCGGATATAAAGTGGATAGAAAAAGTACCAGTGGAACTTGTCAATTTCTTGGACATATGCTAGTTTCATGGCATTCAAGAAAACAAACAAGTGTTGCACTATCTACTGCGGAAGCCGAATACATAGCCGCCGGTAGTTGTTGTGCCCAACTACTTTGGATGAAACAACAATTAAAGGATTATGGTATTGAATATGTTGATATTCCAATTAGATGTGATAATACAAGTGCAATATGTTTAACTAAAAATCCTGTACTGCATTCAAGAACTAAACATATTGATGTAAGACACCATTTTATTAGAGAACATGTTGAAAATCATGATGTGTGCTTAGAATATGTGAAAACAGAAGACCAAATTGCTGATATCTTTACCAAACCTCTAGCCAAAGATTCATTTTATAAGATTAGGAATGATATGGGGATGATAGAGCTAAACTAGGAAAAATAAATAAGAAAATTAAATTGGAAAATGTCAAGTCGATAAGTCAAGTCGACTCCAAGGACGCCAAGTCGACTCCGCCTCCAGGCGAAGTCGACTCCAGAAGGACCGAAGTCGACTTCGCCTAGGGCAAGTCGACTCCGCGAGCGCGACCGTCCGACTTCCATGCCTATTTCTTCTTCTTCTCTTTCTTTTCTTCCTCATTTCTTTCCGGCTTCCCTGTTTCTTTCTTATCTCTCTCTTCTCCGGCTATTTCCATTTCTCCATCGATTCCCTTTTTTCTCTCCGGGAATCCTCTCCCTCTCCGGCGACTCCTACTCTCTCACTGCCTCTCTCCTAGTCTCTCTCTCTCAACTCTCTTCTTTTGCTCTCTCTCACACTATCTCTCAAACTTTCTCTCTTTCACTAGCATTCCCTCTCAGATTCCATAAATCCCATCTCAATGGCCCCGAAGAAAGCCGTCTCCAAACCATCAAAAAAGTCTGTGCCTAGACCTCCCACATCTCACACTGAGGAAGAAGTCCCTAGGAGAGCTAGGACACCTGCAAAACGGGTTCGAGAAGAACCCTCAACTTCGACGGGTAAACGAGTTCGATTCCAAACCTCCACTCAATCATCTGATCAAGCACCCAGGTCAGAAAATCAACAAACCTCACAGAGCACACAATCCGGAACAAGCAGAAGGGGCACTGCAGCTGGGAAAGCCCAAGTATTGAAGATGCCCACTACCTACTTCAAAACCGAGCTCCAACATAGCTGTTTCTACAAAAAATTCTACGAACGGAAGGTATTCATACCCAAGATTATAGATTTCAATTTCTTGAAAGAATATGGATCCGACATAGAAGATCTATTGGATTTTCAAGGATGGACCAATTTGCTAAAGGAAGACGAAAGGGTCTATCCAGATCTTACTCGAATGTTTTATTATCTTTGGGATGAAGAATATTTTGGAACCTTCGTAAAAGGAGTCGAAATGGATCTTGGAATCGGGATAGTTGCAGGACCGACTGAAGTAATGAGTCATTTAGGACACATACTTGGAGTCCCGTACGAGGATGAGCCTATCCCAGAAGACCTCACCTTGGATCAAATGTATAATCAGCTCACTCGGAGCAACAAGTACCATCCGGGAATCAAATTCCTTCGGTACATGGATTTGTCACCCAGACTTCGGGTACTAAGGCTTCTCATTGCCCACTGCATCTACCCAAAGGGCGGTGGAAGAAATCAATTGAATCCACAGGAAGCTGGGATATTATGGAAAGTGGCCAACAGGGTCAAAGTGAGCATTCCCAAATTATTTCTAGAAGCCTTGGCAAGTAGAAAGGACAACCCACGAGGAGTCCTTCCCTATGGCACATGGATCACAAAGATTTTGGAATTCTTCAAAGTGGATATTGAAGGCGAGCCTTTCGAAGTGCTCAAATCCACAAATGCCATAAATAAAGCACTAATCCAGAGAATGAAGATCAATCTGCTTGAACTAAGGCATGAAGCTACAGAAGAAGAGCAAGCAGACAATGCACAAGCTGAGGGGGAGCAACCTCCCGTGGCACCACCTGCTCAAGAGGAGCCAGCATCTCCCATATCGCACGGATCCTATTCTCCACAAGGGTCCGCTGCAAGAGAACGGGTGCCTCCAACCTCTTCTGAGGAGGTCACCCTAAAGGATTTGAATGATGAAATCATAGCCATGAGGGCTGAAATGGGACAACAAGAAAACCGGATGACAAGTCTTGTCACCGGTGTCCTTAATGCACTTGAAGATATGCATTCCCGACAAGATAGAATCGAACGGGAAATGCGACATATTAGATATCATCTTGCCTCCGGCCATCACAAGAAGAGGCCCATGCCTGAACTCGATCCCTACGAGTCAGGTTCAGTTCACAGAGAAGCAACTCCAGATCACGCTTCTCTTGTCTATTCATCCGCTCATCATTGTCCCATCAAACCAACTAAATCTGTCTATCCCATCTCTCAATTTCAATTTACCAAGTCTTTAGTACTTTTTGAATGATTGACAAAAAGGGGGAGGAAGATAGGTTAGATTTAGATTTGAGTGTTTTTATGTTTTTATTTTTGGGTTGGGTAGTTTGTATCTAGGATAGTTTCATTTATGCTTCATTGATGAATGTAATGAAACTTCATATATATATGAAATGATGTTTTGTATGATAATTGGTTTATGATTGATATATGATTGATATTAAAACAGAGTTTGAATGAATGATATATTTGATCAATGATTACAATACAAAGTACTCTTAATGATTAAATGTTCTCAAAACTCTAAATTATATGTTCAACGATACCTATATGCTCTGTTTTCTCAAATGAATATGTTTAAAATTTTTGAAAGGTATCAACTCAAATGAAGTTTTGTCAATCATCAAAAAGGGGGAGATTGTTGGAAACAATGTTCAAAATAATCTAAATTGACCAAAGTCTGAGTTTTGATGATTAACAAGAACTTATTTGAGTATATAAAGAGTACTAACATGTTTGACAAACGTTTAAGGAAAGCAAAGAGGTCAAGTCGATCTCCAAGTCGACTTGGACTTCGACTTGGGTGAAGTCGATCCCAAAGTCGACTCAAATATCGACTTGAGAATGAATCCCAAAAGGCAACAGGTGAAGTCGCAGGTCAAGTCGACTCCACTTGCGACTTGGGAAGTCAAGTCGCAGACGAAGTCGACTCCAGCATTGACTTGGAGTATCCAGAGCTGAAAAGTGGAAACGAACATAACGAAGTCGCAAACGAAGTCGACTCCAGGTACGACTTGGGTGAAGTCGCAGGCCAGGTCGACTCCATCCACGACTTAAGATGTTCAAACTTTCAAAGATGCAGTTTTCAAGATATTCAAGAGGATTTATCACTCAAGTCCAAGGAATCAAGATGAAAAACAAATGAGTCAATTTCAAAGTCAAGAATCATGTTCTACATTCAAATCAAGTCTATCAAGCTCAAAGCAAATCTTCAAGTTAGCTTCCAAATGGAGTAATACCTAAGTCATAAAGACCAAGTGAGTCCAAAGCAAAGCAAGGACTCAAAGCTTTCAAATGGTTTGCAAGATTCAAGACATTTTCAAGAAGATCAAGGCGTTTTGCAATAGACCAAGCCAAGTCGCAACCCAAGTCGACTTCAGGATCGACTTGAGTTAAAGTCTGAAAGCCAAGTCGACCCAAGTCTCAAACTTGAGTTTCTGAAGAACCCAAGTCGCAGGCCAAGTCGACTCCATGTACGACTTGGAAGCCAAGTCGCAGGCCAAGTCGACTTCATCTTCGACTTGGATTATAACGGTCAAATTTTCGAACGTTGGAGTTCATTTATTGCACGCCAACCACTCCTACAACGTTCATATTTTCCTCAATCTATAAAAGGACATTCAAATGAACGTGAGAAGAAGTAAGAGACACTACTCAAAAGATCAAAGAAAGAAAAGAAGTGCAAGAAAGACTTTCAAATACCTTTTCTCCATATTTGAGTGTTTCAAGGGAAGAAAGAGTTTCAAACTGCAAGTTGCTTCAACAATCATCATTCAAGCTATTTTTTGATTTCTTCCTCGAGCTCAAAACTGCCTACACAAATCTGTAAAGTGTAGTTTTTATTCATTTCTTTATTTGGTTATATAAATCTTGATTTAGCTTGAGTAGCTAAGATCAAGTGTATGCAAAGTAGGGTGTGATTGGAGTGAGACTCATCACCTACTTGTGCAAGTGATTGTATATGCCCCCTAGAGCTTTGAATCTAGAAGAGAGCAAGTGGCTCTAGTTGTGTATGCCCCCTAGAGCTTTGAATCTAGAAGAGAGCAAGTGGCTCTAGTTGTGTATGCCCCCTACAGCTTTGAATCTAGAAGAGAGCGGTGACTCTAAGTGTATTCTAGGAATACATAGTGGAACCCAAGTCACAACGGAGTGTGAGCTTGGAAGAGTGGAGTAGGGAAGGTTTGCCCGAACCACTATAAATCTTGTGTTCTACTTATTTTTACTGCTTTATCTTATTTGCTCTCCATTCGCTTAAAAAGGGGATTAATTTTTTCAAGGGGTTAAGATTTTTAAGTTTACCAAAGAAATTTTAAAGAACCCAATTCACCCCTCCCCTCTTGGGTTTAGCCATCAACTCGGGACCAACACAGATACCCTGAAATATGGTGAGGAGAGTCTAGCAATAAGTTTGGGGAAACGAATGTACAGTCTTGTTGAAACTAGGTCAAGTGAATTAGATGATTTGATGTTATGTTCTTTGAAACGATATATGTTCTTAGACTTGGTTCACCTATTTTGTGTTACTTATCCTAATAAGTTCTTTTGATCAGGGGGAAAGATTAGCAGGATTGAACTATCACTTTTGACTATTAACACTTCTATTTACATGTAACTTGATCTGAGAATGTGAATGCATGTCTTAGTTTGGTTGAGCTGTGATATTTTGCACGAACTGTTTCGAGTTAAGGTTATCCTCTGCTTTGTTGAGTTAAGAAATGCGATTGTTGGGCAAATAATTGGAATCAGGCTTAAGTAGGTGACGAGTTCCACTCCAATCACACACTACTTTGCTTACACTTGTTCTTAGTTACCCAAGCTAAAACAAGTTCAATACAACAAGTAATAACAAAAGAAAGTCTCTACATGTTACTGTTGTGTAGACGCAGATTTGGTGCAGAGAAGAACTTGTAGTGTAGGCTTAGAGATTCAGCAAGCAGCTCTTGGCAGTTTGGAAGCAAAGTTCTTCTTCTCAATGTTGGCTTGATCACTTAATGCTCTTGAAGATAGGAGTTATGCACACTTAATGAATTATCAACTACCCTCCACGTTCATATTGAATGCCTTTTATAATTGTGGAGGGAATCCGAACGTTTGGAGGTAGGTGGCGTACATTTAATGCGCCAACGTTCGAAAATTTTCCGACCGTTGCGACCCAAGTTGCAGGTGGAGTCGACTTCGGGTGCGACTTCGCCCAAGTCGCAGATGGAGTCGACTTCGGGTGCGACTTCGCCTGTTCGCAACTTCTTCGAGTTCAAGTCTGGGTCGACTTGGTCCTCGACTTCACCCAAGTTGCAGGTGGAGTCGACTTCGGGTGCGACTTCACCTTGACAGCTTGCTTGATGAACTTGAAATCCTTGGAATGCTTTGCTTGCTTGAGTTTCTTCATGTTTGGTTGTTTCTTCCTTGATTTATATCTCTTTGGACCACTGTGTTATCATTCTAGCTTGATGTCCTTTAGCTCCATGATTTGCAAACCTTGAGTCCTTGAGTCTTGAATCTTTCCTTGATTTATATCTCTTTGGACCACTGTGTTATCATTCTAGCTTGATGTCCTTTAGCTCCATGATTTGCAAACCTTGAGTCCTTGAGTCTTGAATCTTTTGTATTCATGAACAAGTCCAATATATTTTTATTAGAATAGTTGAATTCATGCATCTTTCTTTCTTTGGACTTGAATTATTCTTCATATGTTCCAATTCGAACATCGAAGTCGACTTGATCTTCAACTTGACTCAAGTTCTACCTTGAAATCGATCTAATCCCTGATTTGGCTTCTGAAGTTTCTGCCCTGTCCAACTGAAGTCTATACTAGAGTTGACTTGGTCTGTGACTTCACCCAAGTCGCATGCGGAGTCGACTTCGTCTTCGACTTCGGCAGCTCTGCTTCTCGATTTCAACTCTGGACAGAAATGACGCCTCCAAGTCGCGACTGGAGTCGACTTGGTCTGCAACTTCACCTCAAGTCGCAAGCGGAGTCGACTTGGGATGCGACTTCGGTAGCTCTCATTCTTGATTTCAGCTCTGGAAGAAAATGGCGTCATGAAGTCGCTGCTGGAGTCGACTTGGGGATCGACTTGGCCTAAGTCGATGCCTGAGTCGACTTGGAAATCGACTTGACTTGCCATTCTTCATATTCTTCAAATTTAAAACCTTAATTCATTTCCACAAATATATTACTAACCAAAACTTACTCAAATTGATTTGTTAATCATCAAAACATAGACTTGGCTTATTTTCCACATATTTCCAACAATCTCCCCCTTTTTGATGATTGACAAAGCTGATTTGAGTGTATACCTTTCAATGTCTTAAAAACATGCCAATTTTGCATTTTGAAGTTTTTATCATACTCATGCAAACAATCAAAAAACATTCAAACAAAAAACTTAAAACCAATCATAAAAACTTAGACTCAAATCCCGATCTCTTCTCCCCCTTTTTGTCAATGTATCAAAAAAAATTGAGATAGAGTGGGTAAAATTTTTGAGAATGGTGGGGTTGCTCCCCCTGAACCTGTGCTCCCCCTCAGTTTGTGCTTTGCTAAGTTAATTCAAGCATTCCCATATTATTTCTAATTTTATAAAATGGTTCTTTTGCTAAAGGTTTAGTGAATATATCTACAATTTGATCTTCTGTTCTTACATATTCCAAACATATGTCATAATTTTCTACATGTTCTCTAATAAAATGATATCTAAGGTCTATATGCTTGGTCCTAGAATGTAATACTGGATTTTTAGTTAAACATATTGCACTAGTATTATCACATTTAATAGGTATATCTTTAAAATCTATACCATAATCCCTAAGTTGTTGTTTCATCCAAAGTAATTGGGCACAACAACTCCCGGCGGCAATGTATTCGGCTTCCACCGTAGATAGAGCAACACTAGTTTGTTTTCTTGAAAATCATAAACCAACATATTCCCAAGAAACTGACATGTTCCACTAGTGCTTTTTCTATCTACTTTGTAACCGGCAAAATCCGCATCCGAGTAGCCGATTAGATCAAAATTAGAGCCCATTGGATACCAAAGTCCTATGTTGGTAGTGTTTACTAAATATCTGAAAATTCTTTTTACAGCTACCAAGTGTGATTCTTTTGGACATGATTGAAATCTAGAGCACATACACACACTAAACAATATATCTGGCCTAGAAGCAGTTAAATATAATAAAGACCCTATCATGCTTCTATATAATTTTAAATCAATTATTTTTCCTTTCTCATCTTTGTCAATTTTAATTGTTGAGCTCATAGGCGTGTTTGTCCCTTTGCTATTTTCCATGCCAAACTTCTTCAACATTTCTTTGATATACTTGGACTGGTTGATGAAAATCCCTTCATTTAGTTGCTTGATTTGTAGTCCAAGGAAAAATTCAGCTCCCCCATCATACTCATCTCAAATTCTTTTTGCATAAGCTCAGAAAATTCTTGACAAAGAATCTCATTAGTAGCACCAAAAATAATATCATCAACATAAATTTGAATAATCAAGATATCTTTTTCTTTATATTTGATAAACAAAGTGGTGTCTACCTTTCCCTTTTGGAAGTCATGATCAATCAAAAATTTACTTAATCTTTCATACCAAGCCCTTGGAGCTTATTTTAATCTATATAATGCTTTGGTTAAATTAATCTTTCTCCTCAAATCCAGGTGGTTGTTCAACATACACCTCTTCATTTATATATCCATTCAAAAATGCACTTTTAACGTCCATTTGAAACAATTTAAAGTTCATGTGAGATGCAAAAGCTAGTAAGATGCGAATAGCTTCTAATCTAGCAACCGGGGCATAGGATTCCTCAAAATCTATTCCTTCTTCTTGTGAGTATCCCTTTACCACAAGTCTAGCTTTGTTTCTCACTACAAGTCCACTTTCATCTAATTTGTTCCTAAAGACCCACTTTGTGCCAATGACAGTACAATCTTCTGGTCTTGGAACAAGATGCCAAACTTGGTTTCTTTCAAATTGATTTAGCTCTTCTTGCATTGCTATGATCCAGCTTTCATCATCAAGAGCTTGATCAATAGTGGTTGGTTCAATTTTGGATACAAAGGCGTATTGTCCACAAATGTTTTCTTTTGACCTTCTAGTTTTTACACCTTCATACACATTCCCTATAACTTGCTCAATTGGATGGGCATGTTTGAACTTTAAGTTAGTTGGAGATTTATAAGAATTATTAACTTCACTTACCCTTTCCTCCATGGAATCTTCTTGCTTTTCCACATGCAGTTTTTCAAGGCTACTTGTTATATCATCTGCATCACTTAAATCATCTTTTCTTTTGAAGCAAGGATTAGTTTCATCAAAGACAACATGTATTGATTCTTCTACAACTTGATTTCTTTTGTTGAAGACTCTATATGCTTTGCTATTTGATGAGTAACCAAGGAATATTGCCTCATCACTCTTAGCATCTAGTTTTCCCAAGTTGGTTTTTCCATTGTTCAAAACATAACATGTGCAACCAAAAGCATGAAAATATGAAATATTTGGTTTTCTACCTTTCCATAGCTCATATGGGGTCTTTTTCAAGATTGCTTTAATGGTAACTCGGTTCAACACATGACAAGCTGTACTTACAGCTTCACCCCAGAATTTCTTGGATAATTTACTCTCATTTAGCATTGTTCTAGCCATCTCTTGTATAGTTCTATTTTTCCTTTCAACCACTCCATTTTGTTGTGGAGTTCTTGGTGCAGAAAATGTGTGATGAATTCCTTTTTCATTGCATAATTTTATGAATCGTTTATTTTCAAATTCACCACCATGATCACTTCTAATAGTCATAATAGTACTTTGTTTTTCATTTTGCACCAAATTGACAAAAGTTGCAAACATAGAGAAGGCTTCATCTTTGCTAGCTAAGAGAATTACCCATGTGAATCTTGAAAAATCATCAACTATTACAAACACATATTTCTTTCCATTAATGGTTAAAATATCGGATGGCCCATATAGATCCATGTGTAGCAATTCAAGTGGCCTTGTGGTGGAAATCTCCTTTTTGGTAGAGAAAGGCATTTTAGGTTGTTTTGACAATTGACATGCCTTGCAAATTTTATCTTTGTTGTATTTCAATTTTGGTAATCCTTCTACCAAATTCTTTTTCCATAGGGTTTTAATGTTTGACATATTTACATGTCCAAGCCTCTTATGCCAAACCCATGGATCATTGTCAATGGCCATTAGACATTGACCATCTAGTTCATCAAGTGAAACCAAATATACATTTTCATGTCTTTTTCCGCTAAACATGATATGTTCTCCATCAAATACATTACATATAGATGATTCAAACACAACCTTGTACCCTTTGTCACATAATTGGCTAATACTTATTAAATTGTGCTTGAGTCCTTCAACAAATAATACATCTTCCATACATGCATTTGAAATACTATAAATATTTCCTTTACCTTTGATTTTACCTTTTTCATTATTTCCAAAGGCAACAGTTCTATTGTTGCAAGGCTTAAGTTTATGAAATAAATTTCTTTCACCGGTCATATGCCTTGAGCAACCGCTATCCATGAACCAAACGTTGCTTGCCTTTGCTTTGAAACATATCTGAAAAACGAGCAAGTAAATCTTATCTCTTTGGTACCCATTTTATGGGTCCATTTGGGTTAGTAACCTGATTTAATCTTTGTTGTTCTAATTTAGAAAGCCCAAATCTCATGTTTCTTGGAACCCAAACTAATTTTGCACCATGGTCATATAGTTTCTTAAAATTACATTTATGGACTTTATGACCCATTTTATTGCAAAAATTGCAAGTCATTAGTAATCTAGGATTAGGCCTCCAAGTATGTAGTGGTTCAAAAGTTGGCCTTCTAGTCCACATGATATTTTTCCTTTTGGGCTTGTAGATAGGTGCAGTTTTGGTTTGATTTTTCCTATTGGCACATTCGATTTGTCACTTTCTCTTTGCTCAAATGTGGAGTATCCAAGACCTCTTTTATTATTTTGAGAGGTGATGTTCAGAAACATTTTCACATTTTCTCCTGGATTAGAGAATTTAGCTAATGATTCATTCTCCTTTTTTAATTTTTCCACTTCCTTCAATAGTAGTTCATTTTCTTCTTTCAGTTTTGATGTACTTTCAGCTAGTTTTCCATTTACAATAATAATGGAATTGCATTGTTGTCTCTTTAGTGATAACTTGTTTCCTAGTTTTTTAATTTCCTCATATAATGAATCATATGCATGTTGTAATTCTTCTAATTCAGCACATTTGAGACATTCTTGAAAAGAAGAATACTTAGATTGAGAATGACAAAGTTTGGAAGTTACCTCTTCATTACTTGTACACTTTGTTGAAGTAGTTTGTTCTTCCAAAACTTCCGTTGTGTTCAAACACAACAGATTTTCTTCTTGCTCAATCCGTGCCATGCAGCATATTCTTGCACAATTTTCCGCTTCAAAATCGTCGGTTGAGGAACTACTTGTTGATGAAGTTTCTTCATTCACGTACATTCCTCTTCCCTTAGGCCTTTGAAATTTTCGGCTTTCATATATTTCCTTCCTTTCTTGTTGATCTTTTGATCTCTCTTCCGTTGTAGGACATTGAGCTTGCATATGTCCCGTACCGCCGCATCTATAGCACTTTGTGGCCTCCTTCTTCTTCTCTTTTCGCGGTCTTTCTTTGAAATCTTTAAAGTTCTTTTCTCTCTTTACGAACTTTCGAAATTTCCGGGTTAACAATGCAATGTCTTCATCGTCGTTCTGGGATGAGGAGGTGGACTCATCCGAGTTATGTGTGACTTTAAGTGCAATTGCTTTCTTTCCTTTGTGGTGATCTTCATTTCTTTTCTTGATTAGCTCATGTGACATTAATGAGCTAATAAGATCTTCTAGCTTCAATATGTTTAGGTCCTTGGCTTCTTCTATCGCAGTAATCTTTGGAGTCCAAGATTCCGGTAGAGCTCTTAGAATCTTCATGACCTGTTCAGATTCGGAGATAGCTTTTCCAAGACCTTTCAAAGCATTAGTAATTTTAGAGAATTTAGCAAACATTTCAGAAATATTTTCTAGTTCTAGCATTCTAAAGCTTTCCAGCTCTCCAATTAAAATATTTCTCCTTGTCCCTTGGACTTGAGAAGTTCCTTCATAGATAGATGTTAAAGTATCCCATATTTCTTTGGCAGTTAGACAAGAGGATACTCTATCATATTCGGAAGCGGTAAGAGCACAAAACAGTGAGTTCATAGCTTTAGCATTGCTCTTAACCGTTTTTACTTCCTCATCGGTCCACTTGGAAGCTTTTTCATCAATAGGCAAAATCACACCATCTTGGATTGCAATTCAAGAGTTCATATCTCTAGTCATGATGAGTTGTTTCATACGTAGCTTCCAATAGTCGAAGTTATTCCTATCAAACAATGGTGGCCTAGTAAAAGACTGGCCTTCGACAAATGCGGGAACGGAAGTCGATTGGGATGCCATATCAATAGATCTCTTTGGTATAACTCAAAGACCTGCTCTGATACCACTTGTTGGTCCCGAGTTAATGACAGTTACCCAAGAGGGGAGGGGTGAATTGGGTATTTAAAAATTTACAACTTAAACAGAAACTTTACCCTAGATTAATCTAGTCCCCTTTATGAAGAAACAAAATGTGAGCAATAATGTAAAGAGCAGAAACAAAAATGAACACACAAGATTTTATAGTGGTTCGGGCAACCTCCCTACTCCACTCTTCCAAGCTCACACCCCTTGTGACTTGGGTTCCACTATGTATTCCGCGAATACAACTAGAGTCTCCACTCTCTTCTAGATTCTAGCTCTAGGGGGCATATACAACCAGAGCCTCTGCTCTTTTCTAGATTCTAGCTCTAGGGGGCATCAACAATACACAGCACAAGTAGGTGACAAGTTCCACTCCAATCACACACTACTTTGCTTACACTTGTTCTTAGCTACCCAAGCTAAAACAAGTTCGATACAACAAGTAATAACAAAAGAAAGTCTCTATACGTTACTGTTGTGTAGACGCAGATTTGGTGCAGAGAAGAACTTGTAGTGTAGGATTAGAGATTCAACAAGCAGCTCTTGGCAGTTTCGAAGAAAAGTTCTTCTTCTCAATGTTGGCTTAATTACTTAATGCTCTTGAAGATAGGAGTTATGCATACTTAATGAATTCTCAGCTACCCTCCTCGTTCATATTGAATGCTTTTTATAATTGTGGAGGGAATCCGAACGTTTGGAGGTAGGTGGCGCGCATTTAATGCGCCAACGTTCGAAAATTTTCCGACCGTTGCAACCCAAGTTGCAGGTGGAGTCGACTTCGGGTGCGACTTCACCTTGACAGCTTGCTTGATGAACTTGAAATCCTTGGAATGCTTTGTTTGCTTGAGTTTCTTCATGTTTGGTTGTTTCTTCCTTGATTTATATCTCTTTGGACCACTGTGTTATCATTCTAGCTTGATGCCCTTTAGCTCCATGATTTGCAAACCATGAGTCCTTGAGTCTTGAATCTTTCCTTGATTTATATCTCTTTGGACCACTGTGTTATCATTCTAGCTTGATGTCCTTTAGCTCCATGATTTGCAAACCTTGAGTCCTTGAGTCTTGAATCTTTTGTATTCATGTACAAGTCCAATATATTTTGATTAGAATAGTTGAATTCATGCATCTTGCTTTCTTTGGACTTGGATTAGTCTTCATATGTTCCAAGTCGAACATCGAAGTCGACTTGATCTTCAACTTTACTCAAGTTCTACCTTGAAATCGATCTAATCCCCGATTTTGCTTCTGAAGTTTCTGCCCTATCCAACTGAAGTCGATACTGAAGTCGATTTGGTCTGTGACTTCAACCAAGTCGCATGGGGAGTCGCTTCGTCTCCGACTTCGGCAGCTCTGCTCCTCAATTTCAACTCTGGACAGAAATGACGCCTCCAAGTCGCGACTGGAGTCAACTTGGTCTGCAACTTCACCTCAAGTCGCAAGCGGAGTTGACTTGGGATGCGACTTCGGCAGCTCTCATTCTTGATTTCAGCTCTGGAAGAAAATGCCGTCTTGAAGTCGCTGTTGGAGTCGACTTGGGGATCGACTTGGCCTAAGTCGATGCCTGAGTCGACTTGGAAATCGACTTGACTTGCCATGCTTCATATTCTTCAAATTTAAAACCTTAATTCATTTTCACAAATATATCAGTAACCAAAACTTACTCAAATTGATTTGTTAATCATCAAAACATAGACTTGGCTTATTTTCCACATATTTCCAACAATCTACCAGACAGACAAAAACGTAATGCATGATTCATATGTTTGTTTTGAAAAGGTTTTATGGAAAATGTTTTGTTTCTCTCCTAAGGAGGAAAGGGTGATCACTTGGTAAGTGTCACCTACCAGATGGACAGAAACGTAATGCATGATGCATATGCTTGTTTTGAAAAGGTTTTATGAAAAATGTTTTAAGGACATGAGAATGTCCTTGGAGAAAGGAAGTTCTATGAAAAATATTTTTACGTCCATGAAAAAGGTTTATATGTTATGTTTGCAAGCATATGTTTTATGAAAGGTTTTATGAAAAGATTTCCAAGAATGGTTTACGAAAAGGTTTCTATTTCATTGGTAGTTGATCACTTGGTAAGTATTTTCTATCGAATGGAGATAAATGCATTTAAAATGAAAAATGCTTGCTTATTGAGTTTCGACTCATGTTTTGTTCTCCCAACCTCAAACAGGTGCAGGGAAAGCCAAGTGATGAAAAAGATCAGGTTGATTTGTCTGTAAGTGATATGATGAATGAATGAAAGAAGCATAGTTACAAAGGTATGTAATCCTCTGTATATTGAAGTATGAATGAATGCCCTAATGGGATATAATGAAAAAGGACATAGGTTGTATGAAATTATAAAGTTATGAATAATATGAGAAGTTGATGATTTATGATGATATGGATGAGTCCATTATGAATGATGATGAGTATATGTTTATGTGATGAAAGAAAAGAAAAAGAAAAAAAAATTGGACGAGTTCCAATTAAGAACCCGCCGCGTGATCAGGGCAACAATCCTGAGTCACATTTACCAATCCATAAGATCTTAGAGTAAGGTTGTGATGCTCGGTTTGGGGCGCCACACACTCTCTCTTGCATTTAAGTTGATCAACAACAAGTTTAAGTGAAGAACTCTGCTTCAAGTTGCTAAAAGCTACATTGCTGAATCTCTTACTCTCTCTATAAGTTCTTCTATGCACTACAAGCTGCCTACATGAATTTGTAAAGTGTAGTTATTCCTTTTGTTGATTCTTTGTGTTTACCACTTGGTTTGATATTAGAAATTGAAACCAAGTGAAGGCAAAGTAGTGTTGTGACTGGAGTGGGACTCGTCACCTACTTGTGCTATATTTGTACAAGTCCCCTAGAGCTGGAATCTAGAAGAGAGCTATTGCTCTAGTTGTATTTAAATCCAATAGTGGAACCCAAGTCACAGTGGGTGTGAGCTTGGAAGAGTGGAGTAGGGAAGGTTGCCCGAACCACTATAAACCTTTGTCTCTTGGTGTGGCTTGACTATTTGTGTTTTATTGCTTTATTTCTCTCCATATTTCTGTTTCTTTCATTGAGGGGATTAACTCCAAAAAGAAAAAAATTTCTGTTTAAGTAAAGAATTTTAAAAACCCAATTCACCCCTCCCCTCTTGGGTAATTGCTATAAACTCGGGACTAACAGGTGGTATCAGAGCAGGTCTTTGAATTTTAAATCAAAGAGATCTTAGTAATGGCATCCCAATCAACTTCCACCCCTGCTTTCGTCAAAGGCCAATCGTTTACAAGGCTACCTCTTTTTTATGGGAATAACTTCGGTTATTGGAAGTTAAGAATGAAACAACTCATCATGGCTACGTACATAGATTCTTGGATTGCTATCCAAGACAGGGTTGTGCTACCAATTGATGAAAGAGCCTCCACATGGTCTGAGGAGGAGGTTAGGACTGTAAAGAGCAATGCCAAAGCCATAAACTCCCTCTTTTGTACTCTTATTGCATCTGAATATGATAGGTATCTTCTCAAGTCTAAGGGACAAGAAGAAATATTTTGATTGGAGAGCTAGAAAGCTTTAAAATGCTTGAGACCAAAAATATTTCTGAGATATTTGCTAGATTTTCAAAGATCACTACTGCACTAAAAGGTCTCGGGAAAGCTATTTCTGAATCTAAGCAGGTTATGAAGATTCTAAGGGTGCTGCATGAGTCGTGGACTCCTAAGATCGTAGCCATTGAAGAAGCAAAAGATCTAAATACCCTAAGGCTAGAAGATCTTATCAGCTCACACATGTCACAAAAGCTGATAAAGAGGAGGAATGAGGAGCAGCACAAAGGCAAAAGAGCAATCTCTTTAAAGGCTGCAACAATTTCAAATGAGTCCACCTCATCTTCTCAAAACGACGATGAGAAAATTTCCCTGCTCACCAGAAGATTCAGAAAGTTTGTGAGGAAAGGAAAAAATTTCAAAGAATTCAAAGAAAGAAACATGAAGGAGAAAAAAAGAAGACAGCCAAATGCTACCGGTGTGGAAGAGTGGGACATATGCAAGCTCAATGTCCCACACCGGAGGAGAACAAGACAAAGGAATGGTGGGAGAGGAAAGAATGAAATGAAAATCGGAAGTTTCAGAAAGCTAAAGGAAGAGGGATGTACATCAATGAGGAGACGTCCACAACAAGCAACTCATCAAATGAAGATAACGAGGCTACAAATTGTGCAAGGATATGTTGCATGGCCCCGATGGAGGAAGATAACAACATTTTCCTTGCAGCAACCGAAATTTTGGAAGGACAAACCTCCTCAATAAACTGCAGAGCAGTGAAGAGGTAACATCTAAACTAAAAACTCATTCTATTTTCTCTTCCATAAATGAATGTCTCAAATGTGTTGAATTAGAGGAACTGCAACAAGTGTATGATTCATTGTAAGATGAAATAAAGAAGTTGGGAAACAAATTCACAATAAAGAAAAGACATTGTGATTCAATAATTATTGTGAATGGAAAATTTGCTGAAAAAGTTAATCACCTAACAAATGAAAAGAATGTCTTGACAAATGAGGTGGAAAGGCTAAAGAAAGAAAATGAATCATTAGCAAAGTTCTCTAATCCAGGGAAAAGTGTCAAAATATTTCTAAACAGGACCGCCCAAAACAACAAAAGAGGACTAGGGTACTCTACATGTGAGATAGGTGAATGTAGCAAATCTAATGCTCCAAGGACTTTCAAAAACCAAGTAAAGCCCATCTATATTAAACCAAAAATGAATCATGTTGCTTGGACAAAGAGACCAATTTGGGAACCATCCATTATATGGATTTCTACTCCAAGACTTCCAGGGGCATGCAACTTTTGCAACAAAATGGGCCATAAGATCTATCAATGTAAAATAAGAAAACTGTACAACTATGGTGTAAAATTGGTTTGGGTACTAAAGAGCATTGGATTTATGCCTTCCAAAATAGAATAACGTAGATTCCAATGGCTCACTAACCCAAATGGACCCACAAAATGGGTACCAAAAAGATAAGCTCTATATGATTTTATTTTTTGCAGGTATGTCTTAAAGTAAAGGCCAACAACATGTGGTTCATGGATAGTGGCTGCTCAAGACATATGAGGGAAGAAAGAGGATTGTTCCATAAAATTAAATCATGTAGTGAAAGAACAGTTGCATTTGGGAACAACGAAAAAGGTATAATCAAAGGGAAAGGAAATGTTTATGGAAATTCAAATGCATGTATTGAGGATGTGCTATTTGTTGAGGGACTCAAACACAACTTAATGAGCATTAGTCAACTGTGTGATAAAGGCTATAAAGTTGTATTTGAATCCTCTATATGCAATGTATTTGATGATGATCACAATCTTTAATGGAAAAAGATATGAAAATGTATATTTGGTTTGTCTTGATGAACTTGATAGAAAATATCTTATAGCCATTTAAAATGATCCATGGATATGGTATAAAAGGCTTGGACATATAAACATGTTAAACATTAAGACTTTGTGGAAAAAGAGGCTAGTAGAAGGATTACCAAAGCTTAAATATGACAAAGACAAAATATGTAAAGCATGTCAACTATCCGAACAACCCAAAATGTCATTTTCCACCAAAAAGGAAATTTCAACAACTAGGCCACTTGAACTATTACATATGGATCTTTACGGGTCATCAGACATTCTAACTCTTGGTAGGAAAAAGTACGTATTTGTCCTAGTTGATGACTTTTTAAGATTTACATGGATAATTCTCTTAGCTAGCAAAGATGAAGCATTCTCTATGTTTGTCACTTTTTCAAATCTGGTGCAAAATGAAAAACAAAAATAATCATTTCAATTAGAAGCGATCATGGTGGTGAATTTGAAAATAAATGATTTATAGAATTTTATAATAAGAAAGAAATTCACTACACATTTTCTGCACCAAGAACTCCCTAACAAAATGGGGTAGTTGAAAGGAAAAATAGGACAATACAAGAGATGGCTAAAACCATGAAATGAGAGTAAATTATACAAAAGATTTTGGGATGAAGCTGTAAGTACAACATGTTATGTATTAAATCGAGTTACCATAAGAGCAATCATGAAAAAGACCCCATATGAGCTATGGAAGGGCAGAAAACTAAACATTTCATATTTCCATTCTTTCGTTTGTACTTGCTATGTGTTGAATAATGAAAAAACAAACTTGGGAAAATTAGATTCCAAAAGTGATGAGACAATATTCCTTGGTTATTCATCAAATAGCAAAGCATATAGAGTCTTTAACAAAAGAAATCAAATAGTAGAAGAATCAATACATGTTGTATTTCATGAATTTAACCGAAATCCCAAAAAGGAAGATGAGTTGAGTGATGCAGATGAGGCATTGTGAAACCCCAATCTTAGACACGTGTATAAAATCCTAGAGTTGTAAACCCTAGATAATGTATTAATAAAATACATATTCATTAGTATGAAAATATGTGTATTAGAGGTTAAAGAAATGCAATTGTGGGATTAAACCACGTGAATAGTTCTTGTGAATAGTAATGTGAATAGCAACCGAGGTGATTAAGAGTTAATCATGTAGATTAACCTAATCACAAAATGACGAAAAGGAGATTTAATCACTATAGGACGAAATAGCAACACTTTTTGATATTTTAATGGAATTTTGGATTTTAGTGAAAAATAAAAAAAATCATAATTTGCAATCCGGATTTAGATGAATTTTTTTATGGATGGTTAAAAATTCATGATGAATATGATGACTGGTATAAGATGTGATGAAAATCACGAATGAAGGGTCAAGATGGAACCTCAATTGGAGATGAAAAAAAGGAGCTTATCTTTTCATTTAATTATCTTTGACTTTTGTTTAATTTTTAATAATTAAAAAATAATAATAATAAATGAAAAGTAGCAACATGGCAGGGGAGTGCAGGGGCTGTGTAAAATGGGAGCCAAATCCAATGGATTAAATTCATCCTCATCAAAGATCAATGGATGAGATTGAATTAGCTAAAAAAAATTAATTTTAATAAAACAAAAAACATAAATAAATAGGGCTGCCACAGGGGGCGTGAACAGTAGCTAGGGGGCTGCACATGGCTCAATGCACCTTTTGGAAATTAGAAAAAATTATATTTACAATTTAATACCTTAAGCGAGGGGGGTAAATTACAATTGTATGAAAAATCAAAAACTATAAATAGGGGCCAAGGGGTGGACGTCCAAGGCACACATCTCAGCTCTCAAGCTTGACCAAGAGCTCATTTTCCCACCCCCACCCACGTTTTAAGCCAAGAGAAGCAAGGAGAGAAGGTGAGGAGAGAGAAAGAGGAGAAAGAATGAACATATCTTCACTTGGGGTAAGTGAATTCTCCTCAAACTCGATTTGGATGTTAGATAAGGTAAAATCATGCTTAGATAATACCTAAGCATTAGAAAATAAGTATAGTTATAATGCCCAAATGGAATTATGCCTAAACATCGAAAATTTAGAGCAAAGATAGAGCATTCGGGAAGATAGCATATGATATATGTAAATAATGCTCCAATATTGATAAACGATGATTTGGGATGAATGATTATGATAATTATGATGTTGGAATGATGATATATTAATCTCATAATTTTTAGAATTAAGGATTATGCTTAAGTGAAATTATGTTGAAATTATGATAATTATGCCAAGTTAATGTTGATAAATTCAAAATTCATGAATCTTCCCATAATATATTAACTAAGAGCTATATCATGGTATTTTTTAATTTTGGAAAAAATGACAATTTTTGGAACCCGTGAACAGTAACCCACATTACTGTGAACAATAATCTCGGGTGAACAGTAAACGTGAATAGTAATCCCATGAACAGTAACCCCATGGTTTGGGTGGAAAAAGATGAGATTAGTATTTATATCTTAAAGAATATATAGATGAAATTTTTAAAGGAATTTATGGATAAAAAAATCTATATAAGAAGGTAATGACCAAATATCTTTATAAGATTAACCTATATAGAAATAAGGTAATGAATGATTATAAAACATTCATGGGAAGCAATCTATGACATGGTATGACATAGATAAAATATCATTTTTCCTTGTATAGGAAAATGAAAGGAAAAGGTAGAGGACACAAACTGAAGAGGTAAGCAAGTTATATGCTTTCTAAAATGTTTTTAAATGATTGCAAATTGTTTGCTCACATGTTTTATGAATTATATTTAAGGATGGCCATTCCTATCTTCTTTACATGAAATGATTGCCAACTTGCTTCTTAAATGCCTTTTATGAAAATTTTATGGACATGTCATGCCGGCATATGTGTATGTTCATGGTGCACAATGAAGATGCTTTGGTGGAAGTAGAAAGCGGATCGAGGATCCCCCTTCACTATTGCCAAGCCGCAAGGGCTGTATACCGACGGCGTCCTCCCAGAGGTTCGAGGCACAAGGAAAGTCATGAATGAATGAATGCATTGCATTCTCATGAAATGCATGAAAAGGTTTTTGTCCCATTGGTAATTGATCACTTGGTAAGTGTCTCCTACTAAATGGGTAGAAATGGATTTGAATGAAAGGAAAATGTTTACTTGCCAAAGAAAAAGGCTTGCTCACTGAGTATTATTACTCATATGTGTTTTTAAAATGACAAACAGGCTATGGAGCTGACTCATAAAGGATGCCAGTTCTATGTATGTGTCTAAAGGGACAAATGTATGATAATCATGTTGAAGACATGTTTTATGGATATTACAAACATGATTGTACTTATGTGAATTATTTCAATAAAAGAATATATGAATGATTTTATGATGATATGGATGAGTCTATTATGAATAAAGTGTATGCTTATGTGTCAAATAAAAGGAAAAGAAAGGAAAAAAAATTTTTGGACAAGATCCAATTAAGTACCCGCCGTGTGATCAAGGCAACAATCCTGAGTCACATTTACCAATCGACAAGATCCCGGAGTAAGGCTTCTAGGCACCCCGATTCGGGGCACCACAAGCATCAAGGAATCCAAAAAGAGGAACAACTAGAACAACAAGGAGGAGCCAAAACAAACCAAGAAAATTCCACAGAAGAAAGGGTAAGTGAAGGTAATAATTCCTATAAACCTCCTACTGATTTAAAATTAAAAAATGACCATCCGATTGAACAAGTTATTGGTAATATCTATGAAGGAGTAAAAACTAGAAGGTCAAGTTACAATATTTGCAGAGAATTTGCTTTTGTGTCTAAAATTGAACCAAACTCCATTGATCAAGTTTTTAATGATGAAAATTGGATTGTTGCAATGCAAGAAGAGCTAAATCAATTTGAAAGAAATAAAAAATGGCACCTAGTTCCTAGACCCCAAGGATTGTACGGTTATTGATACCAAATGGGTTTTTAGGAACAAATTAGACGAAAGTGGACTTGTAGTGAGAAACAAAGCTAGATTAGTAGCCAAAGGATATTCCCAAGAAGAGGGAATTTATTTTGAAGAATCTTATGCTCCTGTGGCTAGATTAGAGACCATACGTATCTTACTAGCTTTTGCTTTTCACATGGATTTTAAATTGTTTTAAATGGATGTGAAAAGTGCATTTTTGAATGGTTACTTAAATGAGGAAGTATATGTTGAACAACCTCCTGGATTTGAAAAAAAAGATCAATCAAAATTTTTTTTCAATTTAATAAAAGCATTATATGGACTTAAACAAGCTCCAAGAGCTTGGTATGAAAGATTAAGCGAGTTTTTGATTGATCATGACTTTCAAAGAGGAAAACTTGATACAATATTATTTATCAAGTATAAGGACAAAAATATTTTAATTGTTCAAATTTATGTAGAAGATATAATATTCGATGCTACTAATGAAACTCTGTGCCAAGAATTTTCTGAGATTATGCAGATTGAATTTGAAATAAGCATGATGGGAGAGTTGAACTTCTTCCTTGGACTGCAAATTAAGCAACTAGCTGAAGGAATCTTTATAAACCAGTCCAAATACGTCAAGGAGATGTTGAAGAAGTTTGGAATGCAAAATAGCAAAAGGAGCAAACACGCCAATAAGTTCTACCATCAAGATCGACAAGGATGAAAAAGGTAAACCTATCAAACAAAAACTATATAGAAGCATAATAGGATCGTTGTTATATTTGACTGCCTCTAGACCAGATATTTTGTTTAGTGTTTGTATGTGTTCAAGATTCCAATCATGTCAAAAAGAATCACATCTAATAGTTGTAAAAATAATTTTCAGATATTTGATCAAACCACTAATTTAGGGTTATGGTATTCGAAGGGGTCAACATTTGATCTAATCGGCTACTCGGATGCCGATTTTTCCTGTTACAAAGTAGATAGAAAAAGTACTGGTGGAACATGTCAGTTTCTTGAAAACATGTTGGTTTCATAGTTTTCAAGAAAACAAAGTAGTGTTACTCTATCTACCGCGGAAGCCGAATACATTACCGCCGGGAGTTGTTGTGCCCAACTACTTTGGATGAAACAACAACTTAAAGATTATGGTATTGATTATCGTGATATTCCAATTAGATGTGATAATACTAGTGCTATTTGTTTGGCTAAAAATCTTATGTTGCATTCTAGAACAAAGCATATAGATGTAAAACATCATTTCATTAGGGAACATGTTGAAAATCATGATATTTGTTTACAATATGTTAAAACTAAGGACCAAATTGTAGATATTTTCACCAAACCTTTGGCAAAGGAACCATTTTACAAAATTAAAAATGATATGGGCATGATTGATATTGATTAGGAACATAATATGATTAATCTAGATAGGGGGAGTAAATTAGAAAGAATACAGAATCCAAGTCGATAGAACCAAGTCGACTCCGATCTGCCCAAGTCAACTTTAGCAAAGTCAACTTCACAGGGGCGAAGTCAACTTCAGTTAGGGCAAAGTTGACTCCGGTGCGTCGATTGGACTGCCCCGCGCCAGCCCCTCTTTCTTCTCTTCTTCCTTTCTTCTTCCCTTTCCTCCTCATTTCTCTCTCCCATGCCGTTTCTTTCTCCTCTTCAGCAGCACTCATTCTCTCAAGCTCTCAAGCTTTCTATCTCTTTCCTAGCTTTCTCAGCCTCTTGCTCTCACTCTCTCTTTGCATCTCGTTCTCTCTCTCTCTGCTTCACGCCCTCTCTCTCTGCTTCTCGCTCTCTCTCTCTCTGTTTCTCTCTCATTCTCCAGTGCCCTCTCTGTCTCTCTCTATTTCTCTCTCATTCTCCAGTGCCCTCTCTATCTCTCACTCTTTTCTCTCTCAGCTCACTCTCCCATTTCCTCTCCCTCTCATTCTCTGTCTATTTCTCTCTCCCTCACAACTTATTTATTTCAAAATTTTAAGCGAATAAGAATTTGGCATCGAAGAGCTTCTAGATTTTCAAGGATGGACCGGGTTGTTGAAAGCAGATGACCGGATATATCTTGATCTGACCAGATTATTTTACTATTTATGGGATCAGGAATATCTCAATACTTATGTAAAGGGAGCAGAGATAAATTTAGGAATTGGAAGTGGAATTAGTAAGTCAAATGCCCTCAGTCGGATTGCGAACCTTTTGGAGGTACCTAGAGATAATGACCCAATTCTAAAAGGATTGTCACTTACACAGATGTACAACCAACTTACCAACAACAACGAGTACCACCCGGGCATCAAATTTCTACACTATATGGACTTGTCTCCCAGGCTACGGGTCCTTCAACGACTGATTGCCCATTGCATATATCCAAAGGGTGGAGGCTGTAACCAGTTGAACCCGTAGGAAGCCGAAATTTTGTGGAAAGTGGCTAATTGGGTCAAGGTTAGTCTACCACGACTGTTGTTGGAAGCTCTAGCGCATAAAAAAGAGAATCCATGAGGTTTTTGGCCATATGGGACGTGGATTACAAAGATCCTGGCATATTTTGGTGTTGATTTGGATGGGGAACCATTTGAGGTCCTGAAGCTAACAAATGCCATCAACCGGGCCCTCCTGACCCCGATGAAGATCAATTTAGAAGAATTCAGGGCTGGAGGATACAAGAGATGATGAGACACGTAGAATAGCCCGCAGCAGCAGGTGGTCATCCTGAGGGAGAGGAGCTACCACACCCCGAGCCGGTTCCATCTCCGCCTCTAGCTCCTACAGCTCTTGTGTCACCCCATTCACACAGTTCCTGCTACTCACGTGGTTCTCAGATTCTCGACCTGCATCCGTGATCTCCTAATCGATCCGCTTCCTCTCATGCCGTTATGAAATATCTTGGACAGATGGAAGACCGGATCACCCAACAGTTAGTATTTATCCATACGGCGATGATGGAGATGAATAGTTGCCAGGATCGACTAGATCGGGCGATGAGGACAATCAAGTACAGACTACCCTCCAAAAGCAATCGTGGTCACCCTTTCCCGAGCATTCTCGATTTTGATCCATATTGGGGACAGTCCGTAAGAGCCGACCCATTCCACCTACCTATCCAATCACAACTTTCCAATTTTGCAAATCTCATTTCCCCTATCTTCTTTTTGATTCATTGACAAAAAGGGGGAGAGAAGTTTGAGAAGGTTGAGTTAGGTTTAGGTTTTAGATAAATTTTTTGGGTTTGGGTAGCATGTATCATATAGGTCATTTTCTTTTTGAATCATATTGTATGCAATGATTGAATGAATGACATGAATTTGTTTTCTATTGTGCAAATTGTTATTTTGAAATGTAATGTTGAATGATTGTATGACATGGATATATACTTGGCATGAACTTCTTTAAGAATGACATGATTTTTTTTGATTTGTACAAATTGTTAAAATGGAATGTAATGATATGCAAATCTTGTGAAAACGAAACAACATGACTATTCTAAATGCGAAAACAAATATAACATATCACTTTTGAAAAAAAATAAAAGATATATCTCAAATTGGTTTTGTCAATCATAAAAAAGGGAAAGATTGTTGGAATTCAAGGCAAATTAAGCACAATCTATGTTTTGATGATTAACAACTCAATTTGAGAATTAATTAGGCACTAATGAGTTTGCTAAGTGATTTCAAAGGTTAAAAACTCAAGTTTCAAAATATAGCAGACCATGTCGCAGTCCCAAGTCGACTCAGCCATCTACTTAAGTCAAGTCGATTCCCAAGTCGACTCCATAATTGACTTCAAACGTATTAAATGCTCCAGAGCTAAAATTAGGACTCGGAGACCGGTGAAGTCGCAATAGAAGTCGACTCCACTTGCGACTTAGGTGAAGTCACAAACCCAAGTCGACTCCAGATGCAACTTGAGTACAACCATACAGAAGACTTCGAATTCTCAGAGTCAAGTCGCATTCCAAGTCTACTCCGCAATGCGACGTAGGTCAAGTCGAATCTCAAGTCGACATAAACATGCGACTTTGATAAAGTCTAAGTCCAAGTCGACCCAAGCAAGCGACTCAAGTACTGGCCACTTCAGACATCTAAAAAAATGGTTTGTTATTACATGAACAACTATATACTGAAGATTGGACAACAAAATCAAGAAGGACAATCATCTTGAATCAAGGTCACAAGCAAGGACTTTTCAAGAAAAATATAGATTGTTTAGTTTTTAAGCTAAACAGATGTATACCAGAGACAATTGATGAAGAACAAAGGAAAGAAAAGAGAATGTACTATATACAGATCATTTGTAAGAATCCACGGATCCAAGATAATCAAATGGCTAGTGAAGTCGCACCCGAAGTCAACTCCAGCATTGTGGCGCCCCGAACCGAAGCGTCCACATAGTCCTTACTCCAAGATCTTGTCGATTGGTAAACGTGAATCAGGATTGTTGCCCTGATCACGCGGTGGGTTCTTAATTGGATCTCGTCCAATTTTTCTTTTTTTCTTTTTCTTTTCTTTCATCACATAAACATATACTCATCATCATTCATGATGGACTTATCCATAACATCATAAATCATCAACTTCTCATATTATTCATAACTTCATAATTTCATACAATCTATGTCCTTTCTCATCAAATCCCATTAGGGAATCTGTTCATACAAAAATCTACTAACCTTTGTAGATTCTTCTTTTCCTTTAGCAACTCGTGCCCTTCATTTCTTGTCTTTCCCTACACCTGTCTGAGGTTGGGAAAACAAAACATGAGTCGAAACTCAATAAGCAAGCATTTTTCATTTTAAATGCATTCCTCCCCATTTGGTAGAAGACACTTACCAAGTGATCAACTACCAATGGAATAGAAACCTTTTCGTAAACCATTTTTGAAAATCTTTCATAAACCATTCATGAAAACCATTCGTAAATGCATTTCTCTCCATTCGATAGGAGACACTTACCAAGTGATCAACTATCAACGGAATAGAAACCTTTTCATAAACATTGGATGTGCAAATGCTTCCTTTCCACTTCTGACATAAACCTTTGTGTGCGGGTACGCTAGCCCAGGGAACATCTCACATAGCATGGTCCAATACGCCGGCTGTCTCCGACTTGGCCTCATCAAGGGGAACCTCTCTTCCTCTTGACGCCTACATGGTTCCTACATGCATGACTTTTGATTTTCCCGGCATTATATACCTCTTACACCAGGTGGCTTGTCATTCTCATGTAGAGAATTATTTGCATCATCCATTAAAAATATCTTTTCAAATCCATGTGTGCAAATACTTTCTTTCCATTCCTGACATAAACCTTCGTGTGTGGGTACGCTAGCCCAGGGAACATCTCACATAACATGGTCCAATACGCCGGCTGTCTCCGACTTGGCCTCATCAAGAGGAACCTCTCTTCCTCTTGACGCCTACATGGTTCCTACATGCATGACTTTTGATTATCCCGGCATTATATACCTCTTACACCAGGTGGCTTGTCATTCTCATGTAGAGAATTATTTGCACAATTCATTTAAAAACATCATTTCAAATCCATGCTTTTCTTTTCAATCCATGTATGAAAATGCAATGCATTTCATTCACACATAATATTCCTTTGCCTCCACCTCTGGGGAGGACGCCGTCGGCACACAGCCCATACGACTCGGCAATAGTGAAGGGGGACCCTCTGATCCGCTTTCTACCTCCACCAAAGCCTCTTCCTTATACATCGTACATGTGCACATGTCCATGAACATCACATGATATCAATATGCCGGCATGACTTTCCATAAAAACTTATAAACATTCATCATTTCAAAACATTATAGGAATGGCCATCCTTAAAACACATTTCATAAATACTTGATAATAAAATCATATTTTCAAAGGGGTTTGCTTGCTTACAATGAAACAATAAAATCACATTTTAAAAAGCTTGCTTACAAATCATCATTTTCAAAAGGATTGCTTGCTTACCTTTGCTTTGCTTCAACCTGACTCCTTTATCTTTTCCTTTCATTTTCCTATACAAGGAAATTGGATATTTTATCCATCTATTCCATGTCTTAGCTTGCTTCCGATGCATGTTTTACGATCACATATTACCTCATTTTTATAGAGGTTTTCCTTTTATAAATACTTGGTCATTACTCATTTATATGAAATTTTATCCATAAATCCTTTAAAAATTCCATCCATATATCCTCATAAATATACAAAAATAAATCTCAATTTTTTCCCAAAATACGTTGTTCACTGTTCATAATTACTGTTCATGCCACTGTAGCAGATTACTATTCATCATGACTGTTCACGTACTGTTCACCCGAGGTTACTGTTCACAGCCACGTGGGTTACTGTTCATGGGTTCCAAAAATTGACATTTTTTCCGAAAAATAAAAAATACCATGACATAGCTTATGCTTCGTATATTATGGAAAATTTCATACATTTTGAATTTATCATCATTTACTTGGTTAAATAAATCATTTTCTCCATGTACTAAAAATCAACATAAATTCACTTAAGCATAATCCTTAATTCCAAAAATCATGAAATTAATACATCATCATTCCAACATCATATTTATCATATTCATACATCTCAAATTATCATTTATCAAATTTGGAGCATTATTTTCACATATCATATGCTATCTTCCCGAATGCTCCATCTTTACTCCAAATTTTCGATGTTTCGGCATGATTCCAATTAAGCGTTATAACTTTACTTATTTTCTCATGCTTAGGAATTATCTAAGCATGATTTTACCCTACTTAACATCCAAAAGAAATTTGAGAAGAAGTCACTTACCCGGAGTAAAAAATATCTCCTCCAACTTGCCCTTTCTCTCTCTAACCTCCTCTTTCTCTCTTAAAACGAATTTGGGGGTGGAAAATGAGCTCTTGCTCAAGCTTGGGAGTGCCTTGGACGTTCACCCCTTGGCCCCTATTTATAGGGCTTGATTTTTCATGAATTTGGAATTTACCCCCTCTTGCTCAAGGTATTAAATTATAAATGTATTTTTTTCTAATTTTCAAAAGGTGCTTTGAGCCATGTGCAGCCACCCTAGATACTGTTCACGCCTACCCTATGGCAGCCCTATTTTTCCTTATTTTTTTATTTTTAAAATTAATTAATTTAAGCTAATTAAATCCTAGCCATTGATTTTTGATAAGATTGATTTTGGGCCATTGGATTTGGCCCCAAAAGTCCAAGCTCCAGCAGCCATATCAGCTTTTCATTAATTATTTATCCATTTAATTAATTAAAATTAATCCAAAGTCAAATACTAATTAATGAAAAAGCAAAGCTACTTTTTGATCTTCAAATGACGTTTAATCTTAACCCTTAATTCAGGTTTTTTGATCAATCTTGGACCACTCATCATGTTCATCATCATATTTTGGCCATCCATAAAAAATTTCATCTCAATCCGATGTCCGGATTGCAAGATATGAAATTTTCTTTATTTTCTCTCAAAAATCCACTAAAATCCGAAAATACTAAATAAATCAAAAAGTGGCTATTTTGTCCTTTTGTGGGAAGCTTCCTTTTTTGTCTTTTTGTGATTAAGTTAATCCAAAGTGATTAACTTAACATATTCTTTAATCCCACGTTTACTATTCACGTTTCACTATTCACGTGCACTATTCATCCGAATTTCATAATTAATTATTTTAACATCTACTCCCTCATAATTTCATATTTCATGAATATATATATTTCATTAATACATTACCTAGGGTTTACAACCCTAGGGTTTTATACGTGTCTAAGATTGGGGTTTCACAAGCATGCAATTTGGGTCAAGTCTGAGACCAAGTCAACTTGAAGCTGAAACTTGGAAGTGGAAGCTGAAGACCGAAATCGCACCCGAAGTTGACTCCTGTCTGCGACTTGGGTGAAGTCGCACCCGAAGTCGACTCCACCAAGTCGACTCCACCAAGTCGCAAGCCAAGTCGACTCCATATGCGACTTGGTTCGCAACGGTCGGAAAAATTTGAATGTTGACGCATTAAATGCGCGTCACCTACCACCAAACGTTCAAAATTCACCTCCCATTATATAAGAGGCTTCAAGGGGACGTGAATGAGGTTAGACAAGCGTTCAATAAGCTCACCTTCCACTCTCTCTTGTATTTAAGTTGATCAACAACAAGTTTAAGTGAAGAACTGTGCTTCAAGTTGCTGAAAGCTGCATTGCTGAATCTCTTACTCTCTCTATAAGTTCTTCTACGCACTACAAGCTGCTTACACGAATCTGTAAAGTGTAGTTATTCCTTTTGTTGATTCTTTGTGTTTACCACTTGGTTTGATATTGGAAATTGAAACCAAGTGAAGACAAAGTAGTGTTGTGACTAGAGTGAGACTCGTCTCCTACTTGTGCTGTATTTATAAAAACCCCCTAGAGCTGGAATCTAAAAGAGAGCTGCTGCTTTAGTTGTATTTAAATTCAATAGTGGAACCCAACTCACAACGGGTGTGAGCTTGGAAGAGTGGAGTAGGGAAGGTTGCCAGAACCACTATAAACCTTTGTCTCTTTGTGTGGCTTGACTATTTGTGTTTTATTGCTTTATTTCTCTCCATATTTCTGTTTGTTTCATTGAGGGGATTAACTCCAAAAAGGAAAAAATTTCTGTTTAAATAAAGAATTTTAAAATAACTATTTCACCCCTCCCCTCTTGGGTAATTGCCACAAACTCGGGACCAACAAGTTTAAGCACGTGTTTTGTGCTAGGTTAAGTAGGGTATAAATAGAACACTTATGGTTTCATTTTGAGGGAGAGAGAACTCGTGGGAGCAGCCAAGAAGGAGAAAAGAAAGGATTGCCAAGCCAAGAGGAACTTGAAGTGAAGATTTAGCTTTATTTGGTGGAAACTAGCAAGTTTTAGCTTCTCTTTCTTGTTCTCTACATATTCTTCCTTTTCTCTCTTATCAGGATGTATTCAAACTTGATTTCAATGGAATTTAATTTTATGTTCATGAACTAAACTCCAAAACATGGGATGTTGAGATGATTTGACTCTTAAACTTTGTTATTTTAGCTCTTGATGATTTAAATATGAGTATTTAATTGTTGTATACTTGTGTTGTATGGATTTACCCTTGCATGTGGTGTTTTATACTTTTTACAAGCTTTGCTACCTTGTAAGATGATTTAGTTGCTAGATTCATGTTTAGAAAAGGTGAATCTAGGCAAGGTTCTTGTGTAAGGCATAGGTTTCTCACTTGGATAAGGAGGAATGTTGAAATTAATAGGAATATACCATTAAAACCTATGTAATCATGAGCAAGTTATGTGTAAATCGATCTCATCACATTCGCTTGCATGGGAACATAACAATTGGGTGTTGAGAGATTAGCTTTACTTGTGTTGGAAAACATATATAAAGATTTATGAACTTGGATTAGTAAATCCCTGCACAACTGAGTAAATGGGAGCCATATTAATATAGTTTAGAATCAAGGACTTCCAACTATTCCATCCACTAATCCTAACTTACAAATCCTTGTCAAAATCCTGCTCATCCACTAGTCTTTATCTCATTTCCTTTATTTTCAGTGCACATTAATTCAACAATCACTAAAAAAATTCTCTATTCATCAAAGGCAATTGAAGTATTAAGATATACTTAGTTTAGACCAAATTCCTCATGGGAACTATACTCTACTAATTCTATATTACTTGATCAATGAGTACACTTGCATGAAAATAGGCATTTTAATTAGATATATACGTAGCTCATCAGTACCCTAACTTAGGTTTACCCTAAAAATTTCATATCAACTTGCCTTACCCATCTCAAGATATGAATTTATCAATTAATGATATGTAAAGGGGTCATAAATGACTAAATCCCATCTTAAATTCTCTAGAAGTCTTTTGTCATGTAGTGATGTGGCACCCCCAACCCGAGACGTCACATCCCAAGCCTTACTCAAAGATCTTATCGATTGGTAAATGTGAATCAGGATGTTGCCCTGATCACGCGGCGGGTTCTTAATTGGATCTCGTATAAAAAAAAAATTCATTTCATTCCTTTTATCCATCATCATATCATGTCTTTGCATTCCACACCATTCATCTTACAAGTGACAATACACTTGTAATCAATTGCATATAACAAGTGCGCATTTCATTCATATCATCTCAACTTACTCTTCTACATTAAAGGTCCTTTTGACCTGATCATGACATTTTCATTTCATACATGCATCCAACCCTTAGTTCACATAGAACTTAGAACCTAAATAAGTTCAGATTCATTAGCTTAAAACATTAAGGCATACCATCTCATACGTCCTGGCTAATCATTTTAGCCAATATTTGCATATCATCTCTTACCTTCCCTTAGATGCTCAGGTCCATGACCTCTTGAGCTTCCCGGTACCTGCCTAAAGTTTGGGAAAACAAATGTGAGTAATAGCTCAGTAAGAAAGCATTTGGGGCAAGACTTTCCTTTAAAATATTTTCATAAACATCTTGAATACTTTTTTACATGAGGACATTTGTTTGTCCTAAAATATTGTCATATAATCCTTTGTTCATGAGGACAATTCTACGTCCTAGAACATTTTCCTAAATATCCCTTCTTAAAAATCATTTACAAGCCACGTCTGGGCTTGTTAAGGCAAAACATATGTGTTTTACCCTCTTTAAGTAATTTTCGTTGGTCTTGTGTGAACATTTATAATGTTCCAAGACATTTACATAAAACCTTCTTATGCCAATAGACGTTTTTACGTCCAAAATATTTTTCATCATAAATTCCTTTAGCCAAGGGACATTTGATGTCCCAAAATATCTTTATCATAAACTTTCTTTGGCAATGGACATTTATATGTCATAAAATATTTTTTACATAAATCCTTTTGGAAACGGACATTCATATGTCCTAAAATATTTTTCACATAAACTCTTTGGCAAAGGACATTCTCATGTCCAAAAATATTTTTTATTTAAGCACTTTGGCAATGGACATTCTCATGTCCATAAACACTTTTCACATAAATCCTTTTCATAATCCCCATCTTGGGGCTTGTTTATAGCAAACAAGACATAAAACTTATTTTGTAATCACGATTTTGGGGCTTGTTATAGCAACAAGACAAAAACATATAATTCCATTTTCATGAAAGCATTTGCATAAAAACATTTCATCTCATCCTTGGTATTTACACCTTTTTGTGTAAAACACTCTAAGCTCTGTGGCTCATAAAATCCCATATAGGATAACTTTTTGTATGAACGCTTTTATATCCCAATCCTTGTGGTTTTCAAAAGCAAAACTATGCAAATGCATTTCTCCCATCCAGTAGTGACACTTAGCAATTGATCATTCTACCTTTTGGAAGAGAATCCATCATTAACAACACGCTAGCCAGGCGATTGTTCCATCATCTTCTCCCATCTCAGGGAGGGCACCGCTGGCCTCCTGCCATCCCTTAGCGACTTAGCCATATGTAGAGTGGGCCCCGGTCCATCTCCAACCGTACTCTACAACCAACCTATACCTTGTATTGGTGCACCATACATCATCATCATAAATGTTCATATGCTAGCATGATCTCATAAAACATCACAAACCGTGGTCTGCGTAGTTTAAAGTATCAATGACCACAGTTAATATCCTTTCAAACAATCTTAAAAAACATCACAGACCGTAGTCTGTGTCTTTCTTAAATCATTTTGAAAACAATAACATTACGGATAGCAGTCCGCGTCAACTTGTAAAGTGAGTGCGCCCACTTTAACAAGTTATCATTTGAAATCTAGTTTTAGGACGACCTCTCTTAAATTCTTATAAAACTATTTTGAGTAAAACATTTTGATAAGCGTTTGAAATGCTTGAGAAAACAATAGATCTTAAAATCTTTATGAGAAAGAAACTTCAAAGCTTTTGGATTTTTAAGAATAAATCACGTATTTTCCTAGCATTTTCTTGGTTTCTATTTCGGGGCCTTTTGCCCACAAAGTTTATGTAATTGTATCATCCCCTTCTTAACCACCCTGATATCAAATCTTTATCCACATATCCATCTTTCCATTTTTACATAAAGAGGGGCTTGTATAGCCTTTTGCATGCCATTTTAGCAACCTGAAATCAAACTATTTTATGAAATCAACTTATCGGGTTGGCCATCCTTAAACCCCTTTTTAACAACATCCATATAAACATTTTTCAAGACATTTTCAATATATTTTCTTATCTAAAGGAAACCAAAATTTTTCTAATATCATTTCAAACATATGGACCATGTCCAAATTATCTTTTATGTTTAAACGTCATGGCATAGAAATCAAATCCTTTTTTGAAATCAACATCATATAGAACTTGTTTGCTTATAGCAAATTCTTAAAATCAATCGGCGTAAAGCATGAAATCCTTTGGAAATAGCATCATGAAGAATTTGCCTACTTGTAAGCAAATTCCTAAATCCATCAACATAAAGCATTCCTAATCCTTGGTAACACTTGTGATAAAATAATTATCTTAAAAAGTGTTGCTTACTTCCCATGAAGCAAACCTTGAGGCTTTTCATTAAAGCCATCTTTTTTTCCAAAACTTGTGGCTTTTCATTAAAGCCATCATTTTCAAAACTTGTGCTTTCCCATTTGTCAAAACATCATCATAAACATTTTCAATCATGTCAACACATAAAAAGAAAACAATATTTCGAAAAGTTCGCTTGCTTACCTGTGGTGATCCTTTTGCGCCTTCCATCATTTTCTTGCCTTTCCCTAGACAAGTAAACATGATTACCTTATATATTTTCATCATATGTTGTGCTTGTATGCTTTGTGTTTTTCTTCAATTCACATATACGTGTCATATGGGTTTAATCCCATATGGTCCATAACACATTAACTTTAAATCATTCTTTCTTTGGAATGCATATCCATCTTCACTCTTGTCAATGGTCACACACACACACACACACACACACACATATAACTTACTCATAAGTCTTTTCATAACCACATAACTGTGTAATCTTAGTTAGTGGTTCATTTTCTTTATTCCATTCATTTATCTCAATAACATAGGCATATATATGCCATAGGGTTTTCAACTTGCATTTAATCTCCTTTTAATCATTCAAAACACTTGGGTAACCCTCACTTGAGACTTCAACAATCAAGTTCAAGCAAGGTTTCTCAACTTATGATTTCTATTAGTTTACGTAACCCACTTGTATTTCAAGTTGGTATTCATACATAGCAACATAGCTTATACATCATATCATCCATTCATTCATTTTTAATACCCCTATGTAGGGTAAACTTTTATACACATCATAATCTTTTATTAAATCATCATATAGAGGTTCATTACCTCCAATTTGTCATTTTTCACATATTTTTTCATATTTCATACGTCGGTGCTAATTTTAGGCACATATTTGATGTCTCAGGCTTCATATATTAATCTCAAAATTTGAGATTATACTTAGGGTGTGTTTGGTTGGGGGTAAAACTTTTGATGAAAAGTTTTTTAGATAGAAGTTGTCACATTGATAGAAAATGATATGATATAATAGGAGTAATGATGAGAAGTAAAGAGAATAAAGTTAAAATAGATAGGTTAGTTGTATAGATAGTTGTGTATAAATGATTGAAAAGTAGGGTAGTTTGTATAGGAAAATGTGAAAAAATAATAAAAAAATATAGTAGTTATGGAGAGTGAAAAGTTTTAGATTGAAAAGTTTTAGTTGATATGTTTATATCCCAAACAAACACACCCTTAATAATCAAATCAGCAACATAATCATGCATTTTACCATTATTTCATGCATTTTTGCATTTTAAGAATTCACATAAATTATTCATCACTTGTTCATACATATCCTTCCATATATACTCATCTTATATCACATAACTTATGTGTTTCTTAAACTTTTTCAAAACAGCAACTTGTATCCAAATTCATGATGATTAAACCCCTTAATTAACACATAATTTAGGATTTATTTCTGGAATTTTAATCCATTCATCATTGGGTTCCAAAACAGCAACGTTAGGACCCGTTTTTCATCCTTTCAACGCCTTTTTTAATACTTAAATCAAAACAGATTTTTAATCCGTAAATTCCAGAAATTAATCATGCTTTTCTTAACCAAAATTTAGGGTAATATCACATATTTAAAATTCATACATTGGTTGCTTCCAAAACAGCAACTTCTACACATGTTTTGGATACTTTTTGAACCCCTCTATGAAAACCCCTTTGCATACCCTTAAAAAATCAGATTTAAGGCATACCTTCCAAACTTATTTTGGCCATCCAAAGTGCCCTAATCCTAGGGTATTTTACCCTTTAAATAATCCATGACTTAATTATTTACAAAACAGCAACATGATATACATGTAGGGTACCCGTTTTAGCCTCATTTGGACGTTCCTATGCATGTGCCCCAAAAATCAGATTTAGGGCTATCTCTTCTACCCTATGTAGGACATCCAAAGGGTCCCTAATTTAGGGTACTTTACCTTACAATTCACCCATAAATCATTTAGACAAATCCTTGCATCATATTTAACATGAAAAGTGAAAAATCAGGTCAAATATGAAACCCTAAGTTCCATCCTTTCTAAAATCTTTAACTTATGCCCTGTGGCGCCCCGAACCGAGGCGTCCACATAGTCCTTACTCCGGGATCTTGTCAATTGGTAAATATGAGTCGGGATTGTTGCCCTGATCACACGGCGGGTTCTTAATTGGATCTCATCTAAAAAAAAAATTCTTTTCATTCATCACTTAAGAGTACACTATATTAATAATAAACTCATCCATATCATCATAAAACCATTCAATTAATAATAAACTCATCCATATCATCATAAAACCATTCAATTCATAATTAACTCATCCATATCATCATAAAACCATTCATATCTTCTTTTTATTGAAATAATTCACTTAAGTACAATCATATTTGTAATATCCATAAAACATATCTTCAACATGATTATCATACATTTGTCTCTTTGGACACATACATAGAATTAAATTTGCAGGTCATCAGCTCCATAGCCTGTTTGTCATTTTGAAAACACATATGAGTAATAATACTCAGTAAGCAAGCTTTTTCCTTTGGCAAGTAAACATTTTCCTTTCATTCAAATGCATTTCTCCCCATTTGGTAGGAGTCACTTACCAAGTGATCAATTACCAATGGGACAGAAACTTTTTCATGCATTTCATGAGAATGCAATGCATTCATTCATTCATGACTTTCCTTGTGCCTCCAACCTCTGGGAGGACGCTGCTGGCACACAACCCTTGCGACTTGGAAATAGTGAAGGGGGACCCTCTGATCTGCTTATTACCTCCACCAAAGCCTTTTTCTTGTGCACCATGTTCATACATACATATGTCGGCATGACATGCTCCATAAAACTTGATAAGTTATTTAGAAAGAAATTTAACAAGCAGTTAGCAATCATTTCATGTAAAGCATTATAGGAATGATCATCCTTAAATATAATTCATAAAACATGTGAGCAAATAATTTGCAATCATTTAGAAACATTTTAGAAAACATAGAACTTTCTTACCTTCTCAGTCCGTGTCTTCCTCCTTTTCCTTTCCTTTTCCTATACATAGAAAAATAATATTTTATTTATATCATTCCATGTCTTAGTTTACTTCCCATGCATGCTTTATAATCATCCATTACCTCATTTTTATATAGGTTAATCATATAAATATACTTGGTCATTACCTCCTTATATGGATTTTTATCCATAAATTCTTTAAAGATTCCATCCATATATTCTCATAAAATATAAAAAATAAATCTCAATTTTTCCCAAAAATCATGTTGTTACTGTTCATCCGAGGTTATTGTTCACAGAGACGTGGTTACTGTTCATGGGTTCCAAAAATTGATATTTTTCCAAAAATAAAAAATACCATGACATATCTTATGTTTAGTATATCATGAAAATTTTCATACATTTTTAATTTATCATCATTTACTTGGCTAAAAAAATTACTTTCTCCATATACTAAAAATCAACATAAATTCACTTAAGCATAATCCTTAATTCCAAAAATCATGAAATTAATATATTATCATTCTAACATCATATTTATCATATTAATACATCTCAAATCATCATTTATCATTTTTGGAGTATTATTTACACATATCATATATTATCTTCCCGAATGCTCCATCTTCGCTCCAAATTTTTGATATTTCGGCATAATTCCAATTAGGCATTATATCTGTACTTATTTTCTCATGCTTAGGCATTATCTAAGAATATTTTTACCCTACTTAACATCCAAAAGAAATTTGGGGAAAAATCACTTATCCGGAGTGAAGAACTCCTCCTTTCCTTCTCACTTTCCCTCTCTTTCTTTCTTTCCTCCTCTTCCTCTTCTCTTTTGCTTGGAAAAGTGTGGGAGCAAGGGATTTTGCTCAAATGTAGATGAGTTGGAATGCATTTGGACGTCCCCAAGCCTCCCTATTTATAGTATTTGATTTTTCATCAAATTGCATTTTACCCCCTCTAGCTCCATGGGTCAAATTCCAATTATTTTTCCACCTCATTTTCCATGTCATTTTCTTAATTTCTTTAATTTCCTATGTGGATTTTTGTGGTCCACATGTTGCTAAAGCTAATCCTTGCCATTAAATGCCAAATTTTCATAAAAAGGAGTGATTAATCTCCACCATTGATCTTCCATGATTGATCACATCTTTGCCATTGATTTTTCATCAAAATCCATGCATTTCCTTGAGCCAAGTGCAGCCCACAAACGTCCCTAGCAATGCTCCTCATTTATGCATTTTGTTTTATATAAAAATGCATATTTTAATCCAAATTCATCCAAGTCATTGATCACTTGATAAGATCAAATGTGAGCCATAGATTTTGGCTCAAAAATCAACTCCCCTTGCACGTCCAAGTTGCCTTGGGGTTTGTGTAGATTTTTCATTTAATAAAAATTCTTTTTAATTAATTAATTTAATCAAAAGTCAAACCTTAATTAATGATAAAGTAAAAAATGGTTTTTGATCTCTAAATGACATTTGATCTTGACCTTTGATTCATACTTTTTGATGAATCTTGGACCACTCATCATGTTCATCATAATATTTTGGCCATCCATAAAAAATTTCACTCCAATCTGACGTCCGGATTGCAAGTTATGAATTTTTCTTCATTTTCTCTCCAAAAATACCTTAAAATTCGAAAATTATTAAAAAATTCAAAACCAACTCTTTTCCCTTTTCGTCCTTTAGTGGGAAGCTTCCTTTTTCATCTTTTTGTGATTAAGGTAATCCTGAGTGATTAATTCATCACTTTACTTTAACCACATGGTTACTATTCATGTGTCCTATTCATCCAAATTTCATAAATAATTATTTTAACCTCTATTTCCACATAATTTTATACACGTGCCTCAAATCGGGGTTTCACATGCCCAAATCAACATATATAATTCATAAGAACATGATTCATGTCTTAATCATGGTGCTTAAGAAAAACAGCAATTTATCTTATGGATTTAAGAAAATTCAAGATAGCTTCTCATCCCAAAATCAACCCTTGATTTCATACATATCATTCAATCCTCATTCAATATCCTAATCAAGGGCATCATGAATCATCATTCAAGGGTGTATTATGAATCAAATTCATGACCCATAATTTGAGGTGAAAAACTTAGAATTAAAGAACCCAAAACATGAAGTATACTTACTTGAATCGAATCAAACTTGAATCCAAACTTTCCTAGCTTGAATCCTTTTCTTTCTTACCCCTTTTCCTTCTCTTTTTCTCCTCTTTTTCCCTTCCTTTCTTGTTGTTTTGGGACGCCCCAGCTGCTGCCCACTTTGGAGAATTCTTTTCTCCTTGAAATTTTCTCTCTCTAACCTCTTGGAACGTCCCCATGGAAGCCCCTTTTATGCCCTTCATTTTCCAAATTTTTGGGCCCACCTTGCCACATCATTTGGAGGGTAATTAATGGTCATCTTATCCCTTGAAGACATGGCCCATTCATGTCTAAGTAAAATGGCTAATTATCTTATTTAGGAATTTCCAAATCTTAGCTCATAAGTGAGCTACTTAGCCCCTCTCCCTTGGACGTCCACATGGCAGCCCCTTATGGCTTTCTTGGTCACCAATCCATCTTCAATTTATGAGCATTTACATGCCCCCCTTCATGTAAATTTCCTAGGTTTTGACTTTAGGTTAAAAAAATAAAAAAAAATCCAATTACATTGCCCCTTGGAAGTCCACTCCTTGTGCCACCTTTCAAGCCTCCTTGAGGCTAGCTATTAGCCACTTAATTCAAGCATAAATGCATGGGATTTATCATGGATTTTGTGATTTAGAATAATTCACAAAATCAAGCTCAAAAACCCCTTGGTTGACACCTCATATGGGGTATTAATTCAAGCCATTAAGCCACTTGCTTTTTTATAAATGCTTATTGGAAAAGTCAAAGCCACTTTGTCCTTTTGTGATTAAGCATGTCTTAATGATAATTAGCTTAATTCAATCCTTCCATAATATTCACCATAAATTTTTATTCATTCATCTCAAGTTTCGTCTCAAAATGACTTTTCTATCTTAAGTTATAGTCGTTTGAAATTAACTTTTGGATTTGTGATGAAAATAAATAATTATCGTCCTAATCCCATCAAATTTTCCTTAATCCAATCCATCCATAAGATTGGGAACAAAATCCTGTGCTTACCTTTCAAATTTCCTCTCAATCCACCATATAGGCGTCAAGTTATGAATTTTCTAGCATTTTCCAACTTAATTCCATATTTATCATTCTAATTTCCATTTATCAAATCATGATAATTAAAATAATTATTCATGACACATTAACATTTCGCAATCCTTATTAAGCCACTTTAGTCATATTGACTCTCATTGGGCTACGACGATTAATCTTAATCATCATTATCATAACCCTAATTGCAAAATATCATTAAATCATAAAATTATCCAAACATACATGAATCATAATTACAGATCAAATGCACCTATATGAGCCCTACTTGGGTCTAGGTATTTATGGCGCCTCGAATCAGGGTGCCTAGAAGCCTTACTCCGGGATCGTTTTTTATTAGTAAACGTGACTCAAGATTGTTTCCCTGATCATAGGAGAGGATTTTTTCTTTATATATATATACATATATATAACATCAATACATGGAGAAATATCATCATTCATTCAACTTGTAATATACTTTACATATTAGTGTTATGATCTTTGTCTGTTCATAAACATTATCATTCATCTAACTAGAAATATATTTTTCCACATTAAGATCTTCATCATTGTCTTTACATAAACATTATCATATACAACATTTATATCTGCATGTTATTTTGCATGCTACCTTCCTCATCATTTTCTATCTGTCGTTGAAAAGCATGGGTGAGTCATAATACTCAGTAAGCAAGCTATACATAATTTTTCAATCATTTTCATGCATTTCATAAAATGCAAGTGCAATGCATCCATAGCATTCATGACATTCCTTTGGATGCGACGCTAGCTAGGCACCCATCCATACATGCTCCCATCTCAGGGAGGTCGCCGCCGGCCTGGGCCTGTATAAGCAACTTGGCGATAGAGAGGGGGACATCCGGTCCGCTTACTACCTCAACTATGACCTATTCCTCGTGCACCATGCTTATTTACATACACATGTTGGCATGATATTTACAAATCATAAATATTTTATAAGAGCATTTAACAAGTGGTTAGCAATCATTTCATCTAAAGCATTATAGGGATGGTCATCCTTAAATATAATTCATAAAAGACGTGAGCAAACAATTTACAATTATTTAGAAACATTTTAGAAAACATATAACTTGTGTGAAACCCTAACCAATATAGAACATATATGTATACATTGATCATGTATATGACATTTATATGTGAATTATTGAATTATGAGTGATTATGTGATTTTGCTAATTATTGCAATTAGGGTTAAGGATTAGCAATAATGAGGTGATTGATCATTTTATGCTAAAATGAGACAATGGGTTTAGAGTAAGTTATTGTTGATTTAAATGTGCAAATATATCTTGGAAAAATCATTTTAATTCATTTAATATGAATTATGAGAATTGGTGTGATAATTGATAATTTTAATAGAAAAACACTAGAAAATTCATAACTCAACGTCTGTAAGGCGGATTCAAGTGAAATTCGACATGGTAGTTGATGATATTGGTCTTGGTAATATGGAATTATTGGGTTATGAAAATTCTTGATGAAATGAGTATAATGATTTATTGATCATATTTCAATTTCAACCCTTAACTTTAAACGACCATAACGGGAGCTAGGAAAATCGGATTGAGATGAAATTTGAAACGGTTGAATGAAATTATGAGATACACATTTTGGAAGGCTTGGATTAAGCTTAAAATGTTGGGAAAATACTTTCATTGAAAAAGGTGAGCATGCTTAACTTTAACACCTCAAAAGTACTCTTCTTTTAATGCTAGAGTACATGAAATAATTACATGAATTTAATGGAAATTGAGGTGTCAAATGCAGCCCATTTCTAGCGTATTTTATGTATTATTATGAAATGCTAAAATTCAAATAAAATCCCAGCAATGAAGGTCTACCATGATGAAGCTACAAGTCCTCAACATGAGCATAGGTAAGGTGGCACATAAGGACGTCCAAGGGGGCTATATTGCTGCATATTTTGATTTTTTTATTTTAAAAATATGTACTTATGCAGCTGACATGCAAGGACATAGAGATATGCATTAATTTATGTAGATTTCCAGCAAGAAAATATCATAATGCAGCTGCCATAAAAGTGGAAAATGTGGACAGTTGATGGGCAATTGACGTGCAGAAATATGCTGGTTTGCTGCCATTTTGTTAATTTTTTAAACAGAAAATTAATACATAATTAAAGGGTAATTAAGTGTATAATTTACCCTTAAATTAGGGCTGAAAAAAATGAAAAATTGCTGGAAATCAAAGGCAGCAGGGACATGATTCATGGGAGGCAACTGGACGGATGGGATTAAAGCAGTTTTTGGATTTTTCAAAAATGTAAAAACCCATTTACTTGGCTGTAATTCAGCCAGCACATGAGGGGGATAAGGGAGCATTTAATTATGTGGAAAATGCAGCAAAATGTGGGGTCCACAGCTGGATTGGATCCAGCCCTATAAAGCCATGCACGTCCATTTGAGTGGAGGTTTGAAAAATTCTATAAGTGCTGAAAATTATCCCACCAAAGCACAGCGGCTCACGTCCATTTTGGCCAAAAAAGGAAGAAGGAAAATCAAGGAAAAAAGAAGGGAATTTGTGGAGGAAATCATCTCCAAGTGATTAGAGTTGGTGTTAGCACTAACCAAGTAAGTGTATGGTTTATTTTGAGTTATTTAACTTGTGTTTTCAACTCTAAAAATTGAATATGAAATGGATAATTAAAGAGTCTTTAAAATGATGATTTAACATGCTTTTGAATGGATATGGAATTGGTATTAGGTTATATGCATGAATTCCCATGATTTAGATGGTGAAAAATGAAGTTTTGAATGATATATGAGTTGAAAACTCAAGTTGATAAACCCTAAATCCCCATGTCATGTTGCTGTTTTGATTGAATGATAAGATTAAGTTATGAATCATGTATTGATGCAGAACATATGTTGATTGGAGCTTAAGGAATGAATTTTAGCAACTATGGAATGTAAAGTGATGTTTATGACCCGAATTCTTCATTTTTAGGTTACAAATGCTATAGAAATAGGTTTGCATGATTTGTAAATTTTTTGTAGGGTAAAATACCCTAGGGTTAATTTACTATTGATTCCAAAAAGTATTTGGAAAAATAAGCTCAAAATCTGATTTTTATGGATTTATGAAACGATGTATAAATGGAGTGAAAACGGGACCCGAAACGGGTAAGCAACTTGCTGTTTTGAGAGGTTTTAATTTATGAATGTTAAACATGTTTTAATGCCCTAAATTTGGATTAGGAAAAATGGAATTATTTCCTGAAAATTCAGATTTATTAAACTGCTTAGGGTTATGTGTCAAAGGACACGTTAAACGTGTGAAAAATGGGTTCCAAAGTTGCTGATTTGAGAACCTATGTTTAGTGGAAATAAATCCCATAAAAATACCCTAAATGCAGTGGTAATTAAGGTTAATTAACATTCTGAAATATGGATTAATTTTCTGACTTAGAAAATTCTATGAAATATGTCATGTAAGTGTTGCCAAATAGGCATATGTGAAGGGATAGACATGCAAGGGTGATGAATGACTTGTGAAATTTGATTTTGTGTAGAAATGCATGAAAATATAATATATTTTATGATTATATATCTTTTTAGAGTGTATAATTATTAATTTCAAATTTGAAATTTATTTATGAAGCTAAGGCAACGACGTGTACATAAAAGGAGCACCGATGCGTGTAATTTGGAAAAGAATTGATAAATGGAAAATTGAGGTTAATGAACCTATAAATGATAATTATTGAATGAATTTTATGTGATTGAAATGGATACCCTATTTATGGGATTATATGTGTTATGTGTTAGCCGATGAAAGGTGCAAATATGAGCTATATAGGTATCTAATGACTTGAGAAGTCGAATGCTGATATATGTTGATGAAAATGGGTTGAAAAACTAAATGGAATACAAGCAAAAGAAATATATAAGACACAGGTAAGAAAGAAAATTTTTCAAATGAATTTTGTTTTCTAAATTGTTTACATAAATGCAATTTTTGGCTTTAACTTGTTTGATGAAATTGTGGAAATTATTTCTAATATGTTTAAGGATGGTCATTACTTAGTTAAATGGTGTTGGAATAATGTTTTTACTTCAAACGTGATATTATGAGATTTTCTTTGATAAATGCTATGGAAAAATGATGTGATTCTATGTTTCTGATTGAAAAATCATGCTAGCATGTTAAAGATGGATTTATGAAAAGTTCATGTGCACAGGTTACTAGGTCCACTTGAAGGGTATAAGCGGACCGATTGTCCCCCCTTGGTGTGGCCAAGTCGCTAAAATAGGCCCCAGGCCGGTGGCGCCCTCTCTGAAATGGGAGATAACGTGGACGGATGGTCGTCTGGCTAGCTTCCATCCTAAGGAAATTATGATAATTATGTTCATATTTTTATATGGCATTATGCATATGGTACTCGTGATGGGTACAAGATTTTATGTTTTCAAGATATACCTTTTGATAAGGTATAAGTTGCTTTCTAAGATGATTTTAAATGCAAAAATGTTGCCTGAAATGATTTGCCTGTAAAATGCAAATAACTTGTTTATTGAGTTTTGACTCACGATTTTGTTTTCCAAACCCAAAGACAGGTGAAGGACAGGAGATGGCGAAGGAGCAAGTTTCAGCTTGAGAAAGTCATGGAAAAACTTTAGTACTTTTATGTTATGAAATAATTCATGTTTAATGATTGTAACCATCCAAATGTTTTATATTGATGACTAGGATTTATACATGCAGTGACATCTGATTTAGACAAATCCTGACATGTCGCTTGAACATCATGCTATGTATATGTATTGAATGGATTGCAATGGCTTGGTTATGAATGAGTTGGAAATATGGGAAATTGAACTTCTATGTGAACTTCTATGTGAATATAATTAATGGGATAATATCCGATAATACCCTCCGTGTGACAGGGCAACAATCCTGATCACGTTTACTAATCAATACGATCCTGAGGTAAGGCTCAGGGTGTGATGCTCGGGTTTGGGGCATCATAGAGCTTGGTATCAGAGCATGGATTAGTAAATAGGCATGGGAAATTTCTAAGTATAGGAAATTGATAGAATATGATGAGATATGCATGATTACACATGATTATGTGATAAATTAGACATGATTATATGATGATTAGGTATGTTTATAACATGATGAAATGCATGCCATATGATGATAAATTATGTTGCAATGAAATTTGATTGCTATGTTGTACAGATGGCGGATAGAGGTAAGCGGATGATGAGTGCGGAGGAGTTGAAAAAGGAGGAGAGGAGACAGCAAAGGGAAGAGAGTATACACAGGTGGTGGGAATCCCAGCACAACACAACATAGTTTCCCGTAGTTTCCTCAAGTCAACACGAACAAGGTCTAGGAGAGCCCTCCAGTTACAAACCTAGGGCACAAGTTCTACCAGGAACATACCTTGGAATTCCCCGGTCTCCTTGTGTTCCAATTGAGAGAGTAGATCCGCAAGACCTCCAGGACTTTTGGGAAAAGACTCAGGCACCCACACCGCCTGACGCTAGCCCATGGTACAGGTTTGTGGATAGTTGTGTTCAGTTTCGCTATGGAGCACCCTGGGATCAACTCCATCAGCGGGAAATAGACATGACCCACTATATTGAGAAGCATCGTGCCGAGGGAGTCATCGAAATACCTGCACCTCCTAAACCCGATGAGGTCATGTTATACATAATGGAGAACATAGGTGAAATTATCCGACTTACCAAGGTCAATGATGATGACGATCCGATGGAATTCCTCGAGCCTGTCGAAGAAGAAGAGGAGGAAGTAGAGGAGGAGATAGTGGAGTTTGTAGGGGAGGATGAGGACGATGATAATGATAGTGAAGAGGAGGAGGTCCAGGCGTGGTCCAACACTAGCACACTCACGAAGGTACCCTCACAAGTTCCACGTTAGACGTCTAAGGAGAGGTCCAGGAGGACGATGAACTTTCTTATTTTGTTTTTTTTAAGTTGTGTATCTATAAGTGTGGTTTGATGACAATGTGGCTTTAGTTTATGGTTGCCAAGATAGATCGACATGTATATAAGTGTGTGTGCTATGCTAAATGTGTACATAAATGTGATTTACTTTTACATGTACTCACTATGAATGTGATGATGTGAATATAATGGATGTGAGAGAATATGTTGATATAATTAAATTTGTGAGTTTTAGATATATGAATGAATGAGCTTGACTGATGTGATATAGTTGTGATTGAATGAATTGGTTGTGATAATGTGATAATAAAATGCGTATACAATGACTTAACCTTGATTTTAAATGAAATGCGTATATAATGATTTAATGTTAATTGAAAATGAAAAGTGTGTTGTTATATACTCAGATTAACACAATGGTGGAAACAAGAGCAGGATTGAGGAAAAATAAAGGAAAAGAGGCAGCGACAGAGGTTCCAAGCCAACATGAAGTTAGCGAATCTAGCCGACTTAAAAGAGGAAGGCCTGTAACACGAGGACCGAACCAAAGGAATCAATAAAGAAGGAGTAACGAAAGTCCTGAAAGAAATGTGGAAATGGAAACTGAGTTGAGGCAGAATAAACTCATAGAGAAAAGAGTGGCTGCAGCAGTAAAGGAAGCAATGCAGCAGGCCACTAGGGATTGGGCAGCGCAGACTGCCGACATTATACAGGGATTATGGGAAAGGACCCAACAAGATCAGTGGGGTAGTGCGGAGAGAGAAGGACCTACTCCGATGGCGGACCCCGTTGTCACACCAGCACCACTAAGGGATAAGAATCAGCTAATGGAAGCTGACAGAAGAGCTTCTAGCGCAGCGACCCCCGAAATTTTTCGGAGAACCCGACCTAGTCCAAGCAGAGCAGTGGATGACGAAGATTAAGAAATTGTTTAGGATATCTCCGTGTAACGACCGTCAGAAAGTATTGTGTGCTACACATTTGTTAGCAAAGGATGCACACGAATGGTGGGAGACGATGCTAATCACAATGCCACGACTCGAAGAAGTGTCATGGCAAACTTTTGTGGAAGAATTTAACAAGGAATACCTCCCGGTCGGATTGCAGAGTCAAAAGGTGATTGAATTTGAAAAATTATATCAAGGGAGGATGACGGTCACCGAGTATGCTACCAAATTTAATGCTCTGGTCAGATATGTGCCTTGGATCACTAATGTGCTAGGAAATAAGGCACAAAGATTCCAACAGGGGTTGAGGCATATTTGCGGGAAAGTTTGGCCCCTTTGCTGATTAAAGACTATGCTTCAAGTCTCAAGAGAGCAAGGGCTTTGGAAATTGAAGCCTTGAGAACTCAAGAACTAAGATTGGGTTCAAGGACATTCAGTACGAGTCCCGAGGAACATGAAACCGGGAAAGAAAAAGCTAGAAAAGACAACGTAAGAAAGGGAAAAGGAATCCCAAAGAATAAAAGCTCACCGTTATGTAGGAAGTGTCAAAGGCAACATACGGGCGAGTGTTTAAAAGGATCAAACCGGTGTTACAAATGTGGACAGACGGGTCATATCGCCAAGGAGTGCAGGCCGGGGGAAGCAAAGGTGGTCAAGTGTTATATATGTGATCAAGTGGGTCACATAGCCCCGAACTGCCCAAATAAGGCGCAGTCATCTCAAGGACGTGGAAGACCTGCTCAGCTTAGGATATATAATATTAATATTTCGTGACGAAATATTTATGACGGTTAATTCATGTATTTATTGATGTATGATAGAAATTTTAGAATTAAATACCTTGATTTGATTATAAATTAAGATTTAGAGAAATCAGTACGCCTGATTTCAGCATAAGTGGACAGTTTGAGTTAAAAATCAAAAAGAAATATGAAACCTATGTAGAAATGATTCAAATTGATATATATGTTAGGCAAGAGTATAATAAAGGAGTAAGGATAGAAAGGGTGATTGATAATTGATTCTATTATATGTATATGGAATTAATGGGTAAAGAAGAAGATGGAACTTAGTGAAAATAAGAAGACAAGGGCTGTTTTGGAATTTAATAATAAGCTCCAGAATTTTTAATGGAATTTATTTTCACTATAATGTGTAAACAGGGTTTACAAAAGAGGTACAAATTTGTGATCACTAAGTTAGTGATTAAGTACCTAAGATGTGATTTTAGAAAATATAGATAAGGGTATTAAAATGAATGAATGAATGATTGATATGTATAGGTTATTTGCTAAGTATGAGTACCCGACTTGAAGGACAAATGGGTCAAGCTAAGTCCAAATGAATTTATGTAGATTGGAAAACCTAAGGGATTTATGTATTTGAAGTTGATGTGAATAAATGAAATATTATTTTCATTTATTTAGGCAAAGACAAGGAAAAGAATGGAAGAAAGGAAATAAGGTGATCTCAGGTAAGCAAGCGAACCTTCCAAATTACTAATTTTTCTTTTTGTGATAAAATGATGATATATCAATGCTTTTTGAATGTTTTACGAATGGCCAAGCATAAGTTTTGAAAATGACGGCTTTAATGCAAAACTACTAGTTTTGAAAAATGATGACTTTATCGAAAAGCCTTAAGGTTTGCTTTATGGGAAGCAAGCGACACTTTTTAAGATAAATAATTTATCACAAGTGTTGCCAAGGTTGGGAATGCTTATGTTAATGGAATTGAGAAATTTTCTTATGAGTAAGCAAGTTCTCCATGATGTTAATTTTCAAAGGATTTTTATGTTTTATGCCGATTGTTTTAAGAAATTTGCGTTTAAGTAAGCAAGTTCTTTAGGATGTTGATTCAAAAGTATTTTATAAGAAAAAGAGAATTTTTCCCTTTTTCACGAAGTAATTTTAGCAGATAAGATTTGGTTTTCTCTTATGATGTTTTATGATAAATAGCTAAGTTTATGAAAGAAAAAGAAAAAATGATTTGATGTAGGGAAAAAGATTGATTTTTCTATGATATGATAATTAAATATAAACAATGATTTGGACAGAGTCCATATGTCTTGAAATGATATTCAAAAAGTTTTGACTTCCTTTAGATAAGGAAATCTATGATGAAAATGTCTTCAAAAATGTTTATACGAATGGTGTTGAATGGGATTTAAGGATGACCAACCTAATAAGTTGATTTATAAATGGTTTGATTTCGGGTTGCTAAATAGCATGCAAAAGACTATGCAATCCCCCTTTATGTAAAAAAATGGTATAATAGATATGTGGACAATAATTTAATCATCAGGGTGGTTAAAAAGGGGATAGCATAATTGCATAATTTTTGGGAGAAAAAAGGGCCTAAAATGGAAACCAAGAAAATATTAGAAAAATACATAGTTTATTTTTGAAAATCCAAAGATTTTGGAGTTACTTTATAAGGGTTTTAAGATGTATTGTTTTTCAAACTTTTCAAATACTTATCAAAATATTTTACTCAAAATGATTCTAAAAGAATTTAAGGAAGGTCATCCTAAAACTAAATTTCAAATGACAACTTATTTAAAGTGGGTGTGCTCGCTTTACAAGTTGACACGGACTGCGGTCTGTGATGTGTTTTCTTTTAAAAAATGATTTTTTAAAAAAAGATATAGACTTCGGTCTATGATGTTTTGTGAGTCTGGATGCAGGCTACGGTCTGTGATCCCGGTTTAAAAGGTCATGGGTTGCGGTCTGTGATACTTTAAACCAAACGGACTGCGGTTTGTGATACTTTAAACCAAACGGACTGCGGTCTGTCAGGATGATGTATGGTGCACCAGTACAGGGAATAGACCAGTTGTAGAGCACAGTCGAGATGACTATGGCCCACTCTACATAAGGCCAAGTTGCTAAGGGATTGAAGGAGTGACAACGGTGCCCTTCCTGAAATGGGAGCAGGATGAATGAACAGCCGCTTGGTTAGCGTGTTGTTAAAGATTCTCTTCCAAAAGGTAGCATGATCACTTGATAAGTATCACTACTAGATGGAGAGAAATACATTTGCTTATGTTTTGTTTTTGAAAATCCCAAAGATTGGGACATGAAAGTATGCTTTTATGAAAGTTATCCTAAAGGGATTTTTATGAAATGCTTACCCTAAAAATATGGTGTTTTACACAAAAGTATAAATAACAGGAATGAAAAGAAATATTTTTATACAAATGCACTTATGAAAATGAATTATGTATTTTATATGCCTTGTTTGTTATAAACAAGCCCCAAGGCGGGATTATGAAAAGGATTTATGTGAAACTTGGTTTTGGACATAAGAATGTCCATTTCCAAATGATTAAATGGTAAATGTTTATGGACATTCTTATGTCCAATGCTCAAGTATTTTAATGGAATGTGTTTTAGGACATATGAATGTCTATTTTCAAGAAAGTCATGCTAAAAATATTTTGAGACATCAAATGTCTCTTAGCTAAAGGAATTTTATGATGGAAAAATATTTTTGGGCATAAAAATGTCCTTTGCCAAAAAGGCTTATGTGAATGATGTTTTAGGACATGAGAATGTCCTTCTGGCTAAAGGATTTAAGAAGAAAAATGTTTTGGACGTAGAACGTCCACTATGGAAAGTTGGTTTTATGTATACATTTTGGAACATTAGAAATGTTCATACAAAACCAAAGAAAATTAATTAAAGAGGGTGAAACGCATATGTTTTGCCTTAACAAGCCCAGACGTGGCTTATGAATGATCTTAAGAATGATGTTTTATGAGAATGTTCAAGGACATGGAACTGTCCTTAGGAACAAGGGATTTTATGATAATGTTTTAGGACATATGGATGTCCTTAAGTAAAAAGGTGTTCAAGATATTTATGAAAAAGGTTTTCAAGGAAGTCTTGCCCTAATGATAAAATGCTTGCTTCACATTTTGTTTTCCCAAACCTTAGACAGGTGCCGGGAAACTCAGGAGGTTGCGAACCTAAGCAATGAAGAAAGGTACGTGATGGTAGCCATGTGGGCTATGAGGAATGGGAAAGCATGGTTTAAGGTTCTAAGGTATGTTAATGTATATGTGAACTTATTTAGAATTATAAGTTTTATGTGATTCAATGATTGAATGTATGTATGTAAAGAATGTAAATGCTATTGTAGAATAGTATTAAGAGATGCTATGAATGAAATTATGAAATTTTATTACAAGTGTAATGGTGCTTGTATGATGAAAGATATAGTGAGGAATGAAATGAATGATGAAAGATGTAGTGAGGAATGAAATGAATGATGATAGATAAAAGGAATGAATCAAAAAAAAATTTGGACGAGTTCCAATTAAGAACCCGCCGCGTGATCAGGGCAACAATCCTGATTCACGTTTACCAATCAATAAGGTCTTGAGGTAAGGAAGTGACGTCTTGGTTTGGGGCGCCACACCTACATGCATGAGAAGTTGTTGTTTGTTAAGAAACTAATATATGGACTTTAAACATGTGATAATACCCTGAATTTAGGTTAAGAAAAGTGTGATTAATTGCTGTAATTAATTGATTAAACATCTATTTAGATTTGAGTATCAAAAGGGACATTGGAAGTATATAAAACGGGTCCCAAAGTTACTGTTTTGGAGCACTATAATTGGTGGATTAAAAATCCATAAAAATACACTAAATAAAGTGTTAATTAAGATGTATAATCATGTTGAATTAGAAGCCATGTTGCTGATTTGAAAAATTTTAAGAAACACATGAATTTGAGAAAATGATAAAGGGTTTATGTGAATTGTTAAAATGCAAAAATGCATAAAAATATGATTGAAATACGTGGATTATGCTGTTGTTTAAGTAATCCCAAAATTTGAGATTAATATATGAGGGTTCTGACATTAACTAAGTGCTTAAGAATGATCACAATATGTAAATTATGGAAAATATGTGAAAAATGATAAGTTGGAGGTTTATTATTCCATATGGTGTCTAATGGATGACTAATGAATGTGATATGATATATATGAATGTTACCCTAAATATGGGAATTGAACATGTGGTGTAATGAATGGTTTGATGGATAAGTATGTTGTGTATAAACACCCGACTTGGCATTCAAGTGGGTTATGAACATTAATGAAAATGGATTGAAAAACTAAGTTGAATGCAAGCAAATAGCATTTATATAAATTCTATGTCATTCTTAGATATATAGCCAAAGGTAAAAAAAAGGTAGATCCGGAAAGCTCACGTGACCAAGGTAAGCAAGCAAAATTTTCTAAATGATTTTTTTTCTTAAATTATTCTAAAATAATTGCAAATGATATTCCAACTACTTTTATTGGTTTAGCAAATGATATTTGAATTTATTTCTAAGGTATTTAAGGATGGTCATTCCTTAGTTCAATATGTGTTTGCTAATTGAGTTACATAACTGCTTTGTTGAATGTTTATGAAAATTACTGTCCTATGAATTTATGTAAGAAAAATCATGCTAGCATGTTAAGAATGATTCATGTGCACAAAGCATGAGGTCTACTTGAAAGGTGTAAGCGGACCGATTGTCCCCCTTTGGTGTGACCAAGTCGCTAAGATAGGCCAAGAGCCGGCAGCGCCTTCCTAGATGGGAGAAGATGAAGACGGATGGTCGCCTAGCTAGCTTCCATCCTATGATATCATGCATTGCATCGCATTGTCATGATATACCCTCCGATGGGGTATAATGTCGCTTTCCAAGATGTTTTAAGTGAAAAAAGTTTCTCCTCCACAGGTAGTTAATCACTTGTTAAGTGTCTCCTACCAAATGGAGAGAAATACTTTTAAATAATATGCCTTCAAAATAAATTGCCTAAAAAAATATATGGCTTGCTTATTAAGTTACAACTCACATTTTGTTTTCCAAACTCATAGACAGGTGAAGAAATGAGGAGGACAAACGAGCAAAATTTGGGCATAGAAGAACGAAAAACTTGATGATTTATTATAAATGACACTTATGGTGATGGAATATAATATGACTTGATATTTGATGATCATATGTGATCTATTAAATGACTTGTTTTTTATATATAAGTAGTAATGGATGTTGAACATGTTATAATTTTTTATGATTATATCTAATATGAAATGTGTATATTAGGTCAAAGATGACTTGAATGGGCACTTGATGAAAAATATTATAAAATTAATTCTTAAGGAATTATAATTAATTGGATAAATATCCGTTAAATCCCGCCGTGTGATAGGGCAACAATCCTGATCCGTTTACCAGTCAATAACGATCCCGTGGTAAGACTCAAGATGTGACGCTTGAGTTGGGGGTGCCACAGAGCTTGGTATCAGAGCATGAACTAGTAAATAGGCGTGGAAAAGTCTAAGTATGATGATTGAATTAGTATAATGAGATATACATGATTTTATGATGATTTGACATATGATTATCATGATGAGATACATGATTTATGATGATGTATTGCAAAGTAATTTGCAGTGTGCTATTTTTATTATATAGCTAATTTGTTATATTTGAACAGATGGCTGATAAAGGGAAAAGAGTCATGAGTTTTGAGGAGTTGAGGAAAGAAATGGAGGAAGAAAAGAAGCGAAAGATAGAGGAAGAAGTGAATAGGTGGTTGGCATCCCAGCAGGACACATACCCCTTTCCACTAGTTCCTCCAGGGTTTCCCCCTAGGCATCCTCCATCCTACTCACAAAGTGACCATCATGTCAGTTCCTATCAGCAGAGACCTAATGTAGAGGAGTCTAGTAGTCGGGCTCCAAGAGCTGAAGTTCTTACAACATCCCGCTCTGGCTTTTTAAGGACCCCTCAGACTCCCACTGACTATATACATCCATTGGAACTTCAGCGTTTTTGGGATAATACTCCAACACCCATACCTCCCAACCTAGGACTATGGTATAAGTTTGAACATGGGAGCGTCCAATTCCGACATGGGATAAGTTGGGAAACTATACGACAGCAGCAGAAAGAGATGACCCCATTCATAGCAGAGCATCGTGCTCGAGGAATTATAAACTCACCTGTCCCTCCTTACCCTGATGAGGTTATAATACATGTAGCCGAGAGTACTGGTGATCTTATTGCACTCGGTGATCCTATAAGACACCTCGAACCTGTCAAGGAAGAAGAAGATGAAAGTGATAGTAGTGATGATGATGATGATGATGATGATGATGATGATGATGGTGAAGGAAATAATCCTGCCTGGTCTGATACTAGCACTACTGTGGCGCCCCGAACCGGGGTGCCTAGAAGCCTTACTCCAGGACCGTTTTGGATTGGTAAACGTGACTCAGGATTGTTGCCCTGATCATGCGGTGGGTTCTTAATTTGATCTCATTTCTTTTTCTTTTCTTTCATCACATAAACATATACTCATCATCATTCATAATGGACTTATCCATACATCATAAATCATCAACTTCTCATATTATTCATAACTTCATAATTTCATACAACCTATGTCTTTTTCGCCATATTCCTATAGGGCATTTATTCATGCTTCCACATACAAAGGATTACAAACCTTTGGAAATTCCTTTTTCCTTTCTCAGCGAGAACATTCCTTTCATCACTTGAATTTTCCTTGCACCTGTCTAAGTGGGGAAAACAAAACATGAGTCGAAACTCAATAAACAAGCATTTTTCTTTCATTTAAATGCATTTCTCTCCATTCGATAGAAGACACTTACCAAGTGATCAACTACCAATGGAATAGAAACCTTTTCATAAACCATTCATGGAAACCTTTCATAAATCGTTCATGAAAATCATTCATGTAAACCATTCGTAAATGCATTTCTATCCATTCGATAGGAGACACTTAGCAAATGATCAACTATCAAATGCACAGAAACCTTTTCATAAAAATCGTTTCATAAACATTGGATGTGTAAATGCTTCCTTTCCATTCCTGACATAAACCTTCGTGTGTGGGTACGCTAGCCTGGGAAACATCTCACATAGCACAGTCTATTACACCGGCTTCTCCGACTTGGCCTCGTCAAGGGGACCTCGCGTCCTTTACCCTGATTAGCCTACCTGGTCTCCTACATGCATGAATTTTGATTCTCCTGGCATTATAGACCTCTTACACTAGCTGACTTGTCATTCTTATGTAGAGAATTATTTGCACCATCCCTTTAAAACATCATTTCAAATCCATGCTTTCCTTTTCAATCCATGTATGAAAATGCAATGCATTCATTCACACATAACATTCCTTTGCCTCCACCTCTTGGGAGGACGCCGCCGGTACACAGCCTATACGACTCGGCAATAGTGAAGGGGGACCCTCTGATCGGCTTTCTACCTCCGCTAAAGCCTCTTCATTATGCATCATACATGTGCACATGTCCATGAACAGCACATGATATCAATATGCCGGCATGACTTATCATAAAAACTCATAAACATTCATCATTTCAAAACATTATTGGAATGACCACCCTTAAACACATTTCATAAATACTTGAGAATAAAATATATTTTCAAAAGGGTTTGCTTGCTTACAATGAAGTAATAAAATCACATTTTAAAAAATTTGCTTGCTTACCTCCTCAGTCGGTGTCCTCAACCTTGTCCTTCATTTTTTCCTCTACAAGGAAAATTGATATTTTGTCCATCCATTCCATGTCTTAGGTTGCTTTCCATGCTTCCTTTATAACCATTCATTACTTTATTCCCATAGAGGTTAATCTTATAAAGATACTTGGTCATTACCCATTTATATTGATTTTTATCCATAAATCCTTAAAAATTAAATCCATACATCCTTATAAAAATAAATATTAATTTTTCCGACAATCACGTTGTTAACGGTTCATAGTACTGTTCATGATTACTGTTCATGATTACTGTTTATGTTACTGTAGTAAATTACTGTTCATCAGAGGTTACTGTTTACAGCGTGTTGGTTACTGTTCATGGGTTTCAAAAATTGACATTTTTTCCAACAATATAAAATACCATGACGTAGATCTTAGTTAGTATATCATGGAAAAATTAATGAATTTTGAATTCATCGTCATTAACTTGGCTAAATAAATCATTTTCTCCATATACTAAAAATCAACATAATTTCACTGAAGCATAATCCTTAAATTCAAAAATCGTGAGATTAATATATCATCATTCTTACATCATAACTATCATAAAAATTCATCCCATACCATCATTTAGAAATTTTAGAGCATTATTTACACATATCATATGTTATTTTTCCGAATGCTCTATCTTCTCTACAAATTTTTGATATTTAGGCATAATTCCATTTGGGTATTATAACTATATTTATTTTTTGATGCTTAGGCATTATCTAAGCATGGTTTTATCCCACTTAATACTCAAAAAAAAATTGGGTAGAATCCCCTTACCTCAAGTGGAGAATTCTCTTCCTACTTGGCTCTTTCTCTCTCTTTCCTTCTCTCCTTCTTTCTCTAAAGGCTAAAAATGTGTTTGGGGTGGGAATTCTTGAATTTCTCAAGCTTGGGAGCTGGTTTGATGTGCCTTGGTCGTTCACACCATGCCCCTATTTATACCCTTCCATTTTCTACTAAATTGTAATTTACCCCTCTTGCAATAGGTATTTATTTCTAAATATTTTTCTTCAAAATCCATGAAATTTCTCGAGCCATGTGCAGCCTCCCCAACTACTGTTCACACCCCATCTGCCTATTTAAATTATTTTTATTTCATTAAAAAAATGTATATTTTAAGCTTAATTCATCCAAACCGTTGATCTCAAGATAAGATTGATTTTGGGCTGTTGATTTTGGCTCCAAAATCCATACATGTCAACATCCCAGCTGATCCTTGGTTTAAGTGCAGATTTTCTTTAATTAATTTGATTTTTAATTAATTAAAAATAACCCAAAAGTCAAATTATAATTAATGAAAAGTGGGCTACCTTTTTTATCTTCAAATAACGTTTAATATTGACCCTTAATTCATAGTTTTTGATCAATATTGGACCATTCATCATGTTCATCAAATTATTTTGGCCATCTATAAGAAATTTCACCCTAATCCGATGTCCGGATTGCAAAATATGGATTTTTCTATGTTTTCTACACAAAAATCCATAAAAATCCGAAAATTAATATTTTAATCCAAACAACACTTTTGTCCTTTAGTGGGAAGCTTCATTTTCTGTCTTTTATGATTAAGTTAATCCAAAGTAATTAACTTAACATATTCCTTAATCCCACATTTACTATTCACGTGCACTATTTATCCGAATTAACTTTCCATAATTAGCGATTTAATCCTCCAATACCATCTATTGCAAAATATCATTCATATATATTTCATATAAATATAATTATATTACCCAGGGTTTATAACCCTAGGGTTTCATACACATTCCTAAAATTGGGATTTCACAATTCTCCCTCCCCTTACATTAGGTTTCGTTCCGAAACCTATCATTTTCCATCTTACTTCTGCTACGCAATTTTCATCTTATCATATCATCAATCATTGATCATTAATCATCAAATAAGTCATAACATCATATCTCATGCATTCAAAATCTTTAGAGATAGTTATGTCATCAGAACTAATCATATCATGCTCATTATCAAAGCATCCATTCAACCCATCGTTTGTTTTTATTCCTTTCTATCCTTTGTCTTTTCTCAGCCTCTCCTTACCACTTTTTTCATCTCATTGTCCTCAAATCATTTTTCCTTCATATACCATCCAAACCATGAAATATAACAACTAGCTACATTTCCTTAAATAGTCATATCATTGAGTCATAATGACACACAGTATAAGACAATACATATCGTATATGTCTTATAATTTTCAATCAATCTCTTTCATCATTTTCCATTTTTCTTCTATATCTATCTATCAATCTTTGCTAAAATATCATTCTTGTGATATCAAATCTTTTCTTACCTCACTTATTTACCAATCCATGCTTTGATACCAATTTCTGTAGCGCTCCGAACCGGGGTGCCTAAAAGCCTTACTCCGGGACTGTTTTGGATTGGTAAATGTGACTCAGGATTGTTGCCCTGATCACGCGGAGGGTTCTTAATTCTTTCATCACATAAACATATCTCATCATCATTCATAATAGACTTATCCATGTCATCATAAATCATCAACTTCTCATATTATTCATAACTTCATAATTTCATGCAACCTATGTATTTTTCGGCATATCCCTTTAAGGCATTTATTCATGCTTCCACATACAAAGGATTACAAACCTTTGGAAATTCCTTTTTCCTTTCTCAGCGAGAACATTCCTTTCATCACTTGAATTTTCCTTGCACCTGTCTAAGTGGGGAAAACAAAACATGAGTCGAAACTCAATAACCAAGCATTTTTCTTTCATTTAAATGCATTTCTCTCCATTCGATAGAAGACACTTACCAAGTGATCAACTACCAATGGAATAGAAACCTTTTCATAAACCATTCATGGAAACCTTTCATAAATCATTCATGAAAATCATTCATGTAAACCATTCGTAAATGCATTTCTATCCATTCGATAGGAGACACTTAGCAAATGATCAACTATCAAATGCACAGAAACCTTTTCATAAAATCGTTTCATAAACATTGGATGTGTAAATGCTTCCTTTCCATTCCTGACATAAACCTTCGTGTGTGGGTACGCTAGCCTGGGAAACATCTCACATAGCACAGTCTATTACACCGGCTTCTCCGACTTGGCCTCGTCAAGGGGACCTCACGTCCTTTACCCTGATTAGCCTACCTGGTCTCCTACATGCATGAATTTTGATTCTCCTGGCATTATAGACCTCTTACACTAGCTGACTTGTCATTCTTATGTAGAGAATTATTTGCACCATCCCTTTAAAACATCATTTCAAATCCATGCTTTCCTTTTCAATCCATGTATGAAAATGCAATGCATTCATTCACACATAACATTCCATTGCCTCCACCTCTTGGGAGGACGCCGCCGGTACACAGCCTATACGACTCGACAATAGTGAAGGGGGACCCTCTGATCGGCTTTCTACCTCCGCTAAAGCCTCTTCATTTTGCATCATACATGTGCACATGTCCATGAACATCACATGATATAATATGCCGGCATGACTTATCATAAAAACTCATAAACATTCATTATTTCAAAACATTATAGGAATGACTACCCTTAAACACATTTCATAAATACTTGAGAATAAAACATATTTTCAAAAGGGTTTGCTTGCTTACAATGAAGCAATAAAATCACATTTTAAAAAATTTGCTTGCTTACCTCCTCAGTCGGTGTCCTCAACCTTCTCCTTCATTTTTCCCTGTATAAGGAAAATTTATATTTTATCCATCCATTACATGTCTTAGGTTGCTTTCCATGCTTGCCTTATAACCATTCATTACCTCATTCCCATAGAGTTTAATCTTATAAAGATACTTGGTCATTACCCATTTATATTGATTTTTATCCATAAATCCTTAAAAATTAAATCCATACATCCTTATAAAAATAAATCTTAATTTTTCCCAAAATCATGTTGTTCACTGTTCATAGTACTGTTCATGATTACTGTTCATGTTTAATATTCATCTGAGGTTACTGTTCACAGCGTGTTGGCTACTGTTCATGGGTTTCAAAAATTGACATTTTTTACAACAATAAAAAATACCATGACATAGATCTTAGTTAGCATATCATGGAAAAATTATTGAATTTTGAATTCATCATCATTAACTTGGCTAAATAAATCATTTTCTCCATATACTAAAAATCAACATAATTTCAATTAAGCATAATCCTTAAATCCAAAAATCATGAGATTAATATATCATCATTATAACATCATAACTATCATAAAAATTCATCCCATATCATCATTTAGCAATTTTGGAGAATTATTTACACATATCATATGTTATTTTCCTGAATGCTCTATCTTCTCTCCAAATTTTTTATATTTAGGCATAATTCCATTCGGGCATTATAACTATACTTATTTTCTCATGATTAGGCATTATCTAAGCATGGTTTTATCCCACTTAATACTCAAAATAAATTTGGGTAGAATCCCCTTACCTCAAGTGGAGAATTCTCTTCCTACTTTGCTCTTTCTCTCTCTTTCCTTCTCTCATTCTTTCTCTAAAAGCCAAAAACGTGTTTGGGGGTAGGAATGCTTGAATTTCTCAAGCTTGGAGGCTGGGTTTGGTGTGCCTTGGTCGTTCACCCATGCCCCTATTTATACCCTTCCATTTTCTACTAAATTGTAATTTACCCCTCTTGCAATAGGTATTTATTTCTAAATATTTTTCTTCAAAATCTATGAAATTTCTTGAGGCATGTGCAGCCTCCCCTACTACTGTTCACGCCCCCCCTAGCTTCCTATTTTAATTATTTCTATTTCATTAAAAAATGTATATTTTAAGCTTAATTCATCCAAACCGTTGATCTTAAGATAAGATTGATTTTGGGCTGTTGATTTTGGCTCCAAAATCCGTACATGTCAACATCGTAGCTGCTTCTTGGTTTAAGTGCAGATTTTCTTTAATTAATTTCATTTTTAATTAATTAAAAATAACCTAAAAGTCAAATTATAATTAATGAAAAGTGGGCTACCTTTTTTTATCTTCAAATGACGTTTAATCTTAACCCTTAATTCATAGTTTTTGATCAATCTTGGACTATTCATCATGTTCATCAAATTATTTTGGCCATCCGTAAAAAATTTCACCCCAATCCGATATCCGGATTGCAAAATATGGATTTTTCTATGTTTTCTACACAAAAATCCCTAAAAATCAAAAAATTAATATTTTAATCCAAAAAGCACTTTTGTCCTTTAGTGGGAAACTTCCTTTTTTGTCTTTTATGATTAAGTTAATCCAAAGTGATTAACTTAACATATTCCGTAATCCCACATTTACTATTCACGTGCACTATTTATCCGAATTAACTTTCCATAATTAGCTATTTAATCCTCCAATGCCATCTATTGCAAAATATCATTAATATATATTTAATATAAATATAATTATATTACCCAGGGTTTATAACCCTAGGGTTTCATACATGTTCCTAAAATTGGAATTTCACACACTATCGCTGAGGAACCCACACGGATCTTGCATAGGTGTAGGCATTATCGCTATTTAAGGAGAGGTCCGGGTAGACGATAAATCTTTTTTTATTTTACGAACATGAATATGTATAATTATGAAGTGATGACACTATGCTATGATGGGATGTGTATATAAATATGATGTGTATATAAGTGTGACAAGTGTATATGTGTGTTATGCTTTGTTATATTCAAAACTATGGTTTATTAATGAATATTTGCTGATGTGAATGATATTAAATGAATGAATGACTATGGATGTTTATGATGATGGATAATATCATATGATTGTGATTGTGATTGTGTGAATTGGTCATTGATTATATGATGATGAAATATATATATGATGATCTAACATTAACTATGAATGAAAGTTATGTGCTTTCATATATTCAGAAAAGCACCATGGTGGAAACAAGGTCAGGAATGAGAACAAACAAAGGAAAAGAAGTTGCTACAGAAGTTCTTAGCCAACACGAGGTTGGTGAGACTAGTGGCAGACCTAAGAGACCTAAACCAGAACTTGGTAGAGAAAGTCCGAGAACTCATCAAAGACGAGAGGACATAAGCCCAGAAAGAGATGTAGAAGAAGAACATGAGTCAAGACAGGCTCGACTCATAGAAGAAAGGGTAGCTACAGCAATAAAGGAAGCAATGCAGCAGGCTACTCACGATTAGGCAGCACAGACTGCAGATATTATTCAAGGTTTATGGCAAAGGACCCAGCAGGCCCAGTTGGGCAATATTGAAAGAGATGGACCCATTCCGATGGCTGCCCCGACTCCCATGACAGCACCAAGAGAAGATGAAAATCAATTAATGGAAGCTGATCGAAGAGCAATTAATGCATTCCTAGCCCAGCGACCCCCAAAGTTTTCAAGAGAACCTGACCCAGTACAGGTTGAACAATGGATAACGAAGATCAAGAAATTATTCAGAATATCTCCGTGTAATGATTGACAAAAAGTATTGTGTGCCACACATTTGCTGATTAAAGATGCACACGAATGGTGGGAGACAATGTTGGTCACAATGCCACGACCAAAAGAGGTGTCTTGGCAGACATTTGTTGAGGAGTTTAATAAGGAATACCACCCTGTTGGATTACAAAGTCAAAAAGTGATAGAATTTGAAAGACTTTACCAAGGGAGGATGTCTGACACAGAATATGCCACAAAGTTCAATGCCTTAGTCAGGTTTGTGCCTTGGATTGCCAATGTGCTAGAAAATAAGGCACAAAGATTTCAGCAACGACTGAGACCATACCTCAGGGAAAGCCTTGCTCCTCTGTTAATCAAGAATTATGCTTCAAGCCTCGAGAGGGTAAGAGCATTAGAGAATGAGGCATTAAGAACCCAGGAATTAAGACTAAGAATGTTCAGTCCTGGTACAAAGGAAGCTGAACCGGGGAAAGAAAAGGCTATGAAGGAAAATGTAAGAAGAGGAAAAGGAGCCCCAAAGAAGAAAATCTTACCTTTATGGAAAATGTCAGAAGCAACATACAGGCGAGTGCTTGAAAAACTCAAATCGGTGCTATAAATGTAGGCAAATAGTCCACATAGCCAAGGAATGTCGGACGGGAGAAGCGAGGGTCATTAAATGTTATATTTGTGACCAAACAGGACATATTTCTCCGAATTGTCTAAATAAGGCACTAACGTCACAAGGACGTGGAAGACCTGCTCAACTCAGGATACTCGGAGCAGCAAATAAGCAGGGAACATCTACAAATCCGGTACATGTGCATGCCTTAACTCGGACAGAGTCTCAAGAGCAAGAAGAAAAGGTGGTCAGCAGTATGGTTTACATTTTAAAAAAATCGACAGTTGCTTTTTTTGATTCAGGTGCTTAGTCACTTATTCATAGCATGCCAATATGTGATCACCCATGCACTACCGGTAGAGGAAACCAATAAGATAATTCACGTTGAATCCCCTGTGTATAGGTTAGCTAGCTCTAGTCAAGTATGCAATGCATGTCCAATTAGGATAGGATCATTGGTTTTAGAAGCCAACTTGATTCTATTACCTATGACGGAATTTGATATGATATTGGGTATGGACTGGATGAGTCAATGGGGAGCTACGAATGATTGCAAGAATAAGAAGATATAATTTGAAGCTTGGGGAGCTCCGGTATTATTTGTAAGGAAAAAGGATGGAAGTTTGAGGCTGTGTATTGACTACAGAGAATTAAATAAAGTCATGGTGAAGAATAAGTATCCATTGCCCAGGATCGATGATTTATTCGATCAGTTGCAAGGAGCTACAACTTTCCCTAAAATTGATTTACAGTCAGGGTATCATCAGTTAAGAATAAGTCCTACCGATGTTCATAAGACAGCTTTTCGAACTAGGTATGGACATTATGAGTTTTTAGTGATGCCTTTCGGGTTCACTATTGCCCCTGCTGTATTCATGGATATGATGAATAGGGTATTTCCGGACTATCTCTATCAGTTTTTGGTCGTGTTTATTGACGATGTCCAGATTTACTCCAAAACAGAGAAAGAACATGAAATTCATTTGCAAAGAGTATTGGAGAGATTAAGAAAAGAAAAATTGTATGCCAAGTTAAAGAAATGTGAATTTTGGTTGAAACAAGTAGGATTTCTGGGTCATATAATATCAAAAGAAGGTGTTTAGGTCGACCCTCAGAAGATTGAGGCAATCTTGAAATGACAAAGATCGACGACTGTCATGAAAATCTGAAGTTTTCTAGAGTTGGCAGTCTATTACAGAAGATTTTCTTGAAGGATTCTCACAGTTATCAGCCCCATTGACGAGATCGACTCGTAAAGGGCTCAAGTATGTATGGTTTGAAGAATGCGAGCGCAGTTTTCAGGAGTTGAAGCAACGATTGGTAAAAGCACCTATTCTGACCCTACCCGAAGGAAATGAAGGTTTTGTGGTTTACAGCGATGCTTCAAGAATGGGATTGGGATGTGTGCTGATGCAGAGAGGAAGGGTGATAGCTTATGCATCGCGACAGTTGAAGCCTAATGAGGTAAGCTACCCCACTGATGATTTAGAGTTCGCAGCAGTGGTGTTTGCCTTGAAAATATGGAGACATTACCTGTATGGTGCTAGATGCGAAATCTATACAGATCACAAGATTCTTAAGTATATTTTCACTCAAAAGGAGCTGAACATGAGACAAAGGAGATGACTCGAATTGTTAAAGGATTATGACTTGGAGATATTATACCATCCAGGTAAGGTAAATGTGGTAGCTGATGCATCGAGCAGAAACGTCAGCATAGCGCACCTTATCACTAAAGAGGAAGGGTTGCTTCAAGAGATATGACAGTTAGAATTGATTGTATGTCCACCTGGAGTTCAAGCAAGGTTATCACAAATGTACATACAATCTTCATTATTTGAACAGATTAGGACTGCGCAGCAAAAGGATACAGACCTACATGTACATGTGGAAAAGATGAAGAAAAAGGAGTTGACAAAATTCGTTGTCGATGAACAAGGTACGTACCGGTATAAAGGCCACCTTTGCATACATAATACAGCTGAGTTAAAGGAACAGATACTTAAAGAGGCGCATTTTTTGCCATTTTCCATTCATTCGGGAAGCATTAAGATGTATCAGGATCTCAAGAAAGCATATTGGTGGAATAACATGAAAAGAGAGATCGCTGGATACGTAGCTAAGTGCCTAATTCGCCAAAAGGTGAAAGCTGATCACCAACGGATATTTGAAAAGTTACAATCTTTAGAAGTTCCTGAATGGAAATGGGATGATATTATAATGGATTTCATCAAAGGATTACCCAAGACTCAGGCTGGAAACGACTCTATATGGGTAATAGTAAATCGGTTGTCTAAAGTTGCTCACTTTATACTCATAAAGAGGACATACACAGCAGAAAGATTAGCCAAAGTCTACTATAAGAAAATAGTACAACTTCACAGAGTGCCTAAGTCAATAGTTTTAGATCAATACGCGACATTTGCATCTCGATTTTAGAAAAGTTTGCACGAAATCCTAGGCACCCAACTCAAGTTTAGTACAGTTTTTCATCCCCAAACAGATGGACAGACAAAGCGAGTAAATCAAATCATTGAGGACATGCTCCGGATGTGTACATCGGAGTTTGGAGGTTCGTGGGATGAATATATACCTATAGCTGAGTTTGCATACAATAACAGCTATCAGGCTAGTATTCAAATGGCTCCATTTGAAGCATTGTATGGGTGTCGAACGCCATTGAACTGGGATGAAGTTGGAGAAAAAAAGTATGAAACCCCGACCGTATACGCGTCATTTCGAGATTGTAACCCTAAATTATTTTGTAATTATTTTTATAATAAATGAAAATTCATGAATTATATTGATGGATATGTGCATTGGAGGTTAAAATAATGCATTTAAGAATTTGACCCACGTGATTGGTGAATGTGAATAATAATCGGGCATTAAGACATGTGAGTAAGAGTTAATCACTTGGATTAACTTAATCACAAAAAGAAAAAATAGAGGTTTAATCACTACAGGACGAAATAGCAATTCTTTTGGATATTTTAATCCAAATTTGGATTTTTGTGGAAAAATAAAGAAAAATTCATAATTTGCAATTCGAGATTCTGATTTCAATGAAATTTTTTATGGATGGTTAAAAATTCATGATGAACATGATGAATGGGTTAAGATGTGATGAAAATCACAAATCAAAGTTCAAGATGAAGCGTCAAATAAAGATCGAAAAAGTGAATTAACTTTTCTATTAATGTGCATTTGACTTTGTATTAAAATAAATAAATAAAAAATAAAAAAATAAATTAAAACAGCAGCTGCAGCAGGGGCATGGCAGGGTGGTGGGTGAGATCTTGACCAAAATCAACGGTCCATGATCATCATCACATCAACCAACGGCTATGCTTTATTTAGTTTAAATTAAATAATTTTAAAAATCAAAAAATAAATAAAAAATAGGGCTGCATAGGGTGGTTGGAGCAGGCCTAGGGTGGCAGCTCTTGGCTCAAAGCATTTTTCAAAATTAAAAAGAAATACCAATTTATAATTAAATACCTCAAAGCTAGGGGGTAGATTCCAAATTCTTGAAAAATCCAACCCTATAAATAGGGCAGCAGGGAGAACGTCCAAGGCCATCAAATCCCAGCTCCACTTGAGTCATTCCAAGTTCCCAAACCATCCCACACGTCCAAGGAAAGAAAGTAGTAAGTTAGAGAGAGAAAGTGTGAGAAAAAGAGGCGTATCTCCAGTTCGGGTAAGTGATTTCTATCCAAATTTCTTTTGGATGTTAAGTAGGGTAAAACCATGCTTAGATAATGCCTAATAATAAAAAAATAAGTATATATATAATACTTAAATGGAATTATTCCAAAACATCAAAAATTTGGAGCGAAGATAGGGTATTCGGGAAGATAGCATATGATATGTGAAAATAATACTCCAAAATTAATAAATGATTATTTGTGATGTATGATTATGATAACTATGATTTTGGAATGATGATATATTAATTTCATGATTTTTGGAATTAAGGATCATGCTTAAGTGAATTTATGTTGATTTTTAGTATGTGGAGAAAATAATTTTTTTTCGCCAAGTAAATGATGATAAATTCAAAATGTATGAAATTTTCTATGATATACTAGGCATAAGCTATGTCATGGTATTTTTTATTTTTGGAAAAAATATCAATTTTTGGAACCCATGAACAGTAACCACGTCTCTATGAACAGTAACCTCAGATGAACAGTAATTTGCTACACTAAACAGCGTAATTTTGGAGAAAATTTGAGATTAATATTTAAATATAAGGATGGAATTTTTGAGAAACCTATGGATAAAAATATTCGTATAAAGAAATAATGACCAAATATTATAGAGCATGCATGGGAAGCAGCTTGAATAGAAGAATAAAATAACCTTTTTCCTTGAATAGGAAAAGGAAAAGAGAAAGTCGAGGACACCAACTGAGGAGGTAAGCAAGTTATATCTTTTGCAAATTATTTCCAAAATGCTTGCAAATTATCGTAAATTGCTTTATGAAATTTATTTAAGATTGGCCATACCTATAACTACTTTACATGAACTGAAGTTCATTTTGTTAAATTATTTATTAAACGTTTTTGATGAAATTGTTTATGATTTACAAATATCATGCCGACGTGTGTATGTGAATGAGCATGTGCACGAGGAATAGGCCTTAGTTGAGGTAGTAAGCGGACCGAATGTCCCCCTCACTATCGCCAAGTCGCTTATATAGGCCCAGGCCGACGACTACCTCCCTGAGATGGGAGCATGTATGGGATGGACACCTAGCTAGCGTCGCATCTAAAGGAATGTCATGAATGCTATGTATGCATTGCATTTGCATTTTATGAAATGCATAAAAATAATTGAAAAGTTATGTATGGCTTGCTTATTGAGTATTATTACTCATCCATGTTTTTTCAACAACAGACAGGAAATGATGAGGAAGGCAGCATGTCAAATGATATGTAATTTTTTATATAAATATTATATATGTAAATTTGATGTAAAGACAATGATGAAATTTTGAAATGGAAAAGAATACCTTTTTAATGATGATATAACTGTGTTATATGAAATATATTTCATGTTGGATGAATGATGGAAATTTTTCATATATTGATGTTGTATATATATATATATAAATCCTGCCGTGTGATCAGGGCAACAATCCTGAGTCACGTTTACCAATCAAAATGATCCCGGAGTAAGGCTTCTAGGCACCTCGGTTCTGAGAGCCACAAGAAGCTAGCCCCAGATTTGTCTCAACGGATGGCAGAAAAAGTACAAGTTATTCGCCAGTGTATACTCACAGCCCAGAGTCGGCAAAAGAGTTACACAAATTGCAAAAGAAAGGATTTGAATATCAAAATTGGCGAACATGTGTTTATAAAGGTCATGCCATTCAAGGGAGTTACAAAGTTTGGAAAGAGGGGTAAGTTGAATCCCAGATACATTGGACCATTTGAAGTGTTGGAGAAGATTGGAAAGTTGGCTTATAAAATAGCTTTACCTCCGGCACTAGCCTTAGTACACAATGTCTTCCATATATCTATGCTTAGGAAATATATTGCAGATCCGACCCATGTATTGGTAGAAGAAAATTTACTGATCCAGGATCACTTGAACTATAAGGAAAGACCCATTAGAATCTTGGATCATAAGGTACAGAAGCTTCGAAATAGAGAAATCGAATACATAAAAGTTCAATGGAACCGGTATTCCGAAAGCGAAGCTACAAGGGAGCTAAAAGAAGAAGTAAAAAGAAAATACCCCCAGCTATTTAAAGGATAGACAGTTTCGGGACGAAACCTATTATAAGGGGGGATTGTGAAACCCTGACCTACATAGGATTTATGTATATGGATTTGAATGATTCATGTATGATTTGATTGAATTATGAATAATTTATTTGCAATTTTGATGATTTGTTGCAATTAAGTCAGTGAATATGAATAATGATTAAATTAATCATTATAAGTCAATGTGGGTTAATATGATTAAAGCAGCCTAATGAGGATTAAAAAGTATTAGTGTGCCATGAAAAAAATAATTAATTTTCATAATGTGATTAATGGAAATTAGGAGGTTAAATATAGAGCTAAGCTGGAGTATGTTAGCAAATTCACAACTTGACGCCTGTAAGGCGGATTAAGATGAAGATTGAAAGGAAAGCACATAATTTCATGCTTAACCTTGTGGAAAATTTATATTATGAAAATATTTATGAAATTAGGGTGACAGTCGAGTATTATCGTCCAAAATCCAATGATGACTTCAAATGATCATATCTTGAACTAGAAAAGTCGGATTGAGACGAAATTTGAAATGGACGGTTAAAATTATGAGATCAAGGATATGAAAGGATTTGATCAATATAAGAATTATGAGATTATGCCTGAACAAAAATGGAATTACCTCTTTTGACTTTTTGCACCTTTAAAGTAACATGCATTTATGTTAAAGTTAAAGTGATTAAGTAAATAATTAAATGCATAAATGATGTGTCAAAAGGGGGAAAATTGCAGGGTATTTTATGAATTACTAAAAATGGAAAAATCCATGAAAATATCTCATGAATAAATGCTGATTAAGGAGCTAATACACTAGCTCAAGAGAGGGTAGCATGGGTGGCACCCATGGGACGTCCAAGCAGCCCTTAACTTGGACTTTTGTGATTTTTTTTTCATATAAATGAGCACACAAGTCAGCTTGGGATCAAGGTAAATAAATGAGCATTTGAATGGGGTAAAAAATTGTTGTCAAAAATATCAAATCAAGGCCATTTGGATATGATCATTAAGTGGACAACAATGGAGCATGGAAGAGAAGTGGACAGTTATAGTAGGCTTTTGGATTTTTTTGTGATTTTTTATTTATGCTAAATTGACCAATAATTGAGCTAATTTCTAGGTGATTAAATGGCCATTAAATAAAGCTGCAATTTGTGGAAAATATTTGCAAAATGGCAGCTGAAGTGGACGTTGAAAAATGGACAGTAAGGTGAGCTGCAAAATGGAACATCCAAAGGCTGGTTATTTGGATATTTTCTTGATTTTTTTAAAATGCTAAATGTATACCTAAGTATTCTATTAGTTAGGGTGTATAAATACCCATTAATTAAGGCTACAAATTTTGTGAAAAAATGGCAAAAGCAGCTGCATGGGACGTGCTCATATGGACAAAAACATGGACAGTTAATTGAGTTGATTTTGTGAATTTTGATTTATGATAATTACATAATTTACTAGGGTAATATGGTGACAACACAACAAGGGGGATAAACATGTAATTAATTACCTCAAATCATGTGATGAATGGGGCCCACAAAGCTGGAAAATCAGCCATTACTTAAGGGGGACGTCCATAGCATATGTGATTTTGGAGATAGAAAATTTCAAGGAGCAAAAGCTTTCATTCTAGCAGCTACACATCCACATTCCAGCAAGGGAAAAGCCAAGAAAAAAAAGGAGAGAAAAAGAGAAAAGAAGCAAAGGAAATAAGCTAGAGAAGTTGGGCTTAAGTGTGACTCAATTCAAGTAAGTGTATCTTTAAGTTTGAATCATTTAAACTTATTTTTTCTAACTCAATTTATGAGTCCTGAATATGATTCATAATGAACCCTTAAAGGATGATTCATGATGCCCTTGATTAGGGTATTGAATGCGGATTTAATGACAAGTATGTAATTAAGGGTTCAAGAGGAAGAAAATGGTGATTAAGATTGATTATGAGTTCATAAACCTAGCTGAAACTTGCTTAAATTCATACATAATGTTGTTTTTTTGAATTTTTATTATGATTTCATGATGATTCATGTTTAGATGTATTATATATGTTGATTTAGGCATAGGTTATGAATTTTAGAAAGAAGGTGAATTAGGGTTACACATATAACCCGATTCTCATGTTTTTATGTTGAAAATGATATATGAATTAGCTTAAATGAATTATGAATGATTTAGAGGGTAAAATATCCTAAACCTAGGGTACCTTGTACGTTCAAAATGGCTTAGGAAAGATTGCCCTAAATCTGATTTTTAGGGGCATACATGTGGATGTCCAAAGTGGTGTAGGAAGGGTACGCTACATGCATGAGAAGTTGCTGTTTGGTAAGCAACTAATATATGGACTTTAAACATATGATAATACCCTGAATTTAGGTTAAGAAAATTTTTATTAATTTTTGGAATTAAGTAATTAAACATCTGTTTAGATTTGAGTATCAAAAGGGACATTGGAAGTGTATAAAACGGGTCCCACAGTTGCTGTTTTGGAGCACTATAATTGGTGGATTAAAAATCTGTAAAAATACACTAAATAAAGTGTTAATTAAGGTGTATAATCATGCTGAATTAGAAGCCAAGTTGCTGATTTGAAAAATTTCAAGAAACACATGAATTATGTGTTATGAAATGAACATATATGAAGAGATAAGTATGAGAAAATGATAAATGGTTTATGTGAATTGTTAAAATGAAAAAATGCACAAACATATGATTGAAATACGTTGATTATGTTTCTGTTTAAGTAATCCCAAAATTTGAGATTAATATACGAGGGTTATGACATTAACTAAGTGCTTAAGAATGATCACAATATGTGAATTATGGAAAATATGTGAAAAATGATAAGTTAGAGGTTTATTATTCCATATGGTGTCTAATGGATGACTAATGAATGTGATATGATATATATGAATATTACCCTAAATATAGGAATTGAACATGTGGTGTAATGAATGATTTAATGCATAAATATGTTGTGTATACACACCCGACTTGGAATTCAAGTGGGTTATGAACATTAAAGAAAATTGGTTGGAAAACTAAGTTGAATGCAAGCAAATAGAATTTACATAAATGCTATGTCATTTTTACATGTATAGGCAAAGGCAAAGAAAAGATAGATCCGGAAAGCTTACGTGACCAAGGTAAGCAAGCAAAATTTTCTAAATGATTTTGTTTCTTAAATTATTCTAAAATAATTCCAAATAATATTTTAACTGATTTTATTAGTTTAGCAAATGATATTTGAATTTATTTCTAAGGTATTTAAGTATGGTCATTCCTTAGTTCAATATGTGTTTGCTAATTGAGTTACAAATTGCTTTGTTAAATATTTATGAAAATTACAGTCCTATGAATTTGTGTAAGAAAAATCATGCTAGCATGTTAAGAATGATTCATGTGCACAAAGCATGAGGTCCACTTGAAAGGTGTAAGCAGACCGATTGTCCCCCTTTGGTGTGACCAAGTCGCTAAGATAGGACAAGGGCCGGCAGCGCCTCCCTGGATGGGAGAAGATGAAGACGGATGGTCGCCTAGCTATCTTCCATCCTATGATGTCATGCATTGCATCGCATTGTCATGATATACCCTCGATGGGGTATAATGTCGCTTTCCAAGATGTTTTAAGTGAGAAAGTTTCTCCTCCACAGGTAGTTGATCACTTGTTAATTGTCTCTTACTAAATTGAGAGAAATGCTTTTAAATAATATGCCTTCAAAATAAATTGCCTGAAAAAATATATGAATTGCTTATTGAGTTACAACTCACGTTTTGTTTTCCAAACTCATAGACAGGTGAAGAAATGAGGAGGACAAAGGAGAAAATTTTGGGCATAGAAGAATGAAAAACTTGATGATTTATTGTAAATGACACTTATGGTGATGGAATATAATATGACTTGATATTTGATGATCATATGTGATCTATTAAATGACTTGTGTTTTATATATAAGTAGTAATGGATGTTAAACATGTTATAAATTTTTATGATTATATCTAATATGAAATGTGTATATTAGGTCAAAGATGACTTGACTGGGCACTTGATGAAAAATATTATAAAATTAATTCTTAATGAATTATAATTAATTGGATAAATATCGGTTAAATCCCACCATGTGACAGGGCAACAATCCTGATCATGTTTACCAATCAATAACGATCCCGAGGTAAGGCTCAGGATGTGACGCTCGAGTTGGGGAGCCACACGTGCAGGCACCAACTCTCTGGAGGCTACTTGACTTAGAGGTTTTTCGACATATCTCTGCATGGTAGTGAAGCGGCACTTAGGCGCCTCAAGTTGGCTTATGGGCGCCAACTCACTGGAAGCTTTTCATTGTGGGGTAATGTTGGAGTATTCTTCTGTGGTTGTAGGTTGGCGCCTAGGCACCAGCTGACGAGCTGCGTATATGTCTATTAAATTGCTCGCTATTTACGCAAGTATACGTGCCGTGTTAAGTAATAAAGTGTGAGTAGAGTATCGTTCCCACGAGGATTGTGTTAAACGGATTAGCACCTTAAATCTCAATTGTCTATGTGAATCGGTAAAAGGAATGAGATTTGGTTTCAAAGAATTGAATTAAACTAAACTAAGCAAAGCAGTAAATGACCAGAGTGGTGTGGATGTTGCTGATATTGCCTTGAGATGATTAAGATAGGTGGGAATATGAATTCATTGAATCATAGCTATGTTATTTGGTTTCAATTAAGTTAATTGTGCAGAGATTACTAATCTAGGTTCATTCATATTCATATATGTCTTCCAACACATACAAACCTAACCAAGTTTTAGTCATGTGCTATGTTCCCATGCATATAAGTAAAACAAGGTTGATAACCATATAACCTAATCATGATTACACAGGGTTAATAGGTATATTCCTATCCATATTAACATCTAACACAACATGAGTTAGAATACCTGTGCCTTATATATGGATCTCATTTAAATCCCACTTTTCCAAGCATGAATCTGAATATTAGATCAATCCACAAGGTTGCTGTGAAACCCTAACCCAAGTAAGCCATATGTATGCATTGAACATGTATTTGATGATTATTTATGAATCATGGAATTATGAAGGTATTTTATGACTTTTGCTAATTATGGCAATTAGGGTTATGGGTTAGCATTAATGATGTGATTAAGCATTTTGAGCCTAAATGAGATAATGGGTTTAGAATGAATTATTTGTGATTTAAGTATGCAATTATATCATGAAAAATCATTTTTCATGATTTAAAATGAATTATGGAAGTAAGGATGAAAATTGTCAAGTATGAAGGAAAATATTGGAAAATTCATAACTCAACGCCTAAAAGGAGGATTCAAGTGAAATTTGAAATGAAGATTGTCAATATTAGGCTTGGTATTATGGAATTAAAAGATTATGAAAATTCTTGATGAAATGAGAATTTTGAATTTTTTTTAAGTATATGCTCATTTCAACCGTTAATTTCAAACGGCTATATCGGGAGCTAGGAAACTCGGATTGAGATGAAATTTGAAACGGTTGAATGAAATTATGATATGTTTATTTTGAATGGATTGGATTGAGCATGAAATATTGGAAAAATTCCTGCATTGAAAAAGGTGGGCAAGTTTGACTTATGCACCTCAAAAGCACCAAAGCATTAATGGTGGAGTACCATACATAAATGCTTGAGGTAAAAGGGGATGTGAGGTGTCCATTGCAGGGATTTTGGATGGAATTTATGCATTTAAATAAATTACATAATTCCATGAATTATCTAACCAATTAATGCTCAAAATGATGGAGCTATGGAAGCATAGGCAAGGTGGCCAAGTCATGGACGTGCAAGGGCTATGGGGCTGCCCAAAGTGATTTTTTTAATTTTGAAAAATTGCCACATGTTGCTGAGACTCAAGTACATGAATTTTGATGCAATTATGCAAGGTTTCAGCAATAAAAAAAAATGGGAAAGGCATGTACAACCCAGCTGATCGTAGACAGCATAGTGGGTGTGATAGGGTGCAGAAAAATGGCAGTTTTAACCATTTTATTTATTTTTCTTAACACCAAATTTATGGGGGAATTAAAGGGTGATTAGGAGCATAAATTACCCATGTTTTTACATTAAATAAAAATGGAAAAATGAATGCAAAGCTGGACGTGAAATGGAGATGCAGTTTACGGTCAAAGTGATGCAGATTTTATGATTTTTGGTAAAAAGTAAAAATGTATTTTTGGTAAAAAGTAAAAATGTATTTCACTTGGCCCATATTCACCCACCTCATATGGTAGATGAGGGAGCATTGAATGGGTGTAGAATTGCAGCACAAGTGGGTCCCACAAGTGGGGAAAAATCCAGCCATATGCATGCCTTGTGCACGTGAAGTTGAGATGGAAATTGTGGAAAATTTTCTAAGTGTTGAAACGTCCAAGGGAACCAGCTGAAACCCACGATTTTCCCAGCAAAGGAGAAGAGAAAACCAAGGGAAAAGAAGGGAGAAAAGGAGAGATTTCTCATTTGATCAAGTAAGTATATGATTATTTGATTTTTGTGCATCAAATCTGGAAAGTAAATGATGCTGAAAAGTAAATTATGGTCGGAACAGTAAATGGATGATTTTTATCATGAAAATTTTTGATAACAATCCTCATGATATTATTAAGGAATGCACCAATTTTCAGCTGAAAAGGATATGTATGTTGGAAATTAAAAATCCGTTAATATTAGCCCAAACAGGGTAAAACGGGTTACAGGATCAGCTGTAGAAAAGGATTTTTAATAAATTTTCTACAATGTTTTTCCGGCTGAAAATTTTACAGGATATACATGAAATATTTGGAATTACAATAAAAAATTAAAAATGAGGTTTTGATGGGTTTAAATAGACCCCATAAATAACGTCATTCAGGCTGACTGGAAATGGAGTTTACTGTTCATCAAGGTAAAAATCCCCAAATAAATATGTAATGTTAATATTTCGTGCTGAAAATTTCATGAAAATTAATTGATGAAGTTATTAAGGTATGGTAGAAATTTACGATCAAAAATACTTGATTTGATATTAATTCAAGATTTTAAGATTTCAGCACGCCTGATTTCAGCATATGTGGTTAGTTTGAGAAAGAAATCAAAAAGAAATATGAAACCTATGTATAAATGATCCAAATTGATTTATGTGTTAAATCATTAAATATGGATCAAGAAAAGTGCTATTATATGCTGAAATTTCGGATTTATATAATGACCTAAGGTTATGTGTCAAAGGACACGTTAAACGGGTTAAAAGTGGGTTCCAAACTAACTGTTTTGGAAACCTATGGAAAATGGATCTAAACCTCATAAAAATACCTTAAGTAAAGTGGTATTAAAGGGTAATTAACCCGCTGGAAAATGGGTTAAATTTCTGAGTTAGGAAATTTTATGAAATGCATTGTGTTTAAGTGCTAAATGAGCTTATGTGAAGGGATAATGATAAACGGGTGATGAATGACTTATGAAAAAAATGATTTTATGCAAAAATGCATGAAAATGAGATGAAATCCATGTTTATGGATCTTTTTGGAATGACATGTTATTAATCCAAAAGTTTGGATTTGAATTATGAAGTTTAGGCAATGCTATGTACATAGAAGAAACACCCGTATGTGTATTTTTGGAAAAAATGGGAAAAATTGCAAAGTAAGCTTAATAAAGCTATGAATGATGCATATGGAATGAATTTTTATGATATTGGAATGAATACCCTAATTTTATGGTTATGTGCATGTTATATGTATAGGCTATGATGTGTGATAGCCAAATGTGTGAAAATGGTGCTAATATATGCAAATTAAGCCATATATGTGTATGATGAATTATGAAGGATATATGCTAATGAAAATGGGTTGGAAAACTAAATGGAATGCAATGACAAGAAATATATGAAAAACCATATTATGTTCATGTAGGCAAGGAAAAGAATGGAAGGAAAAGGGATTATGACGATCTCAGGTAAGCAAGCAAACTTTCTAAAATGCATTTTCTTTCTATGTGATTGATATGATTGAAATGTCTATGTTTATGCTTATGTTTTACGAATGGGCAAGCACAAGTTTTGAATATGACGGCTTTAATGCAAAGCCATAAGCTTTGAAAAATGATGACTTTAATGAAAAGTCTCAAGGTTTGCTTCATGGGAAGCAAGCGACACTTCTTAAGATAAATAACTTATCCTAAGTGTTGCCAAGGATGGGAATGCTTCATGCTAATGGAATTGAGAAATTTTGCTTAAGAGTAAGCAAGTTCTCTATGCTAATATTTTAAGGATTTCATGTTTGATATCGATGGTTTTAAGAATTTGCTTTTGAGGAAGCAAGTTCTATATGATATGGTTCAACAGCGTTTTATAAGAAAAAGGGAATTTTACCCTTTTTCACAAAATATGTTTGGTAAATGAGTTTTGAGTTATTTCTACAATAACTCGCGATAAACAATGATGAAAAAGATTTGTTTTACTAGGTCAAGATAATTCAATATTAAATTACGTTTTGGACATAGTCCACATGTTTTGAAATGATATTTGAACAGTTTTGGTTTCCTTTGGATAAGGAAATCTATGTTGAAAATGTTGGAAAAATGTTTCTACGGATGTGTTGAAAGGGATTTATGGATGACCAACCTCCTATGATTGATTTCATAAAATGGTTTAATTTCAGGCTGCTTGATGGCATGCAAAAGACTATGCAATTTTCCTCTATGTAAAAATGATTGATATGTGGATAATTATTAAATTTTTAGGTTATGGACAAGGGGATAACATAATTGCATAACTTTTGTAAACAAAAGTTCCTGAAATAGAAACCAAGAAAATATTAGAGGAAAATATGATTTATTTATGAAAATTCAAAGGATTTGAAATTCTTTTATTAAAAGGATTTTAAGATGTATTGTTTCTCAAACATTTCAAATGTTTATCAAAATATTTTACTCAAAACTTTTCTAAAGGAATTTAAGGAAGGTCATCCTAAAACTGGATTTCAAATAACAACTTGTTAAAGTGGGTGCGCTCGCTTACAAGTTGACACGGACTGCGGTCTGTGATGTGTTTTTGAAAATAATTGTTAAATATAGACTTCGGTCTATGATTTTTGTGCATATGGATGCAGGCTGCGGTCTGTGATCCCGGTTTAAAAGAACATGGGTTGCGGCCTGTGGTTCTTCAAACCAAAACGGATTGCGGTTCGTTAGGATAACGTACGGTGCACCGGTACAAGGAATAGGCTGGTTGTAGAGCACGGTTGGGATGACCGGGGCCCACTCTACATAAGGCCAAGTCGCTAAGGGATGGCAGGAGTGCCAGCGGCGCCCTCCCTGAGATGGGAGCAGGATAAGTGAACAACCGCCTAGCTAGCGTGTTGTTAAGGATTCTCTTCCAAAAGGTAGCATGATCACTTGCTAAGTGTCACTACTGGATGGAGAAAAATGCATTTGCTTATGTTTTATTTCTGAAAAGCCCAAAGATTGGGTTATGAAAATTTGATTTTATGAAAGTATCCTAAAGGGATTTTTATGAAATGGTTACCCTAAAAGAAAGGGGGTTTTACACAAAAGTGTAAATAACAAGAATTAAAGGAAATGTGTTTATGCAAATGCATTCATGAAAATGATTTTCCTTGTTTGCTATAAACAAGCCCCAAGACGGGGAATTATGAAAAGGATTTATGTTCATTTGTAAGAGAGCCTAAATAAAGAATGTTTTTGGACATGAGAATGTCCTTTGCCGAGAAAGGCTTATGTGATTGATGTTTAAGGACATATGAATGTCCATTGCCAATAAGGTTATGTAAATGATGTTTTGAGACATGAAATGTCTCTTGATTTTATGATGGCTTATGTGAATGATGTTTTGAGACATGAAATGTCTCTTGGCTAAAGGATTTTATGAGGGCTTATGTTAATGATGTTTTGAGACATAAAATGTCTCTTGGCTAAGGAATTTTATGATGGTTTATGTTAATGATGTTTTGAGACATGAGATGTCTCCGTTGCCTAAATATTTATGTTGTTTTGGACGGAAAATGTCCACTGGCAACCGAATGATTTCATGTAATGGCTATGAACATTAAAAATGTTCATATAAGATTAATGGAAACTCATCATTAAAGGTAAAATGTATATGTTTTGCCTAAACAAGCCCAGGCGCGGCTTGTAAATGATTTTAAGAATGAATGCTTTATGAAAGCATTCAAGGACTTGAAATTGTCCTTATAATAAAGGATTTCATGATGGTATTTTAGGACATATGCATGTCCTCAGGAACAAGGTATTCCCAATGTTTATGAAAAAGGTTTTCAAGAAGCCTTGCCCTAAAATGCTTGCTTACTGAGTCGTCACTCACGTTTTGTTTTCCAAACCCTTAGACAGGTACTGAGGAGACTCAGAAGGTTGCGAACCTCAGACATGGAGGAAGGTACATGATAATAGCCTTGAAGGCTATGAGGAATGAAAAAGCATAAATATGCTAAGGTAAGCTAATGTGTATGTGAACTTAATGAGAATATTAAGTTCTAAAAATGATTCAATGGTTGAATGTATGGATGTATGGATGTAAATTGTGATGCCTAAGTTAAGAAAACTTTCACGACAGGAAGGCATGAAAAGATACTATGTGTTTATGTATATCCGAACTTAGCTAGAATTCTAAGTTCCATGTGAATTAATGACTGAATGTATGAAAGTATGATTTATACAATGATTCAGTGTATAACGACAGGAATATAAAGGTGCTATGAATGAAATGATGATTTTTATTACAAGTGAAATGTCGCAATGTATGATGATTGTCATGTCAAGATTATGAATGATGACAGATGAATAATCGAAAAAAATTCTGGACATATTCCAATTAAAAACCCGCCGCATGATCAGGGCAACAATCCTGATTCACATTTACCAATCGATAGATCTTGAGGTAAGGAAGTGACGTCTCGGTTCGGGGTGCCACAGTTGCAAAGCTTGTAAACGCATTAAGCATAATATATAAAGGTAATCTCAAGCAACATATGTCACAACACAACTATATTATTAATTCAAGCATAAGAAAACCAAATATCATAAGCTATGAATTCAAATCCTACATATCTCCCACCATAGGAAGGTTCGGCCCATAAACATGACTTCAATTCCCATTGAAATCGAGTTTATAATCATCCCAAGCAAGGAGAATAACAAGCAGGTAGGGATAGATGAGAAGAGGAGATGAAACTCAATGGATTTTGCGGTGATGACATGGATCTCCACTTGCTCTTCTCTCCTTCCTTGAAGCTTTGGTTTCCTCCTTTTCTCCACAACAACTACTCCCTATTTTGGTCTCTCCTGTATGGCCTCCGGAACTCCTTTGCAAGCAGCCCTAGGTTTATATTTATAATGGGTAGCTTGTGCAGCACATGTGCAGAAATCCGCGTGCGTACAGATGTGTATTGGCGCCTAGGCGCCAACTCTCTGGAGCTGCGTAACTTAGAAACCTTTCTGGAAACCCTAGGACTTCATGCCTTGACACCTAGGCGCCCCTGGATGGTGGCTAGGCGCCAACTCTCTGGAATCAATGTGACTCGTGACTTCAAAAACCTTTAGAACTTTGCTTGCGTGTTGGAGATTCTGGTAAAGGCCTGTAGAATTGCGCCTGGGCGCCAACCCCGTGCTCCTTCACTTGGCTCTGTTCTACATTCGACTCGCTCGTGTGCTTGTAATTCTCCGTCCTTCCTGTAAAAATTACATAAACTAAATAAATGGACTAAAAATGTCTAATTTATACTAAAAAGACATAAAAACTACATAATGCTCCTAAAATGCAAAGCGAGTGAAAATTTAGCAAAATGGATGCAAACTAAACCTAATCTCTTGGACTAACACGCAAAAATAGTCTGAAATAGGCCATGATAAGTCGTATTTTTATGAGTTATCACCAGCCTGCTTGCTTCTCCACTGCTGGTTATTCATCCCGACTCACTCGCACACGGATAGTTGCCCGTCCTTCCTGCAAAATCTACTAAAACTAAATAAATGAACTATAAATGCCTATTTTATACTAAAAATGCATAGAAACTACATATTATTCCTAAAATGTAAAGTGAGTGAAAATTAAGCTAAATGGGTGCAAATTAACCACATTCTCTTGGACTAACATGCAAAACTAGTCTGAAATGGGCCATAATATGTGACGCCCCAGCCCGAGCGTCACAACCTTACTCCAAGATCTATCGATGTGATACCCAAACCCAATTTGGTTTATAAGTATGATACATGTGTTATTTAAATGAATTATGGATAATTTTTATGATTTAATGGTATTTTGCAATTAGGGTTCGCAACTAAGAATAACGATTAAAATTAATCGTCAAAGCCCAATATGAGTCAAGGTGAATAAAGGGGCTTAATGAGGATTAGAACATGCTTATGTGGAATGAATATTTATTTTAATTTCTATGATATATTTAATGGAGATTAAAATAGAAATTATGGAATTATGTTGAAAATTGTAGAAAATTCATAACTTGATGCCTATAAGGCGAAATCAGATGAAATTTGAAAGGTAAGCTCATGATTTTGGGCTCAACCTTATGTGTGGATTGGATTAAGGCACAAGTGATGATATTAAGATAATAATTATTTATTTTTAGGTGCTTTAATCTCACACTCCAAAGGAAATTTCAAAGGTTCATAACTTGACGTAGAAACGTCGGTTTAAGATGAAATTTGAAACGATGGAATAAAATTATGAAATCTATGGTATGAATGGATTGGATTAAGCTAATTACCATGGAAAAGTTCTTAATTAGAAAAAGGTGAGTAGCATTGATTTTGTGCACCCAAAAGTACTATAACATTTATTAAAAAGCAAGTGGTTTAATGGCTTGAGTAAGTGCTCCATATGAGGTGTCAAAAGGTGGGTTTTTGAGCTTGATTTTGTGAATTATCTTAAATCACAAAATCCATGATAAATCCCATGCATTAATGGTTGAATTAAAGGGCTAATGAGCTAGCCTCAAGGAGGCTTGAAAGGTTGCACATGGTGGACGTCCAAGGGGTCATACACTTAGATTTTTTTGATTTTTTTTAAACCAAGTAAAAACCTAGCTATGCTAAAGGAGAGAGGGAATGTAAATTCTCATAAATTAAAGGAAACTTGGTGGTCAAGAAAACTGTGGAAGGCAGCCATGTGGACGTCTACTTGGGAAGGAGCTAAGTAGCTCATTTACGTGCTTTAATTTGGTGATTTTTATATAAGATAAATGTCTATTTTACTTGGTTATGAGTTAGCCAACACATCAAGGGATAAGATACCCATTAATCACCCTCCAAATGAGGTGGCAAAGTGGGCCCAAAAATCTGGAAAATGAAGGGCATATAAGGGGCATACGGACGTTCCACTTGGAGAGGTTAGAGAGAGAAAAATCTCAAGGAGAAAACCCCCAAACCAAGTGTGGCGCCCCAGCCCGAGCGTCACAGCCTTACCTCAAGATTGTTCGATTGGTAAACGTGATCAGGATTGTTGCCCTGTCACACAGCTGGTTTTAATGGTTATTTATCCAATTAAATATATTTCATAGGAGTTTGATTCCTTCTTATTTTCGTCTCATGCATATCTGAGTCACTTCCATCCAATAATGGCAAAACTAGACATGATTTTCATAACATATTTCAAACCATCTCATAAATCAGATGTCACTGCATGTATCATCACAGATGTCAACATAAAACATCAAAGTATTTACAATTATACAACATAAGTTTTTCATTAACATGAAACTTATAATGTCTTCCCATTTCTTCAATGGATGGCTCCTGCTCCTTTGCCAGGTCTCATCTTTCACCTGTCTATGGGTTTGGAAAACAAAATGTGAGTTGAAATTCAACTCAATAAGCAAGCTGTATATTTTGCAGGCAATTCATTTTGAAGGTATGTTTATTCAAAAGCATTTTTCTCCCTTCGGTAGAGACACTTCTCAAGTGATCAACTATCTGTGGAGCAAAAATCTTTTCATAAATCATTCATAAACACTTCATAAATATTTCATAAACATTAGATGTGCAAATTCATCATTTCCATTGATGACGTTATCCTTCATGTGACGGTACGCTAGCTCGGGGAACAATATTCCATGACATGTCCTTTCCATCCTTAGCGTCGGACCTACCGACTTGGCAACGTCAAGGGGGACTCCTTGTCCACTTACTACCTCGACTAGCCTACTTGATTTCCATTCCATGCATAACTTTTAGTCACCCCGGCATCATATACCCCCTTACACATGGAACTTGTCATTCTCATGTAGAGAATTCTTTACATCATCCCTCTTTAAACACCATTTCAATGAAACATCGTATAAATTCATGTTTCATCACATTTCAAGCATAAGTGCGAAATCATAAGCAATCATTTATTTCAACAGAAATAAAGACTTCAATACACATATAAACAAGGAATGGTCATCCTTAAACACTTTGTAATGAAAACCAAAATCATTTATAAAGCTGCTTGCTTACCTCGCTTGCTTAGCTTCCCATTTCGCTTATCCCTTTGCCTTTGCCTATACATATAAGAATGATATAACATTCATATATTTCATTTGCTTACATTCAACTCAGTTTTTCAACCCATTTCATATACATCCATCATTCATTTGACTTCATAAGTCATTATACACATATATGGCTTATTTTGCACCCATTATCATAACTTACACACATTCGGCTATTATACAACATAGCATATACATATAACCCTAAAATTAGGGTATTCTTTCAATATCATAAAATTAATTCCATACACATCATTCATAGCTTCATTAAGCTTACTTTGCCATTTTTCCCATTTTTCTCAAAACACACATACGGGTGTTTCTTCTACATACATATCTTTGCCTTAGCCTTATAATTCAAGTCCAAAAATTTGGATTACTATCATATCATTTCAAACAGATATATAAACATGGGATTCATCTCATTTCCATGCATTTTTGCATAAAAACATTTTTCATAGGTCATTCATCACCCGTTTACCGTTATTCCTTCACATAAGCTCATTTAGCACTTAAACACAATGCATTTCATAAAATTTCCTAACTCAGAAATTTAATCCATTTTTCAGCGGGTTAATTACCCTTTAATACCACTTTACTTAAGGTATTTTCATGGGGTTTAAAATCCATTCTTCATAGGTTCCCATAACAGCAAGTTTGGAATCCGTTTTCCACTCGTTTAACGTGTCTTTGGACACATAACTATGGGAAGCCCTAAAATCCGAAATTTCCAGCAATTAAATCCATTTTTATCAACCCATTTTCTAGGTTTTAACATATATTCAACATTCATACATTATCATTTCTCAAAACAGCAAGTTACCCTTACGTTTTGAGACCCGTTTCGCGTCGGTTCAACGTTCTTTCATAAAAATCATAAAAATCAGATTTAGGGTTTATTTCTCCCAAATATTTTGGGAATCCATCATAAATTAAACTTAGGGTATTTTACCCTACATAAACTGTATAAAACATGTACACCCATTTCCATAGGATTTTTAGCATATATCTTGCAATTTCGGGTCATAAACCCTACATCATGTTCCCTAACTTCAAAATTTCATCACTTAAGCATAAACCCTCATATTCTTGGCATAAATACATGATTCATAACTTAATCAAAACATCAAATCCAAACAGAAACTTATCTTAGAGATTTAGGGTTTAACAACTTGGATTTTTCATCCCTTATGCATGCATAACTCCATTTCCATTAACTTTAACTTAAAAATTCATGCTTAAAACTTAATACCCAATCCATATTCATGAAAAGGCATGTTAAAACATCATTTTACAGATTCTTTAAGCATGCTTTTCATTTCCAAGTTTTGAGTTTAAGAACTCAAGTTAAACAACCCCAAAATCATCACATACTTACTTGCATTTGTAGCAAATCAAATCTTAGCAACTTGAAGTAATTTCTTCTTCAAATTTCCTTCCTTTTTCCCTTGCTTTTATCCCCTATTTCCTTGAGAAAATTCGTGAGTTGTTGCTGGTTCCCTTGGACGTGTTCAGCACTTAGAAAATGATCTCACAATTTCATCTCAACTCAACGTGCAAGGGCTTATACATGTTGCTGGAATTTTTCCAGCAGTGGGGCCCACTTGTTCTGCAATTCCACCCCTATTCAATGCTCCCTTATCTACAATATGAGGTGGGTAAATTTGGGCCAAGTAAAATGCCTTTTTACTTTTTACAAAAATCACAAAAATCTGCATCACTTGACCGTAATCTGCATAGCCATTTCACGCCCAAATCTGTCCAGATTTTTGCATCCCATTTTTCATTTTTATTTCATGTAAAAACGTGGGAAATTTATGCTCCTAATCACCCTTTAATTCCTCCATAAATTTGGTGTTAAGAAAAATTAACAAAATGGCTAAAACTGCCACTTTTCTACACATTATTCCACCCACCATGCTGTCCACGTTTTCAGCAGTATATACTTGCCTTTTTCCATTTTCTAATTGCTGAAAATCTCCATTATTGAATGAAAATATCATGTACTTACAACCCTGCAACATTTAGGCATTTTTAAAAAATAAAAAAAAATCAAAAATGGCCACCCAGCAGCCCTTGGACGTCCCCTCCTTGCCACCTTGGCTACCCTCATGTAGCTTCATCATTTCATGCATTAAATGATGGATAATTCATGGCATTATGAATTTTATTTAAATGCATAAATTCCCTCAAAAATTCCTGCAATGGACACCTCATAACTCATTTAATTCCATGCCATCATGTCATGCACCGTTGCATTTATGATATAATACTCTCTTGGAGCATAAGTCAAACATACCCACCTTTTTCTATGCAGGAACTTTCCCAAAATGTCATGATTAATCCAAGCCATCCAAAATAAGCATCTCACAATTCCATTCAACCGTTTCAAATTTCAACTCAATCCGAGTTTTCTAGCTCCCGATATAGCCGTTTAAAGTTAACGGTTGAAATGAGCATATACTTAAAAATTCATAATTCTCATTTCATCAAGAATTTTCATCATCTTTTTATTCCAGAATACCAAGTCCAACATTAACAATTTTCATTTCAAATTTCACTTGAATCCGCCTTATAGGCTTTGAGTTATGAATTTTTCAATATTTTCCATCAAACTTGTCAATTTCCACATTAATTCCCATAATTCATTTTAAATAATGGAAAATGATTTCTCATGATATTCTTGCACATTTAAATCACAAATAATTCATTCTAAACCCGTGGTCTCATTTAGGCTCAAAATATTTAATCACATAATTAATGCTAACCCATAACCCTAATTGCCATAATTAGCAAAAATCACATAATGCCTTCATAATTCCATAATTCACAAATAATCATCATATACACGTTCAATACATACATATGGGTCTTACATGGGTTAGGGTTTCACACCAAGGCAGCCCTAGAACGTGCCAAGTCCAGCAAGAAAAGAGGGGGAAAATAGGAGAAAAAGAGAAGGAAAAAGGGGAGGAAACAAAGGAATCCAAGTTGGGAAAGTTTGGATTCAAGATTGATTCGATTCAAGTAAGTATATTTCAAGTTTTGGATGCTTTAATCCTAAGTTTCTTCTCTCAAATCATGAGCCATGAATATGGTTCATAAACAACTCTTAAAGTATGAGTTAAGATGCTTTGATATGGGGATTGAAATATTTTTGAAAGATTTAAATGAAATCAAGAGTTCAAGAGAGTGAAAATGGAAGTTTAGGTTGAATTTTGAGATGAAAGCCAACTTGGAAAATCTCAAAACCCTAAACTAAGTTGCTGTATGATTTAAGCATGTTGATTTGGACGTAATTCATGATATTTTGAATTACATATGATGATTTAAGAATTGGTTGATGATTTTAGCAAATATGAAACCCTAAGTTTTCCAGAAATGACCCGATTTCTCCATTTTTGGATTAAAAAATGATACAAGGAAGCACTCAAGTTGTTTATGGATGAATTTTAGGGTAAAGTATTCCAAATTAAGGACCCTTTGGACGGCCAAAGTGGGTTGGATGAGTTTGCCCTAAATCTGATTTTTTAGGGTATGTATATGAGACGTCCAAATGGGGGCCAAAATGGATTATTTTTATATGATTTTTGTTGCTGATTGTAATGAAATGATTTATGAATGTTATGGAGGGTAAAATATTCTATGTTTAAGGTACTTTTAATTTCCAAAAGGGTTTAAAAGGATTAGCCCTAAATCTGATTTTATGGACATATGATTGGACACGTCAAAGTGGGTAAAGGATACCCTATATGCATGAGTATGTTGCTGTTATGGAAGCCAACGAATTTTGGATTTTAAATATGTGATAAAACCCTAAAATTGGGTTAAGAAAATCATGAATAGTTTCTGAAAATTATGACTTAAAAATCTGTTATGATTTAAGTCATGAAAGAGGCGTTGAAATGATGAAATATGAGTCTTAACATGGCTGTTTTGGAAATCAGTGATAAAGGGATTAAAAATCCAAAATTAAACCCTTAAGTATATGTTAATTAAGGGGTTTAATGATGATAAAAATAGGTGAAAGTTTCTGTGTTAAGAAAATTTAAGAAACACATAATATATGTGTTGTATGTTGGACATATATGGAGCATATGTGTGAATGGAAGATATGTGATTTATGTGAACTTGCTAAAATGCAAAATATACATGAGTATGTGATAAAATTCATTAGGAAGTTATTTTATGAATAAGGATTAATTGTCTCAAATTTTAAGATTTATTTATGAAGCTTAGGACATCACTCATATGCTTAGAATGAGCATTGACATAGGGAAATGGAAAAATAAATGATAAATGATAAATGGAAGGTAATGAATCTCCATATGATGAGTTATGAATGTATGTTATGTGTTTACCCTAAATATGGGATTGAAACACATTATGGAAAGTATGGAATGAATACTATGATGCACAAGTGCCTGTTATGTATGTATGATTGATTTGAAAATCCAAGTTGATTATGTATGTTAATGGATTATGGGTTGGAAAACTAAGCAAGCAAATGAAAATGTTATGAATGCAATGTCATTCTTATATGTATAGGCAAAGGCAAAGAGATAAGCGATAAGGAAAGCTAAGGCGAAGCAGGTAAGCAAGCAGCTTTCTAAATGAATTTTGTTGTAAATGCTTTCCAAGTTGTTTAAGGATGGTCATTCCTTGTCTATATGCGTATTGAAATGTTATTTTGATTGAAATAAATGATTACTTACCGTTTCACAATTATGCATTAAATGTGATGAAACATGAATTCGTATAATGTTTTATTGAAATGATGTTTAAAAAGGGATGGTGCAAAGAATTCTCTACATGAGAATGACAAGTTCCATGTGTAAGGGGTATATAATGTCGGGGTGACTAAAGGTCATGCATGGAATGGAAATCAAGCAGGCTAGTCGAGGTAGTAAGTGGACAAGGAGTCCCCCTTGACGTTGCCAAGTCGGAAGGTCCGGCGCCAATGATGGAAAGGATCATGTCATGAAAGGATGTTCCCCGTGCTAGCGTACAGTCATATGAAGGATAATGTCATGAATGGAAATGATGAATTTGCACATCCAATGTTTATGAAATGCCCAAAAAGTGGGATTTACGAATGATTTACATGAATGGTTTTCATGAATGATTTTCATGAATGTTTTATGAAAAGGTTTTTGCTCCGCAGGTAGTTGATCACTTGCTAAGTGTCTCTACTGAATAGAGAGAAATGTTTTTAAAGAATGTTGCTTTCAAAATGAATTTCCTGAAAAATATACAGCTTGCTTATTGAGTTGAATTTCAACTCACGTTTTCGTTTTCCAAACCCACAGACAGGTGAAAGGAGGAATGAGGCAAGGAGCACAAGTGGAGATTCAAGGATGAATGAATTTCTATGAGCCACCTGTGTATGAACCTAAGGGTTAAATGGTTATATGAATGATGACATTAAATTGATATTCAATGTCATAGAAGGATTATGTTATGTTTTATGCTTATGGATTGGCGAAATGATATGTAACTCTGTAATGAGATATGTAACTCTGTAATGATATAATGGCATAAAATAGCATTTGATGGAAATTGAATGTATAAATGATATAAAATCCTAAGGAGTTAGGATTAAGTAGATAAATATCCAATAAGAACCCGCTGCGTGATCAGGGTAACAATCCTGATTTACATTTACCAATCGATAGATCTTGAGGTAAGGTTGTGACGCTCGGGCTGGGGTGCCACAATTGATTGGTAAACGTGACCAGGATTGTTGCCCTGTCACACGACGGGCTTATTGGATATTTATCCACTTTATCCTAACTCCTTAGGAGTTTTTATCATTTCATACATTCAATTTCCATTAAATGCCTTTTAGGTCATTATACCATTCAAGAAATACATATATGATCTCATAAATTTCATACTTAGTCATTTCATGCTAACTCATACCTTAACATATGACCATAACTTTTTTTCGCTATTTATAGTCAAAATCACCACATAAATTCTTGTACAACATTAAACCACAATTTAATGTTAACATTCGTACAACCATACAATTCATAAAATTCATTCACCGGTAACTTGTAGAAATTCATATTCTCTTGAATCTCCACCTGTGTTCCTTGCATGGTTCTTTCGTTCACCTGTCTTTAGGATTTGGAAAAAAAACTGTGAGTTGAAACTCAATAAGCAAGCTATAAAGTTTCCAGGCAATTCATTTTCATTGAAAATAACTTACAAAGTCATACTATACCTACTCGAGGGTATATCTTAAAACATGCTTCTTATACCCATCTAGGGTATGTCATAAATAATGCGATGCATTATTTAAAATCATGACATTCCTTTGGATAGAAGCTAGCTAGGTAACCATCCACTTTCATCCTCTCTCTCATTCCAGGGAGGCGCCGCCGACCCTAAGCCTCTCATTTCCAGCAACTAAACATGCTTTTCTTAACCCAAATTTAGGATATTATCACATATTTAAAATTCATAATTCGTTGGCTTCCATAACAGCAACATATTCATGCATATTGGGTATCCATTTGACCCGTTTTGACGTGTCCAAAACATATGTCAATAAAATCAGATTTAGGGCTAATATTTTCAAACCCTTTTGGACACTCAAAGTAACTTAAACATAGGGTATTTTACTGTGAACTCCTACCTATTTTAGAACCTAGCAAGTGTAGTTTAAAGCTAGTATCAAGATGGAATTAGAGAAATTAATTCAAATGAGGTAATTAAGTTAATCTCTTATGATTACTATGATAAATACACGCACTGAAGGATGAAAAATGCTTATGTGAAGAGTGCAATTAATGCTATTTATCATTTTAATTATTGATTTAATACTTGATATATTTATATCTTAAGATTTACAAGATAGAATGACTTGAAAATTTAAGAGATAGCCTAAGATGGTATGATACCTTAATATATGAAGGGCTTATGCGTATTCATTAGGCATACAAATATGATTCATGAAAGATTTAATGGAATTTGGAATGATTTTGTTATTTTGAGAATTTATCACAATTAGGGCTAATAATTATAAATGACGATTAAATTAATCGTTATAAGCCAATATGGGTCAACAGAATCAAAGTGGATTAATGAGAATTGGAAACCATAAATATATCATGAATAATTATTTTAATTTTTATAATTTTATTTATAGAATTAGGATGATAATTAATGAGTTAAGTTGAAAAATGCTAGAAAATTCATAACTTAACGCCTATAAGGCGAATTGAGGTGAAATTTAAAAGACTAGCGTATAATTATGGGCTTGATCTTATGGATGGTTTGGATCATAAAAATTATGAAAGGAAAGGGATTAATCGACTAAGATTATATGATATTTTATGAATTAAATCATTTTGCTATATCTTAGCATCTATTCATGTTTTTGAGATGAGATTTTTATATGACTAAGCTAAGGTGCTCTAAATTAGGAATGGATGGGATTATTCTAAACATTGCTAGAAAATCCTAAATGGCATATATTAAGTAGGATTAACTATTAATGATGGGATATAATTAAGGCAATTGACTTATGGACACTAAAGGTAAATTTACATTAAAGCAAATGTTGACATTTGCACCAACCATGGACACATGTCGTTGTAGTATGCATTTGAATTAAATTCAAGCAATTAAAGTCAACTAAAATTAATGCAAATATTTACTAATTGCAACCAAGTGCATATGAGACACATGGTGGAACGCCCATGGTGAAATGCATTGGATTTTTGATTTTTTTAATGATAAATATGTATCTAAATTACCTATGCAATTAGGGTAAATAAATAGCCATAAATTAAGGTGGAATTCTATGGCATAAAATGCGAAAATATGAAGCCAAATGGACGTGCAAATGTGGACAGCTATGTGTATGAATTTTAAGCAATTATTATTAAATAAAAAATGCAAAAACTACATGGAAAATGCAACTAATTAAGCATGTCCACAGCTGAGTATCAATTGAGTAGATTTTTAAATGGTGAAGATGTGCAACAACAATTTAACGTAGGAGACAGCATGGGCGTCAATCTATTGCAGCAGCCATTATAATAAAGGGACAGCATGAACATCCATCCTTGGTAGCAGCAAATTAAATATTTATATAAAATAAATTTTCTAGCAGTATAGGGTAGAATTTAAGGTAGTAGGTAGTCCATAGGAGCATGGAAACTTGGGCAGCAAGCAATGCATTGGACGGTCCAGATTTGTTGATGAAATAAAGAGGTGGACGGTTTATGTGATGCCAGCACATTGAATGGATTAATGCAGAAATTCGGTGGCAAGAAAAAGGGGCAGATTCCAGCTCCTAATAAATACACAATGGGTAACAATGGAGAGGAGTTTTAACGTGACGGGAGGAAGAAAAAAAATGGAAAATGCAAAGGCAGCAAAGGACGTCCAACTACAGGTATGTTGCAAAGCTTCTCCATTATTTATTCCCTGCTCCATTTACATCTAGCAGTGCATGAGACAAAAATAAAATTTTGCCATTAAATGGGACATCCAATTTCAGATATGATGCAAAGGTTTTATATTATTCCATGCACAGTTAACATTCAGTAGCTACATGGAGGAAAAAAAATATTCATGCCATTTAATAGACGTCCAACCTGCATAAGAAAAACATGAAATTCTGCCTTTTAATGGGGACGTGCAATCTGAGGAATTTCTGGTTATTTTGATTTAATTCAATAATTAAACAACTGTTATATGATGAATTACTAGCACCAAGGGTTAATGAATTAAAAATATATCATATATGGGTATACCTTCATGTGGACACCCAAATTATGTATAGATTTAAATTTCTGTTATATTTAAGTTTCAGAAATTTTATGTGAATTTAGGGTATTATAAATCATAAACAAGCCCTACAAATGGTTATAAGAATGGTTCATAGATAGCACCTTATGTAGGTATCGTTGGGGTGCAAGTTGCATAAATGAAATTTAGAAATATGAGATTATATAGGGCTGTTTTGTAAAAAAGGATAAATTCCAGAAATTTTGATTTAATTTAGCTTGCTTTAGATCCTATACAAACCCTCAAGATGATTACAAGAATTGTTAGTTGATAATTCTTTTATATATACATACAAAGAAATGAAAGGGTAGGAGTAATATATGACTAATATGTATGTATATGTGGCTAAATTGAAATAGATTACCTTTCGAGAATTTAGAGTGAACTTGGCTTGTTAAAGGTTGTAAACAAGCTAATTGAATGATTTCATAAGTTTAGAACTCTAAACATGAGGATTAAATGGAGCAATAAACAATCACTAAATTGTATACGTATGTGGTTGTTAAAAGGATGAATGTAAATTCAAAAGAGTTGAACATAAGCAAGTTCCTTGAAAATTTAAGTGAATAAATACCTTAGACGTAGGTATTTAATAAAATAAATGAGCAATTGCTACAATTATAAATGTAGATATGTAATATGTCACCATTGAGGGAAGAGAATATTAATGGTTATTAAAAAGGGTATGTATCGTTAAATAAGAAATGTGGATGATCATTCTAAACAAAGTTTTGATAGAAAATTAGCATGCTATAGGATATGAAAGGATATCTTGAGTAATTTCAAGAAATTCCTATACAAGATATAAGTACGGAAAAAAAGAAACAACCCATGTATTAAATTTGTATGGATATGTGGTTATAGGGAAATACAAGTGCTAATGTCAAGGAAAGAATGATTTAAAGTTAGCACGTTACGGATCATATGAGATTAAACCCATGTGACACGTATATGTGAAAGGAAGGAAAAAGTGAGGGATGGAAAGCACAAAGGATCGACTTAGGTAAGCAAGCAATCTTTTGAAAATATTGATTTCATTTGGAAAGTTGAAATGATTACAAATGCTTTATAATGATGCTTTAGATAGCATTTTCAAATGCTATTTTGTTATTAAATGTTGCAATGATTTGAACTTGTATTATTAAGATGGTTTAAGATTGCCTACAAGGTAAGTAAGCAAATCTTCATGAATGTTGATTTTGTTTCAAGTACATGTATTGTTGATTTTAAGTTTTGCTTGCAGAGCAAGCAAATTTAATACTTGAAAATGTGACTTTGATGAAAAGTTTTAGCGTTATTTCATTTTAAGCATGCTCAAATTTTGAAGGTATGATTTTACTCCGTATTAATGACATGCTTGAAGATGGTTTCTGGATAAGTCAGCTCCTAGAAATGCTATTTCAAAAGCGTTCATGATGAAAGAATTTTTAATTCTTTTCCAAGATGATATTAGAAACAAACTTTGGGAATTCTATTCCTAGAGGGTTTTGAGAAAAATTACATGATTTTTCATATAATGACATTTGTAAATAAATAGGGCATTTGAAATGACATATAAATGTTTTAGAATGAGTTATATAGATGCTTTGAAATAAATTATCAAAATACTTTCAGTCTCTTTGAAGACTGAAATACTTTGGAAAAATGTATTGTACTCATGTGTTTCTTTCTAAAAGAGTTTTAAGAATGACCCACTCAATACTTGATGTTATAAAACGATTGGATGACTATTTTGAAATTCAAAAGATAGTGCAAACGCTTCTCTACATCAAAGGGGTAAGGATGGTATGTGGACGAGGCATATAATGCCAATAAAATGGAAGCAGATGTGTTTGCCTATTCTTTGTTCATAAAAAGCCCAGAAAAGGGAATAAAAATATTTACAAGTAAAGTCTATTCTTTTCAGTTACTGAAATGTTTCGAAATCGGTTTACAAGATGATTCTAAAACGGTTTATCAATATTTATTAACATATTTTTAAAATTCTTCAAGGGTCGTCATTCTAACATTATTATTTGAAGACGGTTTATGAAAATATTTTATCTTTGAAAAATAATTATGTCCGGTTCTCAATTTGAGATGGACTCAGTCTGAGGACTGCAATGGATCATGATATCAAGTTTTTATTTGAAAAATCACATGGATTTGGAATTGTGTTGATTTTATGAAATCATAATAGCATGATGATGCGAACACACATGGGTGTGCACAAGGATCACGTACTAAGTCCATGGCGGAGGCGGTTGCAGACCGAGACAGTTGCATACCAAGGCCAACCTCTAGCCATGGCCAAGTCACTAAGGGAAAACAGGAGGCCAGCGGCGCCCTCCCTGAAATGGGAGCAGGATCATGGACAACCGCCTAGCTAGCGGTGTAGTCACATGAATGGTTTCTTTCCTATGGAAGAATGATCACTTGGTAAGTGTCACCTACCCAAAGGGTTAGAAACGTATATGCGTATCATTTGTTTTAAAAACCCCAAAAATGGGGACATGAGGATATGTTTTGGACATGATGATGTCCACATGAAGTAATGTTTATTTAATGATATTTCAAGACATAACAATGTCCCCAGAAAATAATGTTTACTCATTTATTTCAGGACACTTTTTACATATGCATATGCGTTGTATTGAAAAAGATTTATATGGAATTGTTTCTGGACATATAATTGTCCTTATATAATAAGGTTTATATGCAAATGATTTAGGACATAAGATTGTCCTCATGAATATAGGTTTATATGAAAATAATTTAGGACATACATTTGACCTCTTATAAAAAGTTTATATGAATGGTTGATAGGAATGGTTTTCAAGAATGATTTATATAAATGGTTGTCATGAATGATTTAAATGAAAGGTTTTATGAAGGATTTGAATGAAATTTTTTATGCAGGATTTAAATGAAAGGTGTTTATGAAAGGTTTCCTCCTGTTGGTAGTTGATTCTTGATAAGTGTCTTCTACCGAACGGAGAGAAATGCATTTATATGAAAATGAAAAATGCTTGCTTACTGAGTTCATCACTCACGTTTTGTTTTCCTCAACCTCAGACAGGTATAGGAAAGCTCAAGAGGTGGAGAGCATGACGTAATTGAGGAAAGGTATGACATAGTATTCATGTATGTACTAAATGATTAATTATGTGTATCGAATGATATGATTGGAAATTTTGAGAAACGATAATGTATATGTACAAGTGTAAGTGTTTAGCATTCGATTATGAATGAATTTTATATGGTTATGGCTTGGCCAGGTTGTGAAAACCAAGGATGTAAGAGAACCAGATGAAAATTTTATGAATGATATATACAGTTGGTGATAACTGGCAGGGGATAAGTTTATGAATAACTATGTCAGGAAACCATGTAGTATGTTAAAATGCTATGTGCAACGAAATTATAAGAGTATCGTTGCTTACAAGATGAATGAAGTGCGATAAAAAGAAAAGAAATGAGGATGAATAAGGAAACGAATCGAAAAAAATTTGGACGAGATCTAATTAAGAATTTGCCACGTGATCAGGACAACAATCCTAATTCACATTTACCAATCAATAAGGTCTTGAGGTAAGGAAGTGACGTCTCGGTTTGGGGCACCACATTTACCCTCCATAACATCCATAAATTATTTCATTACAATCAGAAACAAAAATCATATAGAAAACACCCGTTTTGGCCCCAATTTGGACGTCTCATATACATACCCTCAAAATCAAATTTATGGAAAACTCATCCAGCCCACTTTGTCCGTCCAAAGGGTCCTTAGTTTAGGGTACTTTACCCTAAAATTCATCCAAAAACAATTTAAGTGCTTCCTTGTATCATTTTTAACCCAAAAATGGAAAATCAGGTCATTTCTTGAAACTTAGGGTTTCATATTTGCTACAATCATCAACCAATGCTTAAATCATCATATGTAATTCAAAATAATAGGAATTACATCCAAATAAACATGCTCAAATCATACAGCAACTTAGTTTAGGGTATTGAGATTTTCGAAGTTGGCTTTCATCTCAAAATTCAACCTAAACTTCCATTTTCACTCTCTTGAACTCTTGATTTCATTTAAATCTTTCAAAAATTATTCAATCCCCATATCAAAGCATCTTAACTCATCCTTTAAGAGTTATTTATGAACCATTTTCATGACTCATGATTTGAGAGAAGAAACTTAGGATTAAAGCATCCAAAACTTGAAATATACTTACTTCAATTGAATCAAACTTGAATCCAAACTTTCCTAGCTTGAATCCCTTTCTTTCCTCCCTTTTTTCCTTCTCTTTTTCTCCTATTTTCCCCCTCTTTTCCTTTCCATTTTGGGTCGTGCAAAGGGCTGCTCAAGACTTAGCAAGTTTGGGAATTTTCTTCCCCTTTTCCTCTTATGCACGTTTCCAAGGAAATGCTCCAACTTTTGATTTTTTAACCTGCTTGTGGGACCCATTTTACACATTTCATGAGGGTAATTTAATTATACCTTATCCCTTGATGACATGGAATTTTTATAACCAAGTAAAATTCCCATTTAATAATTAACAAAAATCATCAAAAATCACACATTTAAGGGGTGCATTGCTGTCCATTGGTAGACGTCCCTTTTTTAGGTATCTTTTGACATTTTTTTGTCAATTTTTCCACACATTTACACATCCATTTACTTCCCCTAGACATTAGGCAGCTTAGACATATTTTTTAGGATTTTAAAAAATCACATTTCATGCCCTAAAGTGCCCTTGGACGTCCACCTTGTTGCCACATACCAAAAGCTCCACTTTGAGCTAGTGTTTAGGCATTTAACCATGAAATTTAATCCTTGAATTTTTCATGGATTTGACCATTAAACAATGCTTAAAAATCCACCTCAATCCATTCAAAAATTGACACCTTGCATAGCATTTAAATATGTCATTTTCTAAAATGCTTTCTGTTAAATGCTATGGTAGTCTAGGGTATACAAAGTCAATGCTAGGTACCTTTTTCTAATTAACCACTTTTCCATGGTAATTAGATTAATCAAATTCACTCATTCCATATTTTTATTCCATCGTTTCAAATTTCATCTTAAGCCGACGTTTCTACGTCAAGTTATGAACCTTTGAAATTATCCTTGGAGTGTGAGATTAAAAATAAATAATTATCACCTTAATCTCATCATTTGTGCCTTAATCCAATCCACTTATAAGGTTGAGGCCAAAATCATGAGCTTGCCTTTAAAATTGCATCTCATTTTGCCTTGTTGGCGTAAAGTTGTGAATTTTCTATGATTTTCAACACAATTCCATAATTTCCATTTTAATCTCCATTAATTAAATCATGGAAATTAAAATAAACATTCATGCCACATTAGCATGTTCTAATCCTCATTAAGCCCCTTTAGTCATCTTGACTCATATTGGGCTTTGGCGATTAATCTTAATCACCATTCTTAATTGCAAACCCTAATTGCAAAATATCATTAATGCATGAAAATCATCCAAAATTCATTTAAATAACATATCTGTTATATTTATAGACCTACTTGGGTCTGGGTATCACAATCCTCCCCCCTTATAATAGGTTTTGTCCCGAAACCGTTCACTTTTCAAATAACTGGGGGTACTTCTTTTCAACCTTCTTCCTTTAATTCCTAAAAAAAAAATCTTGCTTTCGGAATATCAGTTCTATTGAACCTCAAAATATCCAATTTTTCTATTCCGAAGCTTCCGTACTTTATGATCTAGGATCCTTATCCTAATCAATCATATCCTCCATACTTAGTTAACCTTAGCTAACCTGCATACAGGGAATTCCACCTGTATCATCTTGTTGGTTTCCTCTATAGGTAGTGCATGCATGGTTACATATTGGCAAACCATAAATGAATGGTTATTACTAAAATCAAACAATGCCATTGCCAAGCTTTTTAAAATTTAATCCATACCTGTAACCACCTCATTCTTTTTCTCCTGTGACTCCATTTGAGTTAGGGCATGCACGTACACCGGGTTCGTAGATGTAACCTGTCGGTTAGCTACTCCGGTTATCCTCGGTTGGGCTAATCTTCCGTGCCTTGAGACGTTTGTACCTTATTCGGACAATTTGGGGCGATGTGCCCTACCTGATTACAAACGTAGCATCTGATACCAACTTCTGGGGTATCATACACATCCTTTCATCATCCTTGATTTTCTCTCATCCCGCACTCTTTGGCTACATGTCCCGTCTGTCCACACTTGTAGCATCTGTTTGATCCTTTCAAACATTCACCTTGGTGATGCCTTTGGCACTTTTTACATAACAGAGAATTCTTCTTAGAGGTACCTTTACCTTTTTCCATATTTCTTTCTGGGCTTAAATTTCCTCATCTTTGACGAGTCTTTAAGTTTTTCCCATGTGATTCTGGTCTACCCCTCTTGGGTCTACTAATTTCTCCAATCTCATGCTCGCTGGGAACTTTTGTAGCAACTTTCTTTCCCTTGTTCTTTCTAACCCTTGACCTTGTATCAACCATGGTGCGTTTTCTAAATATTAAAAGCATATAACTTTCATTCATGGTTAAGGTTAGGTCATAACATATGAATCTCATCATCATATGATTAATTTAACATGACTAGATCATCCAATGTTAATCATGTCATATTCCATCATTCATCAACATAAACATCCATAGACTTTCACAGTCATTCATAGTTACTTACCTCATGCATAGTTATGTTATCATAACTATTCATGATCCATCATTCATGTATTAACACCTTTCACATAATTCAAGCATTCCATCATGAAACTAGATTTCAACACATCATGGCATAGCACATTTATATAGATCACACTTATGTACATGCCAAATCATTATAGCAAACCATAACATCATGATCCATGAAACATAAAAAATCTCGTTGTCTACCCCTTCTTATATCATGCCTCCTACTAGCCGTGACTTCTGTGGGTTCCTCGGAAATAGTACTAGTGTCGGATCATGTAGGGGGATCAACATTAACGTTACCACCCTCATCATCATCATTTTTCTTCCATCTATGCTAACCCAACATGGTTTTATTATATCTGTCTGCAATAATTTTGCAGAGACTTGTATAACTAGCAGCTATGATTAGCTTTAGTCAAGCTAGCCTTTCCCTTAATCACCTTAGTTCTTGCTCTAGTGATAGGCATGTTGTAGAAAACAACATGTAAAATCATATCATACATAATCAATTGTATAATCTCGAAAGATCAATGACTTTCCTTTTTCATATACACTTAGGATCTGAATAAAATCAAATGCACTTCTATATTCATAATATCATTATCAAACATCATACATTTATTGACTATCTTAAGAGAGAGGATTTCCTTTTTCCTACCTTTCTCATTTCTATCTTCACTTTTCATGGTGTAAGGTTGCTTTTTCTTACCACCTTTTTTATCTCATTTGATACCTTTGTCATTCTTCCTTCATATACCATCTTTATTATGAAACATAGCAAACCAGCTACATTTCCTTAAATAAGCATATCATTGCATCATAATAAGACATAGTAAAAGACAACATATGTCATATATGTCCTATGATTCCAGTCTATCTCTTTCATCATAATCATAGACAACTCATCATATAATCACACATCTAGCATCATATGATATCAATTTTCATACTTAGAAAGTTTTTCACACCTATTTACCAATCCATGCTCTGATACCATCTTCTGTGGCGCCCCAGCCCGAGTGTCACAACCTTACTCCAGGATCTATCAATTGGTAAACGTGATCAGGATTGTTGTCCTGTCACACGGCGGGCTTATTGGATATTTATCCACTTAAACTTAATTCCTTAGGATTTTATATCATTCATACCTTCAATTTTCATCAAATGCCTTTTTAGGCCATTAAACCATTTGAGAATTACACATGTTATCTCATAAATTCCATACTTAATCATATCATGCTAATTCATACCTTATCATTTGATCATAAATTTTTTTCCCCTTTTATGGTCGCAAACTTAACATAATCCTAATACAACATTAAATCATAATTTAATGTCATCATTCATACACAAAGTCATATATGAGTGTTCATAAGAATTCATTCATTCTTGAATCTCCACCTATGCTCCTTGCCTCCTTCCTTTCACCTATCTTTGGGTTTGAAAAAACAAACGTGAGTCGAAACTCAATAAACAAGCTATAGGGTTTTCAGGCAATTCATTTTGAAGGCAACCTTGTTTAAAAGCATTTTTCTTCATTCAGTAGAAGACACTTAGCAAGTGATCAACTACCTGCGGAGCAGAAATCTATTCATAAACCTTTCATAAACATTTCCCAAACATTGGATGTGCAAATGCTTAATTTCCATTCATGATATTATCCTTCATGTGACGGTATGCTAGCTCGAGGGACATTATTTCACGACATGATCCTTTCCATCCTTGGCGTCGGACCTTCCAACTTGGCAACGTCTAGGGCAAACTCCTTCTCCTGCTTTCTACCTTGACTAGCCTACTTGATTTCCATTCCATGCATGACTTTCGTCACCCCGATATTATATACCTCTTACACATCGAAACTTGTCATTCTCATGTAGAAAATTCTTTGCACCATCCCTTTTAAACATCGTTTCAATGAAACATTGTTTAAATCCATATTTCATTACTTTTCATACATAATTGCGAAACAGTAAGAAATTCATTTATCATATTGGAAATATCATTTCAATACACATTCAGATAAAGGAATGACCATCCTTAAATACCTTAGAAATAATTTCAAATATCATTTGCCAAACAAATCATGCAATTAGAACATCATTTGCAACTATTTTAGAATAAGTTGAGAAACAAAATCATTTAGAAAATTTTGCTTGCTTACCTGCTTCACCTTAGCTTTTCTTATCGCTTATCTCTTTGCCTTTGCCTATACACATAAGAATGGTTTTGCATTCATAATATTTTCATTTGCTTGCTTCGTTTTCCAACTCATAATCCATTAACATACATAATCAACTTAGATTTTCAAGTTGATCATACATACATGACAGGTACTTGTGCATCATATCATTCATTCCATACTTGTGTTTTAATCCCATATTTAGGGTAAACAGATAGCATGCATTCATATCTCAACATATGGAAATTTATATCTCTCATTAACCATTTTTCATGCATATTCCATTTTTCCTACGTCAGTGTTTGTTCTAAGCATATAAATGACATTTCAAGCTCCATAAATAAATCTCAAAAATTGAGATAATTAATCCTTATTCATAAAAAAACTTCCTCATGCATTTTATCACATACTCATGGATATTTTTCATTTGAGCAATTCATATAAGTCATGTACCACTTATCCATGCTTAGCCTTCCATATACACCCATCTTACAACACATAACTTGGGTGTTTCTTAAAATTTCTCAAGCCAGAAAATTGTGTCCTTATTCAGAATGATTAAACCCATTAATTAACATTTAATTTAGGGTCTAATTTCGGATTTTCAATCCATTTATCCCTGATTTCCAAAACAGCCATATTAAAACTCATTTTTTTTATCATTTCAACGCCTCTTTCATGACTTAAATCATAACAGATTTTTAAGTCGTAATTTTCAGCAACTAAACATGATTTTCTTAACCAAAATTTAGGTTATTATCACATACTTAAAATCCATAATTCGTTGGCTTTCATAACAGCAACATATTGATGCATATTGGGTATCCATTTGACCCGTTTTGACGTGTCCAAAACATATGTCTATAAAATCAGATTTTGGGCTAATATTTTCAAACCCTTTTGGACACTAAAATTACCTTAAAAATAGGGTATTTCACCCTCCATAACATCCATAAATCATTTCATTGAAATCAGCAACAAAAATTATATGGAAGCACCCGTTTTGGCCCCCATTTGGACGTCACATATACATACCCTAAAAATCAGATTTATGGAAAACTCATCTAGCCCACTTTGGCCGTCCAAATGGTCCTTAATTTAGGTTAATTTACCCTAAAATTCATCCATAAAAAATTTAAGCGCTTCCTTGTATCATTTTTAACCAAAAAATGGAAAATCGGGTCATTTCTTGAAACTTAGGGTTTCATATTTGCTACAATCATCAACCAATGCTTAAATCATCATATGTAATTAAAAATAACATGAATTACATACAAATAAACATGCTAAAATCATACACCAACTTAGTTTAGGGTTTTGAGATTTTCTAAGTTGGCTTTCATCTCAAAATTCAACCTAAACTTCCATTTTCACCCTCTTGAACTGTAGATTTCATTTAAATCATTCAAAAATCATTAAATCCCCATATTGAAGCATCTTAACTCATCCTTTAAGATTTATTTATGAACCATATTCATGGCTCATGATTTGAAAGAAGAAACTTAGGATTAAAGCATCCAAAACTTGAAATATACTTACTTCAATTGAATCGAACTTGAATCCAAACTTTCCTAGCCTGAATCCCTTTCTTTCCTCAATTTTTTCCTTCTATTTTTCTCCTCTTTTTCTTCTTTTTCCTTTCCATTTTGGGTCGTGCAAAGGGCTGCTCAAGACTTAGCAAGTTTGGGAATTTTCTTTCCCCTTTCCTCTTATGCACGTTTCCAAGGATAAGCTCCAACTTTTGATTTTTTTAACCAGCTTGTGGGACCCATTTGCCACATGTCATGAGGGTAATTTAATTCCACCTTATCCCTTGATGACATGGCATTTTTATAACCAAGTAAAATTCCCATTTAATAATTAACAAAAATCATCAAAAATCACACATTTTAAGGGGTGCATTGCTGTCCATTGGTAGACGTCCCTTTTTTAGGTATCTTTTAACATTTTTGTCAAATTTTTCCACACATTTACACATCCATTTACTTCCCCTAGACATTAGGCATCTCAGACATATTTTTTAGGATTTTTAAAAAACACATTTCATGCCCTAAAGTGCCCTTGGACGTCCACCCTTGTTGCCACATGCCCTAAGCTCCGCTTTGAGCTAGTGTTTAGGCATTTGAGCATGGAATTTTAATCCTTGAATTTTCCATGGATTTGACCATTAAGTAATGCTTAAAAATCCAGCTCAATCCATTCAAAAATTGACACCTTGCATAGCATTTGAATATGTCATTTTCTAAAATATTTTCTATTAAATGCTATGGTAGTCTGGGGTACACAAAGTCAATGCTAGGTACCTTTTTCTAATTAACCACTTTTACATGGTAATTAGATTCATCAAATCCACTTATTTTATAATTTTATTCGATCGTTTCAAATTTCATCTTAAACCGACGTTTTCTACGTCAAGTTATGAACCTTTGAAATTATCCTTGGAGTGTGAGATTAAAAATAAATAAATATCACCTTAATCTCATCATTTGTGCGTTAATCCAATACACTCATAAGGTTGAGCCCAAAATCATGGGCTTGCCTTTAAAATTTCATTTCATTTTGCCTTGTAGGCGTAAAGTTATGAATTTTCTATGATTTTCAACATTTTAATCTCCATTAATTAAATCATGGAAATTAAAATAAATATTCATGCAACATTAGCATGTTCTAATCATCATTAATCCCCATCTTGACTCATATTGGGCTTTGGCGATTAATCTTAATTACCATTCTTAATTGCAAACCCTAATTGCAAAATATCATTAATTCATGAAAATCATCCAAAATTTATTAAAATAACACATGTGTCATATTTATAGACCTACTTGGGTCTGGGTATCACATAGGGAAAATATTTTCAAGCCATTTTGGACACTCGAAATACCTTAATCCAAGGGTAATTTACCCTCCATAACATCCATAAATTATTTGTTTACAAATAGCAACAAAAATCACATGGAAAGTACCCGTTTTGGCCCCCATTTGGATGTTCCATACATATACCCTAAAAAATCAGATTTAGTGCAAAATCATCCAACCTACTTAGGTCGTCCAAAGGGTCCTCAATTTAGGGTAATTTACCCTACAATCCATCCATAAACCATTTAAGCACTTCTTTGTATCATTTTTAACTCAAAAATGGAAAAATCAGGCATTACTTGAAACCCTAAGTTCCATTTTTGCTAAAATCATTAAAGAATGCTCGAATCAACATGTGTAATTCAAAATAACATGAATTACATCCAAATCATCATAATTTAATTATACAGCAACTTGGTTTAGGGTTTTGAGAATTTCCAAGTTAGTTTTCATTTCAAAATTCAACCTTAACTTCCCTTTTCACTCTCTTGAACTCTTGATTTTATTTACATCCTTCAAAAATCATTCAATACCCATATAAAGGCATCATAACTCATCCTTTAAGAGTTATTCATGAACCATATTCATGGATCATGATTTGAGAGAGAAAAACTTGATTCAAATGATTCAAAACTTAGATTTCCCTTACTTGGATTGAATCTAACTTGTTTGGCTTGGTTCCTTATCTTTTTCTTCTATTTTTTCCTTATCTTTTTCTCCTATTTTCTCCTTCCCCCTTTCTGGTTTGGACGTGCCCAAGGTTGCTCACACTTAGCAAATTTTTTCCGAAATTTCTTTCCCCTTTCACATATGCACGTTTTCAAGGGTATACCTTCCTTTTTATAATTTTTAACTAACCCATGGGACCCACTTTGCCACATGTAATGAGGGTAATTTAATTATAACTTATCCCTTGATGAAATGGCAATTTTATATCCAAGTAAAATATGCATTTTCTAATTATCAAAAATCAACAAAATCCATGCATTTAAGGAATGCATTGTTGTCCACTAGGTGATACCCCCCTTAGACTTGGAATTTGACATTTTCATGCCTCGTTTTCCACATATTTATGTGCCATTTACTTCACCTAGGTGTTAGGCAATTTAGATATGCATTTTAGCATTTTTAAAAATCACAATTTTATGCCAACATGCCCTTGGACGTCCCCTTGATTGCCACATAACCTATGCGCCAATTTGAGCTAAATATTAGGCATTAAACCATTGCCTTTAAACCTTGAATTTTCCATGGATTCGACCCTTAAACAAATCCATAAAATTCAGCTCAATTCGCCTCCATTTGACACCTTGCATAGCATTTAACCAAGTCATTTAACTTACTTGCTTTAACAAAAATGCTATGGTAGTCTAGGGTGCACAAAGTAAATTCTAGGTACCTTATTCCAATTAAGAACTTTTCCATGGTAATTATCTTAATCCAATTCACTCATACCATAGATTTCATAATTTTATTCAATCGTTTCAAATTTCATCTCAAACCGACGTTTCTACATCAAGTTATGAGCCTTTGAAAATAACCTTAGAGTGTGAGATTAAAATTGAATAATTATCACCTTAATCTCATCATATTTTTCTTAATCCAATCCACTCATAAGGTTATCCCAAAATCATGAGCTTACTTTTCAAATTTCATCTCATTTCGCCTTATAGGCGTCAAGTTATGAATTTTCCATGATTTTCAACATAATTCCATAATTTCCATTTTAATCTCCATTAATTAAATCATGAAAATTAAAATAAATATTCATACCACATTAACATATACTAATCCTCCTTAAGCCCCTTTAGTCATCTTGACTCACATTGGCCTTTGGCAATTAATCTTAATCACCATTTTTAATTGCAAACCCTAATTGTAAAATTCATCAATTCATAAAAATCATCCAAAAATAAATTAATTCATACATAAATCATAATTACACCTTAAATGCAATTATATGAGTCCTACTTGGGTCTAGGCATTACATAATAACTCACATTTTTGTGAGTTATCAATTTGACTTATGGGTATTAATGGTAAATGCCATTAAGGAGAAGTAAAAGTCAACTTTGACTTTTGAATCCCACTTTTGAGATGTCAAGATGGGATTGGTTGAAGCAAGAAGAAGTCAACTAAATGTTAAAAAGGTGGAAAATTAATAATGGGCAGCCCTTGGACGTGTCTGGCATGGATTTTATGTAGATTTTTATTTTACAAAAAATGTAAAAATGCAAGATAATTGCATCTCCATGTGGACGATCCAAAATGAGACACATGTATGGCTCAAGTTAGGCAATAATAAAGCATAATGAATGGTTTGGATTAATGCAGCAATTAAATAAAATTCTACATATTAAATCATTAGTTATTAGGTGGCACTAAATGAAAATCATCATATATAAATAGGTAAGGAGGGCAGAACTTGGGACGTTTTTTGCTTGGTTAGAGAGAGAAAAACTTAGAAAAAAAAAGAATAAAGAAAGGGGCAGCAACATGGGACATCCAAGGGGAGAAGAAAGGAGAAAAAAAGAGAGGAAGGAGAGGATGAAGTGTACGTCCATACCTGAGGTTGGTTTGTCCTTGTTATGATTGAATTGTTTAATTATTTATTAGTTTATTTCATGCTCAAAGGGACGTCCAAATAAGATGAAAATTGAGAAAGAAATTTTCAGATTTAATTCCCTTTGATTATTGCATGATACATATGTTAGAAAGGATGCAATTAAGGGTTAACGATAGCAAGTATAATTATTAAGTAATGATATTGCGTGTATGTTGAGTTAAGATGCAATTATTGAAGTGAAACTAGATGAATTTAAGCACATAAGTGACTGTTATGAAAGGTAGATAATAATTTCAGAAATTTTGTGCAAATTTGAAATATTATAGATGATGATTAAGTATTTTGAACAATTGTAAAGGTTTATATCCTAAATAAGAGTATCGAATGAAGTGAATACGAGCATATATAGGGCTATTTTGGGAATGGGACACGAACTCCAGAAATTTAATTGAATTTATCTTGTTATAGATCACAAACAAGCCTTTAAAATGATCACAAGAGTTGTTAATAAATTGCAACTCATATATGTATGGTTAAGGTGCAATTGTATAGGTGAAACTCAGCAAAAATTGAGCTATATGGGGCTGTTTTGTAAAGGATAGATAATTTCAGAAATTTGATTTGGAATTAACTTGCTAAAGATCATTAACAAGTACCTTGAATGACACCAAGAGTTTAATACCCTAGTTATGGGTATTGAATCACATGGGTGATTAACTATTGAGATTAAATGGGTATATACATCATATGTGACTCAAGAAATAGGGGTATTTGTTTAAAGGAAAGGACTTATGTAAATTTATCTTGCTATAAGTTAGAAACAAGCATTTTGAACGATTTCAAAAGTTTAGAACTCTAAACATAAGGATTGAATGAAGCAATGAACAATCACTAAGTTGTATACGTATGTGATTGTCAAAAAGATGAATGTAAATTCAAAAGAATAGAATATAAGCAAGTCTCATGAAAATTACAAGAAATTTGAAACCCTAGACTTGGTTATTTAATAGAATAAATGAATATTTACTAAGTTTACAAAGGTAAACATGAATATATGTAACCATTAAGGAAAGTAAATATTAATGGTCACTAAGAAGGGTAACTGTAATTGCTAGAAGTTAACTTGCTAAAATAAATGCCAAAGATTGAAAACCCTAGACTTAAGGTTGAATGGAAAGATCGATCAATCGTGAAGGTTATATAGATTTGAATATGTATATATATGGATGTTAAAAGATGTGATGTATTAATAGAGAAAAGTATTTAAAATTAACTTTCTTAGTATTAAATGCAAGTTGAAAATCATATGATATATATACATACGTCATTTAAGACAAGAGGTAATAAACCACTTACTAAGATTATGTGAGTATGAGGTTATTGGAAAATGCAAGTGCCAATCCCAGAGAAAGAATAGTTTAAAGTTAACTTATAATAACCAGACCCAAGTAGGACTCATATAAGTGCATTTAAGTTATAATTATGATTTATGTATTAATCGATTGATTTATGGATGATTTTCATGAATTGATAAATTTTCGCAATTAAGGTTTTGATTAAGAATGGTGATTTAGATTACTCGCCATAGCCCAATGTGAGTCAAGATGACTAAAGGGGCTTAATGAGGATTAGAAAATTCTAATGAGTCATGAATATTTATTTTAATTTTTCATGATTTAGTTAATGAAAATTAGAATGATAATTATGGAATTATGTTGGAAAATCTGGAAAATTCATAACTTGACGCCTATAAGGCGGATTGAGATGAAATTTGAAAGGTAAGCTCATGACTTTGGGCTCAACCTTATGGATGGATTGGATTAAGGAAAATATGATGGGATTAAGATGATAATTATTTATTTTCATCTCACACCCTAAGGATAATTTCAAATGATCATAACTTGACGTAGAAAAGTCGTATTGAAACGAAACTTGAAACGGTTGAATAAAATTATGAAATCAATGATATGGAAGGATTTGATTAAGCTAATTACCATAGAAATATGCTTAATCAGAAAAAAGGTGAATAGCATTGACTTTGTGCACCCAAAAGCACCATAGCATTTATTAAAAAGCAATTGATTTAATGACTTGGTTTAATGCCCATGAGATCAAATAGAGGTGATTTGAGTTAGAATTTTTGGAATTTTTTAAGGCTAAAATTCATGGAAAAGCAAAGGCTTAAATGCTTGGATTTAAATGCCAAAGTTGTAGCTAAATGAGGTATAGATATGGTGTCAATGCAAGGGGACGCCCAAGGGGATAAATGCATGGATTTTGGATTTTTAAAAATTTCCAAATATGTATCTAAGTAGCTAAGCACCTAGGGTCAGTAGTGGGACATTAAAACAAGTGGAAAAATGAGGCACAAAATGCCAAAATCAGCTGCTACATGGGGACGTTCCAAGTGGACAGCAAGGTTACATTGAATTGAGTGAATTTTGATGATTTTTGATAAATGATAAATGTATATTTTACTTGGGTAGGAAATAGCCATGTCAACAAGGCATAAGCAAGAAATGAATTACCCTCAAGACATGTGGCAAAGTGGATCCCACAATATGGTAAAAAAATATAAAAACTAAGGAACTACACCATGGGACGTCCATATGCAAAGGGAGATAAAAGTTCTCAAAAAATCCCAAGTAAGGAGCAGACCTTTCACGTCCAAACCCAGAAAGAAAGAAGGAGGAAAAGAGGATAAAAAGATAAGGAAAAAAGGGAAGAAAGAGAAGGGAATTCAAGCTAAGGAGGTTGAATTCAAGTTTGATTCAATTCAAGTAAGTGGATCTTAAGTTTTGAATCATTTAAACCAAGTTTTCTTCTCTCAAATTATGAGTCATGAATATGATTCATAATGAACTCTTAAATAATGATTTATGATTCCTTGATGAGGGTATTTAATGATATTTGAATGGTATAAATGAAATCAAGAGTTCAAGAGGGTTAAATGGGATATTAGGGTTGATTTTTGAGATGAAACCTATTTTGAAATTTCTTAAAATCCTAAGCCAAGTTGCTGTTTGGTTTAAGCATAATTATTAGGACATGATTCATTTTCTTATGGATTACATATGTTGATTTGGCTATATGTTAATGATTTTAGCAAAAATGGATCTTAGGGTTTCATGTATTACCCAATTTTTCCATTTTTATGTTAAATATGATGCAAAGAGGAGCTTAAATGGGTTATAGATGAATTTTAGGGTAAATTACCCTAAATAAGGACCCTTTGGACATCCTATGTGGGTTGGAGGAGATAGCCCTAAATCCGATTTTTAGGGTACATATATGGAAACGTCCAAACGGGGGCCAAAATGGGTACCTTACATTTGAATTACGTTGCTGTTTGTAAATGATTAATTCATGGATGCTTTAGAGGTTAAAATACCTAGGAATAGGGTACTTTTAATTTCCAAAAGGGCTTGAAAATATTTGCCCTAAATCTGATTTTTAAGGACATATGTATGGAAACGTCAAAATGGGGTAAAAGGGGTACCCTACATGCTTAAGATGTTGCTGTTCTGGAAGAAACTAAATTATGGATTTTAAATATGTGATAATACCATAAATTTGGGTTAAGAAAATCATGATTAGTTGCTGGAAATTATGGTTTAAAAATCTGTTAAGATTAAAGTATTGAAAGAGACGTTGAAAGGATGAAAAATGGGTCCTCACGTTGCTGTTTTGGAACCCAATGATAAATGGATTTAAATTACAAAATTAGACCCTAAATTATATGTTAATTAAGGGGTTTAATTATGCTGAAATCGGTATAAGTTTCTGTGTTGAAAAGTTTTAAGAAACACATAAGATATGTGTTGTAAGTTGAATGGACGTAGAAGGATATGTGTAAATGGATGATACATGACTTATATGAAATTTCTAAAATGAAAAAATGCATGAATATGTGATGAAATGTATAAGTGTGTTTCTGTATTGATGATTATTGATTATCTCAAAATTTGAGATTTATTTACGAAGCCTAAGACATCAATTACGTGCTTAAAATGAGCATCGACATAGGAAAAATGGAAAATATATGAAAAATGATAAATGAGAGATATAAATCCCCACATGTTGATTAATGATTAATTATTATGTATTTACCCTACATATGGGTTTAAAACGAAATATGAAATGGATGGTATGATGCACAAGTGAATGTTATGCGTGTATGCCGATTTGAAATTCAAGTTGGTTATGTGTGAAATGGATTATGGGATTGAAAAACTGAATAAATGCAAGCAAATGAATTTGTTATGAATCTAATGCCATTTTTATGTATAGGCAAAGGTAAAGAGAAAGTTGACACGAAAATCTAAGGCAACGAGGTAAGCAAGCAATTTTTTAAAATGCTTTTTTATTTTATCAAAATGTGTTGAAATAATTGCGAATGATGTTCTAACTATTTGAATGGTTTAGAAAATGATTGATTTAAATTCTTTTCAAGAATATTTATGGATGGCCATTCCTTAGCTCAATATGTGTTGAAATGCAATTTCAATTATGATAAATGATTTATGTTGTACTTTTATCAAATATTGGTGGAAAATTATGTTTTAAGAATTATGAAAGGAAAATAATGCTAGCATGTCAAGGTTCATATTTATGAAAGGTTCATGTGAACAAAGATGAGGTCCACCTCAAAAGTGTAAGCAGACCAATTGTCCCCCTTTGGTGCGACCAAGTCGCTAAGATAGGCCTCGGGCCGGTGACGCCTCCCTAGATTGGGAGAGACGATGAAGATGGATGGTTGCCTAGCTAGCTACTATCCTATGATGTCATGTTTTTAAATAATGCATTTCATTATTTATGATATACTCTTGACGAGTCTAAGAAATCATGTTTTTATACCCTCGAGTGGGTATAATATTGCTTTCTAAGTTATTTTAAATGAAAATGAATTGCCTGAAAACCTTATAGCTTGCTTATTAAGTTTCGACTTGTGGCGCCCCAAACCGAGACGTCACTTCCTTACCTCAAGACCTTATAGATTGGTAAATGTGAATCAGGATTGTTGCCCTGGTCACGCGCCGGGATTTTAATTGGAACTCGTCCAAATTTTTTTTTCGTTCATCATTGTTTATATCTTTACATGTCACATCATTCATCAAACAAGTGGCGATACACTTGTAATAAAATTTCAAATTCTATCTCACTCATAGCATTCATCATGCTTTTCAACAATAAAAGTCTCCTTGACTAAATCATAACATATACATCCATACATTCAATCATTGAATCATATAGAACTTAAAATTCTAATTAAGTTCACATACACATTAGCATACCTTAGCATATTCATACTTTTCCATTCCTTATAGCCTACCTGGCCATCATCTTGTGCCTTACTTCATTGCTTAGATTTTCATCTCCTTGAGTTTCCCGGTACCTGTCTAAGGTTTGGGAAAACAAAATGTGAGTGACAACTCAGTAAGCAAGCATTTTATCTTTTAGGGAAAGACTTCCTTGAAATCATTTCATTAAACATCTTGAGGACATTTATATGTCCTAAAACATTTTTCTCATAAATCATTTTGGCTAGGAGACATTTTATGTTCCAAAACATCTTGACATAAACCATATTTGGAAATGGACATTCTCATGTCCACGAAAAGACGTTTTTCCACATAAATCATTTTGGCACTGGACGTTCATACGTCCTATAACATTTTTCCACGTAAACCTTGTTGGAAACGGATGTTTATGTTGGTCCCGAGTTGATGGCAATTACCCAAGAGGGGAGGGGTGAATTGGGTATTTAAAAATTTATAACTTAAACAGAAACTTTACCCCGGATTAATCTAGTCCCCTTGATGAAGAAACGAAATGGAAAGCAATATAATGTAAAGAGCAGAAATATAAATAAAACACACAAGATTTTTATAGTGGTTCGGGCAACCTCCCTACTCCACTCTTCCAAGCTCACACTCCTTGTGACTTGGGTTCCACTATTGTATTCTCTCAATACAATTAGAGTCACTGCTCTCTTCTAGATTCTAGCTCTAGGGGGCTTCAACAAAACACAGCACAAGTAGGTGACGAGTTCCACTCCAATCACACACTACTTTGCTTACACTTGATCTTAGTTCCTCAAACTAAATCAAGTTCAATACAGACAAATGAAATAACAAAAGGAGTCTACACTTTACAGATGTGTAGAAGCAATTTGGCGCAGAGAAGAACTTGTAATGTAGGCTTTGAAGATTCAGAAATGTATCTCTTGCAATTTGAAGCAAAGTTCTTCCTCTTTGAATGGCTTGATCTCTTTAGAGCTCTTGAATATAGGAGTTAAGCACACTTAATGATTCTCAGCTACTTCCCTCGTCCACCATGAATTCCTGTTATAATTTTGGAGGGAATCCGAACGTTAGAAGGTAGGTGGCGCGCATTTAATGCGCCAACGTTCGAATAAATTCCGACCGTTGCGACCCAAGTCGCAGGTGGAGTCGACTTCGGATGCGACTTCGCCCAAGTCGCAGATGGAGTCGACTTCGGGTGCGACTTCGCCTCTCCGTCGCAACTTCAAGTTCCAGGTCGGGTCGACTTGGGTATCGATTTGACCCAAGTCGCAGGTGAAGTCGACTTCGGGTGCGACTTCACCTTGTCAGTTGGCTTTGATGAAATTGAATAATTCCGAGATGCTTGTTCCTTCATGCCTTTATTTCTTTTGCATCTCTCATGTCTTTCCTTTATTGTTTTTGCTTTTATTTGCTCCATGTTTTGTAAGCCTTGAATCATATGATCTTGAATAACTTCTTGGTCAAGCTTATGCATCTTGTTTTGAACTTGGATTGATCTTCATAGCTTGAGTTTCTTCATCTTGAGATACGCTTGGAGCTTTGCTTTGGACTTGATAGATTTAAGTTGATCTTGCACCTTTGATTTGGTTTTGAGAACACTCAAGTTGACTCTTGGAATGAACTTGAAACTGCATCTTTGAGCTTGAGAGCATCAAGTCGAACTTGGGGTCGACTTCGTCCGCGACTTCGCCCAAGTTGCAACTGGAGTCGACTTCGTTTGCGACTTCGGCATTCTTCCATCCCAAATTCAGCTCTGGAGTGAATCTCCCGACTGAAGTCGATGCTGGAGTCGACTTCGTTTGCGACTTGGCTTCCCAAGTCGCAAGTGGAGTCGACTTGGCCTGCGACTTCACTTGTTCTTCTCCCCGTTTCAACTCTGGACAGTTTTGGCACTTTCAAGTCGATCTTGGAGTCGACTTGGGGAACGACTTGGCTTTCCATACTTCATTTTCTTCAAATGTATATTCCTTAAACATTTCCACAAACGTGTTAGTAGCCAAGACTTACTCAAATTGATTTGTTAATCATCAAAACATAGATTTAGCTAGTTTTCCACATATTTCCAACAGTTTATACGTCCTACACTATTTTTCTATGTAAACACTTTTGTAATAGACATTTTTATGTCCAAAATACATTTCACATAAGCCTTTTTGGCAATGGACACTCATATGTCCACAAACACTTTTATCCCTTAAACTCTTTTAGAAACGGACATTTTTATGTCCACACATGTTCCAACATAAATCCCTTTAGGAAATGGACATTCTCATGTCCAACCATTTTTCCCACATAAACCTTTTGAAAATGGACATTCTTATGTCCAAAACATTTTCCAACATAAACCCTTTTTCATAATCCCCATCTTGGGGCTTGTTTATAGCAAACAAGTTATGGCACCCCAAACTGAGACGTCACTTCCTTACCTCAAGACCTTATAGATTGGTAAATGTGAATCAGGATTGTTGCCCTGATCACGCGGCAGGATTTTAATTCGAACTCGTCCAAATTTTTTTTTCGTTCATCACGTCCATATCTTTACATTTTACATCATTCATCAAACAAGTGGCGATACACTTGTAATAAAATTTCAAATTCTATTTCACTCATAGCATTCATCATGCTTTTCTACAATAAAAGGCTCCTTGACTAAATTATAACATATAGATTGTATACATACATATATTCAATCATTAAATCACATGGAACTTAAAATTCTAATTAAGTTCACATACACATTAGCATACCTGAGCATATTCATGCTATCCCATTCATTATAGCCTTCATGGCTATCATTGCGTACCTTTCTTCTTTGCTTAGATTTACATCCTCCTTAGTTTCTTGGTGCCTGTCTAAGGTTTGGGAAAACAAAACGTTAGTGATAACTCAGTAAGCAAGCATTTTGGGGTAATACTTTCCTTGAAAATCATTTCCTAAAACATTTTTCTCATAAATCATTTTAGCCAGGGGACATTTTATGTCCCAAAACATCTTGACATAAACCATATTTGGCAATGGACATTCTCATGTCCACGAAAAGACATTTTTTCACATAAATCATTTTGGCGCTGGACGTTCATACGTCCTAAAACATTTTTCCACGTAAACCTTGTTGGAAACGGACGTTTATACGTCCTAAAACATTTTTCACATAAACACTTTGGTAAAGGACATTTTTATGTCCAAAATACATTTCCACATAAATCCCTTTAGGAAATGGACATTCTCATGTCCAACCATTTTTCCCACATAACCCTTTTGGAAATGGACATTCTTATCTCCAAAACATTTTCCAACATAAATCCCTTTAGGAAATGGACATTCTCATGTCCAAAATATTTTTCAACATAAACCATTTTTCATAATCCTCATCTTGGGGCTTGTTTATAGCAAACAAGTCATGAATCCTTTTCATGAAAACTTTTGCATAAAAATCATTTATTTTTATTCTTAATATTTATACATTTTGTGTAAAACACCCTGCTTTTAGGGTAAATTATACATAATGGCTCATAAAAATCCAATTTAGGATAATTTTTCATATAAACGCTTTTATATCCCAATCTTTGGGCTTTTAGAAAGCAAAACGTATGCAAACAGATTTCTCCCCATCCAGTAGTGACACTTAGCAAGTGATCTTGCTACCTTTTGAAAGAGAATCCTTAACAGGACACTAACCGGGCGGCTGTTTATTTATCCTGCTCTCATCTCAGGGAGGGCACCGCTGGCACTCCTGCCATCCCTTAGCGACTTGGCCTTATATAGAGTGGGCTCCGGTCATCCCAACGGTGCTCTACAACCTGCCTGTTTCTTGTACTGGTGCATCGTACATTATTATGACGGACCGCAGTCCGTTTTGTTTGAAGAACCACAGACCACAACCCATGTCCTCTTTAACTGGGATCACAAACCTCTATCTGCACCCATAACTCAAAAACATCACAGACCGAAGTCTGTGTCTTTTTTAAAACAAATTGTTTTGAAAAAAACACATCACAGACTGCAGTGTGTGTCAACTTGTAAGCGAGCGCACCCACTTTAACAAGTTGTTATTTGAAATCTAATTTTAGGATGACCTTCCTTAAATTCTTTTAGAAACGTTTTGAGTAAAATATTTTGACAAATATTTGAAATGTTTGAGAAACAACACACCTTAAAACCCTTTTAATAAAAAAATTTCAAAACTTTTAGATTTTCAAGAATAAATTACACATTTTTCCTAGCATTTTTTTGGTTTCCATTTCGGGGCCTTTTGCTTACAAAAGTTATGCAATTGTGCTAACCCCTTCTCAACCACCTTAAAATCAATTTCTTGTCCACATATCAATTTTGTCATTTTTACATAAAGGGCTTGCATAATCTTTTGCATACCATTTAGCAACCCGAAATCAAACCATTTTATAAATCAACATAGGAGGTTGGTCATCCTTAAATCCCCTTCAACACATCCGTATAAACATTTTTCAAGATATTTTCAACATAGATTTCCTTATCTAAAGGAAATCAAAACTTTTCGAATATCATTTCAAAACATATGAACTATGTCCAAATCATCATTTATTATTTAATTATCATGACCTAGCAAAATAAATCTTTTTCATAAATCAAATCTCCTTTTTCTTTTTTTTTTCTTTTATAACATGATTATTTATCATTAAACATCATAAGAGAAATTCAAAACTAATTTACATTTGTTGCTTTGTGAAAAAGGGAAAAATTCTCTTTTTCTTATAAAATACTTTTGAAACAACATCATAAAGAATTTTCTTACTTAAAAGCAAATTCTTAAAATCATCGGCATCAAACATGAAATCCTTTGAAAACATTATCATGGAGAACTTACTTACTCATAAGCAAAATTCTCAATTCCATTAACATAAAGCATTGCCAATGTTTGGCAACTCTGATGATAAAATCCTTATCTTAAAACATATTGCTTGCTTCCCATGAAGCAAATCTTGAGGCTTTTCCTTAAAGCCATTTTTTTCCAAAACTTACGACTTTTCAATAAAGCCGTCATTTTTCAAAACTTGTGACTTAAAGCCATCGTTTTCAAAACTTGTGTTTGCCCATTCATTTAAAATATAAATATAAATATTTCAATCATATCAATCGCATAGAAAGAAAATAGCATTTTGGAAAGCTCGCTTGCTTACCTGAGATCGCTATAATCCTTTTCTTCCATTCTTTTCTTTGCCTTTGCCTAGATAAATGAAAATAATATTTTGTTTATTTGCATCATCTTCAAATACTGATATTCCTTAGATTTTCCAACCTACATAAATCCATATATTAACTCCTCTCAAAACAACAACTTATTTCCCTATTGCGGGTACCGTTTTTACCCCATTTGGACACCTATTCATAAAATTCATAAAATCAGATTTGAGGCTTATCTTTCCAAATTCGTTTGGGCATCCAAAGTAACCTAATCCTAGGGTATTTTACCCTATATAACTTTCATAAATCATTTAATCTCATTTCCATACCATTTTTAATATTAAATCTTGAATTCTCAAAATCTTGAATTAATATCAAATCAAGTATTTTTCATCTGAAATTTCTACCATAACTTAATAACTACATTTATTAACCAAAATAAATATTTACAGCACAAAAAATTAAGAATTTATATTTATTTTGGTATTTTTACCTTGCTGGATAGCAGCACTCCTTTTTAGACAACCTTAATCACGTAAATTATTGGGTATATTTATACCCATCAAAACCTAATTTTTATATTTCTTATATATCCTATAAACTTTTCAGCCCAAAATTCATTGTATAACAATTATTAAAAATTCTTTGGTGCAGTAGATCCTGTCACCCGTTTAATCCTGTTCAAGTTGATTTTCTCAGATTTTTAATTTCAACGTGCTTATCCTTTTAAGATGAAAATTGGTTTGTTCATTAACCACCCCATAATGAGTCTTTCCACAAATTTTCATACTAAAAATCATTCATTAACTATTTCTTCCATATTTTAGATTTCTACCTCATTTCTTTTAGGTTTTGCTCCCATATTTTCATCTCTTTTTAATACATATGCAAAACCCTCAATCAATACTTAATTCCATAATGTTATTAATCTTTCTTTAGAGGTTTATTATGATTCAAAATCATGATTCCAATATCAAGAAGAAAACTTGGAAATTGGAAGGCTCAACTCAACAGGTACTTACCCGATTTCACCAATTCTTTGCCCCGAGCTTCCCGAGTTTCTCCCTCCATTTTTTCTTCTTCTTTTCCTCCTCTTTTCTTTTCTTCCTTGCTGGGTTGGACATGCCCTAGCTGCTGCCCTTGGAGAAAATCTCCATTTTTCTCTTATTTTCCTCCCTTCTCTCTCTCCTTCTCCCCCCTTGCTGGAACGTGCGACAGCCCTTGCTCTTCCTTTTTTTTTCTTTTTATAAACCACTTTACTTGGTGCTCAAGCAACCCCATAGGCATTTTAGTAAATTCTATTTTCACTTTCCATAATTGCCCTTTTTTACTTAGTTCTTAAGCAACTTGTTACTTGCTCTCCAAGAAAGCAACTTCCCATGATAATTAGCTTAATCTATTCCATTCATCTCATAAATTTCATAATTTTATTCCATTTTTTTAAATTTCATCTCAAATCGACGTTTCTACGTCAAGTTATGATCACTTGAATTTATCTTTTGGATTTGGGATAAAAATAATTAATTATCATCCTAATCCTATCATGATTTCCCTTAATCTAATCTATTCATAATATTGGGCCCACCGTCATGAGCTTACCTTTCAAATTTCATCGAAATCCGCCTTGTAGGCGTCAAGTTATGAATTTTCTATCGTTTTTCACCTTAATTCCATAATTATACTTTAATCTCTATAAATTAAATCATGATAATTAACATGATAATTAACATGATTATTCATAACACATTTTCACCTTTAAATTCTCATTAAGCCCCACGGGTCATACCGACTCACTTTGGGCTCCGGCAATTAAATTTTTAATCACCATTCCTAATTAAACCCTAATTCAAAATGTGACATAATTCACAAAAATCATTCAAAATTCATTTAAATCACACATAAATCAAATATATATGTTCAATGCATCCCATTGAGTCCTACTTGGGTCCGGGTATTACACAAGCCATAAATCCTTTTCATGAAAACTTTTTCATAAGAATCATTTCTTTTTATTCTTAATATTTACACATTTTGTGTAAAACACCCTACTTTTAGGGTAACTTATACATAATGGCTCATAAAAATTCAATTTAGGATAACTTTTTATATAAATGCTTTTATATCCCAATCTTTGGGCTTTTGAAAAGAAAAACTTATGCAAACGCGTTTCTCCCCATCCAGTAGTGACACTTAGCAAGTGATCATGCTACCTTTTGGAAGAGAATCCTTAACAGCACGCTAGCCAGACGACTGTTTATTCATCCTGCTCACATCTCAGGGAGGGTGCCGCTGGCAATCCTGCCATCCCTTAGCGACTTGGCCTTATGTAGAGTGGGCCTCGGTCATCCCAACCGTGCTCTACAACCTGTCTGTTCCTTGTACTGGTGCACCCTACATTATTAAGACGAACTGCAGTCCGTTTGGTTTGAAGAACCACAGATCGCAACTCATGTCCTTTTAAACCGGGATCACAGACCGCAGCCTGCATCCATACTCACAAAAATCTTAGACCGAAGTCTATATCTTTAAAAATCAATTTCAAAAACACATCACATAACGCGGTCCGTGTCAACTTGTAAACGAGTGCACCCACTTTAACAAGTTGTCATTAGAAATCTATTTTTAGGATGACCTTCCTTAAATTCTGTTAGAAACATTTTGAGTAAAATATTTTGATAAATATTTGAAATGTTTGAGAAACAACACACTTTAAAACCCTTTTAATATAAGAATTTCAAAACTTTTAGATTTTCAAGAATAAATAATACATTTTTCCTAGTATTTTCTTGGTTTCCATTTCGGGCATTTTGCTTACAAAAGTTATGCAATTGTGCTAACCCCTTCTCAATCACCTTAAAATCAATTTCTTGTCCACATATTAATTTTGTCATTTTTACATAAAGGGCTTGCATAATCTTTTGTATACCATTTAGCAACCTGAAATCAAACCATTTTATAAAATCAACATAGGAGGTTGGTCATCCTGAAATCCCCTTCAACACATCTGTATAAATATTTTTCAAGATATTTTCAATATAGATTTCCTTATCTAACGAAAATCAAAACTTTTCGAATGTCATTTCAAAACATATGAATTATGTCCAAATCATCATTTATTATTTAATTATCATGACCTAGCAAGACAAATCTTTTTCATAAATCAAATCTCTTTTTTCTTTTTTTTTCTTTTATAACATGATTATTTATCATTAAACATCACAAGAGAAATTCAAAACTTATTTACATTTGTTGCTTTGTGAAAAAGGGAAAAATTTTCTTTTTCTTATAAAATACTTTTGAAACAACATCATAAAGAACTTGTTTACTTAAAAGGAAATTCTTAAAACCATCGGCATCAAACATGAAATCCTTTAAAAACATTATCATGGAGAACTTGCTTACTCATAAGCAAAATTCTCAATTCCATTAACATTAAGCATTGCCAATCTTTGGCAACGCTGATGATAAAATCCTTATGTTGAAACGTATTGCTTGCTTCCCATGAAGCAAACCTCGAGGCTTTTCCTTAAAGCCAATCTTTTTCAAAACTTAAGGCTTTTCATTAAAACCATTATTTTCAAAACTTGCGCTTGTCCATTCGTTTAAACATAATCATAAATAATTTTAATCACATATCATCACATAGAAAAAAAATATCATTTTAGAAAGTTCGCTTTCTTACCTGAGATCACCATAATCCCTTGTCTTCCATTCTTTTCCTTGCCTTTGCCTAGACAAATGAAAATAACATTTTATTTATTTGCATCATCTTCAAATACTTATATTCCTTAGGTTTTTCAATCTACATAAGTTCATCTAACTTAACCCACTTGTCTTTAAAGTCTGGTATTCATACTTATCTCTTCATATACGTCCATTTCTCAATACATAAATCATGTGTTTCTTGAAATTTTTCAACACAGAAACTTGTCTCTAATTCTAGCATGATTAAACCCCTTAATTAGCATATAAGTTAGGGTTTAATTTCGGATTTATAATCCATTCTTCATAGGGTTCCAATACAGCAACATTATAACCTGTTTTTCATCATTTCAATGCTCTCTTTAGCAACATGGTCTAAACAGATTTTTAATCCAAATTTTCCAGCCTTAAACCATAATTTTCTTAACCTAAATTTAGGGTATTAACATATGTTTAAAATCCATATATTAGTTGCTTCCAAAACAGCAACTTTCATATACATCTTGGGTACCCTTTGCACCCCTCTTTGGACATCCCTTTGCACATTTTCAAAAAATCATATTTAGGGTAATCTTGTTTATTTGTAATAGGTTAAACCCTCATAATAACTTGTTAATATCCCATTATAAATCAAATTTCATCACAGAAACCTGGAATTTAACATTTATCTTGATTTATTCCTTAAGCTGTCCATAATGCTGAATTCAGGTACACTGAATTCTCAAAATCTTGAATTAATACCGAATCAAGTATTTTTGATCTGAAATTTCTATCATACCTTAATAACTACATGAATTAACCAAAATAAATATTTCCAGCACAAAACATTAAGAATTTATATTTATTTTGGTATTTTTACCTTGTTAGACAGCAGCTTCCATTTTCAAATAGTCCAAATCACGTTAATTATGGGGTATATTTATACCCATCAAAACCTAACTTTTTTTTTGTCGTGTGATCCTCAATATGTCTTATATATCCTATAAACTTTTTAGCCAAAAATATTTGTATAAAAATTATTAAAAATCATTTGGTGCAGCTGATCCTGCCACCCATTTAATCCTGTCCAGGTTGATTTGCCCGGATTTTTAATTTGCAACAGGCTTATCCTTTTAAGCTGAAAATTTGGTTGTTCCTTAATCACCCCATCATGAGTTTTCCACAAACTTTCATACTAAAACTCGTTCATTAACTATTTATTCCATATTTTAGATTTCTGCCTCATTTCTTCTAGGTTTTGCTCCCATATTTTCATCTCTTTTCAATACATATGCAAAACCCTCAATCAATACTTAATTCTAGAATGTTATTAATCTTTCTTTAGAGGTTTATTATGATTCAAAACCATGATTCCAATATCAAGAAGAAAACTTGGAAGTTGGAAGGCTTAACTCAACGGGTACTTACTCGATTTCGTTGATTCTTTGCCCCGACCTTCCCGAGCTTCTCCTTCCCCTTTTCCTACTTCTTTTCCTCCTCTTTCTTCCTCTTCCTTGCTGGGTTGGACGTGCCCTAGCTGCCACCTTTGGAGAAAATCTCCATTTTTCTCCATTTTTCCTCTCTTTTCTCTCTCCTTCTTTCTCTCCTTCTCCCCCCTGTTGGGACGTGCAGCAGCATGCTCTCCCCTTTTTTTTCTTTTTATAAGTCACTTTTCTTGGTGTTTAAGCAACCTCCTAGGAAATTTTTGTAAATTCCATTTTTACCTTTCCCAAATTGCCCTCTTTGCTTAGCTCTTAAGTAATCTACTTTACTTGCTCTCCAAGAAATAAACTTCTCATGATAATTAGCTTAATCCATTCCATTCATATCATAGATTTCATAATTTTATTCCATCGTTTCAAATTTCATCTCAAACCGACGTTTCTAACTCAAGTTATGACCACTTGAATTTATCTTTTGGATTTTGGATAAAAATAATTAATTATCACCCTAATCCCATCATGATTCCCTTAATACAATCCATTCAAATGATTGGGCCTACCGTCATGAGCTTACCTTTCAAATTTCATCGAAATCCGCCTTGTAGGCGTCAAGTTATAAATTTTCAATCATTTTTCATCTTAATTTCATAATTACACTTTAATCTCCATAAATTAAATCATGGTAATTAACATGATTATTCATAACACGTTGTCACCTTTAAATCCTCATTAATCCCCTCGGGTCCTACCGACTCACTTTGGGCTCTGGCGATTAAAATTTTAATCACCATTCTTAATTAAATTCTAATTGCAAAATATCATCAAATCATAAAATCATCCATAAATCATTCAAAATTCATTTAAATCACATATAAATCAAATATATATGTTCAATGCATACCATTGAGTCCTACACAGGTTGGGGTTTCACACGACTCACGATTTTGTTTTTCAAACCCTAAAGGCAGGTGAAAGGAAGCACCAAGCAAGGAGCATAGGTGGAGCTTCAAGAATGAATGAATTTTTATGAATTACCTGTGTATGAATTTATGGATTGAATGGTTGTATGATGACATTAAATATTTGTCTTAATGATTATATAAGAATCATGTTATGTTTAGAGACTATGGATGGCGAAAAAATTTTTATGGACAAATGCTAAGGTATGAGTTATCATGTTATGATTAAGTATGAATTTTATGAGATAACATATGTATTTCTCAATTAGTATAATGACCTAAAAAGACATTTGATAGAAATTAGAATGTGTGGAATGTTATAAACTCCTAAGGAGTCAGGATTAAGTGGATAAATATCTAATAAAACCCGTCGTGTGACGGGGCAACAATCCTGATCACGTTTACCAATCAATAACGGTCCCGGAGTAAGGCTAATGTTGTGACGCTCGAGCTGGGGCGCCACATAACTTGTTATGAACCATATGGGAATTGAAAACAATTTGACATGTATATGTGAATTGATGAAAAGACAAGACATGCAAGTACAAGACATCATGTAAATGTATAAGAAAATCATTTTCACTTGTCTAGGAGCATGCAAGGAAAAGATGGAAGGCGCGAGAGGATCGCCATCAGTAAGCAAGTAACGCTTTTACAAATGTGTTTTCTTCTTAAAGAATGAAATGAATTGTAAACTGCTTTACTTGAATGTTTCAAAAATTGTTTAAGGATAGTCATTCCTTTATTTCAATTGAACTATTATTTTAACATCCTATCTCTATGTTTCCATAGCATAATTTGATTACCGCTTATGTGTTCACAATGATTATGCAAATATTACCTTGAATTAAATGTTGTGATATTGAAATGATGTTCAAAAGGATTGTGCAAACTTCTCTATATGAGAATGACATGTTGCCATGTGAAGGAGGTATATAATGCCGGGGTGAATGAGAGTAATGCATGGAATGGAAGTCAGGTAGGCAAGTCAAAGCAGAAGCAGGACACAAGGTCCACCCTTGACATTGCCAAGTCGAAAGGTTCGGCATCATGGATGGAAAGGATCATGTCGTGAAAAGATATTCACATGGCTAGTGCACCATCACATGAAGGATTATGTTATGGATGGACGATCACTTTATAAGTGTCATCTATCAAATGGAAAGAATGCATTTGTACACCATGGTTTATGAAATACCCAGAAATTGGGATTTAAAATGTTTACATTAATGGCTTATATGAATGATTTACATGAATGGTTTACATGAATGATTTAAATAAAAGGTTTACATGAAATGTGTTTTATGGAAATAAAGAAAGTGCTTGCTTATTTAGTTTTGTACTCATGTTTTATTTTTCCCAACCATGGACAGGTGCAGGGAAATTCAAGTGATGGAAAATATGCTCTTGCTGAGAAAAGGAATTTTCGAAGGTTGGTAGTCCTTTGTATGTGAAATATGAATAAATTCCCTATGGGGATATGATATGAGTAGTACATATGTTCAAGATACCTTGTATAGGTATTATATGATCAAGACGGTAACAAAATTAGATTGTAAATGCCTTGAATTGATGTGATATGACTGAGAAAAGAAATGGGTTAAATGGTAAGTGCTTGTATGCTAAGAATAGATGGACACTTGGTATTGATATGAAGTTATCAGGTCATGTATAATTGATGAATTACCAGGGTATCATTGCTTGTGAAATGAATTGTGAGAATGAAATGTATAGTTAATTTCAAGTATATATTACTTGAAAAGTGATGAAGAAAATGGAATGAAAAGAAAAAAAAAAGTTATTCCACTAAACAAAATATATACAAAAATCCCGCCGCATGAACAGGGCGACAATCCTATGTCACATTTACCAATCAAAAACGATTCTGGAGGAAGTCTCAGGTTGTGACGCCTGTTGTCGCGAGCGCCATAGAGCTTGGTATTAGTACAAGGATTGGCAAATGGGCATGTAAAGAGGAAAATGAAGGATGATGAAAGGAAAGGTATGATACCACAAAGAGTAATATCATAGCAAAGATTAGCAGATAAATGTAGAAAGAATGAATAAAAGGAAGAAATTGAAGTCATGATATTCATATCATGTATTATCTTTCATGATGTAGAATTGGAATGTTGTGGATTAGGAAGAAGGGAATTTGTTTGGGATTCTTTTCAATCCCAAAGCACTGGAAGATAGATATGGGAGAAGTTCCCTCTATATCAATAGGATGAGGAGTCAATAATTATGAATAGTAATGATAAGCCCATGAAAAATGGGGGGTAGAAATGACGATGAGGACCCTTGATTGGTCTATAGAAATTGGAAACAAAGATAAGAAAGGAAATGTTCTAGACTGGTTTAGTACCAGCACTCTCGCTGAGCAGTTTACGCTTGTACAACCTAGATGCAGGCGTTATGTAGTGAGAATGAGATAGATGGGTTAGGAAAAGTCTTTTTTGCTTTTAATGAGATATGTATGAAATTTATGTGAGAGCACCTTTGCTTTTTGTTACAGAATTGAAAGTATTCATGTTATACGATTAGTATATGTGAAAAGAAGGTGGTTACTGTTGATCTCTATTTGATATGACTGAATGGGTATAATATAAGTTTTTCTATAGTAAGATGAGAGATTGTACAGATATAATTTCTTTATGTATAGAAAATATCACGCCTATTATAAGAGCAAGAGTTAGAATGAATAAAGAAAAGGTAATTGCCAATGAGGAACCCGTAAGTTAACGAGAAATAATAGACATCGGTAATAAGAAGGAGGGGATTGTAAAACCCCGATTATTTTAAGCCTAATGAAGGAACTCGGAATTTGTACAAGAATGGAATTTGGAAATTCCATGAAATGAAGGACTATATTTACCCAAATAATTTTCACTAGATCTAAGCACGTAAAATTCCGATTGATCTGAAAATTTAATGGCGAGCGTAAAATTTCATGCTCTATGATCTAGATGGATGAGATTAAGAAGATTAATCAAGAAAAGTGCTTAAATTATTCACTTTGATGTGCCTTGGGAAATGGGCACTACAAGACAAAATAGGGTGTAGACATAAAATGAGGTGGGATGCCCATTAATTGCCATTTTCCATTTTATTTTTGAGGAATTATTTAAGAAATTGATATCTTGTGACATACAAAATGTATTGACATGGAATTTTAAAGGCAAGTCTAATTTAATATGTTCTGCATGATGAATGGAATGGATCATAGAAAGTGTGATTGGAAATGTGTTAAGCAACTAGAAATTATATGAAATTTCATGAATTAAATTGAAAGGTGTGATACCAAGAATATTTTGAGACCTATACATGTAATTTAGGCACTTAACATTGTTAATTTTATGATTGAATTGGAGGAATGAAAATAGGTCAATTGATTAAGCAAGGTTGATTAAGTTAATCATCTTAGCCCACTGTGGGTTAATGTGCACATAAAGACAAAGCAAGGTGTGGGGAATGATGATGTGACATGGTTAATTATTCCACTAATTGTGATTACGTTGATGATAATTATGAGATAAATTAGTTTATTATTTGAAAATTCATAACTTGAAGCACATAAGGCTGATTGACGTGAAATTTGATGGGCAGGCACATGTTGATGTGCTCTACCTCATGAATGGTAAACATTATGATAATCGTGATTAAATTATGGTGATAACGATTTAATTTCATTAAAATTCATGAGACATTTTCAAATGCTCATAACTTGCATTACAAAGGTCATTTTAAGATGGAATTTTTTATGGATGGTTAAAACAAGGTGGCCTATCGTATGAATGAAATTGATTAAGCTAAATATCATGAAAACATGCTTAACCACTTATGGTTAAAACTATTTGATTGTTTGCTTTCAAAAAGTGGATTTTCATTAATGAAAAGTCAATACATTTAATACCATGGTTGAGGTGTCTTAAGAGGGGATTTTTGGGGTAATTTTTGCAAATTTAAAAACTCAAAAATTGCATGGAAAGATGCTATATTGCAGGGACATTAAATGGTCAGCAAGCGGGCAGCCTTTGGTGCTAACAAAATGCCAAAAAAGGGGCAATGAGTAGATGTGATTGTGGACAACATATTGGATAGTTTTGAGCAGAATTTTGTTGAATATATATATATATATATAAATGGAATTATATGGGTGAAATATGGGCAGGTCATGAGGGAATAAGTATGAATTTATTTAACCTCAAAATGAGGTGGAAGAAGTGGATTAAAAATCCCATTACAAAAGGAGAGAGAGGGGACAGCTTCGACGTCCATTTTAGGAAGCAAAAAGAAGAAGAAAAAAAAAGTCCAGCAGCAAGAACGTCCAAGGAGAAAGGAAGAAAAGGAGAAGAAAAAGAAGAGGAAAAGCAAGGAAGAAAGGGAGAAACCAAGTGGGCAAGGAGCAAATAAAACCTAACATTCCAAGTAGGTGTTTAAAACCAAGTTTTGGTTTTGTTAATTGCCAAGTTTTCTAGCTCAAATAATGAATCATAAATTGATTCATTTATGAACACTAAGTGATGATTATGTAGCCCTTGATAGGGTTATTAAATGTCAAATAAATTAGGAGATTCGATTCAAGCATTCAAGAAAGGTTATGTATGAAATAGAGTTGTTTTGCACATGATATTCATGCTGAAATTTTAATTAATTTCAGATTAATGTTGCTGTTTGAGCATGTCTTATGTATGGATTACGTAGATTATTTTCATGTTTAATTTATGTCAAACCAAGCATGTTTAATGGACCATTGTTGGGTAGAACTTTAGATGGACAACTAGGTGAAATTTTCCATTCATTTAGGATGGAAGTGATGCATAACTTGAAGAACAAGATATATAGAAAATTATATGGGTAAAATACCCTATTTATGGAGCATTAAGGGACGCCCACATGATGAAAAAAAATTCAAAAATTTGTTTATATGGCCTTGACGATAGGGACGTCCAAAGTGGAGAAATGAGAAGGAAAAGTTGCTGTATGAGTAAATTAATTAAAGAATTTTAGTTTCATGGTTATACCCTAATTAAAATGCAAATAAGTGTCTAAGCTAAGCTATAATTGAAGGAAAATTCTGTTTTATATGAACTTGCTTAACACATAATATATGTGTGATTAAAAGAATGAACATGAAAGGTATGGATGGAAGGAGGGGGAATGATCATGTATAATTAGTTTAAGTGCAAAAATGAGAAGGAAAATATGGCAAGATGAGAAAAGTTAGTGCTATTTTGAAAATAATTATGAAATCTCAATATGTGAGATTGAAATTAGTAGCCCTAACTCACAAATAAATGCCTTGAATGAGCACCACTGTGAAAATGCAAAATATGGGTGTTAAATGATAAATGGGAAGTGTTAAACTTCCATATGCTCAGCTAAACTTAAAGGTTATAATGGGCTTGAAAACTTACCCTAAATAAGGGTATTAAAATGAAAGGAAAGGTCACAATGAAAGGACAAATCACACAAAAGTGTGAATTGGAGAAATTGACACTCAACTTGAAAGACAAGTGGGTTAAATAAAGTTGATGAAAATTTATGTGGGTTGGAAAACTATAAGATGTGCAAGCATATGAAATTTTATAAATATGAGTGAAATATCATTTTCATATGTCTAGGCAAAGGCAAAGAAAAAGTTGAAGAAAGAGACTAAAGGGACTAAAGTGACTACAGGTAAGCAAGCAAACTTTTGAAAACTTGCCTTCTCAAAATGTTGATATTATATTGCAAATTAATGTTTAAATGCTTTTGGAATCCATATTGCAAATGGATGTTTAAATGCTTTGGAAATTATTTAAGGATGATCATTCCTATAACTCTTGCAAATTGACTTGAACATTGTTTTATTACAGTTGTGTTGAGAAATTATGATTCAAATGTCTATTCATGAAAAATCTTGCTAGCAAGTCTATGTTCATGGTGCAGAGGGAACTAGGCCCACTTTAAAGGTGTAAGCGGACCAATTGTCCCCCTCTAATGTGACTAAGTCACTAAAATAGGCCAAAGGCCGGAGACGCCTTCCCTGAGATGGGAGCAGGATGATGGGATGGTCACCTAGCTAACGCACCATCATTATGATGTTCATATAATGTTGATAATGATGCATTTGCATTATTCATGATATACCCATGTTGGGTATGATTTTGGCTGTTCAAAAGGTTTACACAAAGGAAAACTTTGCTTGAAAATTATGTAGTTTGCTTACAGAGTTAACACTCACGATTTGTTTTTCAAACCCTAAGATAGGTACGAGATGGCGACAAAGGAGAAGCACAAGTTTTAATGAAGAACATGACCCTTGTATTCCTTTGTATGCATGAATATGAATGTTGATGTTGGATGGAAGGATGGTTGCAAATTTGTTGCATTTTATGAAATTATACATCTTGAATGTGGGATGTGAAAAGGGATATGTTATTATCTTAAAACAGAAAGTTGATGGATTGTCTTATGTATGATTTTATGATGTCATGAATGTTATGAAAATTTTTATGATATATGATGGAAATGATGTGTTGAAAAAGATGATGAGTATGTATATCAGATCTTACTAATGGCTATAATGGGAATATGGTGTATAAATGATTAAGCGTCATGAGATAAACTCCTATGGAGTGAATGGTAAATGTATGTACATGTAAAAACCCGCCGTGTGACAAGGTAACAATCCTACTCATGTTTACCAATTAATAAATGATCCCGGAATGAAGCTCATGTTGTGACGCTCAGGTTGGGGGCAACAGAGTTTGGTATCAAAGCGTGGATTGGTAAATAGGAGTGACAAATTTACTAATTAAAAGGATAGACTGAAATTGATAAAATATATATGATTATGTATTGGTTGTCATTCTATTTGAAAATGCTTTGTATTGCAATAAGGGTAAAATATGGCTAACTTGCTATGTTTTAAAATGTAGATGACGGACAAAGGGAAAGCTATAAAGAGTCCTGAGGAGATGAGGAAGGAGATAGAGGAGGAGAAAAAAAGGCATAGAATAGAGGATAATGTCCATAGTGGTGGGCCTCGCAGCAGGGTGTCTCTTTTAGCACACTCACCCCAGCAGAGTATCACCATACATACCCTCCACCGCCTATAAAGAAGGAAAATGACACTAATCCTTATTCTCACCACATGCAGACTAGGTTCCATTCAGGAGAGTCCACTACAGGGTTCTTAGAGCTAAGGTCGTACTAGCCCCTCGGCCTGACCCACGGACATTTCCGCCTATAGCTACTAATAAATTCAATGCGAGAGAGCTCCAGGCCTTCTAAGATCATATACTATCTCCTACTCCCCCAGACCATGGGCCATGGTACCGATTTGCTGATAGCTACATCCAATTCCGATATGGAATGAGCTGGGAAAGAATAGATCAGAAAGAAAGGGAGGTTGTGAGAGAACAAGAGCAGTACCGTGCTCAAGGCGAGTGTGTAGTAAAAGAGCCTCCATCACCCCAACCTGATGAGTATATATTGAGGATGGTTGATAGTGATGGTGGATTGGTGGAAATGCAGAGTGAAAATGATGACGATGGCCCTGTGGAGGACTTTATCGAACATGGAAGTGAAAGTGATAATGATAGCGACAATGAAAACCTCCTTGACTAGTTCGATACTAGCACTATTACTAATAAGCCTACATAGGTGCCACCTAGTCGTAGGAGATACCTAAGGGGCAGGGGTAGATGCGTGTGGTAAAGGTTTTCTTTGTTTTTTGTGATGTGTATATGTATCTATTAAGGTGTGGTGAAACTTTGGTTTTAAGTTGAATTTTCTATGTATGTGAATGTATAATATTTGAATTTATGGATGCTTTTGAGGTACATATGAAGTTATGATGCCTGAAAATCATGAATGCGTGGAAAAGAAAAGGATGGTTATGAATGGTTATAAATTTATGTTGATAAATGATTAGGTATGACTTGACTTTTGTTGCACTATGATAAATGAAGTAGTTATGATGAACTAATTGAATAATGATGGTATATGCATAATATGATTAAAACTTAATCATAAATAAAAGCTATGTTAACTTGTTTTTATATATAGCAAATGCTTCATGGTTAACACAAGAGCAAGAGTTAGGCAAAACAAAGGAAAGGAAATAGCCAATGAGGAAATCCCAAGTCAGTATGAAGTAGGAGAAACTAGTAATCGGTCTAAGCGACCTAGACTTGGACCAAGAGGGTAGAATCCAAGGACGACGAGAACATATAAGCCCAGAGCCAAATATTGAAAATTAAAATGATATGAGACAGGCAAGAATGATCGAAGAAAGGGTGGCTGCTGCCATAAAAGAGGTTATGCAGCAGGTAACCTGGGAATGGGCAACTCAAACTGCTAACTTAATACAAGGATTATGGGAAAGAACCCAACAAGCGTAGTTGGGAGGCAATGAGAGAGAAAGACCCACACAAGCGGCTAACCCTACCCCCACACTAGCACCAGTGGGAGATGAGAACCACATACTAGAGGCAGATAGAAGGGCCATCAATGCCTTTTTGTCTCAACGTCCTCCTAAGTTCTTAGGTGAACCTGACCCCGTACAGGATGAACGATGGATGACGGAGATCAAGAAGTTATGTAGAATATCTCCATGTAATGACAGGCAGAAAGTCTTATGCGCCACTCATTTATTACTCAGGTGTGAAACCCTAACCAATGTAGAACCCATATGTATGCATTAATCATGTATATGATATTCGATCGCGAATTATGGAATTATAAAGGTTTTATGTGATTTTGCTAATTATTGTAATTAGGGTTATGGATTAGCAACAATGATGTGAATGATCATTTTGAGCTAAAATGAGACAATGGAATTAGAGTAAATTATTGTTAATGTAAATATGCAAATACATTATGGATAATCATTTTCCATTATTTAATATGAATTATGGGAGTTTATATGATAATTGACAAGTTTAATGGAAAATTATTAGAAAATTCATAACTCAACGCCTATAAGGCGGATTCAAGCGAAATTTGAAATGGAAATTAATGATGTTGGGCTTGGTGTTATGGAATTAATGGGTTATTAAAATTCTTGATGAAATGAGAGTTATGATTTATTGATCATATTTCAATTTCAACCGTTAACTTTAAATGGCTATAACGGGAGCGAGGAAAATCGGATTGAGATGAAATTTGAAACGGTTGAATAAAATTATGAGATGTTTATTTTGGATGGCTTGGATTAATCATGAGATGTTGGGAAAATATATGCAATGAAAAAGGTAAGTTTGGTTGACTAATGCTCCACAAGAGTACTTTACATTTAATGCTAGAGTACAAAGCATAATGACTTGAAATTAATGAGATTTGAGGTGTCAAGTGCAGGCTATTTTTAAGGCATTTTGTGAATTAATATAAAATTCAAATATCCACAGAAAATCCAGCAAAGGATATACTCTATGATGGAGCTACAAGATGCTCAAGGGAGAGCATAGGTTATGTGGCAACAAGGGACTTCTAAGGGGGGCTGCCAAGCTGATTTTTTGAATTTTTAATTTTTAAAAAAATGCATATATGTAGCTGAGATGCAGGTACATGAGATTTGCATGCAATTATGAAGATTTGTAGCAATAAAAGAATTGGAAAATGCAGATGCATGCAGCTGAAAACATGGACAGCATATGGGGGGGCTATTGACATGCATAAATATGGTTGGGTTGTTGCCATTTTGATAATTTTTTTAACACCAAATTTATACATGAATTAAAGGGAAATTAAGTGTATAATTTACCCTTAAATTAGGGTTGAAAAAAATGAAAAATTGGTTGGGAAAAATGGGCAGCAGGGACGTGATTCATGAAGGCAGATTGACGGCCATGGATTAATGTCATTTGTGATTTTTGAAAAATGGTAAAATCTCAATTTACATGGCCGTGAATACACCAGCACATGAAGGTGATAAGGAAGCAATTTAATGTGTGGAAAATTGCCCAAATTGTGGGGCCCACATCTGGAAAAAAATTCCAACTTATACATATCCATGCACGTCCATTGTGAGAGAGAGTTGGAAAACGGCTAAGTGCTAAACTTTTCATCCAAAGCAAGCAGTAGCTCACGTCCCATTTTGTCAGCCAAGGAAGAAGGAGAAACAAGAAAAAAGGAAGGAGAATTGAGAAGGAAACCATCTCCAAGTGCTAGGATTTGATTTAGCACTAATTCGAGTAAGTATATGTGTTGTTTAAGTTGATTATTTTGAGTTTTTAAACTCCAAAACATGGATAAGGAAGGGATGCTTAAAGAATCTGTAAAATGATGATTTATCATGCTTTTTTTTTAATATGGAATGGATATTAGGTTTTATGTATTAATTTTCAAGTTTAAGTTGATGAAAGTGAAGTTTTGCATGTGTGTTAAGTGGAAAATCTAAGTTGGCAAACCCTAAATCTCCAAGACAAGTTTCTGTTTTGGTTTGATGATGTGATTAGGTTATGAATCATGTATTTATGCAAAAAATATATTGGTTTATGCTTAAATGATGAATTTTTGAAGTTATGGAATGCAAAGTGATGATTTTGACCTAATTTCCATGTTTCTATGCTAAAAAGGCTATGGAAATGGGTTTGGATGTTTTATGAATGTTATGTAGGGTAAAATACCCTAGGTTTAAGGTATTATAGATTCCCAAAAATATTTGGGAAAAGAAGCCCTAAAACTGATTTTTTAGATTTTATGGAAGTATGTTTAACCAATGTGAAACGGGACTCAAAACGTGTAGGAAAGTTGCTGTTTTGAGAAATGGAAATTCATGAATGTTATATATGTTTTAAATCCCTAAATATGGATTAAGAAAAATGGAATTACATGCTGAAATTTCGGAATTACATGACTGCTTAGGGTTATGTATCAAAAGACACGTTAAATGGGTGAAAAACGGGTTCCAAACTTGCTGTTTTGGAAACCTATGGTGAATGGATTTAAATCTCATAAAAATACCCTAAATGCAGTGGTAATTAATGGTAATTAACCTGCTGAAATATGGATTAAATTTCTGTCTTGGAAAATTTTATGAAATATCTTATGTATATGTTGTCAAATGGGCATATGTGAAGTGAAAAATGTGTATAAGTGATGAATGACTTATGAGAAATGAATTTATGCAAAAATGCATAAAAATAAGATGAATTTAATGATTATACATATTTTTTGAGGGTATGATGATTTATTTCAAAATTTGAAATTGCTTAATGAAGCCTAAGGCAATAACATGTGCTAAAACAAGCACCGATGCGTGTATTTTGGAAAAAATGGATAAATGGCAAAGTGAGGTTAATGAACCTATGTATGATGATTATTGAATGAATTTTATGAGATTAAAATGAATACCCTATGTATGGGGTTATATAAGTTATGTTATGTGTTAGCTAATGAAATGTGCAAAATTTGTTATATATGTGCACAATGACTTGTGAAGTCAAATAAATGATATATGTGTATGGAATGGGTTGGAAAACTAAATGAAATATGAGAAAAATAAATATATGAAAAAAATATATTATTCTCATGTAGGCAAAGGCAAAGAGAAAGCAGAAGTGGAAAGCTAAGAAACACAGGTAAGCAAACAAATTTTCTAAAGGATTTTTTCTTTTCTAAATTGTTTACATAAATGCAATTTTTTCTTTAACTTGTTTGATGAAACTATGGAAATTGTTTCTAATATATTTAAGGATGGCCATCCCTTAGCAAAATGGTATTGAAATGATGTTTTACTTCAAATGCAATATTATAAAAATTTTCTTTGATAAATGCTATGGAAAAATGATGTGATTCTATGTTTCTGATTGAAAAATCATGCTAGCATGTTAAAGATGGATTTATACAAAAGTTCATGTGCACAGGATACTAGGTACACTTGAAGGGTATAAGCGGACCAATTATCCCCCCTTAGTGTAGCCAAGTCGCTTAAAACAGGCCCAAGGCCGGCGGCGCCCTCTCTGAAATGGGAGTTAACGTGACGGATGATCGCCTGGATAGCTTTCATCCTAAGGGGAAAATGATATATATGATCATGTTTTATATGGCATTATGCATATGGTACTCATGATGGGTACAAGATTTCATGTTTTCAAGAGATACCTTAGACAAGGTATATGTTGCTTTCCAATATGATTTTAAATGTAAAATGTTGCCTGAAATGATTTGCCTGTGAAATGCAAATAGCTTGCTTATTGAGTTTCGACTCACGATTTTGTTTTCCAAACACAAAGACAGGTGAAGGACAGGACATGGCGAAGGAGCAAATACAAGCTTAAGGAATCAATGGAGAAATTCTAGAATTTTTATGTTATGAAAACTCATGTGAAATAATTGTATATTATATGAAGTGTTTTACTTTGATGTTGATGACATATACATGCAGTGACATCTGATTTAGGCAAAAGATGAAAATGTTGCTTGAACATCAGGTTATGTAAATGTGTTAAATGAATTTGAAATGGCTTGGTTATGAATGAGTTGGAAATGATTTAGATATGGTTGAGATGAAAACATGAGAAATCAAATCCTTATAAGAGAATATTAAATCGGTTAAACACCGTTAAAACTCGTCGTGTTACAGGGCAACATTCCTAATCACGTTTACCAATCAATACGATCCCGATGTAAGGCTCAGGATGTGACACTTGGTTTGGGGCGCCACATCAAGGATGCTCATGAGTGACTTGGCAGACCTTCATCGAGGAGTTTAATAAATAATACCTTCCAATGGGACTCCAAAGTCAAAAAGTAATTGAATTTGAACGATTATATCAAGGAAGGATGTTTGTCACTGAATATGCGACCAAGTTCAATACCTTAGTGAGATATGTGTCATGGATTACTAATGTGCTAGAAAACAAGCATAAAGGTTTCACAAGGATTGAGGTCATATCTAAGGGAGAGCCTTGCACTTTTATTAATTAAGGATTACGCATCGAGTCTTGAAAGGGCAAGAGCATTAGAATTGGAGGCATTTAGGACCCAAGAACTGAGGCAAAAGGGCAGAGGATTTTCCACCCGGGTGTTAAGGAAGTGGAAACAGAGAAGGAAAAGAATAAGGAAGGAGGAATGGAGAAGGGAAGAGGCATCCCTAAGAAGAGAAACTCCTCACTTTGTAAAAAGTGCCAAAAATGCCATTTAGGGGAATGTTTGAAAGAATCAAACAAATGTTTTAAGTATAGGCAGATGAGTCATATAGCCAAGGATTGTGGAACAAGAGAAGCAAAGGTTATTAAGTGTTTTGTTTGCAATCAAGCAGGGCGTATCGCCCCGAATTGTCCAAATAAAATACAAACAGCACAAGGGCGAGGAAGACCAGCCCAGCCAAGGCTAACCATAATTGATAATTGACAAGGCACTTATACAAACCCAGTGCACGTGCATGCATTAACTCGTACGGAGTCACAGGAGCAAGGAGAAAAAGTGGTTATAGGTATGGTTTACATTTTAAGAAATTCTGCAGTAGCTTTGTTTGATTTTGGTGCTACCCACTCATTTATAGCCAGCCAATATGTAACCCCACACACATTGCCCATAGTGGAAACAAATAAAATAATTTATGTAGAATCCCTTGTGTATAGGTTAGCTAGTACTAGCCAAGTATGTAAGGCATGTCCAATTAGGATAGTCTCCATGATGTTAGAACCAAACCTAATCCTATTGCCAATGATGGAGTTTGATGTGATTTTGGGAATGAATTGGCTAAGCCAATGGGAAGCCACTATTGATTGCAAAAACAAAAAGGTGTAGTTTGAAGCAGCTTTAGATAGGGATATCACTATTGGCAGACTAAGGCACCCTAAGCATTCCACCATGCTAATATCATCCATGAAGGCGGCTAGGATGGTTCCCCAACAATGTCAAACTTATTTGGTATCAGTTAGTGTAATGGAATGGAAAGAAGTGAAAATTGATCAAATCCCGGCGGTCAAGGAGTTTCTAGATGTATTTCCAAAAGAATTAACAAATCTACCCTCGGAAAGAGAAATGGACATGGTGATTGATGTTATACCAGGCACAGCTCGATATCTAAGACTCCTTATCGAATGGTTCTAGCAGAAATGACTGAGTTGAGGACTCAAATTCAAGAGCTCCTAGATAAAGGTTTTATTAGACCTAATGTATCACCTGGAGAGCTCCAATGTTATTTATAAGGAAAAAGGATGGAAGTTTAAGACTCTAAATAGATTACAGAGAATTAAATAGGGTCACAGTGAAGAATTGATACCTTTTTGCTACGAATTGATTACCTATTTGATCAATTAAGAGGAGCAACAACTTTTTCTAAGATAGACCTGCAATCGAGGTACCATCAATTGAGGATTAGTCCTACTGATGTTCATAAGATAGCATTTTGGACTAGATATGGCCATTATGAATTCTTGGTAATGTCATTTGGACTTACAAATGCCCCTACTGTATTTATGGATATGATGAACAGAGTAATTCGGGATTATTTGGATCAGTTTGTTGTGGTATTTACCGATGACATTCTGATTTACTCAAGATTGAAGGAAGAGCATGGAATTCATCTTAGAAGGGTATTGGAACGATTAAGGAAAGAGAAATTATATGCCAAGTTGAAAAAATGTGAGTTTTGGTTGAAACAAGTAGCGTTTCTAGGGCATATAATATCTAAAAAAGGAATTGAAGTTGACCTTCAGAAGATTAAAGTGGTGCTTAAGTGGCCAAGGCCAACAACTATTACGGATATTCGAATTTTTCTAGGGTTGGCAGGCAACTATCGAAGATTCGTTGAGGGATTTTCACAATTATCAACACCACTAACTCGATTGACTAGAAAAGGAGTAAAATATGTACGGTATGATGAATGTGAAATCACCTTTCAAAATGTGATACCCAGACCCAAGTAGGGCTCATACATGTGCATTTGACATGTAAATATGACTCATGTATTATTTGAATGATTTATGAATAATTTTAATGACTTGGCGATTTATTGAAATTAGGGCTAATGATTAAGGAATGGTGATTAAAATTAATCGTCATAGGCCAATATGGGTCACTATGATTAAAGTGACCTAATGAGAATTGAAAAATGTCAATGTGCAATGAATAATTAATTCATTTATTATGATTTAATTAATGGAGATTAGAATGATAATTATGGAATTAATGTGATAAATACTAGAAAATTCATAATTTGACGCTTATAAGGCGGATTGAGACGAAATTTGAAAGGTAAGCACATGATTATGTGCCCAATCTTATGGATTGATTGGATTATGGAAATTATGATGGATTAGAAAGATAATTATTTATTTTCATCGCAAATCCAAAAGTTAAACTCAAATGGTCATAACTTGAGATAGAAAGGTCGTTTTGAGATGAAATTTGACATGAATAGATAAAATGATATGGTGAATGCTATGGAAGGATTTGATTAAGCTAATTATCATGAGAACATGCTTAATCACAAAAGGACAAGAGGCATTAACTTTATGCTCCATGAAGTAGCATTGCATTTATGTAAAAGCAAGTGGTTTAATGATATGTTTAATACTACATATGAGGTGTCAAAAGGAGGTAATTTTATGTGGATTTTGTGAATTTCCTAAAATAGAAAAATCCATGATAATATCAAAAGAATTAAAGTACTACACAACTCTTGCTTTATAAGACATATCTAAGAACATCCAATGAAGATCCAAGAGTTTGAAATGAGGAGAAAAAAGATAATACACAACTTGTAGATCACATGCAAAGTCTTGAAATTCTAATATGATCAGTGGCTAGTGAATTTGTATCCGAAGTCGACTCCACCCGCGACTTGGGTCAAGTCCGAGACCAAGTCGACTTGAGCCTGGAACTTGAGTTGGAAGCTAAAGACCAAAGTCGCTCCCGAAGTCGACTCCAGATTGCGAATTGGGTGAAGTCGCACCCGAAGTTGACTCCACTATGCGACTTGAACGAAGTCACATACCAAGTCGACTCTAAATGCGACTTGGCTCGCAATGATAAAAAAAATTCAAACGTTGGTGTTGGTCCCGAGTTGATGGCCTAACCCAAGAGGGGAGGGGTGAATTGGGTTCTTTAAAATTTCTTTTGTAAACTTAAAAATCTTAACCCCTTGAAAAAGTTAATCCCCTTTTTAAGCGAATGGAGAGCAAATAAGATAAAGCAGTAAAAATAAGTAGAACACAAGATTTATAGTGGTTCGGGCAAACCTTCCCTACTCCACTCTTCCAAGCTCACACTCCGTTGTGACTTGGGTTCCACTATGTATTCCAAGAATACACTTAGAGTCACCGCTCTCTTCTAGATTCAAAGCTCTAGGGGGCATACACAACTAGAGCCACTTGCTCTCTTCTAGATTCAAAGCTCTAGGGGGCATATACAATCACTTGCACAAGTAGGTGATGAGTCTCACTCCAATCACACCCTACTTTGCATACACTTGATCTTAGCTACTCAAGCTAAATCAAGATTTATACAACCAAATAAAGAAATGAATAAAAACTACACTTTACAGATTTGTGTAGGCAGTTTTGAGCTCGAGGAAGAAATCAGAAATAGCTTGAATGATGATTGTTGAAGCAACTTGCAGTTTGAAGCTCTTTCTTCCTTTTGAAAAATCTCAAATATGGAGAAAAGGATTTGAAAATCTTTCTTGAACTTCTTTTCTCTCTATGATCCTTAGAGTAGTGTGTATTGCTTACTCTCATGTTCATTTGATTGTCCTTTTATAGAGTAAGAAGGATTGGAACGTTGTGGAAGTTGTTGGTGCGCAATAAATGAACTCCAACGTTCGAAAATTTGAACGTTATACCCAAGTCGAAGATGGAGTCGACTTGGCTTGCGACTTGGCAACCCAAGTCGCATCTGGAGTCGACTTCGTCTGCGACTCCAGTTCCTCCAATTTCCCAAGTCTGAGTTTTAGTCGACTTGGTTTCAGACTTCGACTCAAGTCGAATCTGAAGTCGACTTAGCCTGCGACTTGGCTCGGGTTTTGCTGAAGCTGCTTTGTTCTTCAAGATTCGGCTTGATCCTTGCAAAGCTTTTGAGCTGTTAGAGTCCTTGCATGATATATGCTTGTTCCTCGCTTAGTCTTGGACTCACTTGGTCTCCATAACTTGGGTGTTGCCTTATTTGAATAAGCTTGAACATTTGCCTTGGCTTGATAGACTTGATTTGAACATTGAATATGAATCTTAGCTTTGATCTTCAAGAATCTTAATTTGTTTCCTTGTGAATGAACTTTTCATCTCATTTGGGTTTGAACAAGTTCAATATGATCCTTGGAATAAACTTGAAACTTCAATCTTCAAGTCTAAAATCCTCAAGTCGAAGTTGGAGTCGACCTTGTCTGCGACTTGACCCAAGTCGCACCTGGAGTCGACTTCGTTTGCGACTTGGGCAGCTTCGTGCCCCCAAAATCAACGCTGGACATTTTCTTTTGTTTGAAGTCGATGCTGGAGTCGACTTCGTCTGCGACTTGACTTCCCAAGTCGCAAGTGGAGTCGACTTGACCTGCGACTTCACCTGTTGCTTTTTTGGGATTCATTCTCAAGTCGATATTTGAGTCGACTTTGGGATCGACTTCACCCAAGTCGAAGTCCAAGTCGACTTGAAGATCGACTTGACCTCTTTGCTTTCCTTAAACATTTATCAAACACATTAGTACCTTTTATATACTCAAATTAGTTCTTGTTAATCATCGAAACTCAAGATTTGGTCAATTTTTATTGTTTTAAACATTGTTTCCAACAATCTCCCCCTTTTTGATGATTGACAAAACTTCATTTGAGTTGATACCTTTCAAGCATTAATCATGTTCATATGTCTTTTTGAAAAACAGAGCATTTGTCATATAGGTCAGAGCTTTTTGAAATTTCAACTATTATATCATTTTGGCATATTGGATACCTTTCAAGCAAATCATTTTCAAGCAAATCATGTTGAATACTTTATAACATATTAAGCAAACATAACATTCATCAATAGCATATATATGTATCAAGTTTCATGCAACACAAAACCAAAATGAAACCTAGATACAAAACTACCCAACCCAAAAGAAAATTTTACTCAACTCACCTATTCTATCTCCCCCTTTTTGTCAAACTATCAAAAATCGATCAACTTTTAATGATTTTGTGAATTGAAACTGAGAGATCGGATATAAGATTGGTTTGATGGGACGATTTTGGGCAGATGAGTAGATGGAGATATCATGATCGGGAGATGCTGCTTTATGAACTGAACCCGATTCGTATGGATCGAGTTCGGGCATAGGCCTCTTCTTGTGACGTCCGGAGGCGAGGTGATATTTGATGGTACGCAGTTCCCGATCCATGTGATCTTGTCGGGAATGCATATCAGTGATAGCATTCAGCACACCGGTCACTAGGCTAGTCATCCTATCTTCTTGATGACCCATAGCTTCCAAGATCTCGTTTTTGAGGCTTTGAAGTGCAGCCATTTGATCTGAAGTAGGCGGCACGCGTTCGGGTGCAACGGATCCTTGAGGAGAATGTGATCCGTGTGACAGAGGAGATGCAGGCCGTTCAGGCGATGCCTCGGGAGCTTGCTCCCCCTCAGCTTGTGCATTGTCCTCTTGTTCTCGGACTGGCTCGCCAAGCTTCTCTCGGATGCGATCATCCCTAAACTGCTCCAAATTGATTTTCATGCGTTGGAGCAAAGCCTTGTTGATAGCGTTGGTCGTCTTGGGGACTTCAAATGGTTCCCCGTCAATGTCGAGCTCAACCCGCTCAAAAATCTTGGTGATCCAAGATCCATAAGGTAACACGCCTCTCGGATTGTCTTTTCTGGATGCTAAGGCTTCTAGGAATAGTCTGGGAAGACTGATCTTGACTTTGTTCACTAATTTCCACAAGATCATTGCTTCTTGTGGATTCAATTGATTCCTTCCGCCTCCTTTTGGAAAAATACAGTGGGCGATCAATAGACGGATAACCCTGAGTCTGGGAGAAAGATCCATGTAATGTAGGAATTTGGTGCCTGCATGGTACTTGTTGCTTTTGGTTAACTCATTGTAGATCTTGTCCATAGTCAGATCCTTGGGAAGCCTCTCTTCATCAAAAGGTACTTGAAGAATATTTCCAATTCTTCTCAAGGCTTCATCTTGATCTGGATAGTTGCTACTCCCAAAATTTATTTCAGTGCCTTTGACATAAGTGCAAAACTTGGTGTTGTCCCATAAATAATAAAACTATCTTGTGAGATCAGGATAGATCCGTTCATCGGATTTGAATAGTTGTATCCATCCTTGGAAATCCAACAACTCTTCTATGTCGAACTCATAGTCGTTGAGGAACTTGAAATCTATGATCTTAGGAATGAATACCTTTCGTTCATAGAAGTTTCTGTAGAAGCGACTATGCTGTAGCTCTGTCCTGAAATAAGTAGTGGGCATTTTTAGAACTTGCCCCTTCTTGATAGGAATCCTCGAAGAATACGAGCTTTCAGGTTGGCTTTCTGATCGTGGGGCTCTATCAGTTGACTGGGTTGTTGTCTGGAATCGAACCCGTCTACCCGTCGAGGTTGATGGTTCCTCTCTAACTCGTTTGGATGGAGTCCTTGCTCTTCTAGGAATATCTTCCTCTGTGGAGGATTGGGATGGCCTAGGCACTGGCCGTTGGCTTGGCTTTTTGACTGCTAGTTTAGGAGTTTTAGCTTTTGGAGCCATTGAAATTGGAATTTTAGTGACTGAAGAATATGAAATAGAGAATGCTTTAGAGCTGTGAGAGGGAGAGCTTAAAGAGAGAGAGTGAGAGCCAAGGGTGTGAAATCGTGGAAGATGGAGAGACAGCGGCTTGCCGGGAGTGACAGCGGATCGCCGGAGGGGGAGAAAACTGTCGCCGAGAGAGAGAGAGAGAGAAACAGAGGATTCGGAGCAAAAATGGGAGGAAAGGAAGAAGAAAGAGAAGAAAAGGGAGAAGTTCGCGGAAGTCGGACGGTCGCGCGCGGAGTCGACTTTGCCCTAGGCGAAGTCGACTTCGGTCCCTCGGAGTCGACTTTGTTATTGAAGCGGAGTCGACTTCGCTCCTGTGGAGTCGACTTCGCTCCTGAAGCGGAGTCGACTTCACTTTTCCCAAGTCGACTTGGTGGAGTCGACTTGGCTCCTATGGAGTCGACTTGACTCATCAGTTTACCTTTTTCAAATTTTGATTTCTTGTTTTAATTTTTCCTAATTTAGCTCTATCATCCCCATATCATTCCTAATCTTGTAAAATGATTCTTTAGTTAGAGGTTTGGTAAAGATATCAGCAATTTGATCCTCTGTTTTCACATATTCTAAGCACACATCATGATTTTCAACATGTTCACGAATAAAATGATGTCTTACATCAATATGTTTGGTTCTAGAATGCAAGACTGGATTTTTAGTCAAACAAATTGCACTTGTATTATCACATCTAATAGGAATATCAACATAATCAATACCATAGTCTTTCAACTGTTGTTTCATCCAAAGTAGTTGGGCACAACAACTACCGGCGGCTATGTACTCGGCTTCCGCAGTAGATAGTGCAACACTTGTTTGTTTTCTTGAATGCCATGAAACTAGCATATGTCCAAGAAATTGACAAGTTCCACTGGTACTTTTTCTATCTACTTTATATCCGGCAAAGTCTGCATCCGAATAGCCGATTAGATCAAAGGTTGACCCCTTTGGATACCATAGTCCAAGGTTTGTAGTTTTTATCAAATATTTAAAAATTCTTTTTACAGCAAGTAGGTGTGATTCTTTGGGACATGCTTGAAATCTAGAGCACATACAAACACTAAATAAGATATCGGGTCTAGAAGCAGTTAAATATAACAAGGATCCAATCATGCTTCTATAGAGCTTTTGATCGATACTTTTACCGTTTTCGTCCGTGTCGATCTTGATTGTAGAGCTCATTGGAGTGTTTGCCCCTTTGCTATTCTGCATTCCGAATCTCTTGAGCATTTCTTTGACATACTTGGACTGGTTCAAAAATATTCCTTCACTTTGTTGCTTGATTTGCAGTCCAAGGAAGAAATTTAATTCTCCCATCATGCTCATTTCGAATTCGCTCTGCATTATCTTAGAAAACTCTTGACAAAGTTTTTCGTCAGTAGCACCAAATATTATGTCATCCACATAAATTTGTACAATCAAAATATTTTTATTTTTGTACTTAATGAACAAAGTAGTGTCTACTTTCCCTCTTTGAAACTCATGATCAATCAAGAAACTATTTAACCTTTCGTACCAAGCTCTTGGTGCTTGTTTTAGTCCATATAACGCTTTGGTTAATTTATAAACATACTTTGATTGATCCTTTTCTTCAAAACCAGGGGGTTGTTCAACATATACTTCTTCATTCAAATAATCATTCAAAAATGCGCTTTTTACATCCATTTGAAACAATTTGAAGTTCATATGAGAAGCAAATGCTAGTAGGATGCGTATGGCTTCTAATCTAGCCACGGGTGCATATGATTCTTCAAAATCAATTCCTTCTTCTTGGGAATACCCTTTGGCTACTAATCTTGCCTTGTTTCTAATTACAAGACCGCTTTCGTCTAATTTGTTCCTAAATACCCATTTTGTACCAATGACTGTATGATTGTTTGGTCTAGGAACTAAATGCCATACATTGTTTCTTTCGAATTGATTTAGCTCTTCTTGCATTGAAATAACCCAATTTTCATCATTAAGAGCTTGTTCAATGGTATTTGGTTCAATTTTCGATACAAACGCATATTGGCCATAAACGTTTTGTTTTGATCTTCTAGTTTTTACTCCTTCATATATGTTTCCAATAACTTGTTCAATTGGATGGGCATTTTTAAACTTTAAATCAGTTGGAGGTTTGTAAGAGTTATTACCTTCACTTACCTCTTCTTCCTCTGGATTTTCTGGCTTGAGCTCGAGTTCCTTTGGTTGTTCTTTGCCTTTCGTCTCATCTGCATCACTTAGTTCATCCTCCTTTCTCGGAGTTTGGTTAAATTCATCAAATACAACATGTATGGATTCTTCTACAACTTGATTTCGTTTATTGAATACTCTATATGCTTTGCTATTTGATGAATAACCAAGGAATATAGCCTCATCACTTTTGGCATCTAATTTTCCCAAGTTGACTTTTCCATTGTTTAAAACATAACATGTACATCCAAAAACATGAAAATAAGATATATTTGGTTTCCTTCCTTTCCAAAGTTCATATGGAGTCTTTTTCAAGATTGCTCGAATGGTAACACGATTCAAAACATGACAAGCTGTACTCACAGCTTCACCCCAAAATTTCTTGGATAGATTGCTCTCATTTAGCATAGTTCTAGCCATCTCTTGTATAGTTCTATTTTTCCTTTCAACTACTCCATTTTGTTGTGGAGTTCTTGGTGCAGAAAATGTGTGGTGAATTCCTTTTTCATTACAAAATTCCATGAATCGTTTGTTTTCGAATTCGCCACCATGATCGCTTCTTATGGTCACAATAGTACTCTGTTTTTCATTTTGCACCAAATTCACAAAAGTTGCAAACATAGAGAAGGCTTCATCTTTACTAGCTAAGAGAATTATCCAAGTGAATCTTGAAAAATCATCAACTATGACAAATACATATTTCTTTCCACCAATGGTTAGAATGTCGGATGGCCCGTATAGATCCATATGTAGTAATTCAAGTGGCTTTGTGGTGGAAATTTCCTTTTTGGTAGAGAAAGGCATCTTGGGTTGTTTTGATAATTGACATGCCTTGCAAATTTTGTCTTTGTCATATTTCAACTTTGGTAATCCTTCTACCAAATTCTTTTTCCAAAGGGTCTTTATATTTCCCATGTTTACATGTCCAAGCCTTTTATGCCAAACCCATGGATCATTATCAATGGCCATAAGACATTGACCATTCAATTCATCAAGTGAAACCAAATAAACATTTCCATGTCGTTTACCACTAAACATGATATGTTCTCCATCAAATACATTACATATAGATGATTCAAACACAACTTTATATCCTTTATCACATAATTGGCTAATACTCATTAAATTGTGTTTGAGTCCTTCAACAAACAAAACATCTTCCATGCATGCATTTGAGGTACTAAGTATATTTCCTTTACCTTTAATTTTACCTTTTTCATTATTTCCAAAGGCAACCATTCCATCGTTGCAAGGCTTAAGTTTATGAAACAAACTTCTTTCACCGGTCATATGCCTTGAACAACCGCTATCCATGAACCATTCATTGTTTGCCTTGGCCTTAAAACATGTCTGAAAAATAAGGAAATAAATCTTATCTTTTTGGTACCCATTTTATGGGTCCATTTGGGTTAGTAATAGAATCTAATCTAAGTTGATCTAACTTTGAAAGCCCAAATCTTGTGTTTCTTGGAACCCAAACTAATTTAACACCATGGTCATATAGTTTCTTAAAATTACATTTGTAAGTTTTATGACCCATCTTATTGCAGAAATTACAAGCCAAAGGTAATCTTGGAGTAGGTCTCCAAGCATGCAAAGGTTCAATCATTGGTCTTCTAGTCCACTTAAAATTTTTCTTTTGTGGCTTGTATATAGATGTATTTTTAGTTTGATTTTTCTCAAGTATTTGTTCATTTGATTTGCTACTTTCTCCTTGCTCAAATGTATGATACCCAAGACCTCTTTTATGTGTTTGGGAGGTCATATTCAGAAACATTTTAACATTTTCTCCTGGATTAGAGAACTTAGCTAATGATTCATTTAATGATTTGTTCTCCATTTTCAGCAATTCAGTTTCATCTTTCAATTTGACTAATCTTTCTGCAAGTTTACCATTTACAATTATTGTTGCATCACATTGTCTCTTCTTAATTGTAAACTTGCTTCCTAATTTCTTCATTTCTTCATATAATGAATCATATGCAGTTTGTAGTTCATCTAATTCAGTACATTTGAGGCATTCATGAGAGGAAGAATAACTTGAATTAGAAAGGGAGAGTTTGGAACTTACCTCTTCATTGCTTGTGTCTTTTGTTGAGGTAATTTGTTCTCCTTGCTCGATTTGTGCCATGCAGCAAATTCTTGCACATTCTTCCGCCTCTATGTCATCGGTTGAGAAGCTACTCGTCGTAGATTCTTCATCATTTACGTACATGCCTCTTCCTTTGTATTTCTGGAATCTTCTATTGTTCCCTCGATCCTTTCTTTGTTCTTTTGCCTTGTTTTCTTCGGGAGTTGGACATTGAGCCTGCATATGTCCCGAACCGCCGCATCGGTAGCACTTGGTTGATTCTTTCTTCTTCTCTTGGGGAGTTCTTTCTTTGAAGCTTCTGAAATTTTTGCCTTTCCTCACAAATTTTCTGAATCGTTTTGTGAGTAGAGCAATCTCGTCGTCATTTTGAGAAGAAGATGTGTCATCGGTGTCTTGTGCGGCTTTTAAGGCAATTGCTCTTTTGCCCCTGTGTTGATCTTCATTCCTTTTCTTAATTAGCTCATGTGACATAAGTGAGCTAATTAAGTTTTCAAGCTTCAGCGTGTTGAGGTCTTTGGCTTCTTCAATTGCAGTGATCTTTGGAGTCCATGATTCGGGTAGAGCTCTTAAAATCTTCATGACCTGCTCAGATTCAGATATTGCTTTTCCAAGACCTTTTAAAGCATTAGTAATCTTAGAGAATCTAGCAAACATTTCAGAAATATTTTCTGTTTCTAGCATTCTAAAGTTCTCTAGTTCTCCAATCAAAATATTCCTTCTCGTCCCTTGGACTTGAGAAGTTCCTTCGTAGATAGAGATTAGTGTATCCCATATCTCTTTGGCGGTTAAGCAAGAGGATACTCTATCATACTCGGAAGCAGTGAGAGCACAAAATAAGGAGTTCATAGCTTTGGCATTGCTCTTCACTATTCTTACTTCCTCATCGGTCCATTTGGAAGCTCGTTCATCGGTAGGCAGTATTACTCCATCTTGGATAGCAATCCAAGAGTCCATATCGGTAGCCATGATGAGTTGCTTCATTCGAAGCTTCCAATATCCAAAATTGTTCCCATCAAACAACGGTGGCCTTGTAAAGGATTGGCCTTCAGCAAATGCGGGAACGGAAGTAGATTGGGATGCCATTTCAATAAGATCTCTTTGATAAACTCAAAGACCTGCTCTGATACCACTTGTTGGTCCCGAGTTGATGGCCTAACCCAAGAGGGGAGGGGTGAATTGGGTTCTTTAAAATTTCTTTTGTAAACTTAAAAATCTTAACCCCTTGAAAAAGTTAATCCCCTTTTTAAGCGAATGGAGAGCAAATAAGATAAAGCAGTAAAAATAAGTAGAACACAAGATTTATAGTGGTTCGGGCAAACCTTCCCTACTCCACTCTTGCAAGCTCACACTCCGTTGTGACTTGGGTTCCACTATGTATTCCAAGAATACACTTAGAGTCACCGCTCTCTTCTAGATTCAAAGCTCTAGGGGGCATACACAACTAGAGCCACTTGCTCTCTTCTAGATTCAAAGCTCTAGGGGGCATATACAATCACTTGCACAAGTAGGTGATGAGTCTCACTCCAATCACACCCTACTTTGCATACACTTGATCTTAGCTACTCAAGCTAAATCAAGATTTATACAACCAAATAAAGAAATGAATAAAAACTACACTTTACAGATTTGTGTAGGCAGTTTTGAGCTCGAGGAAGAAATCAGAAATAGCTTGAATGATGATTGTTGAAGCAACTTGCAGTTTGAAGCTCTTTCTTCCTTTTGAAAAATCTCAAATATGGAGAAAAGGATTTGAAAATCTTTCTTGAACTTCTTTTCTCTCTATGATCCTTAGAGTAGTGTGTATTGCTTACTCTCATGTTCATTTGATTGTCCTTTTATAGAGTAAGAAGGATTGGAACGTTGTGGAAGTTGTTGGTGCGCAATAAATGAACTCCAACGTTCGAAAATTTGAACGTTATACCCAAGTCGAAGATGGAGTCGACTTGGCTTGCGACTTGGCAACCCAAGTCGCATCTGGAGTCGACTTCGTCTGCGACTCCAGTTCCTCCAATTTCCCAAGTCTGAGTTTTAGTCGACTTGGTTTCAGACTTCGACTCAAGTCGAATCTGAAGTCGACTTAGCCTGCGACTTGGCTCGGGTTTTGCTGAAGCTGCTTTGTTCTTCAAGATTCGGCTTGATCCTTGCAAAGCTTTTGAGCTGTTAGAGTCCTTGCATGATATATGCTTGTTCCTCGCTTAGTCTTGGACTCACTTGGTCTCCATAACTTGGGTGTTGCCTTATTTGAATAAGCTTGAACATTTGCCTTGGCTTGATAGACTTGATTTGAACATTGAATATGAATCTTAGCTTTGATCTTCAAGAATCTTAATTTGTTTCCTTGTGAATGAACTTTTCATCTCATTTGGGTTTGAACAAGTTCAATATGATCCTTGGAATAAACTTGAAACTTCAATCTTCAAGTCTAAAATCCTCAAGTCGAAGTTGGAGTCGACCTTGTCTGCGACTTGACCCAAGTCGCACCTGGAGTCGACTTCGTTTGCGACTTGGGCAGCTTCGTGCCCCCAAAATCAACGCTGGACATTTTCTTTTGTTTGAAGTCGATGCTGGAGTCGACTTCGTCTGCGACTTGACTTCTCAAGTCGCAAGTGGAGTCGACTTGACCTGCGACTTCACCTGTTGCTTTTTTGGGATTCATTCTCAAGTCGATATTTGAGTCGACTTTGGGATCGACTTCACCCAAGTCGAAGTCCAAGTCGACTTGAAGATCGACTTGACCTCTTTGCTTTCCTTAAACATTTATCAAACACATTAGTACCTTTTATATACTCAAATTAGTTCTTGTTAATCATCGAAACTCAAGATTTGGTCAATTTTTATTGTTTTAAACATTGTTTCCAACAGTTGGCACATTAAATGTGCACCACACTACCAACTGTTCGAATTTACCTCTCATTATTTAAGGAGCATCAAGTGAACGTAAATGAAGTTGGAGAAAAACATTGAATGAGCTCACCTTCCGCTCTCTCTTGCATTTAAAGTGATCTATAAGAAGTTTGAAGAAGAACTTGGCATTTAACCTACTGAAAGCTGCATTGCTCCATCAACTACTGCTTCCATAAGTTCTTTTACGTGCACGAAACTGCCTACACAATCTGTAACATGTAGATCTTTGTTATTCATTGTTTGTTTGTTTTTCCCACTTGGTTTGGTATTGGAGACCGAAACCAAGTGAAGGCAAAGTAGTGTGTCATTGGAGTGGAACTCGTTACCTACTTGTGCTGAGATTGTACAAGCCCCCTAGAGCTAGAATCTAGAAGAGAGCTGTGGCGCCCCGAACCGGGGTGCCTAGAAGCCTTACTCTAGGATCTTTATCGATTGGTAAACGTGACTCAGGATTGTTGCCCTGATCACACGGCGGGATTTTTAAATTGGATCACATCCCAATTTTTTTTTTCATTCCTTTTCTGTGTTTTTCATCACATAACAAACACTGGTCATCAACTTTACGCATGATACTCATAATAACATCATATCATCATATATGAACATATTCTTGTCATTAATTTCACATATATTATTTATATCATAATAATTGACTTATCTACATCACAAGTTCCTTCAATCTAAACATTTCATACATACATATTTTGAAGATTCCATATAATCATTCATACCATATACAGACTAGTTTGTTGAAAAGTTTTCTTCATACTCTTTTTCTTTCCTGCATGGCCTTTGCGGTACCTGTCTATGGTTGGGGAAAACAAAACATGAGTCGAAAATCAATAAGCAAGCATTTTTCATTTTAAATGCATTTCTCACCTTTCAGTAGTAGACGCTTAACAAGCGTTCGACTAGTAATTGGAGGAAACCTTTTCATAAATACCTTTCATAAACATTTCATAATACCAATTCATGGCAAACATATGCTTGTAAAACTTGACATATAAATTCTTTTTCCATAGACATATTTATGTTCTAAAATATTGTTCATTGAAGCTCCTTTTCTCATAGGACATTCTCATGTCCTAAAATACTTTTCATAAAACCCTTTTTAAGCAAATGCAACATGCAATACGTCTCTATCCATCTGGTAGGTGACACTTATCAAGTGATCATCCTTCCTTAGGAGAGAAACCCTTCCAGGTGATAGCCCACGAGCCAGGCGGCTATCCGTGTCCATCTCCCATTGCAGGGAGGGCGCCGCCGGCATTTAGCCTTATTCAAGCGACTCGGCCTATGCAAAGGGGGCTCAATTTGCAACCGCATCCGGTATGCATATCCTCTACAGTAGACCTAGTACATAACCCTTGTGCACATGTTTCCTTTACATTCACATGCTAGCATGATTTTATAAAAACCACAGACCACAGTCTGTGTTCCTTTTCTAAAAGATTGATGTTATCATGCTTTTATAAAATACTACAGACCTCAGTCTGTATTTCTTTCAAATCTTGAAAACTGGGCTTAACCCATGTTAATGAGTTATATACTCAAAATGTTTTGTAAGGATGGCCAACCTTAAAACATTTATATTTCATGAATCATTTGAAATATTCAAGGAAAATATTTTAAATAACAATATTTTCTAACTGTTTTGTAAAAAAATTTTGAACGATAAAACGTCTTTAAAAATATTTGGAACCAAAAGATTTTCTTACAAATGCTTTTCCCATTTATGGGTTTTTATGATCAAAGGACATACAAGTTCAAGCTTTCATATAATATCATATACTTTTGTCTTCATTTCTATATGTGATAAACTTGTATAATCCTTTGAACAGTACTCAAATCATTTTTCAAATTAATTTATCATGTTGGCCTTCCTTAAATCCTGCTCGAAACAATGGATTTTGGAAATTCCAAAATAATCTAATATTTAGAGAACCTTTGAAACATATCCTTAAAATACTTCAAAACCTTGAAATAAAACGATTCAATACATTTATTTCAAATATCATTTTAAAAACTCATTTTCCTTTCAACACAACCTTTTCAACATTTGTATTTCAATATTTTTCAACATTAAAAGGATTTGCTTTTAACGAAGCAATTTCCAAGACAATTTAAGATTGCAGAATAAGGTCGTATAAAATTGTATTTTCAAAAGGTTTGCTTGCTTACCTGTGTAGTCAACTTGTATCTTTCACTTGTACCCATTTACTTTCCTATGCAAATGAAAAGAACCATTTTTCTCATATAGACATAATATTCCATGCTTGCACATTTCTATTATTAAATTTGAATTCATCCTAGGGTTTCTAACCCATGCATATGTCATAATCACTTTATTTTCCTTCATAACTCTCATAGAGGTTAATTTGGTCTCTATTTTCACATATGGATTTTTATCCCAAAAATATTTAAAAATTCCATTCATACATCCTTATAAATATCAATCTTATTTTTGCCCAAGTCACTCTGTTTACTATTAATGATTATTGTTCATGATCACTGTTCCTAATTACTGTTCACAACGTGTTTGGCACTGTTCATGGGTTTCAAAATTTGGCATTTTTTTAAAATAAAAAAATATCATGACATAGCTCTTGTCTAGTACATCATGAGATAATTCATGTATTTTGAATTAATCATGATTATCTTGGCTAAATAAATCATTTTAGCCACTTATACACATATGTGTATAAGGTACCATAATTCATGTTTTAAGCATAAATTTGACTTAAAAAAATTCTTTTAATTCCTATAATATATTCCATAACATACCATGATCAACATAATCATAATTCTCATTTAAAAATTCTGAAACTTATTATTAAATTCCAAAACAACCCTTCTCTTCTTATTTTCACTATGTTCCATTTTCTTATTCATCCATTAATTCCATATACATATAATAGCATTAATTTGCTATCCCTAATCCTTTATTAAATCTTTAATAACATATATATATTAATTTAGATTACTTTCACTTAGTTTTCATATTTATTTTTGATTGTTTCTCAAACTGTCCACATTTGCTGAAATCAGGCGTACTGATTTCTCTAAATCTTGATTTATAATCAAATAAAAGTATTTAACTCTGAAATTTCTTTCATACATCAATAACTACATGAATTAATACTCATAAAAATTTCAGCAATAAATATTAACATTATATATTTATTTTGACATTTTCACTGTGCTGGACAGTGTTGTGAAATCAGGAACATCCCTAATCACGTTATTTTTAAACCATACTTATGTTATCCAAAAATCATATTTAATATTTTTTCGTGTGATAATAATAATATCTTGTACATTATATCAAAATTTCAGATTAAAATTCCATCTAAAAAAATTATGAAAAATCATTTACTACAGCTGATCCTGTCACCCGTTTTACCCTGTTTAAATTAATATTCTCGGATTTTTAATTTGTAACCCGCTTAATATTTTAAGCTTAAATTTTTTTTATTCCTTAATGTTAATATAATGAACTTGTACAAAAAGTTTCATGGAAACAATCATTCGTTTACTATCTCGTTCATATTTTTGTTTCTAATATTACATAAACTCCAGATTTGAAGCAATAAAACAAGATTAACTTAAACTTTATCAAATTAATCATGAAAATATCCCTAAATTAGTTTAACGCTGAATTAGTTTAATCATATATTCAGCAACATCTCATTTGCACCTTTTTCATCGTCCATGTATCTTATATAAAAAAAATTTAAATGCTTAAATGCAGCATTTCCAGAAAATAACTTATGCTGTAAAATAGAGAAGAACCTACCGTTTGCTTGGTCCTGTTGGAGCTTGGATTGGACGGTCCACTCTCCTATTCTTCTCTATTTCTGTAACAGTGCTGCTGCCCTCTTTTACGCTATCTCTCATTGCTGAAATGCTCCTTTTATACCTCTCTTTAATCGGTTCACTATGGTTAAAGACCATGGTCACCGTTTAGCATGGGTACAGGTATTGCACCTGTTGCATTTTATGCATTTTGTTACAGCCGCTGTCCACGTAACATCGGACGTTTATTTTGCTGCCCAAGTACATTCTTTCATGCAAAAATTTTTTTATTTAATTTGCATTAATAAATTAATTCATAACTTTTTACATACACACTTATATATTATGAAATTTTTTCTTATTAATATATATACAATTTCTAACAAAATGTACCTTTCGGAATTTTGAAAAAAAATTCTATTTTATTTTAATTAACTAATTCATATTTATATAAAAAGTCTCATTTTAAAAATTTGGAGACATGTTTTTCAAAATTTCATTCCTTCATTAAATTGAGCATATTAAAATAGGATTACCCATAAAATTTCACCTCAATTGGAGCGAAGTACATATTTTAACTTAATTAAAATCATATTTTGGCATAAAATTTCATTTTAAAAATTTGTAGACATATTTTGCAAAATTTAATCCATTCATTATGTAGGGTATATTAAAATAGGCTCGCTCCAAAAGTTTCATCTCAAACAATCTTATATATTATTTGATCCTTCAATTCCATATATTACGAAAATCATTTATTTATTTCATATAAAAGTTAATACATTACGTAGGGTTCATGACCTTAGGATTTCATACATGATCATAAAATTTGGGGTTCCACAAGAGCGGTTGCTCTAAGTTGTATTGATAATATAAATAGTGGAACCCAAGCCACAACGGGTGTGTGCTTGGAAGAGTGGAGTAGGGGAGGTTGCTCGAACTACTATATATCGCTGTCTCTTGACGTGGGTTAATTGCTTTTGTTTTATACTTTCTATTACACCATTGATAACTTGTATTTTTACAAGCTATCATGGTCCATTTCAGACTTGATTTGTGCGTTAGTTCGAGAGATTAGGCTTAGTTTGCATTCATTTAGCTTAATTTTCATCCGCGTTGCATTTTAGGAGCATTATTCGTTTTTAGGCATTTTTAGCATTATTTAGGCATTTTTAATTCATTTATTTAGTTTTTCTATCTTTTGCAGGAAGGACGGGACATATGAAGGCAAAGCGGGCGAGTCGAATGCAGATTGAGGCAAATAAGAAGCAGGTGGATGGCGCCTAAGCGCCAACCATTGGCTTCCAGGCGCCACCCTACACGCCTTGGCCATTTTCAGTACACACTCAACTTACAACATGGCTTCTAGGGAATTGGCGCCTAGGAGCCAGGCATGATCAGTCACAAGGTGTCAAGGAAAAGCTCCAAGCCAGAAGAGTCCAGGGAGTTGGCGCCTAGGCGCCAATACGCATCCGTACGCACAAACTTCAGTGCGTAAGCTACGCAAAGGGACTCTATAGATAGTTTCGAAGGGTTCGCGCACGCGAGAAAAAAGAGGAAAAAGCCGAGGGACGAACTAGAGAGCAAGAGGAAGAGGAAATCAAGATCAAAGCCCGGATTGAAGAGAGGAATCAACCCCGTTGATGGAAACCGCCGAAAAACAGTTTTTTCTTATTCTTTCCAATTTTCTTTCTCTACTTTCATGGATACTTTCCATATGGATGTATTTGATGTTAAGATCATGACTTTGAACTAAACTTCCATTAGATGGATAGTTAGGATAATTTGAATTCTAAACTATATTGTTTCTTGGTTCTTAGAATATTCAGGAATGAATATTTGATTTTATATATGATTGTGTATGATTTACCTTTGCATGTATGGATTTAATACTTTTTACAAGATTAGCTACCTTGTAAGATGAGTTAATTGCTTGATTTATCCTTGGAAGAGAAAGATCTCTACTAGATCCATGTGCAAGGCATAGGTTTCTATCTTTGTGTAAGGGGAGTTGTTTAACGGATAGGAATATACCGTTAAACCCTATGTAATCATTATACAGGTTATAGACTTATCAATTTCACTTTATTTAATGGCATGGGAACATAGCAATTAAATAGGGTGTAATTAGTTTTATATAATATTGGAAGACATATGAACTTGGGCTAGTAAATCCATATGCAATCCAATTAAAAAGAACAAAAACAATATAGTTTAGATTCAAGGATTTCGAGCTATCCATCTATCATTCCTAATCAGAAAACCCATTTAAAGTATCCAGTAGCCTCGTAATCTTCACTCTGATTTCTCATTGCAATCGTTAGTTTAGTTAAATCATAAACCTAAAATTTTCCATTCATTGAAAGCAGTTTAACTAATTAATAATTCCAGTTAACAATTCCTCATGGAAACGATACTTTACTCACTCTTTATTACTTGACACGGCACGTATACTTGCGTAAATAGTGAGCATTTTAATTGACATATACGCAGCTCGTCAAATTTTTGGCGCCGTTGCCGGGGAACTATTTAGCCAATTATTTTTAGTTTTATTGCTTTCTTGTATAATTTTGTAGAGTAGTTTATTTTCATAATTTCTTTTAGTTTAGAATTTTTTTTCTGCTAGTTCAATTTCATTGGTTTTTACAGAGTTATCTCATATTGCATGCGCCGAGGTAGAGCCGGAAAGGAGATTGTTATTCCTTTTGATCTAGAACCCGAACGAACCTATTTGAGAAGGCGTCGTAAGAGCAGGGAGACTAGGAACGAACAGCATACGATGGAGTGCATCGAGAACCAGGATGAAAATATTCATGCAAATCAACAGGAAAATCAAAGGATTGAGATCCCAAATCATCCACCTCAAGATGATTTGGACCAACCCATTTGGGATCTGATTGCGCTTGGTCAGAATGCAGTTCAAACTAGCATTGTACCTCCTCCGATCGACACCAACAACTTCGAGATCAAACCGGTGATTTTCCAGATGCTTCAGTCTATTGGGCAGTTCGAAGGTCTAGCATCTGAAGACTCACACCGCCATCTGCGGAATTTCCTATAGATCATGAACACATTCAAGCAGAACAGAGTCTCTGATGAGGCAATGCGGCTTCGAACTTTTCCATTTTCTCTGCTTGATTGAGTTTCTGAGTGTCTAGACTCTTTGCCATCGAACTCCGTCAACACATGGAATGACTTGGCTCAGAAATTTCTAGAGAAATACTTCCCGCTTGCCAAGTTAGCCAAGCTGAGGATGGATATAGTCTCGTTCAAGCAACATGGAGAGGAGACCCTATCAGAGGCGTGGGATCGCTTCAAAGACCTACTCCAAAAATGCCCGCATCATGGAATTCAACTGTGGGTCCAAATTCAAAATTTTTATAATGGTCTCCAGGATTCCACCTGTCACATGGTGGATTCTTCATCGAACGGTTCTCTACTACGGAAAAGCTATCGGGAATCATATGCCCTACTGGAAAACATGGCAGCCAATACTTATCAACTGTCATCTGACAGGAGCCGAGGTGGGGGTCTACTCCAACTGGACGCGGTTTCATCGATAAAGGCCCACATCGACGCTTTATCTCGGCAAATCCAGAACTTGTCCAGGTCAGCCAACGTCAGTGCGCTAGGGGTGTCTGCACCATAGCAGTCGAAGCAGCAGACATTTGCACATGGTGTGGCGAATTCGGTCATCCCAGTGATGAATGTGCTTCCAACTCGGAGTCCATTAATTACGTGGAAAATTTCCAAAGAGACCCAGCAAATCAGTATGAAAACAACTACAACCCAGGTTGGAGAAATCATCCCAATTTCTCATGGAATAACCAGACGAGGCCGAATCAGCCACCGGGGTTCTCACAGCAACCACCGCAGCAACAGCCTGCAAGACCAATGCAGTTCAATCCACCGCGAGAAGAGAAGAAATCGGATCTAGAAAATCTTTTTATGCAATTCATGCAATCCCAAATCACGACAAACAGGAACCTGGAAGCTCAGATAGGCCAATCGGCCTTAGCCCTGAACAACCGACCCCATGGTTCATTGTCGAGCAACACCGAGCAAAACTCGAAAGGAAAAGGCAAAGAACAGGTCCAAGCAATCACACTACGTAGTGGGAAGAAGTTACCCAATGCAATTCCACCAGAATCGGTAACTGAGCCCACTAATCCTCTAATTCAGCAGTCGCAGGAGCCAGAAGAACCAGTTACTACCCAGAAGCAACCGGACGCTGAAATCGCCACGAATCCAAGGCCGCCTCCTCCATTTCCCCAGCGATTTGAAAAGACTAAAAAGGAGGGAAAATTCAAGAAGTTCTTAGAGGTATTAAAGCAGCTACACATCAATATACCTCTCGTCGAAGCCTTGCAACAGATGCCTAGCTACGCCAAATTTATGAAAGACGTGCTATCAAAGAAAAGGCAGTTGACGGAATTCGAGATGGTGGCACTAACAGAGAAAACCAGTGCGAGGGTGCAAAGGAAGTTTCCTCCAAAACTCAAGGACCCAGGGAGTTTCACCATCCCGTGCACGATTGGAGACCAGTGCTTTGGGAGAGCCCTATGCGACTTGGGAGCCAGTATTAATCTCATGCCCAAGTCCATTTTCAGAAGATTGGGCCTAGGGGAAGCCCGACCTACGACAGTGACGCTACAACTGGCGGATCGATCCATCACATATCCGGAAGGCATTATTGAGGATTTCCTTGTCAAGGTGGACAAGTTCATCTTTCCCGCTGATTTTATTATCCTGGATTATGAAGAAGATCGAGATGTGCCAATTATTTTTGGTTGGCCTTTCCTCGCAACGGGCAACACAATAATCAATGTATGAGCCGTAGAATTAACCATGCAGGTGCAAAATGAAAAGGTTACTTTCAATGTGTTCAAATCTATACAGAGCCCAACTGATCCAGAGGATTGCTTATGGATTGATATGGGCAATTCAAAGGTTCAACAGCCTCCCCGGATTGGTATTAAAAAAGACCAAGAGCAGATTGTTGTTGGTCCCGAGTTAATGGCAATTACCCAAGAGGGGAGGGGTGAATTGGGTATTTAAAATTTTCTTCTTAAACAGAAACTTTACCCCGGATTAATCTAGTCCCCTTTTTATGAAGAAACAAATGGAAAGTAATATAGTGCAGAGAGCAGAAATAAATATCAACAAACAAGATTTTATAGTGGTTCGGGCAACCTTCCCTACTCCACTCTTCCAAGCTCACACCTCTTGTGACTTGGGTTCCATTATGTATTTCACAAATACAACTAGAGCCACTGCTCTCTTCTAGATTCCATCTCTAGGGGGCATCAACAATTCACAGCACAAGTAGGTGACGAGTTCCACCCTAATCACACACTACTTTGCTTATACTTGATCTTAGTTACCTAAACTAAATCAAGTTCGATACAACAAGAAATAACAAAAGAAAGTTTCTACACGTTACTGTTGTGTAGAGGCAGATTTGGCGCAGAGAAGAACTTGTAGCATAGGCTTAATGATTCAGCAAGCAGCTCTTAGCAGTTTGAAAGCGGAGTTCTTCTTCTATATGATGGCTTGATCATTTAATGCTCTTGAAGATGGGAGTTATGCTCATTCAATGAATTCTCAGCTTTCCTCTTCGTTCATATTGAATGCCTTATATAATTTGCGAGGGAATCCGAACATTTGGAAGTAGGTGGTGCACATTTAATGAGCCAACGTTCGAAAATTTTCCGACCGTTGCGACCCAAGTCGCAGGTGGAGTCGACTTCGGGTGCGACTTGACCCAAGTCGCAGATGGAGTCGACTTCAGGTGCGACTTCGGCTCTCCACAACTTCTTCAAGTTCCAGTCTGGGTCGACTTGACCCAAGTCGTAGGTGAAGTCGACTTCAGGTGCGACTTCACTTCTTAGTTGAACTTGAAATCCTTGGAATGCCTTGCTTGCTTGAATTTCTTCATGTTTGGTTGTTCTTCCTTTGATTATATCTTTTGCAACTCAGTATAATCATCCTAGTTTGATGTCCTTTTAGCTTCGTGACTTGCAAACTTTGAATCCTTGAAATCTTGAATATATGCATGAATCTTAGAATGCTTAATGATGTCCAAATATATGTTCATAATCCAACATGATGGATTCATGCAACCCTTCTTGCTTTGATCTTCATTTGAGTTGAGTTGACATGATCTGCAAGTTTCGCACTGAAGTCAAAGCTGGAGTCGACTTGGTCTGCGACTTCACCCAAGTCGCATGCGGAGTCGACTTCGTTTGCGACTTCGGCAGCTCTCGTTCTCGATTTCAACTCTAGAAGAAAATGACATTTTGAAGTCGCTGCTGGAGTCGACTTGGGGATCGACTTGGCCTAAGTCAATGCCTGAGTCAACTTGGAAATCGACTTGGCCTGTCATGCTTCATTTTCTTCATTTCTATATCCTTTACTCATTTTCACAAACATGTTAGTAACCAAAACTTACTCAAATTGATTTATTAATCATCAAAACATAAACTTGGCTTATTTTCCACATGTTTCCAACAATTGCAACTAGGGGACGCAAGTTATCTCCCTATGTTAAAGACCGACTCCTTGGTTATGTCGGGTTCGAACAACTGACCAAGTCGGTGGAAAACTAGGACAGGGAAATTAAAGCCAACAATGGAATAGAGGAGGCTACAATTGATAAACTTGGATGTTTTCATATCCGAAGACCCCTACCACATCTGCCCGAAGGGCAAATCTGGCATGACTTGACAGACCGATGGGCTAAGATTATATCTGAACCTCCAGGTTGCAGTCTGAATGGTCGGGAGTTCGAGGCAAAGAAATTAAGTATAAATTGAATAGCAGGAACGTCGGGCTGAGGACGTTAAGCTTAGCGCTGAATGGGAGGCAACCCATTGCTTAGTTTCAATTTGATTTGCAATTTTGTTTTTGTTTTTGGTTTTTAATTTTATTTTCAAGAAAATAATTTGGAGCATAATTTCATAAAGATCATGCTTGGAAGCAACTAGGAAAAAGTGCGAAAAAAAATCGGCGCCTAGGCGCCATATGGGGGCACCCAAATTACGAAAAAAATTTATGGAAGAAATCGGCGCCTAGGAGCCACATGGGGGTGCCCCAGTGCCATGAGGAACACCCCGAAGAACACGGACGCCCTATAAAGTATGGGGTTAGGGTTCTAAACCCTAAAACCCACGCCCTGGCGCCGAAACTTCCCATTTTTCATTTCCTAACATTCCCACTTTGATTTCAAGCCATTCTAACTCAAATCCAACTGCATTTCATCAAGGATTCATCCTCCCATTTCATCCATTCCAACCATTCCATTTTCTTCCCTTTTCTCCTTTGCTTAGATCCACTTAAATCCATCCAAAAATCCATTTTTCCAACACCAAATCATAAGCAATACCCCCACATTTGGTTGCCCATCATTTTTCCCTTGGTTTGGGCTCCATTTTGAGCCCCATCACCTTCCCTATTTCGTCTGGTGCCAGAAATCGACTGACAGCAGATCGGCGCCTAGGCGCCGATACCCCCCTTCCCCGGCGCCAGTGCAGAAGCAAGGCAACTTCAAAATTTCAAGCGGAAAGCTTTGTGGGTAAAAATTTCTCCATTTTTTGGTACATTCCAAGTGCTTTGAAGTGATTTGCTAACTATTTGAGTAGAATATTGGATTGGATTGGATTGTGAGTTTTTGTGGATTGGTCTGCGGATTGGAAAGTGATTTGGGTGGATAGTTCTTCAGTTCGGTTTGTGCATTGAATTGCTTGGCATTGGGTTGGTGCTCGTTTGGTATTGGTGGTTGGTTGGTGGAGGTTGCACGGTGATTTCTTTAGGCACATTTTGTAGTTTAGCTTGTTAGTTTGCTTGGTTGTGGTCGATTCTTGTTTGCAAGGGTCGTTTGAGACTGTTTGGGTGCAACATGGCTTCATCATCATTGACTAAGAGAAAGAAAGTTCAGGAGCTCGTAGAATTCGACGCAAACCGATTCGTGTCCGCTCAGGCATTCAAGCGGTACATAGACTTGCTTCAGAAGCGGCACCTAATTCTTGAACGGGGAATAAAAATTACCTCTTTCTCCGACAACTTTATCAACGCACTGAATGTTCGAGGTTGGCAGAAATTCCTCGCACAGCCTGAGTCTACAATAGTGCCAGTGGTGAAAGAATTCTACGCCAATGCGATAGAACAAGAGCAGGGCAGGGTGAAGGTCCAGGGCAAGATCGTCCCGTTTCATGTTGAAGCGATCAACTCCTATTACGGATTGGGCTCTTTTGACTATCCGGACCAATATGAGGAGTTTTTGGAGGGAGAAGACCGAGATGTCAACTCTATCACCAAGTATATCTGCCAACGGCCTTCGACATGGAAGTCCATGGGAGGACAACTCACATTATTCAAGCGCAGCGAGATGATGTACGATGGGCGGATGTTCTTCCATTTTATCTCGGCCCAGATGATGCCGTCGACCCACGTCATTGAGGTGACGATGGATAGAGCATTGCTTCTCCATGCTATCTATAGTGGCATGACGATCGACGGGGCCGCCTTATCTACCAGCAGATCTGTGCCTGTGCGACCACACCTCAGGGCAGCTACTACTTCCCATCCCTCATCATCGGGCTCTGCAAGTGGGCCGGCGTCAGATGGGAACCGATGGAGGAGGTCCTGAACTGTCAGGCCATCATAGACGACCTCTCCTACCGCACCCAGCCCCAAGTTTGCACTGCCACGACACGGCCTAGAGCAGCTCCCGCAGCAGGACCATCATCACAGCCGCTATCCATGGCCGAGCGGCTAACCAACCTGGAAAACTTGGTTGCCGCCCAAGCCAGGTAGCAGCAGCAACATGACCGGGCGATGGAGGCCTACCTACGATGGATAGCAGAGGACCGCCAGATCGACATCTCCACCCTCCCACCATTCCCACCGACACCACCCGAGGTCCGAGCCTGCTTCGGATAGTAGTCCCAGCCCCAGCCCAACGACGAGGACGCGACGGAGTCCGATTCATGAGGGAGTCCCAGTCCTTTAATTTTGTTTTTCTTTTCTTTTATTTTTACTTTTCATTGTATTTTCATTTTTAGTTCATCATGCATTGAGGACAATGCATCTCTCAAGTTTGGGGGGTGTATAATTCTCAACCATAGGTTAGTTTTTCATTTTAATTTTTCATGTTTTATTTTATGTTGCATGTATGTCAATTCTAGTTAATGAAAGTTGTCTTTGTTTCAATCCATCTTATTGTGAAAATGTACAAGGTTGTGATTAATGTTGGCTTGAAATTGAATTCATGAAAGAATGGGCTATTCAGATTAAAAATCAAGTATAAAAATAGGTTGAAATTAACATGTGGAAGAATTAAAAGGAATTTCATAATACAGTGTTCTAATTCAATCACAGGCATATCTTTCAGACCGAGATGATGAAAACTGAACTAAATAAATGTTGACCAAGTACTTTAATGGGTTCAGAAATGGTATTATTTCATAGGAATTACTCAAACATGTTCAATACCCCTAACAAGGCATTAGAAAAAAATAATAAGGGGGTGGTTAACTTAAGCTGAGTAACCGGGACTTGGCATCAACAAATGGCAAGGTTCGCGTAAAAAGCAATGGAAAATCACAGTAATAACGCTTTAAAATCAAAATTCTCCCTAGATACCCTGAAATATGGTGAGGAGAGCTTATAAAAAAAGAAAAAGAAAAAGAGAGATCTCCAGATATCCTGAAATATGGTGAGGAGAATTTTTGTAATAAGTTTGCGGGGAAAAGGAACGTGCAGTGTGTAGAAATTGAATCCAGTGACTTGATACCATTTTCTGTGACCAGTTTATTCAGCATGACCCTTGGTTTGCTTGTGTTCATTAATTTTCTAACCAGTTTTCTGATCGAATGAAAGATTAATGTGTTGAATTATGACTTTGCACTATGGAATCTTAGCATCCACATGTAACTTGGTTTGAAAATAAAAATGCATGCCTTGTTTGTATAATGAAGGATTTTTCGAGTTGGATTAATCTTGATCTTGTGAAATGGATAAGTGGATTGATCAAAGCATAATAGGAAGCAAACGGAGTTGACAGAGTCTGCATGCATTCATTGTTTCATTCATTCATTTGGGTTGCATGTGTTGCTCGAGGACTAGCAACATTTAAGTTTGGGGGTGTGATAATTCGTATTTTTACAAGTTATCATGGCCCATTTCAGACTTGATTTGTGCTAGTTCGAGAGATTAGGCTTAGTTTGCATTCATTTAGCTTAATTTTCATCCATTTTGCATTTTAGGAGCATTATTTAGTTTTTAGGCATTTTTAGCATTATTTAGGCATTTTTAGTTTATTTATTTAGTTTTTCCATCTTTTGCAGGAAGGATGGGACATATGAAGACAAAGCGGGCGAGTCGAATGCAGATTGAGGCAAATCAGAAGCAGGTGGATGGCGCCTAGGTGCCATTTTCAGCGCACACTCAGCTTACAACATGGCTTCCAGAGAGTTGGTGCCTAGGCGCCAGGCACGATCAGTCACAAGGTGTTAAGGAGAAGCTCCAAGCCAGAAGAGTCTAGGGAGTTGGCGCCTAGGCGCCAAAGCATGGATTTCTAGGGTTTACAGAAAGTGTCCAAGTTGCTCAGCATACAGAGAGTTGGCGCCTAGGCCACAATACCCATTTGTACGCGCAAACTTCGGTGTGTAAGCTGCGCAAAGGGACTCTATAAATAGTTTTCAGGGGTTTGCGAGCGCGAGAAAAAAGAGGAAAAAGCCGAGGGATGAACTAGAGAGCAAAAGAAAGAGGAAATCAAGATCAAAGCTCGGATTGAAGAGAGGAATCAACCCCATTGGTGGAAACCGTCGGAAAACAATTTTCTCTTATTCTTTCCAATTTTCTTTCTCTACTTTCATGGATACTTTCCATATGGATGTATTGGTTGTTAAGATCATGACTTTGAACTAAGCCTCCATTAGATGGATAGTTAGGATGATTTGAATTCTAAACTATATTGTTTCTTGGTTCTTAGAATATTCAGGAATGAATATTTGATTTTATATATGATTGTGTATGATTTACCTTTGCATGTGTGGATTTAATGATTTTCACAAGATTAGTTATCTTGTAAGATGATTTAATTGCTTGATTTATCCTTGGAAGAGGAAGATCTCTGCTAGATCCATGTGCAAGGCATAGGTTTCTACCTTTGTGTAAGGGGAGTTGTTTAACAGATAGGAATATACCGTTAAACCCTGTGTAGTCATTATACAGGTTATAGACTTATCAATTTCACTTTATTTAATGGCATGGGAACACAGCAATTAAATAGGGTGTAATTAGCTTTATATAATGTTGGAAGACATATATAAAGATATATGAACTTGGGCTAGTAAATCCATATGCAATCCAATTAAAAAGAACCAAAACAATATAGTTTAGATTGAAGGATTTCGAGTTATCCATCTTCCATTCCTAATTAGAAAACCCATTTAAAGTATCCAGTAGTCTCGTAATCTTCACTCTGATTTCTCATTGTAATCGTTAGTTTAGTTAAATCATAAACCCAAAATTTTCCATTCATTGAAAGCAATTTAACTAATTAATAATTCCGGTTAACAATTCCTTGTGAGAACGATACTTTACTCACTCTTTATTACTTAACACGGCATGTATACTTGCGTAAATAGCGAGCATTTTAATTGACGTATACGTAGCTCGTCAACCATCTCACTCCAACTCACTGGTCGTTTCATTGAGGTGATTAATTTTACAAAGGGGAAATTTTTGATTAAGCAAAGAATTTTTAAATACCCAATTCACCCCTCCCCTCTTAGGTATAGCCATAAACTTGGGACCAACATATGTAACCGAGAGGTGGAAGTTTAATATTCGACAATCAAGATATTAAACCTGAAAATCTAAGACTATGAAAATAGGCATGATGACCTTGAGGAATCCATGAACGGCCACAGAACTTAATGAATGCTAATTGACTTAACCCAATGAGAATAGGTGGTTAAGAATATATTAAGGTTACGCCTTGTAGTTTTAAGAGAAGGTGCAATGATAAATTAGGGTTTATTCTCCTTTAACAAATAATATCCGGATTAAATAATCATACCACTATCCTTTACAAAAGACGCATGATAAGCCCTAGATTATAGGTACTCTCATCTTTGCTTTCAAATTTTCAATCTATCTCCAAATTTTATTCCACTTATTTCTCTTGATATTTGATATAAAAGTGTTTACAAGCAACGTTCTAACTTCTAAATTCTCTGTGGATCGATATTTTATATATTGCAATCTATGACTCGGCACTTGCTATGAGATTGCAAACAAACATATTTGGATTTGTTTCGAAATTTTATTTGGAGTGGAGTTGGGCATAGTTCAACTTCTTTGTTTGGTTGTGTTTGAAGAGTTTGAGGTAGGATTATTTTTCCTTTTTGTTTGAGCCATACAAATTTGAATGACTCTATCGCCTTGAGCTAAGGAGATTTTTGAATTAGGGTTAAAACAGTTTATTCATTTGACTAACTGAGTTTATTGGATACAGGTGTTTGAGAAGGTTCTAGGGCTAGCAATGCCAGTGGTGTCATTTTGGTTTGAGGAGTGACAGTTTGAGTTTGAGTTTGAGTTCTTGGTTTGGTATGAATCTTTACAGTCATTTCTGCATACAAAGAACTTGACAAGTTTTTTATTTTTGCTATAAAAGGATGAGACATGGTTACTTGAAATTGAGAGTAGGAGTCAGGGATTTAGGAATTGACCTCTGGTTTGTTGGGCTTTTATGGTGTCGTTGCTGCCTATTGTTGATAACTTTAATCCCTAGAGAAATTCTCTAGTTAGAAGATCTAGAATTGAGTTTGAAGTGTCTTTTATAAATTCTATTTCAAATCAAAGTTTAACAAAATTGTCTACCATCTCGCAAAAATATGTTTTGAAATTTTATTTTGAACATATTTTTGTAAGACATATTTGACTGCTTTGCAATCAACTCTGACTAAAAAAGTTTGGTTTAGTAAATCATATTGGAACTTTTTTATGCATAAAACAATGTTTAAAACATCTTGTTTATTGTTGAATATTTTTGTTGTGTTTCATTTCATATTTTTAAATGATACTGGACTATTTGTTCCTTTTTCTCTTTTATTTGTTTAAGGATTCCTCCATAGCCAACGTCTGAGGCATCTGTTTCTATAACTTTCTTTGTTGCTGGGTCTGCTAAATTTAGATGAGGTAAATTTGTTAATTGTTTTTTAACTTGTCGAACAAATTTTATGTGTTGGTCAGTCCAGTTTGGAGGATTTTTCTTTAGTCTTTGGTGTAAAGGTTTACACATACTTCTAAGGTTTGAATAAAAATCCAATACATAGTTTAGTGCTCCTAAAAATCTTTAGAGTTAAGTTTTTGTGGCTCCCCCAACCCGAGGCACCGAAGCCTTATTCCGGGATTTTTTTCAATTGGTAAATGTGATACAGGATTGTTGCCCTGTTTACGTGGCCGGATTTTTTTTGTATACATTTCGTTTAGTGAAAAATTTTTTACTTTTCTTTTTATTCCATTTCCTTCATCATTTTTCAAGCAACATATACTTGTAATTAACTATACATATCATTCTCAAATCATCAATTCATTCATAACCTGATAATTCCATATCAGTATAAAGTATTCATCTATTCTCAGCATACAAGCACTTATAATTAAGTTTTTCCCCATCTCGGTCATAACATATTTATACAAGGCATCTCATAAAATATTCACAACCAAACAACTTGCTCCCTTTCTATACTGAATTTTCAATAGTATACATTGATGATGTACTAATATTTTCAAAAATAATAGAACAACATTTTAAGCATTTAAATATTTTCCTTAAAAAAATTCAAAGAAATGGATTGGTAATCTCAAAAACTAAATACTTACCTTTCTAAACAAAAATTAGATTTTTGGGACATGAAATCCACCAATACAATCATTCTAATCCAAAGGTCAATTGAATTTGAAAATAAACTTCCAGATAAAATAACAAACAAAACTATGAAACCCCGCCTATTTTAAAGCATAATAAATATAGCTTAAAGCTTGTATAAGGATATAATTTAAAATGTTCACAATATGGAGGATTTATAATCACCTATATGATTTTCAATAAATCTAAGTATGAGTAACTCATGTTGGCATGAAAATTTAATGGGAGATATTAAATTTCATCCTCTATGATTTAGATGGATGAGATTTGGGCAACTAAGTAAGCAAGGTGATTAAGTTAATCACTTTGATTAGTATGGTAATTATGTTTACTAAAAGACGAAATGCAATAAAGGACAGAAAAGGATATAGAGAATGCTTAGATGGCATGTGTAATTAATGCCATTTTTCATTTTATTATTTGATTTAATACTTGATATATTAATATCTTGTGATGTATAATATCGATTGATATGAAATTTTAAGGGAAAGCCTAAGTTGGCATACCCTACATGATGAATGATTTGGATTATGAAAAGTATGAATGGAAAGGGGTTAAATGATTAGAGTTATACGATATTTTATAAATTAAATTCATTTTGCTAATATCTTAGCATATATTCAACAGTTTGAGATGAAATTTTTTATTACTTAGTAACTTGAGATGTTCTAAGTGATGGATGGATTAGATTAAACCTAATTCCCCTTTGAAAGTGTATTATGAATGATTATAAAAATTAATGATGAGATGTAATCAAGCATTGACTTTTGATCATCAAAAGAGGATTTGTCATAAATGGGATGCCAAAGTCAACTTTGACTTTGGTGAGCTACTTTTGAGGTGTCAAGCTATGGCGCATGGAGCACATAAAAAGTCAACTACAAGAAAAGTGAAAATTTATTATTCGGTAGCCTTTGGACGTGTTTGACATGGGATTTAGGTAGATTTTTATTTTTACAAAATTGTAAAAATGCAAGATGATTGCATCTCCATGTGGACAGTCCAAAATGGGACACATGTATGGCTCAAATTAGGCAACGATAAAGCATAATGAATGACTTGGATTGATGCAGCGCTTGGGCATTTGGACGACTGAAAATAGGCAGAAATTAATTGAAAATTATATATATTAAACATGAGTTAATAGGTGTGTGATACCCAGACCCAAGTAGGACTCATATGAAGGCATTTGGCATGTAATTATGATACACGTATGCCTTGAATGAATTTTGGATGATTTTATGATTTTATGATATTTTGCAATTAGGGTTTCGATTAAAAACGGTGATTAAAATTAATCACCGGAGCCTAAGTGAGTCAGCATGACTAAAGTGGCTTAATGAGGATTGAGAGATGCTAATGTGTCATGAATAATTATTTTAATTATCATGATTTGATTAATGAAAATTAGAATGGTAATTATGGAATTATGGTGTAAATGTTAGAAAATTCATAACTTGACGCCTAGAAGGCGGAATGAAGTGAAATTTGAAAGGTAAGAACATGATTTTGTACCCAATCTTATGGATGGATTGGATTATGAAAATTATGATGGGACTAGGATGATAATTATTTATTTTCATCATAAATCTAAAGGTTCATTTCAAGTGGGTATAACTTGAGATAGCAAAGTCGGTTTGAGACGAAATTTGAAAGGTACAGATAAAACGATATGAGGAATCATATGGGTGGATTTGATTAAGCTAATTATCATGAGAAAATGCATGAATTATGGGCAGAATTTTGTACCATAAAATGACCAAAATGGGCAGCCCTATAGACGTTGCAATGAGGGGTAATTTGGGAACGTTAAAATGAAAATTACTTAAGTACCCATGGAGTTGCTTGGGGAGCAAGAAAGGAAGCAAATAAAAGGAGAAAAGGGGCAGCAAGGGCTGGACATTTCCAGCAAGAGAGAGAAAGAGAGAAGGAAAGAGAGAGAGAGAGAGAGAGAGAGAGAGAGGAGAAGGAGAAGAGGAGGAAGAGGAGGAGGAGGTCATCTTGAAAGTCTTCTTGGGGATTGATTTCTCTACAAAAAATCCAGTGTTGTGGTGATTTATTAACATGTTTCAAGGATTAAATATTCCTAATTAATCAAGTTTATTTATAAAGTTTAATTTGGGAATTAATTAGCCCATATCATCTAATCTACACTCATGTGTAGTGAATCTGAAATAAAAAAGAAAAATATGGAAGATATAGCAAATGAATGCATTTTTACATGAAAATTTGTGTGAGAACTCATGATGGTGTGATTAAAAAAGACCAAATTTTCAGCTTAAAAGGATAAGGAAGTTACATATTAAAAATCTGAGAAAATCAACCTAGACAGGGTTGAACGGGTGTCAGGTTCAGCTACACCAAATGATTTGTAATAACTTTTATACAAGGTATTTTGAGCTGAAATTTTCATATGATATATAATAAATCCTTATTATCACATAAAAAAATAAAAATTTATTTGTGAAGGGTATAAATATATCTAATAATTAACGTGATTTGGACTGTCTGAAAATGGATGCTGCTGTCCAGCAGGGTAAAAATACCAAAATAAATATAAATGCTTGATTTTTTGTGCTGAAAATATTTATTTTGGTTAATTCATTAAGCTATTAAGGTATGATAGAAATTTTAGATCAAAAATAATTGATTTGATAATAATCCAAGATTTTGATAGTTCAACATGTATGATTTCAACATTATGGACAGCTTAAGGAATAAATCAAGATAAATGTTAAATTCCAGATTTTTGAGATGAAATTTAACTTACAATGGGATAAGAAAATCATAATTAATTTCCGAAATTTATGGATTAAAAATTTATTTTGATTTAAGTATCAAAAGAGGCGTTGAAAGTATGTAAAACGGGTCCAAAAGTTGCTGTTTTGGAACCCTATGATAAATGGATTAAAATTTCAAAAATAAACCCTAAATTATATGTTAATTAAGGGGTTTAATCATGCTGAATTAATATGCAAGTTTCTGTTCTGAAAAAATTTTAAGAAATACATAAGATATGTGTTGTAAAATGAGTATATATGGTAGGATATACATGAATAAGTAATAAATGACTTATGTAATTTGGTAAAATGAAAAAATGCATGAAATTATGATAAAAGGCATGTTTATATTTCTGTTTTGATGATTAATGATAATCTTAAATTTTAAGATTAGTTTATGAAGATTTAAACCGTCGAATATGTGCTTGAAATGAGCATCGACGTATGAAACGTGAAAAATAGAGGAAAATGATAAATGGGAGGTAATGAACCTCCATATGTAGATTAAATGAAAAATTATGGTATGTATGAAAGTTTAGCCTACATAAGGGTATTAAAAAATGGAAGGAATAAATGAATAAACAAGTATGTTGTTAGGTATGAACACTCGACTAGAAAGACAAGTGGGTTAACCTAAATTTAAGGTAAAATCCAAATGGATTTATGTAGGTTGGAAAACCTAAGGAAAGCAAGCTTTTGAAATTCATGCATATAAATGAAATGCTATTTTCATTTATCTAGGCAAAGGAAAAGACAAGTATGGAAGAATGGGATTAAGGCAAAACAGGTAAGCAAGTGAACTTTCCATATATTGATTTCTTCTTATGTAATGAAATGATAGATTATGCTCATGTCGATGTTTTATGAATTTTCTTACGAATGGGTAAGCACAAGTTTTGAAAACGATGGCTTTAATGAAAGGTTACAGGTTTTGAAAAGAATGGCTTTAATAAGAAGCATCAAGGATTGTTTCATGGGAAGTAAGCAACACTATTTTAGATAAATATTTTATCGCTAGTGTTGCCAGGATTAAGAATGTTTTATGTTGATTTTCGTAGGAATTTTCTTCCAAGTAAGCAAGTTCTTCATGATGCTATTTTCAAAAAGGTTGTATAAATTTTAAAATCATGGAAAACGATTGGTTTCCATGCCATGACATTGAAATGATTTGGACATCATCCATTGGTTTAAAATGATGTTAGAAAATTTTTGATTTACTTCAAGGAAATATTGTGAAAATGTCTTGAAAAATTTTTATATGGATGTTGTTAAAAGGGAGTTTAAGGATGACCAACCCGATAAATTAATTTCATAAACGGATTTGATTTCGGGTTGCTAAGATAACAAACAAAAGGCTATACAAGCCCCTCTTTCTGTAAAAATGATAAGAAGAATATGTGGACAAGGATATAATGATAAGGTGGACAAGAGGGAGTGATGCAATTGCGTAACCTTTGTGAGCAAAAGGCATCAAAATGGAAACACGTTGTTTATCCTTGAAAACTTAAGAGTTTTGAAGTTTCCTTAGGACGATGATTTCAAGATTTATTTCAAGAATCATTTTAGAAAAGATTGTTTCCTCAAACATCTCAAATGTTTATCAAAATATTTTACTCAAAAATGTTCTAAAAAAATTTAAGGTCATCCTAAAACTAGGTTTTCAAATGGTAACTTGTTTAAAGTGGGTGCGCTCACTTTACAAGTTGACACGGACTACGGTCTGTGATGTATTTTCTCAAAATAATTTAAAAAGACATGGACTGCGGTCTGTGAAGTTTCAAGGAATCATGCTTGCATAATGATATTCATGATGATGTATGGTGCACCAGAACAAAAATAGGCCGGTTGTAGAGTACGGTTGAGGATAGACCGGGGCCCACTCTACATATGGCCAAGTCGCTAAGGGATGATAGAAGGCCAGCGGTGCCCTCCCTAAGATGGGAGAATGATGAATGAACGGCCACTGGCTAGCGAGTTGTTCATGATGGATTCTCTTCAAAAAGGTAGCATGATCACCTGTTAAGTGTCACTACTGGACGGGAAGAAGTACATTTGCATATGTTTTTCTTTTCAAAAGGCCAAAGATTGGGATATAAAAGCATTTATACGAAAAATTATCTTAAATAGGATTTTATGAGCTATTATGAACAAGTTACCCTAAAAGCATGGTGTTTTACACAAAATGTGTAAATATCAAGAATGGAAAGAAATGGTTTCTATGCAAATATTTTCATGAAAAGAATTTATGACTTGTTTTCTATAAACAAGCCCCAAAATGGGCATTATGAAGAAAGATTTGTGTGAAAATATTTTATACGACTTATTTGCTATAAATAGGTCTCAAGATGGGATTTATGAAAAAAGTTTATATGAGGAAAATGTCTTGGACATAAGAATGTCTGATTCCAAACAGGTTTATCTAAAAAAATGATTGGACATGAGAATGTCCATTTCCAAAAAAAAGGTTTTATGTTGGAACATGTGTGGACATAAGAATGTCCGTTCCCAAAAGGGTTTACGTGATAAAAGTGTTTTTGGACATATGAATGTCCATCGCCATAAGGGCTTACGTGAAAAATATTTTGAACATAAGAATGTCCATTGCCAAAGTGTTTATGTGAAAAATATTTTATGACGTATAAACGTCCAATTCCAACAAGGCTTATGTGGAAAAATGTTTTAGGACGTATGATCGTCCAATGTCAAACAATTCATGTGGAAAAAATATTTTTCTTTGACATGAGAATATTCATTGCCAAAGATGGTTTATGTCAAGATGTTTTGGGACATAAAATGTTTCGTGGCCAAAATGATTTATGAGAAAAATGTTTTGGATGTAAAAACGTCCCTTGGAAAAAGAATGTTTTATGAAAAATATCTTGGAACATTATGAATGTTCACACAAGACTAAAAGAAGTTACCTAAAAAGGATAAAACACACATGTTTTGCCTTTGATAAGCCCAAACGTGGCTTATAAAAGATTTTAAGAAAGGATGTTTATGAAAATATTTTAAAGGAAAGTGCTTACCTGTAGGCCTAGAGATAAAACGCTTGCTTACTGAGTTATCACTCGCGTTTTGTTTTCCAAACCTTAGACAGGTACTGGGAGACTCAAGCGGTCGAGGACCTAAGAAATGGAGAAAAGGTATGAGATAGTACCATGTGGGCTAAAAGGATTAGCCATGGTGAGTGGAATGATATGAATGAATGTATGTATGGATGAATGTATATCTGGAATGGCAATGTCATGATTAGGTCAAGAGGGCCTATGATGTATAACAGCATGTTGAAATGGTTTAAAGGATATGTACAAGTGTACTATTGCTTATGTTATAAATGAAATGATGATGGATAAAGAAACGAAAAAAAATTGGACGAGATCCAACTAAGAACCAGCCGCGTGATCAGGGCAACAATCCTGATTCACATTTACCAACCGATAAGATCTTGGAGTAAGGTTATATGATGCTCGGTTTGGGGCGCCACAAGGTGGCATCATATGATTGAATACAACGGCTATATAAATAGGAAATGAGCCAGCAAGGGGGGGGGCAATTTTCAGCTGCAAAATTTAGAGGAAAGTGAAGGCAAACATGGAACGTCCAAATAGCATCAACTTGGGGAGGAAGAGAAGGGCTGCCTTAGACGTCCATAGCCTCATCAAAAAGGAAGAAAATTTCTTAAAATCTAGGTATGTAGCTACCTTTAATGTTTCATAAGTGTTGAAACTAGAAATTTTAATTTTTAAGAGGGGTATAGTTAGTAGTGACATTCCATGTTAAGTTCATATATGAATTTTTAAGTTAATTAATTATCAACTCATCTTATCCTTGATTAATGTCCAAGTGACTAGGGTTTCAAGTGAGTTGTATGCACCAATTAATGGACATCCAAGTTAGATGATGTTGGAAAATTCTATTTGTCTTGATTAAATCCATAATTAAGTTAAGATGGATAGATGGTATTGCATGTACGTTGAGTTAATATCAAGTATGGGAATGAAATTTAATGAAAAGAAGTGAATTTAGGACTGTTTTGGATAATGAACATGAATTTCGGAAATTTTATGTGAATATTATGTTGTTAAAATTATGAATAAGCCCTTAACATGCCCACAAGAATTGGTGATAGTTAGCATCCTATATATAATATTGAGGTGCAAATGTATGAATGAAACTTAATGAAAATATGAACGTATGGGGCTATTTTGAAGAGGGTGATTAATTTTAGAAATTTAAAATGAACTCGTCTTATTATATATTCTATACAAGCCCTTGAGATGATTATAATAGTTGTTGGTTGATAACTCTTCTATATATATGCTAAAAATGCAATTGTAGGAATAATATATAATGAATATACACATGTATGTGGCTGATTTGGAATGGATGGCCATTTCATAAATTTTAAGTGTAAATTAGCTTGTTAAATACTGTAAACAAGCCACTTGAATGATTATACAAAGTTAAATGGCAAGTGTCGGAGTGATATATGTTTTGGAAAAGATAGTTAATTTCAAAAATTTTGATTTGGAATTATCTTGCTATAGACTATAAACAAGTACCTTGAATGATAACAAGAGTTTAATATCCTAGGTGTGGATATTGAGTGATATAAGTGATTAACCATTGAGATCAAATGAGTATATACATCATATAGGATTTAAGAAATGTGGGTATTTGTTTTAAAGAAAGGATTTATGTAAAATTAGCTTATTATAAGTTATAAACAAGCACTTTAAATGAATGTAAAGTTTAATATCCTAAGTTTTAAGTGTCGAATGAAATGAATAATTGTGAAAGAGCAAATACCCTATACTTGGGTATTAAATGAAATGAATGACAATTACTAAGTTCAAATGGATATATGTGATTGTTAGAAAGATGGATGTAAATTTAAAAAATTGAATATGAATTAGTTTCTATAAATCATAAGCAAGTCTCTTGAAAATTACAAGTGATTGAATACCATAGACTTGAGTATTTAATAGAACAAATGAATATTTACTAAGTTTACAAAGGTAAACATGTATATATGTAACCATTAAGAGACGTAAATATTAATGGTTACTAAGAAGGGTAAATGTTAATTGCTAGAAGTTAACTTGCTATAATAAATGCAAAAGATTAAAAACCCTAGACAAGGGTGTTAGATGAAAAGAATGGACAATTACTAAGATTATATATTTACACATACCTGTGATTTAAGAGATATGGATATTCATTCAAAAGAAAGGTGATGCGCACCAAGTGCTTGTCGTTAAGAGCACTGTGATCACCAGTTTAATTAAAATTAACCGAAACACATTAAAGCTACCACTATGCGGGTGATAGTGTAGAATAACGGTGAGTCGGGTCGAATCCACAGAGAGGCGATGTTGTTTTGAATTATTTTTAAGAGAAAAAGAAGGTATAGAGAAGAGAGAGAAAAAGAGAAGAGAGAAAAAGGAGAGAGAGACGTTAGAGAGAGAGAGAGAAAAGAAGAAATTAGATAGATAAGAGAGAAGAGAGAGAAAGAGAGAAGAGAGAAAGAGAAGAGAGAGAAAGAAAAGGAAAGAAATTAAGAGAGAGGAAAGAGAGACGTTAGAGAGAGAAAAGAAAAGAGAAATTAGAAGAAATTAGAGAGAGAGAGAAGAGAGAGAAAGAGAATAGAAGAGAGAAAAGCAATGAAAATAGACGAAATTGGAGAGAAAAGAAAGGGAGACAAGAAGCTAAAAGAAATTATAATTAGCAACTTAATTAAAACTATTCTAAGAAAGCAATAAAAGCTATGAAATTTAACTATTAAAACAGGAAAGAGAATTACATTAAATTTAATCTAAAAATTATAAAGCATAAAATAAAGCAGTAAATCTAATCTAAAAATTAAAACTACAAATTAAAAAGTAATAACTACGAAACACTACATAAAATAAAATTTACATCACCCGAATATGGAGAGCAAAATCTCCACGTAATAGAAAATTTTATTGCTTGGCCCCACCTCCTTGCTACGGGTCCCACAAAATGGGTCCCACCCAAGGGGAAGAATTACTTGTGTTGGGGTATGTTTTTTCTTGGGATGAGAGGAGGGGTTTTTATAGTTGTGAGAGGGGCCCTCCCTCCCCTGTGGCTTTCGATGTGGGATTCTCACTTCATTGCCTGTAGCTGCCATTACGTTGCTCGGTTTTCTGCATCTGTCGGATAGATAGACGCTGCTGTAATTGACGGTGAAAGCTAGTGGAAATGATGAGCAGCCATTTTCAAGGTGGGCGTGAATCCATGGCTGCTGAATTTGGGTTCCGGATGTTAGATATCCGGTTAGCTTTATGCTTGGCAACGACGAAGAGATGGTGAGCAGAGGGCTGGTTTGATTTGGGTGTACTGCCAAAATTGATTGACGGAGAAGAAAATGGGAGGGGGCAGCTGTTAGTCGGTTTTGGCTGCCGAACGGTTGCTTGAATGCAGCTGATGGATTGATTTTTGAAATCAAGAAGGGGCGGATGGTCTGTGGTTGGAGGATCGGTGCTGGGCAGAAAAATGGGTTTTCCATGGCTGCCGATTTTTACCGAGAGCTGCTAGTCGAAGATTTGGAAAAATGGATGGAAGGGCTACTGCATCGGTTTCGACGGGAAGATGGCTTCAAACAGGGGCGTTTGTGGGTGGCTAGAAATCGGAGGTAATGGCTGAAAATGGTTGTTGAGATTAACACTGCATCGATTTGCCGCAATTTGCAATTGCTGGTTAGAAAGTTTGGAAGCAGGCTGGTGATTGAAATCATGGTGGCGGAAGTGGCTGCCGGTGCTTGGATTTGGAGTTAGAAAAAATTGGCTCGTGAAGGGGATAGCTGCTGATGGTGAGGCAAAGAACGGACCAGGTTTGGGGCTTTGGGCTCGCTGGTTCTGCTATTACTTGGATTGGGGAAGACGATGACGAGGAGACGATCAGGCCGGAGCTTTGAGGTGGGTTCCTGCTGCAATGGATCTGGGCTGGCCGGTTTTATCGCTGCCGGCGAAGAGGAAGTGCTGTCGATTTTGTCGTGGCTGCCGGATTTGGGCGAGATGGTGGACAAGAGGGCGTTTTTGGCTTGCGGCAGAGCTGCTGGTTGGAGGAGACGATGGAGCACCAAACTGGTGCTCCGGCGGTATATGGGAATTTGGTGACCTGCAGTGCTTTTAAACACGAATTAAAATATTGATTCTTGGCCAAATAATTTCAAAATCGTCATCTATCTTCTAAATTTAATATATATATATATATTTAACTTCTTTTGAATTCGTTTTATCAATTAATTTATTATAGTCTATTTTGTTCCCTATATTTTGAAATATAGTTGGGGAGATATGTATGTTTTACCCAATTAAACTATTTTATAATTTTGCCCGAGTTATGCTAATACTATTTCAAAGTTATATATATATATTTGTTAGACCAATTTAATTTTACCTTAGCATGTATCATTATCTTTGTAATTTTATATTTTCAAAATATTGCAAAATGACCATTTTATAGCAAAATTAAAGATTCTATCGAAAATATGATTTTCATGAAATTCCACTTAAAATATGCGTTTAATTAACATTTTAATATTTAATGGCGTGAATTTAATATGTAAATAACTGAAAATTCTTAGACTTATCAAAAGGATTGACTAAAAATTAGCTTGTTATAGAATATGGATGAATATCTTGAATAATTTTAAAAGATCCATACATGGGTATGGAAGGAAAGAAACAAACCATTTATTAAGTTTATATGGGTATGGAGTTGCTAAGAAAAATAAGTATTAACCCCAGAGAAAAAGTAACTTGTTATGAACAATATAGGAATTGAAAACCATATGACATGTATATGTGAATTGATAAAAAGATAAGGCATACAAGTGCAAGACATCATGTAAATGTATAAGAAGATCATTTTCACTTGTCTAGGAAGAGGCAAGGAAAAGATGGAAGGCGCAAGAGGATCGCCAGAGGTAAGCAAGTAACACTTTTGAAAATGATGTTTTTGTAAACTGCTTTACTAAAATGATATTTGTAAGCAAGCAACACTTTTGAAGTGGTTTCATTGAAATGACTTGAATTTGCTTCATACTATTGTTTCTAAAATTGTTTAAGGATGACCTTTGCTTTGATTGAAATAGTGTTTTAATATCCCTAACTTCTTTGATTCAAATATTGTTTTATTGAAAATGTGCTTAAAAGGATTGTGCAAATACTTCTCTACATGAGAATGACATATTGCCATGTGAATGTGGTATATAATGTCAGGGTGAATAAAAGTCATGCATGAAAAGTACAGAGGCTAGTCGAGGTAGTAGCAGGACACGAGGTCTGCCCTTAACGTTGCCAAGTTGGTGTGACCGACGCCTTTCTGTGGAAAGGTCATGTCATGTTTCATGGGTGGGTGAGCACTTGATAAGTGTCATCTACCATATGGCAAGGATCTCACCGGGCTAGCGTACCATCACATGAAGGATTATGTCATGAATGGAAAAGATGCATTTGTAAATCCATTATTTATGAAAAGCCCAAAATTGGGATGAAAATGTTATATGAAAGTGTTACATGAAATTGCTTACATGAAAATGGTTATGAAAAGGTTATATAAAAATGAAAAATGCTTGCTTATTGAGTCTCATACTTATGTTTTGTTTTCCCAATCATAGACAGGTACCAAGATGGCCAACTGGTGGGAAACATGTTTATGTTGAAAAGGAAAGAATTTTAAAGGTTCGTTTTCCTTTATATGCTAAAAAGAGATAGATACCTTGTATGGATATGCCATGAACAGGTCAGGAGAATTTATGATATAAGGAGTTAAAATATCGTTCATAATTTTTTGAAATTCCGATGGTATATTTTTAAGTCAAAAAAGTATTACATTTCATTTGTATTATCCAAAATGGAACTATAAATATTGTTTTAGATTGATCCTTTTCTTTTATTTGAATTTACCGAAATCCTGATTTCATATTAAATTTTGAGAAGATTATTGCAATTATTATTCTTTGTAAGAGATTTTTTTTATTCGGGATTGGATACCTGATCCATTTTAAGACTTTCTTCAGAGGTTTATAGTTTATTACTAATCTTAGACTTTCTCTTTCTATTTCAAAGTTTTTTGAACATAGAAGGTTGCATAAGACTATGGTGATTTCAATGGTCTAATTAATTTTTTATTAAGTAAATCATTTATCTCTTCTTTGCAATAGTCTAATATTTCTCTATTCATTTGGATGAGTCTAACATTTATAGGTATTTTGTTTTCATTAAAATTAGGTTCATAAGAAAGACTTACTTTGTATCGTTTTCTTTTCTAGAATGCATCTGGAGGTCTGCATATACTTCAGTCTTTAACCTTTCTTCAAATTTCTTTATTTTTTTTTGTATTTTAGGGTTCTTTAACTGTTCTTTGTTCTTTTAAATCTTAATTCTTCTATTAAAAAATTTAGATGTTTTTGTTTTGGGATTATAAGATTTATGGCCAATGACTTATCTTTTAAGAAGTTTATGTCCTTTTATTGAGGCTTTTGAATAAAATTAAAAATGATTTATTTTCCTAATATGTTTGTTGTTATCCCCTAATTTGTTACGATAAAAGGTTTGATTATTTCTAAAAACGGGGTTCCTAATATTATTTGTCTCTGATGGTCTTTTACCAACAGAAAAGTTGTTTTAAAAGTTACATCCTGAAGTTTTACTTCTATGTTTGTGAGTTTAAAATTAATTTTTAGTTTTGTTCTACCTACACCTCCTAGGCGTTTTTTGTTTTTTTAAAATATTTTGCTGGTATTATGTCTTCTTCTATGTAATTCAAGTATGTTCCCAAATCTACTAGGGTTATAGCTTCGAGGATTAGTTCTTTATTTATTAGGAGTGTGATTTTGTATACCATTTTTGATAGAAAACTCTTGACATTAGTAAATGAAAGGTTCTTCTTCTTCTTCTTTTTTTGTCAAAATCACTTTCCTTTTCTTTTGATTCTAATTTTTCTATTTTATTTTCTAATTCTTCTATTTCCATTGTATTTGATTCTTTTAAGGATTTTAGGTCTCATTTTAATTGTTTGATCTCTGCTTGTAAATCTGAAATTGTTATGTTCTTGCTTAATGTCGGTTGATTTAGAGGTTCTAAAAGTTTTGTTAAGTCATAAGCTTGGATTTTTTCTAAGATTTTACTAAAAGGAGTCTCTTGGAAAGGAGTTTTTTTATCATGTCTTTTATTTTCAATAAATATTTCCTTTGTTGTTCTAAATCAGTAATTTGATTTGCAAAATCTAATAATTCTTCTTGGTCTCGGGTTATCATATTTAATTCATGTTTTATCATTTTTAGCTTCTAGTTCATCAATTTTTCTTTCAGAGTCAGTAGCTTCTTCTGTTTCTGAATTATCTAAATTTAGCATCAATTTTTCTAATTGAGATTTTAGTGATTTTGTTAGGTTTAACTAATCTATTTCTAATTCATTGGTTTTATTTTTGAGTGTACATTTATTTGCAAAATGTCCTACTTTTTCACATTTCCAACAAGTAGATGATTCTTTTGAAAATCTCTTTTTTATGAGATTTAAAGGATTTTGATTTATATCTATTTTCTTTCTTTTTGTATCTTTTATACTATAGTTTAGGGGTTTTTTTCTTCTTCCCTCTATAAAGTTTTTTGTACTTTTTTAAATAATATATTTTTCTTATATTTTCTGAATAATTTTCTCTATAAGTTTTTCTAATCTTCCTATTCCGCATTGTTCACAGAAATCTTTCAATTGTTGTTTAGTTTTTATTATTTCTCATTTTTCATTTTTTTGTTTAAGTTCATTACAGTATGTTAATCTTATATTGTTTGCTGCTGATATTATGTCTCCATAAGTTTGTTTTTTATAAGAAATAGTTCCATTATTTTTATCTCTAATTTTTCAGAAAAATAGGATGGGAGTTTAATGATAAATATTTCTTTCCAAAACAGTTCATTAAAATGAGTTCTAAGCATTACTCGAGCAAAGAATTGGTCTTTGTAAAATCTGAAATCACTCATTTTCTTACATCTTAAAGCTTGTAATGTTTTTTATTCTCTTTCTCTAAGTTTATTGTTTGTCCTATATAAAAGCTTGTTATTGCTAGAATTAAAGCATCTACTGGGTTTCAAATTCCTTTTCCATCTATTATTATCATTTCATCTATGTCCTCTTTTTTGTTAGAGTCGAGAATTATTTCTTATTGAATTTGAGTTAAGCAGTTATGTCATCATCCTTTTAAGAATCTCGTGAAACCTGTTACAAAGAGTTGAGCTATGTTATGGTCTGTAAAGTTTGTTTTTATCCTATAAACTATTACTACCATAGTCATTTGATGAAGTATATTAACTATTTGAGTTTAATTTTTTCCTTCTATACTCCATTCATGAATGTTATTTGCATTATATTAAGCTTGAGTAAATTAGTTTCTTTCTTCAAATAATAAATCAGGTAACATATGTCTAGGATAATAAGGTTTTGAAGGCCTTTTCCAAGAGTCTATTTTGTTTAATTTGCTATTTATTTTGTCTATTTTTGGTGTTTCAAGAGCTTTTAATTTTTCATTTATTTTGTCTATAAATTTGCTATTTTTTCTTATTTCTTTGAATTTTGCTTTAGGAATTTCATATGGGATAAAAAGTGGCTTGTTTGTTTATTCTTTTTTTTATTTTGGAGCAACAGGAGGTATTATCTTATCTTCTATGGTGGTTTGAATTTTATCTACTTGTCTTCCTATGGAGGTTAAGGATTTATTTGTATAATTATTTTTTTCATAAAGTTTTTTAATATTGATTTAGAGCTAAAGTTTCTAAATAATGCATTCATGGTTGCATTATAATATATTTTTGGTCTCTGATCACTATCAATGATATTACTACACAGGGTTTAACACGGCATCATATGCCTTCAAGCACCCTCCTAGGAGACATGACTTAGGATTTCATAGTGATGCCAAATACATTATTCTTTTTCCATTAAATATATTTTAACGAATTAAATCAAAATTATTTTTATTTCCGTCATAGCGTAGAAATCAGGATGTACCTTCACTATTTTCCTTATATCTTTCTTACTTTAAGTCCAATTTAAATAATTCTTTTTGGGTTAGAAAGTAGACTTCAAGAGCTTTCAATGACACTAATTTTATATTATTTGGACTTATATATAATATTTTGTGATTTTTAAATTCAATTGTTATCTAGTTTTCTACTACTTTGCAACTTTACCATAATTCCTGTAAAAATTTCAGAATTCTTCTTTTAAATTTCTAAAAATTTTTAAGAATTTCAAGAAAGTTTTCCTAATCATCTTTCTTTCATTTAAACTCTTTTTTATAATTTTTTCGTATTTTCATTATTTGTATAGGTTTTCGTTTGTTCTTTTTATTTTGTTTTAATATAAGTCTTTATGATTTCGTCCACCCATTTTTCTTACAATATTATTCATTTTTATTAGTTTATTTTTTATTATTTTTATATAAAAATCATGCATTTCTTTAATCATATGTAAATAGAATTTAGTCTCTAACTAAATTATATTTTAATATAAAAAAGTAAATAGGAGATTAACTTACTGGATTATTATATTCTCTCCCTCCTCGTTTCTTCTCTTCTCCTCCTCTTCTTTCTTCTTCTTTCTCTCTTTTCTTCTTCTCCTTCTCCCTTTTTTAGATCATTTAATTGCCATTAATTAAATTAATTAATATACTTTGCCATTATTCCATTCAACAATAATACTTATCATTGTTTATTTATTAATTATTTCTTTCCTTACTTTATAATTTTAGGCCACTAATAAAATTCTAATTTTTAAGATTTTAACGGCCTAAAATTCTTTTTTATATATATTGATGTAGAGCATTGCAGTTTGGAAATCGTGGGTTCTACATTGGCTTTTAAATTATTTCCACACAACTACTTATATAACTGATCTATTTATTTTAACTTTATTATTTTTTACTCTTCATCATTATACCTATAATATCACATCATTCTTTTCTCATTTAAAAAATTTTTATACCAAAAAATTTTCATCCAGAATTTTTTTCACTTATCAAATACACCATAAAATTTTAATTTCATTCTTGAAGTACTCTTGATGAAAAGGAGAAAAATATACTACATTGCTAACCTATACATCCAGTGGTTATTGCGTAGTTTTTCTATCCAAAATAGACATTTAGGGTGTGCTTGAGAAGTTATAAAACTCTTTGATAAAATATTTTTAATATAAAATTATTAAAATAAGAAAAATAATATAATAAAAGAAAATGAAGTTAAAATAAATAGTTTAATTATATGAATAGCTGTATAGAAATGATTGAAAAGTAAAATAGTTGTATAGAAAAATATAAAGAAATAATTAAAAAAATATGATAGTTATAGAAAGTGAAAAGTTTTTTAAAAAGTATAGTTTGAAAATTTTTTGATATAAACAAATACACCCTATGTTTATAAGGATTACTTTGTTTTGCAAGCTAAGCTAATCCTTTCCAAGTAGCATATATCCCAACACGCGATATATGTTATTAGGTAAATATTTCTGCTTTTTTCCATTTAAAAAAGGATAAATTTTCCTAATATCCACAATATTTACGCATAATTCCTTTTGTACTCACAACGTTTAAATAATTCTTCTGATACCCACAATATTTCACCACTAATTCCTTATATACTTATGCCGTCAAGTAGAACCTAAATGTAGCCCCTCGCTAGCCACCACCCCAGACCAGCAATCGCTATGGTAGAGATCTACCAGCATCTCCTAAGGATCTTCATAATTTCAAAAGCAAAGGACCACATGTATATAAAAATTCACTTGTGGCAACCTTAAATATCCACAACTAATTCATCAACTAGACATATGACAGCAAAAACTAATTAAACTACAGTTATTTCCATCACTAACATCTTAGAGAAAGTGAAATACACATTAATAAGGCCTCAACAAGCTATACATCCATGAACCACATTATAATATATGATATGCAACTCATTACTCATCATATAGTACATAACATGTATATCTCACATATACATCAATCTCAAATTTTATAATCCAAAACTACACAATTTACACTACCACAAGCTGCCTCAATTTGGAACCAATAAAACTTAGCTCAAGCTCACAACCAGGAACTTGCAATACTCGTCCTACTAAAACATCAAAAAAATACGTGAGTTAGGCAAACTCGGTAGGTGCGATTGATAAAATCAATGGTAAATTCATGCTAAACCAATCATGTATGTCATGTCACCACATGCAATGCAAATACTAGGCTTTCACTAGCCCCACACAATCATCTCATGCCACAAACGTACATATGAAACAAATCAAATTCCTGTCCATCAAGGACCATGAATGACCTTATCCTCGTGTTAATAAAGGGTCATGAACAATCCAGTGGAAACCATACATATGCATCACTCATGTAATATGCATCATGCTCAGGTTAAAATCATGTCCCATGCTCATTTCAAACCATGCATCATTGGTATATCAAAACCATGCACAAATATATAGCTAACAATTCCAAACCATTTTCAAAGGACATAGCCCCAATTCAACAAATCAATATTTGGCATGTAAGAGCTCACACCAAACCACACTGGAATCCATTGAAATACACAATCCATTTCAATTCATCACAAATTCAATACACATCCAACAATATCCTTGTAGACAGGAAAATTTGATGAGACTTTTTTATCCAACCCTTTCTAAATTCCTGTAAAAAAAATTAGGAAGAAGAGAAAGAAATTTGGAGATCTCCCTTTTGTATTAAAATTTAAAAACTTGTACATACTCAAATTAAGTTGCTTACAACAAAAAATGCAATAGTTTAATTTGCAGTATTCTCTTTAATCTGTGGAAATTTCTTCAAAATGAAGAAATTTTTTAGTATTTCTCCTGTAAACTATGGACTTAGCTTCAACATATATTTTTGGCCCCTTTGTGCTTTGAATTATCACCTTTTATAATCGATGGCTTCAGAATAAACCGCTGCAGTAATGACTTGAAATGTGGTAGGAGTTACCATAACTCTTAGCCATGTATGGCACATTAGATAATGAAGGTAGCCATGTTACATGATATGAAACATGTGTAAAATCTTCAAACACGTGTCATATCACATATTAGATTTGGTTATTTATGAAATTTTATATATGAATATAATAATTTTTTAACCCATGCATCCCTTCGAGAGTTGATAAAGAAAATCTATCTAATTTTATCGATTCTTGAACGACAATAAATTCATTGATTATACATGACTTTTAGAATTGCCCAAAAAGCTTTTAGAAGAAATATATATAAGCCCGAGGACAAAAATATATAACTCATCAAAATTTAGATTATATATTTTTAATTCAATAGTTGAATATTTAGATTTTACTTATATTGTATTCATTTGTATATTTTGATACTTCTTTAATTTAAAGATTCTATTCATCAACTCCTTTAGATTTCCCGCGAAAAAATAAACAAATTCAATTTCATGGGTTAGGAAATAATGAATCAAGTGGGACCATATTCGATTGGTGTAATTTAATGAATATATATATTTTTGGTTTTAGTTTTAAAACTTATGTGGTTCTCTAATAATTATTATTTCATTATACGAATTATTTACCCATATTAGTTTGGATCCTAAGAGCTATTAAAATTCTTTCAATTTTTTTATATTTAATTTTGTTGTCCTAGGAGACAACATGCAAAACCCCTTTGCATCATTCATTACATTGATGAAATTTTAACGTTGTCCATCAATCATGTAATTGATAAAAATATATATTTATCATGAGAGAATAAATATAATATTTTAATTTTCACTCACGTATTTATGGCTGCATACGTCACAAATTGTATGTATATATATATATATATTTTTTTTGGTGAGTCCTGAGAGGTTATTACTCTTTTGATAGCTAGTGTGCACTAGTTACTGGGGGTGGAAGCCCATTGGAAAGGTTTTCTTCCCATTAGCTTTAATTTAAATAAGAAGAATTAACTTGCGAACAATACATCATTTCTTTCCAATTATCCTTTCTCCCATCAAGTGGAAGGGAGTCCTATGTTATAAGTGTTGAAAACAATGTTCAAAACAAAACAAAATTGACCAAAGTATGAGTTTTGATGATTAACAAAGTCAAATTTGAGTATAAAGTGATTACTAATGATTATGTTGAATGTCTTAAGGAATGAAATCAGCCAAGTCGATTCCCAAGTCGACTTGGACTTCGACTTAGGGTGAAGTCGATCCCAAAGTCGACTCCACCTTCGACCTCAAACGAAACCTCATGGCCAGAGTTGAAATTGGAAGGAGAGCAGCTGAAGTCGCAGGCCAAGTCGACTCCACTTGCGACTTGGATGCCAAGTCGCAGACGAAGTCGACTCCAGCATCGACTTGGAGATGCACAGTTCCTTCCAGAGTTGATTTTGGGACAGAACATTCCGAAGTCGCATCCCAAGTTGACTCCGGTTTGCGACTTGGGCGAAGTCGCAGACGAAGTCGACCCCGAGTTCGACTTGAGTTCTTCAAAGACCAAAATACAGACTCAAGCTCATTTTCAAGATCAACTTAGGATTTTTTTAAAATCCAAATCGAAGGTACAATCTCATTATCAATTCTCAAGTCCAAGGCACAGCTTCGAACATAAGTTGAAGATGAAGAAGTTCAAGTCATGAAGACTACTATCTAAGACAAAGTCCTTCAAGCAGATTTACAAATATAAGAAGTCATTTCAGAAGTAAGAAGATTCGAGAAAGAAAGCTAAGCAAGCTAGAGGAAATCAAATAAAGACCAAGCGAATTTCAGCACAAAGGCAGGTCAAGTCGCAACCCAAGTCGACTCCAATATCGACTTAAGGTCAAGTCTGAAACCAAGTCGACCCAGACTCAGACTTGAGAAACGCGGAACTGAAGTCGCACACGAAGTCGACTCCAGTTACGACTTGGGAAGCCAAGTCGCAGATGAAGTCGACTCCACCTGCGACTTGGGGAACCAACATTCGAATTTTTGAACGTTGGAACATTTATTGCACGCCAACCACTTCTATAACGTTCAAATCTTCCCCATTCTATAAATAGACACTCAAGCAAACGAGAATATACACACTACATTGTCTAAAGAGAGAAAAGAAGTGCAAACAAGAGCTCCCATTTGCTTTTCTCTAAATTTGAGTGATCTATACATTTTCAAAGGAAGAAAGAGCTTCAAGTTGCAAGTAGCTTCAACGACATACAACCGGTTGCTTTTACAAGTTCTTCCTCAAGCTCAATCTTGCCTACACAACTCTGTAAAGTGTAGATCTTCCTTATTTTTATTACTCTTTATTTTTTGTCTTGGTTTGAGTGTATTGTAACAAACCAAGACGTTGCAAGTAGAGTTGTGATTGGAGTTGAACTCATCACCTACTTGTATCAAGTGTACAAGCCGCCTAGAGCTAGAATCTAGAAGAGAGCATAGGCTCTGTTTGTGTATGCCCCCTAGAGCTGAAATCTAGAAGAGAGCGGAGTCTCTAAGTGTATTCGCGGAATACATAGTGGAACCCAAGTCACAACGGTGTGTGAGCTTGGAAGAGTGGAGTAGGGAGAGGTTGCCCGAACCACTATAAATCTTGCCTATTGTTTACCTTATTGTCTTCACTATTTCATTGCTCTCTATTTGTTTTAATCAAGGGGATTAAGCTTTGAAGGGGTTAAGTTTTAATTTACCGAAGAATTTTATAAGAACCCAATTCACCCCTCCCCTCTTGGGTTTTGCCATTAACTCGGGACCAATAATAAGACTCTTGGGGAATGGGGGGTTCTTTTATTTAAGTAGTCCTCATTACAGTTTGACAAAAGAGTTTTGTATGAGAGCTTACCCCTTTTTACCAGGAGGTGCTTCGTCCCAGCCAAGGGATACGACGGGTCGTTTAAGGATGCCTAATTGACGTACCAATCATTTAGGGGGGAGGGTGGACACTTCGAGGTGGTTAGTTTATCTAGGGCGGGGAGAAGGAAGGTGTGATACCCAGAACAAACGTGAACCATACATGCAATTTAGGCATGTAATTGTTGTTAAATTATATGATTGAAAGAGATGAATGAGATTAGGGCTAATAACTGAGTAAGGTGGTTAAGTTAATCACTTTAGCCCAATATGAGTTAATGTGTTCAAAGAGGCCTAATGAGGATTAGGGAATGTGAATATATTGAGGATAATTATCTCATATATTATGATTTAATTAATGAAGATTATGATGATAATTATAAATTCCAGGTGATAAATCTTAAAAAATTCATAACTTGATGCCTATAAGGCGGGATGAGGTAAATTTTGAAAGGTAAGCACATGATGATGTGTTCAACCTTATGAATGGATTAGATTATGGAAGTTATGATGAGATTAGGGTGATAATTATTTATTTTCATCCAAATCCAAAAGACAATTTCAAATGGTCATAACTTATGATAGAATGGTCATTTTGGGATGAAATTTGACATGAACGGTTAAAACGATATGGTGAATCTTATGGATGGATTTGACTAAGCTAATTATTATGAAAATTTCTTAATCACAAAAGGACGAAAGTGGTTGACTTTTGCCCATGAAAAGTAACATGTCATTAATGAACCGAAAGAGACAAGTGACACATGTCGATACGGGATTCGTCGAACAAGATTTAAAGTCAACTAATTAAATGGGAAGTTGATTTTTGAAAGATACATGGGACCCGTATCATCGTAGGGTTCATTTGAAATCCATTCAATTAATGAAAAATCAACCCATTAATGAGGCAATTAAAGGGTTCATTGAGGTGGCATAAGGTGGGATTTTTGGAGGATTTTTTATTTCCAAAAATTCACAAAATCCATGAATTATCAAGGTGTTTAATGGCATGAGTGTAGGCTTGGTTGTGTAGCTATAAATGGCCAAGATGAGGTGGCCATATGGGATGTCCAAGAGGGCTTCCTTAAGTTGATTTTTAATTTTTTTTAAATGCCAAAATTACATGTAATTAGCCTACATGACTAGGTACATAAATGACCTTGATTTAGACAAGATTTTTAATGGAAAATATTGCCAAAATCCATGCCACGTGGAACATCCAAATAGTGGACAGCAAGGTGAGCCACTTTTGAGCAGATTTTGATATTTTAAAAACATGATAAATATGCATTTTACTAGGGTAAGAATGGGACAACAAATCCATGGGATAAGTACCCATTAATTACCCTCAAAATGAGGTGGAAAAGGGGGATAAAAATCTGTTTAAATGGAAGGAGAGAGAAGAGACCAAGGGACGTTCATTTTGGGCAAAATATGAGAGAGAGAAAAATCTCTCAAAGGGGCAGCAGCTGGACGTGATAAGGAGGAAGGAAAAGAAAGAGAAAAAGAAGAAGAAAAAAGGAGGAAAAGAAGGGAAGAAAGAGAAGAACTTCAAGCTTGATAAGTTGGAAAGAGAAGACACAACTTCAAGTAAGTATCGAATCAAGTTTGATTCATGTGATTGTAAGTTTTCCAACTTCATTCATGGATCATGAATTTGATCCATTATGAACCCTAAATGATGAGTTATAAAGCCCTTGATTAGGGTACTAAATGATTAATGAATGGAAGGATTCAATTCAAGGGTTCAATACATGACTTTAGGGTTAATTACCCAAGGAATACCTAGCTGGAATTTTTGATAAATTCCCAAATATGTTGTTGTTTTAAGCATGCTATATGTTTGAATTATGATGTGGCGCCCTGAACCGAGGCGTCACATTTGTCCTTACTCCGAGATCTTGTCAATTGGTAAACGTGACTCAGGATTGTTACCCTGATCACGCGGCGGGTTCTTAATTGGATCTCGTCCAATTTTTTTTCTTTTCTTTTCATTCTTCACTTAAGCATACACTATATTCATAATAAACTCGTCCATATCATCATAAAAACCATTCAATTCATAATAAACTCATCCATATCATCATAAAATCATTCATATCTTCTTTTTATTGAAAAAATTCACATAAGTACAATCATGTTTGTAATATCCATAAAACATGTCTTCAATATGATTATCATACATTTGTCCCTTTGGACGCATGCGTAGAACTGCAATTAAATTTGCAGGTCATTTCTATTGGCATCCTTTATGAGTCAGCTCCATATCCTGTTTATCATTTTGAAAACACATATGAGTAATAGTACTCATTACGCAAGCCTTTTCTTTGGCAAGTAAACATTTTCCTTTCATTCAAATGCATTTCTTCCCATTTGATAGGAGACACTTACCAAGTGATCAACTACCAATGGAATAGAAACCTTTTCATAAAAATCATTTCATAAACATTGGATGTGCAAATACTTCCTTTCCATTCCTTACATAGACCTTCATGTATGGGTACGCTAGCCTAGGAAACATCTCGCATAGCATGGTCCAATATGCCGACTCTCTCTCCGACTTGGCCTCGTCAAGGGGGACCTTGTGTCCTTTACCTTGATTAGCCTACATGGTCTCCTACATGCATGACTTTTGATTTTTCCGGCATTATATACCTCTTACACTAGGTGATTTGTCATTCTCATGTAGAGAATTATTTGCATCATCCCTTTTTGAAACATTGTTTTGATAAAACATCATGTAAACCTTTTCATACTTATGCATTTCATAAAAATGCAAAGCATTCATTCACACATGACTTTTCTTTGCCTCCACCCTCTTGGGAGGACGCTGCCGGCCCACACACCTTGCGACTTGGCAATAGTGAAGGGGGATTCCCGATCCGCTTACTACCTCCACCAAAGCCTCTTCCTTGTGCACCATGTTCATACATACATATGTCGGTATGACATGAATCGTAAACTTCATAAAAATCATTTGAGAAGCAAACAAACATTTATCATTTCAAACATTATAGGAGTGGCCATCCTTAAACACATTTCATAATCATATTTGCAATCATTTGCAATATTTTAAAAGCAATTTCAAAATAGAACTTGCTTACCTCCTCAGTCTGTATCCTCCACCCTTTCCTTTCCTTTTCCTATGTAAGAAAAAATGATATTTTACCTATATCATTTCATGTCTTAGTTTACTTCCCATGCATTCTTTATAATCATCCATTACCTCATTTCTATAGAGGTTAATCTTATAAATATACTTGGTCATTACCTCCTTATATGAATTTTTATCCATAATTCCTTTTAAAAATTCCATCCATATATCCTCATAAATATATAAAAATAAATCTCAATTTTTTCCCAAAATACGTGTTTACTGTTCATGTCACTGTAGCAAATCACTGTTCACGTTTACTGTTCACAGTAACGTGGGTTACTGTTCATGGGTTCTAAAAATAAAAAATATCATAATATAGCTTATGCTTAGTACATCATGGAAAATTTCATACATTTTGAATTTATCATCATTTACTTGGCCAAAAAAATTATTTTCTCCATATACTAAAAATCAACATAAATTCACTTAAGCATAATCCATAATTCCAAAAATCATGAAATTAAGATATCATAATTCCAATATCATATTTATCATATTCATACATCTCAAATCATCATTTATCATTTTTGGAGCATTATTTACACATATCATATGCTATCTTCCCGAATGCTCCATCTTTGCTCTAAATTTTTGATATTTTGGCATAATTCCAATTAAGAATTATTACTATACTTATTTCCTCATGCTTAGACATTATCTAAGAATGGTTTTACCCTACTTAACATTCAAAATAAATTTAGAAAGAAATTGCTTACCCAAAGTGGAAAATCTCTCCTCCAACTTGCCCTTTCTCTATCTTTCCTTCTCTCCTTCTCTCTCTAAGGAAAAAACGTGGTGGCGGTGGAAAAATGCTCAAATGGAGCTGGGTTTGGAGTGCCTTAGACGTCCACCCCTTGGCCCCTTTTATAGGCATGCATTTTTCATCAAATTACAATTTACCCCCTTGGCTTGAGGTATTAAATTCCAAATATTTTTTTATCAAATCCAAGCAAATTTTTTGAGCCATGTGCAGCTGCTATTTCTGTCCCCTTTCTGCCTTGGACGTCCCCACTTGCAGCCCCCTTTTTATTATTTTTATTTTATTAAAAATGCATTTTTTTAATCCAAATTCATCTAAGCCATTGATCACTTGATAAGATCAAATGTGAGCCATTGATTTTGGCTCAAAAGTCAAGCCCTATCCACGCCCATGCCTTCCTTGAGATTTGTGTAGATTTTTCATTAATTAAAAATATTATTTACTTAATTAAAATAATCAAAAGTCAAACCTACATTAATGTTAAAGTAAAAAGTGATTTTTGATCTCCAAATGACGTTTGATCTTGACCCTTGATTCATAATTTTTGATAAATCTTGGACCACTCATCCTGCCATCATGAATTTTTAACCATCCATAAAAAATTTCATCGAAATCTGAAGCCCGGATTGCAAATTATGAATTTTTCTTTAATTTTCCACTAAAATCCAAAATTCAATTAAAATATCAAAATGTATTGCTATTTCGTCCTGTAGTGATTAAATCTCCTTTTTCGTCTTTTTGTGATTAAGCTAATCCAAGTGATTAACTCTTAATCACATGTCTTAGTCTCTAGATTACTATTTACGTGCAATATTCACGTGCACTATTCATCCGAATTTCATAAATAATTATTTTAACCTCTGTTTCCATATATTTCATACTCATGAATGTATATTTTCCAAATATATTACCTAGGGTTTATAACCCTAGGATTTTATACACGTGTCTAAGATTGGGGTTTCACAATCCTCCCCCCCCCCTTACAATAGGTTTCGTCCCGAAATCTATTACATTTCAAATATCGGGGGTATAGCTCATATAAAATAGCTAATTCTTATCATCTTTCTCCATTACTTCAATGGCTCACTACGCTTCCACTGCGCTACTCTGATTTGGTGGCACTGTTAGTCTTGGTCCAACAGACCTATCATATCATATAGATATAGCTTATCATCTATTCACATAGATTTCATCTCATCTCATAGCTATCATACTTATCATTTTGTCACATAGATATATGATCTCATAAACATAGCTATCATATCATATGCATACATTTTATGCATTCAAAATCCTTAGAGATAGTTATATTATCATAACTAATTCATATCATGCTCATTATCAAAGCATCCATTCATAAAACAAAGTATTAACATCTTAACATGCCAATTCACATAATCACAATTATGTGATATTATCTATTGTCATAAACATCACTAATATCATTATCATATATCATGCATTTCATCATGCTAATCACATATCTTGTAACGCCCCATCCCGAGCGTCACAACCTTACCTCAAGATCGTTCGACTGGTAAACGTGATCAGGATTGTTGCCCTGTCACACGGAGGGTTTTAACGGATATTTATCTAATTAAATATCTTTATAGGAGTTTAATTACTCATATGTTCTTTTCATGCATATTTGAGTCATTTTCATCCAATAATGTCATAACTAAACATGATTTTCATAACATATTTCAAAACATCTCATAAATCAAATGTCACTGCATGTATTAACCATAGTCGTCAACATAAAGCATCAAGGTAAATTTACAAGCATACAACATAAGTTTTTCATAAACATGAAACTTATAATGTTTTTCTCATTTCTTCAATGGATAGCTCCTGCTCCTTTGCTAGGTCTTTTCTTTCACCTGTCTATGGGTTTGGAGAACGAAAACGTGAGTCGAAACTCAATAAGCAAGCTTATATTTTATAAGCAATTCATTTTGAAGGCAACATTGTTTAAAACATTTCTCTCCATTTAATAGAGACACTTATCAAGTGATCAACTACTTGTGGAGCAAAAAAATTTTCATAAATCATTCATACACATTTCATAAACATTGATGTGCAAATTCATCATTTCCATTGATGACATTATCCTTCATGTGAGGGTACGCTAGCACGGGGAACATTTTTCCATGACATGATCTTTTCCATCCTTAGCGCTGGACCTACCAACTTGGCAACGTCAAGGGGGACTCCTTTTTCACTTACTACCTCGACTAGCCTACTTGATTTCCATTCCATGCATGTCTTTTAGTTACCCCGGCATTATATACCTCCTTACACATGGAACTTGTCATTCTCATATAGAGAATTCTTTGCATCATCCCTCTTTAAACATCATTTCAATGAAACATCGTATAAACTCATGTTTCAACACATTTCATGCATAATTGCGAAACCATAAGCAATCATTTATTTCATTAGAAATAAACATTTCGATACTCATATAGACAAGGAATGACCATCCTTAAATACCTTGTAATGAAAACCAAAATCATTTAGAAAGCTTCTTGCTTAGCTTTCCGTTTCGCTTATCTCTTTGTCTTTGCCTATACATATAAGAATGATATAACATTCATATATTTCCTTTTCTTGCATTCAACTCAGTTTTCCAACCCATTTCCTTTAATATACATAATTCCTTCGACTTCTCAAGTCGTTATGTCCGTATAGCACATACTTGTGCACTACATGGGCTATTACACATCACATTAAATTCCATAAATAGAGTAATCATTCAATCACTTAATAATTATTCAATAGTCATTATTTAAAAGTTCATCACCTTCCATTTATCATTTTTCACTCATTTTCCAAAATTCACACATTGTTGCTCATTTTAAGCACACGTGGTCGCCTTAAGCCTCATTAATTAATTCTAAAATTTGGAATTACATCATGCAATTCTAAACAGATATATATTCATAAAATTTATCATATTTTCATGCATTTTTATACAAAATAAATTTACTTAGGTCATTTACCACTTATGCATGTCTATCCTTTCACATATTCCCATTTGGCAACACATATATGAGGCATTTCATAAAATTTCCCAAGTCAGTAATTTAATCTACATTTCAGCATGATAATTATCCTTAATTACCACTGTACTTAGGGTATTTTTATGGAATTTAAATCCACTAATCATAGGTTTCCAAAACAACAACTTTGGAACCCATTTTTCACCCGTTTAACGTGTCTTTTGACACATAACCCTAAGAAGATTTATAAATCCAAATTTTCAGCAAATAATCCCACTTTTCTTAATCCAAATTTAGGTTATTAATATATATATCAATTTAGATCATTTCTACATAGGTTTCATATTTCTTTTTAATTTTTTTCTCAAATTATCCACATATGTTGAAATTAGGCGTACTGAAATCTCTAAATCTGATGCGTCGATGTGGCGCTCCTCCATCAGCCGTCTGAAGTGAGCCTCCATTGCCCAGTTGGACTGCTACAAAAACCTGGCCTGAGCCGCCATCAGGTTCTCCAGGTTAGTCAGTCGCTCGCTGGTGGATGGCGGCTGAGAAGAGGGTCCCACTGATGGCGCTGCCGTGGGGTGAGTCGTGGCGGTAGGATAGGTCGTCGATAATTGCCTGGCAATTCAGGATTTCCTCCATCTCTTCCCACTTGACTCCCGCCCTCTTGCAAAGCCCTGTGATGAGGGATAGGAAGTAGTAACTACCCCGGGGAGCTGTCGCGCTAGCGCAGATCTAGTGGTAAATTAGTCTCCCCACATCGATCGTCATCCCGCTATAAATGGCATGTAGCATGAGCGCCCTATCCATCATGACCTCGCTGACGTGAGTCGACGGCATCATCCTGGCAGATATGAAGTGGAATAACATCCTCTCGTGATAGAGCATGTCACTGCGCTTGAAGGATGTGAGTTGTCCGCCTATCGACTTCCATGTTGGTGGCCTTTTGCAGATATGTCGTGTGATGGAGTTGACGTCTCTGTCTCTCCCTCCAAGAAGGCCTCATACATGTTTGGGTGATTAAAAGAGCATGTCCCATAAAAAGAGTTGATCGCCTCGGAGTGAAATGGGATGATTTTGCCTCTGACCTTGACCCTGCCCTGCTCGTGTTCCACCGCATTGGCGTTGAATTCCTTGACCACCGGGACGATTGCAGGCTATGGTTGTGCTAAGAATTGCTGCCAACCACGGGCATTCGGCTCATTGATGAAGTTGTCGGAGAATGTAGCAATCTTAATTCCCCTCTTTGGAATCAGGTGGCGCTTTTGCAACGAGTCCATGTACTGCTTGAAGGCTTCAGCAGACACAAAATAGTTTGCGTCGAATTCAATTGGATCCTGTGTCTTCTTCCACTTAGTAGAGGAGGAGGACGCCATATCTCCAATATAAATCAAGTAATCGCCCAAAATACAGTCCACAGCCAAATCAAACAAGCAAACACCCACACACCGAACTCCAATCCGCCGTCCAACCACCCAAACTCCAATCCAATTGCCAATATTCCAGCCAACCAACACCAAACCACTTGCAAAGCACTTAAAATTCACCAAAGAACAAGAAATTTTACCCCAGGAGCTTGGCAACTTGAAATTCTACAATTCAGCACTTTTTGAACTGGCGCCGGGGCACGAGATGGTGGCGCCTAGGCACCTCTCTACTGACGACAAAATTCGGCGTCGGTCGGAAGAAGAAGAGGTGATGGGGCTCGAAATGGGTCCCAAAAGGAGGGGAAATGGATGGGAAATGAAGTTTAGGGATGGGGCTTGTGATATGGTATGGAAAAACTTGATTTTTGGGTGGATTTAGGCGGATCTAAGAAAGGGGAAAAAGTGAAAATGAAACGGGAAACGGAAAGGGATGAATGGAGGTGAGATTGGTGGTATGATTGATGATGAAATGTGGTTTCAATGGATTGGAATCAAGACAAAACAGGTTGGAGATGAAAAAGGGGAGAAAAGTTAGCGCCGAGGCTCGGGGTTAGGGTTTAGAACCCTAACCCGAGCCTTATAAGGTCGTCCGGGTCGCGCTATCCACGACCCGGCGCCAGGGCACCATCTTATGGCACCTAGGCACCAGTTCATCGCTCCGTGTTCTTTGGGATCTTCACACAGTGCCTAGGCGCCGATGTGCTTCAGTGATTTTTTTCTGATTGTGCTCCCAGCTGCTTCCTAGCATGATCTTTATGAAATTGCGGTCCAAGCCATTCTCCTATAAAAGAAAAACAAAAACACAAATAAAAATAAAAATGAGTAATGGGTTGCCTCCCATTCAGCGCTAAGTTTAACATCCTCAGCCCGACGTTCCCGCTGTTCAGGGATCTTTCAATTCCACCGCCTCTTTGCAACGCTGCAGATCATCTCCCATATAATGCTTCAAACGTTGCCCATTCACGATGAAACTGTTACCGGATGCCTCGTTGAATATTTCCACTGCTCCGTGCTCAGTTGCCTTTAGCACCACGAACAGTCCCGACCATCTGGATTTGAACTTTCCTGGAAACAATTTCAATTTGGAATTAAAAAGTAAGACTCTCTGACCTGGCTCGAATTTTCGTGGCAGAATCTTATTGTCATGTCATTTCTTTACCTTTCTTTATAGATCTTGCCATTTTCATAAGCTTGCATTCGGAATTCGTCCAACTCATTGAATTGAAGTAATCGACACTCCCCTTCTTGTTGCATGTCTAGGTTTAGTTTCTTTATCGCCCAGTAAGCATTGTGTTCCAACTCCAGCGGCAGATGGCAAGCCTTTTCATAAACCAGTTGGTAAGGAGACATTCCAAACTGGGTTTTGTAGGCAGTTCGATACGCCCATAGTGCATCATCCAGCTTGATAGACTAGTCTCTATGAATCGTTTTCTCCAGAATCTGCTTCAATTCCCTGTTGGCCAACTCGACTTGTCCATTAGCTTGTGGATGATAAGCTGTCGTCACCCTATGGCGTACTCCGTATTTGTGTAGAATTGTCATGAACTGTCGGTTGCAGAAATGAGAGACTCCATCACTAATAATCACCTGGGGCATGCCGAAATGAGTAAAAATATTCTTCTTTATGAATTTGAGAACCGTTTTGGCATCGCCTACTTGAGTGGGGATCGCTTCAACCCATTTGGAAACATAATCAACAGCTACTAGAATGTATTGATTTCCAAAGGAAGGGATGAATGGACCCATGAAGTCGATACCCCAAACATCGAATATTTCCACTTCAATGACATTAGTGAGAGGCATTTCATGTCTTTTGGAAATATTACCTGTCCGCTAGCATTGTTGCATCTTTTGACATAAAAATGAGCGTCCTTGAACAAAGATGGCCAGTAAAACCCGGATTGGAGTGCAGATTTGTCTCCTTGGAAGTGACCCTCATACGGTGATGAATGCAGCTCTGCAATATGGATTCCTTTTCATATTCGGGAATACATCTCCAATATAACTGGTCTAGGCATTGCTTAAACAGGAATGGATCATCCCAGAAATAAAATTTCACGTCATGGAGAAATTTCTTCCTTTGATGTGAATTCATCTCCGGAGGCAACAATCCACTAACGATATAATTTACGAAGTCTGTGTACCACGATGGATTTCCTGGAGAGATAGAAAAGAGCTGCTCATACGGGAACACTTCTCGAATTTGCTCCGTGTCTTGAACTGACTGGGTTCTTTCGAGGTGGGATAAATGGTCAGCGACTTGATTTTCAGCTCCCTTCCGGTCCTTAATTTTGAGGTCGAACTCCTGTAGCAATAAGACCCACCAAATCAAGCATGGCTTTGCATCTTTCTTCTCGATCAGATACTTTATGGCCGAATGGTCTGTGTACATGATCACTTTGGTCCCCACCAGATAGGCTCTGAATTTTTCGAATGCAAAAACCACCGCTAGCAATTCCTTTTCCGTCGTGGTATAATTCATTTGTGCCTCGTTCAAGGTTTTGCTGGCGTAGTAGATGGTGTGAAAAACTCTGTTCTTTCGCTAGCCTAGTACTGCTCCCACAGCGTAGTCGCTTGCATTGCACATTAGTTCGAATGAGAGGTTCCATTCTAGAGAAATGATGATTGGTGTAGAAACCAATTTCTTTTTCATCTCCTGGAATGCCTCCATGCATTCGTCAGTGAACTCGACTGGCGCATCTTTCTCGAGCAACGAACATAGCGGCTTGGCTATCTTGAAGAAGTCTTTTATGAACCACCTGTAGAACCCCGCATATCCCAGAAAACTGCGAATGCCTTTGACTGAGGTGGGTGGAGGCAATTTCTCGATCGTCTCGATTTTAGATTTGTTCACTTCGTTCCCTGTTTGGAGACCTGGTGACCAAGTATAATGCCCTCCTGCACCATAAAGTGGCACTTTTCCCAGTTAAGAATCAGGTTCATGTCCTCACAACGCTTGAGCATCTTTGATAAGTTGGCTAGGCACTCGTCATAGGAATTTCCGAATACCGAGAAATCATCCATGAATACCTCCAGGAAATCTTCCACCATATCAGTGAAAATTGTCATCATACAACGCTGGAATATCGCTGGGGCGTTGCATAGGACAAATGGCATTCAGCTAAATGCGAATGTGTCATATGGACACGTGAATGTGGTCTTTTCTTGGTCCTCCGGTGCGATCATGATCTTGTGGTATCCTAAATAGCCGTCTAGAAAGCAATAGAATTAATGCCTCACCAATCTGTCCAGCTTCTGATCAATGAATGGGAGTGGAAAATGATCCTTTTGGGTGGCTTTGTTCAGCTTGCAGTAGTCCATACAAACTCTCCAACCAGTAACTGTCCTGGTCGGAATCAACTTGTTGTCCTGGTCGGGTATATAACGCCTGCATCCAGCCATTTGATGATCTCCTTTTTGACCACTTCTTTCATAATCGGGGTCAATATTTTCTGTGCTTCGATGGATGGTCTAGAATTCTCCTCCACTTGAATTTTATGCATGCAAAAAGATGGGTTGATGCCTCTGATGTTGGCGATGGTCCATCCTATGGCCTTTTTGTGATTTCTGAGCACTCTGAGCAGTTTTTCTTCCTGCACGGGATCCAATGAAGAAGAAATAATCACCGGGAGTGAGAATTCCGCACCTAGGTAGGCATATCTGAGGTGCTTTGGCAAAGGTTTCAACTCCAGAACAGGCGGCTCTTCGATTGACGGCTTCAAGTGTTTGAATGACTCTGGTTTGAACTCCAGCGATTCGAACTTCTGCGGGTATCATGAAAAGGTTGGAGATTGCTGCAAGTAGCATATCATCTCTGTCGATTCGTCGTTAGATTCAGTGATTTCTCCAACTAGCGACGCTTCTAGGATGTCCATATAAGCTGTGTTTTGAAATTCAGCTTGAACCGCTGAATCCACCATATCGATCATCAGGCATTCATCTGGATCATTCGGCAGCTGCATCGTTTTGAACATGCTAAAGGTAACATGTGTGGTGCCCCAAACTGAGACATCACCTCCTTACCTCAAGATCTTATTGATTGGTAAATGTGAATCAGGATTATTGCCCTGATCACGCGGTAGGTTCTTAATTGAATTTCGTCTAAAAAAATTTTTTTCCTATCATCATTCATTTCTTTACACTCTACATCATTCACTATACAAGTGACAATACACTTATAATAAAATTTCATATTTCATTCATAACATCTCATCATGCTTTTCTATATTGAGAATCTTCTTAACTTAATCATAACATATCCATTCCATACATACATACATACATTCAATCATAAGTACACATAGAACTTAAAATCTAATTAAGTTCACAGATACATCAACATACCTTAGAACTTTAAACCATGCTATCCCATTCCTTATTGCCTACATGGCTACCATCCTGTACCTTCACCTGCTTAGGTTCACATCTTCTTGAGTTTCCCGGTACCTGTCTAAGGTTTGAGAAAACAAAACATGAGTGACAACTCAGTAAGCAAGCATTTTATCTTTTAGGCAAAGCTTCCTTTAAAATGTTTTTCTTAAACATCTTGAACGCCTTTTTACTTGAGGACATTTATATGTCCTAAAATATTAGCATAAAATTCTTTATTCGTAAGGACAATTCTATGTCCTTGAACATTTTCATAAAACATTCATTCTTAGAATCATTTACAAGGTATGTCTGAGCTTGTTAAGGCAGAACATATGCGTTTTACCTTCTTTAATTAATTTTTTTTTGTCTTGTATGAACATTTCTAATCTTTCAAGATATTTACATAAAACCATCTTTTGCCAGTGGACATTTCATGTCCAAAATATTTTTCTCATAAATCCTTTTAGAGAAAGACATTCTCATGTCCTAAAACATCATTCACATAAGCCTTTTCGGCAAAGGACGTTTCTATGTCCAAAAACATTTTTCATTTAAACTCTTTGGAAATGGACATTCTTATGTCCAAAACCAAGTTTCACATAAATCATTTTCACAATCCCCGTCTTAGGGCTTGTTTCTAATAAACAAGACATATAACATATAATCCATTTCTTAAAAGCATTTGCATAGAAAATATTTCCTTTCATTCCTGTTATTTACACTTTTGTGTAAAACACCCCATTTTTGGGGTAATCATTTCATAAAAATTCCTTTAGGATAACTTTTTGTAAAAACGCTTTCATGTCCCAATCTTTAGGCTTTTCAAAAGAAAAACATAAGCAAATGCATTTCTCCTCATTCAGTAGTTACACTTAGCAAGTAATCATTGTACCTTTTGGAAGAGAATCCTTAACAGCGCGCTAGCCAGGCGGTTGTTCATTCATCCTGCTCCCATCTTAGGGAGGGCGCCGATGATACTCCTGTCATCCCTTAGCGACTTGGCCATATGTAGAGTGGGCCCTGATCATCCCGACCGTGCTCTACAACCGGCCTATTCCTTGTACTAGTGCACCATACATCATCCTGACAGACCGCAGTCTGTTTGGTTTAAAATATCACAGACCGCAACCAATGACCTTTCAAACCGGGATCACAGACCACAGTCTGCATCCATACTCACCAAACATCATAGGCCGAAGTCTATATCTTTAAAAATTATTTTGAAAAACACATCACAAACCACAGTCCGTGTCAACTTGTAAAGCGAGCACACCCACTTTAAACAAGTTGTCATTTGAAATATAGTTTTAAGATGACCTTCCTTAAATTCTTTTAAAACCATTTTGAGTAAAATATTTTGATAAACATTTGAAACGTTTGAAAAACCATACATCTTAAAACCCTTATAAAATAATTCCAAAACTTTCGAATTTTTAAAAATAAACCATGTATTTTTCTAATATTTTCTTAGTTTCCATTTCAGGCCCTTTTTTCTCACAAAAGTTATGCAATTATACCATCTCCTTCTCAATTACCTTAAAAATCAAATCCCTGTCCACATATTTAATTTGGCTATTTTTTCCTGGAGAGAGGCTTGCATAGTCTTTTGTATGCTATTTTAGCAACCCAAAATTAAACCATTATCTGAAATCATCTTACTAGGTTGGTCATCCTTAAATCTCATTCGACAACATCCATATAAATATTTTTCACAACATTTTCATCATAGATTTCCTTATCTAAAAGAAATCAAAATTTTTTCAAATATCATTTCAAAACATATGGACTATATCCAAATCATTATTTATATTTAAATATCAATACATCAATTCCCTTTTTTTCTTTAATAAACATAATTATTTATCATAAAATATCATAAAAGAAATTCAAAACTTATTTACGTTTGTTGCTATGTGAAAAAGGGCAATATTCCCTTTTTCTTATAAAATACTTTTGAAACAACATTCATAAAGAACTTGCTTACTTAAATGCAAATTCCTTAAAAACCATTGGCATAAATAAATAAAATCCTTTAAAACAATCATCATGGAGAACTTTATTACTCATAAGCAAATTTCTCAATTCCATTAACATAAGCATTCTCATCCTTGGCAACACTTGTGATAAATTATTTATCTTAAAAAGTGTCACTTGCTTTCCATGAAGCAAACCTTAAGGTTTTTCATTAAAGCCATCATTTTTTCAAAACTTATGACTTTTCGTTAAAGCCGTAAATTTTAAAAACATGTGCTTGCCCACTTGTAAAACATTCATAAAAGCATTAACATATCATTATTTCATCACATAAAGAAAAGTCAGTAATTTGAAAAGTTCGCTTGCTTACCTAAGATCGCCTTAATCCTTTTCTTCCATTCTTTTCCTTGTCTTTGCCTAGATAAATGAAAATAAAATTTCATTTATTTGCATCGTCCTTAAATACTTTTATCTCTTAGGTTTTTCAACCTACATAAGTTCATCTAGCTTAACCCACTTGTCTTTCAAGTCAGGTATTCATATGTATCGACATAGCCTATACAAATCAAATCATCCATTCATTTTTTAATACCCTTATGTAGGGTAAACTTACATACATATAATAACCATTCATTAAATCATTTTTTGGAGGTTCATTACTTTCATTTATCATTTTTAACATATTTTTTACTTTTCACACATCGATGCTCATTTTAAGCACTTAGTTGATAACTTAGACATCATATAATAATTTCAAATTTTGAGATTATTATTATTTACTTAAACAGTACCCTAATCCACATTTTTCATCATGTCTTCATGCATTTTTGCATTTTAACAATTTACATAAATCATTTATCATATTCTCATACCTATCTCTCCATACATGTCCATTTTACAACACATAAATCATGTGTTTCTTAAAAATTTTCAATCACAGCAACTTGAGTCCTTAATCATCATTATGAAACTCCTTAATTAACACATAATTTACGGTTTAATTTTCAGATTTTAATCCATTCATCTTAGGGTTCCAAAACAGCAACATTAGAACCCGTTTTTCATCATTTCAATGCATGTTTTGCCACTTAATTCAAAACAGATTTTTAATCCATAAATTCTAGAAATTAATAATGCTTTTCTTAATCCAAATTTAGGGTATTAACACATTTAAATTCCAAAATTCGTTGGTTTGCATAACAGCAACATTTTTACACATTTTGGGTATCCATTTGACCCGTTTTGACGTGTCCAATCATATGTCCATAAAATCAGATTTAAGGCTAATCTTTTCAAACCCTTTTGGACACTCAATATAACTTAAACATGGGGTATTTTACCCTCCATAACATCCATAAATCCTTTAGGCTTATTCATGTATCATTTTTAACACAAAAACATGGAAATCGAGTCATATGTGTAACCCTAATTCACATCCTTTCTAAAATTCATAACTTAAGCCCAAATCAACATATGTAATTAATTAAATCATGAATCATCATGTAATCATAATTAAACATCAAAACAGCAACATCATATGCGAATTTAAGAAAATTTCAGCCATAATTTTCAACCCATTTTCATCCTCTTGAACCCATGCTTTCATTATTTTCATTCAAACCTTAATCAATATCCTAATCAAGGGCATCATGAATCATGATTTAAAGGTTCAATATGAATCAAATTCTTGACTCATAAGTTGAGGTGAAAAACATAGAATTAAATAACTTAAATCAAGGGGTAACTTACATGTATTGGATTAAACTTGGACTCTATTTTTCCTAGCTTGGTTCCTCTTCTTTCTTCCCATTTTTCCTTCTCTTTTTCTCCTCTTTTTATCCCTTTCATGCTGCTGGAATAAGGGGACATGCTTGCTTCCTTTTTTGGGATTTCTTTCCCGTTTGATTTTTCTCTTTCTCTCTCTTACACCAATGGACGACCACCTCATGTATGGCTGAATTTTTCAGCTTTGTGGGGCCCATTTTCCACATCATTTATCATGTAATTAAATACATATTTATCCCCTTTAATGACATGGAAAAATATGGTCCATTTAAATTAGATAATTATCCATTAAAAATCCCACAAAAATCCATGCATTGAATCCATGTTGTTGTCCACCCCTTTAACGTCCACTTTACAGCAGCAGCTTTTGCATTTTTTCACACCTAATTCACTTTAACTAATGGGTAATTAACCACCCTAGCTAATATCCTACTTAGGGGACAATTTAATATATTAAAAAAATTCACAAAAATCAAATACAGCAGCTTAGCCGTCCACATCTCCTGCTGTCCATTTAATGTTCATGCATTCAATGTCCATATTAGCTACCCCTTTTGCAATTTTTCCACAAAATCGCAGCTTTAAATTAATGGACAATTAATCATCCTATCTAGGAGCTCATTTAGGGGTCAAATTAGCTATTAAAAAATCAATAAAAATCACAAAATCATCTTTAGACGTGCATCACCTCAGGCCTCCACCTTGCTGTCCATTTTGCATTCACATCCATATGCCTTGGATTTTGGCATTTTGTACCACACAAATCCAATATTAATTAATGTCACTAACCACCCTTGTCATGTAGCTCATTTAAATGCATAATTTGCATTTTTAAAAAATCATAAAAATCCCATTACAACAGCTTGAACGTGACCATCTCCTAACTTCCATATTGTTGTCCACTTGATGGGGTCCACTTATCATTGACTTTTTGGTATTTTCTTGCCACAAAATCCATCCCAAATCACGTCCACATCTCACCCTAGTTGCCTAGGTCATTTAAATACACATTTTGCATTTTTAAAAATTAAAAAAAATCACATATACAGCCACTTGATCGTCCATGTGTGGCCACCTTTTCATGCTCCTTTTGAGCTAATCCATTAGCCATTAAATCATGCCATTAATCACTCAATTTTATCATGGATTTTTTCATTTTAAATAATTCACAAAATCCATGTGTAATTATCTCCTTTTAACACCTCATTTTTTCCATTTAAAAATATAATTAATCACCTTACTTGAACATAAATACAAACTTACTTTTTGGTGCACAAAAGTCAAAGGTATACACCCTTTTTTGTGCACCATTATCACATAATCATTAGCTTAATTCAAGCCTCTCATTTCATTAATCTCATAATTTTAACCGTTCATTTCAAATTTCATCTCAATCCAACTTTTCTAGCTTAAGTTATGATCATTTGAAGTCATTTTTGGATTTTGATGGTGATGATCGATTTTCACCTTAATTTCATCATTATTTTTGTAATCCATCATTTTCATAAGATTAAACACAAAATTATGTGCTTACCTTTCAATTTTTATCTTAATCCGCCTTACCGGCGTCAAGTTATGAATTTTCTAGCATTTTCTACCTTAAATCTATAATTATCATTATAATCTCCATTAATTAAATCATAATATATGAGGTAATTATCCTCAATATATTAACATTCCCTAATCCTAATTAAGCCTCTTTAGTCACATCGACCCATATCGGCTTATAACCATTATTCATAATCATTTTCCCTAATTGCAATAAATCATCAATATTGCAAGGGAAATCATTCATAATTCATCTAATTCATACATGATCCATATTTATATACCAATTTCATATAATTAAGCCTTACTTGGGTTAGGGTATCACAACATGTTCATTCTGAACCCGCATAGTCAGCTCTCCATCTTGTATGTCAATGATAGCTTTGCCCGTTGCAAGGAATGACCGACCTAGAATAATTGGCACGTCCCGGTCTTCTTCATAATCCAGGATAATGAAATTTGCAGGAAAGATGAACTTGTCCACCTTGACAAGAACATCTTCGATAAAGCCCTCCGGATATGTCATAGACCGGTCCGCCAATTGCAACATGACCGTCGTGGGTCGGGCTTCCCCAATGCCCAGTTTTCTGAAAATCGACTTGGGCATGAGATTAATGCTGACTCCCAAGTCACACAGAGCTCTCTCGAAGTATTGGTTTCCGATCGTGCACGGGATAGTGAAGCTCCCTGGATCCTTAAGCTTAGGAGGCAATTTTCTCTACACCATTGCACTGGTCTTTTCTGTTAATGCCACCGTTTCAAATTCCGTCAACCACCTTTTCTTTGACAGAACATCTTTCATAAATTTGGCGTAGCTCGGCATCTGTTCCAAGGCTTCGACTAGAGGTATGTTGATATGCAACTGTTTTAGTACCTCTAAAAACTTCTTGAACTGACCCTCCTTTTTGTTCTTTGCGAATCTCTAAGGAAATGGAGGAGGCGGCCTTTGATTTGTGATGATTTCAGCATCCGGTTGCTTTTGGGTAGTATCTGGTTCATCTGGCCCCTGTGACTGCGGAATGAAAGGACTAGTGGCTTCAATTTTCTCTTGTGGCGGAGTTGCGTCGGGTAGCTGCTTTCCACTACGCAATGTGACTGCCTGCACCTATTCTTTGCCTTTTCCTTTCGGATTCTGTTCTGTATTGCTTGGCAGTGCACCTTGAGGTCGGTTGTTTAGGGCTGAGGCCAGTTGGCTGATTTGCGCTTCCAGAATTCTGTTTGTCATGATCTGGGATTGCATGAATTGCATGAAAAGGTTTTTCAGATCTGATTTCTTAGGTTTTCTAGATCTGATTTCTTCTCTTCTCGAGATGGTGGATTGAATTGAACTGGTCTTTCTGGCTGTTGCTGTGATGGCTACTGTGAGAATCCCGGCGGCTGATTCGGCCTCGTCTGGTTATTCCACGAGAAGTTAGGATGATTCCTCCAGCCTGAATTGTAGTTGTTTGCATATGGATTCGCTGGATTTCTCTGGAAATTTTTCACATAATTAATGGACTCCGAATTGGAGGCACATTGATCACTGGGATGGCTGAATTTTCTGTACCACGTGCAAATATCTACTGCTGACGGCTGCTGTGGTGTAGACGCCCCTACTGCATTGACGTTGGCAGGCTTGGATAGGTTCTGCATCTGCCTAGATATAGCGTCGATGTGGGCCTTTATCGATGAAACTGCATCCAATTGGAGTAGACCCCCACTTCGACTTTCGTCAAATGGCAGTTGATAAGTGTTAGCCGCCATATTTTTGAGCAGGGCGTATGATTCTCGGTAGCTTTTCCTCAGTAGGGAACCGTTTGACGATGAATCCACCATATGACGGGTGGAATCCTGGAGACCATTATAGAAAATCTTAATTTGAACCCATGGCTGAATTTCGTGATGTGGGCACTTCCGGAGCAAGTCTTTAAACCGATCCCACGCCTCTAATAGACTCTCTTCTCCGTGTTGTTTGAATGAGACAATGTCCATTCTCAGCTTGGCCAACTTGGCGGGCGAAAAATATTTCTCTAGGAATTTCGGAGCCAAGTCATTCCATGTATTGATAGAGTTCGGGGGCAAAGAATCCAGCCATTTCGAAGCTCTATCCCTCAGTGAAAATGGGAAGGTCCATAGCCGCATTGCTTTGTCGGAGACTCCATTCTGTTTGAACATGTTCATAATCTGCAGGAAATTCCGCAGATGGCGGTGTGGATCTTCAGAAGACAGTCCTCTAAACTGCCTAATGGACTAGAGCATTTAGAAAACCACCGATTTGATCTCGAAGTTGTTGGTATCGATAGGAGGAGGTGCAATGCTAGTTTGAACAGCAATTTGTCCCAGCGCAATGAGATCCCAAATAGGTTGGTCTAAATCATCTTGTGGTGGATGAATTGGAACCTCAAACCTTTGGTTTTCCTGTTGGTTTACGTGAATATTCTCGTCCTAATTCCCAATGTGCTCCATGGTATGCTATTGACTCCTAGCTTCCCTGCTCTTGCGACGCCTGCTCAAATAAGTTCTCTCTGGTTCCGGATCAAAAGGAATAATGACCTCCTTATCGGCCGTGCCTCAGCGCAGACAAACACAATTAACCCTGCAAAAACCAATTCAATTGAAACTAGCGGAAAAATTCTAAACTAAAGAGATTATAAAAATAAACTATGGTTACAGAATTGTACAAGAAAGCAATAAAACTAACAATAATTAGTTAAACCAATTCCCAGGCAACACGAGCTGCGTATATGTCTAATTAAAATGATCGTTTTAACGCAAGTGTACGTGCCGATCAAGTAATAAAGAGTGAGTAGAGTATCGTTCTCACGAGGAAATAATCTAACTGGGATTATTAATCAATTTAATTGCTTTCTGTGAATAGAAAATTTTGGGTTTCAAACTTAAAACTAAAGCTATCAAACGCAATAAGAAAATAGAGTAGAGTTCCATGGAATAACTGGAATACTAAAAAGAGTTATCAATTGGTGATGGCAGATGGATAGTTTGGAATCCTTGAATCTAAACTATATTGCATTGGTTCCATTTCATTAGATGGTACAGGGATTTACTAATCCAAGTTCAATAATCTTCATATATGTCTTCTAACACTAATAAAGGTAATTACACCCTATTCAATTGTTATGTTCCCATGTCATTAAATAAAGTGAAATTGATAGATTCGTAACTTGTTCATTGATTACATAGGGTTTAACGGTATATTCTTATCCATTAAACAACTCCCCTTAGCAAAGAGGAAACCTATGGCCTACACATGGATCTAGCAGAGATTTTTCTTTTCCAAGAATTAATCATGCAATTAAATCATCTTACAAGGTAGCTAATTGTGGTGCCCCGAACCGGGGAGCCTAGAAGCCTTACTCCGGGACCAATTTTGATTGGTAAATGTGAGTCAGGATTGTTGCCCTGATAACGCGGCGGGTTCTTAATTGGATCTCGTCCAATTTTTTTTTCTTTTCATTCGTCACTTAAGCATACATCAGACTCATCCATATCATCATAAAACCATTCATATCTTCTTTTTATTGAAATAATTCACATAAGTACAATCATGTTTGTAATATCTATAAAACATGTCTTCAACATGATTATCATACATTTGTCCCTTTGGACGCATACATAGAACTACAATTAAATTTGCAGGTCATTTCTACCTGGCATCCTTTATGAGTCAGCTCCATAGCCTGTTTGTCATTTTGAAAATACATATGAATAATAATACTTAGTAAGCAAGCTTTTTTCTTTGGTAAGTAAACATTTTCCTTTCATTCAAATGCATTTCTCCCCATTTGGTAACAGACACTTACTAAGTGATCAATTACCAATGGAACAGAAATCTTTTCATGCATTTCATGAGAATGCAATGCATTCATTCATTTCTGACTTTCCTTGTGCCTCCAACCTCTGGGAGGACCCCGCCGGCACACAGCCCTTGCAACTTGGCAATAATGAAGGGGGACCCTCTGATCCGCTTACTACTTCCACCAAAGCTTCTTCCTTGTGCACCATGTTCATACATATGTCGGCATGACATGCTCCATAAAACTTGATAAATCATTTAGAAAGTAATTTAACAAACAGTTAGCAATCATTTCATATAAAGCATTATAGGAATGGTCATCCTTAAATATAATTCATAAAACAATAAACATTTCCAAACATTTAGAAATTATTTTGCAAAGCATATAACTTGCTTACCTCCTCAGTCTGTGTCCTCCACCTTTTCCTTTCCTTTTTCTATACAAGGAAAAATGATATTTTATCTATATCATTCCATGTCTTAGTTTGCTTCCCATACATGCTTTATAATTATTCATTACCTCATTTCTATAGAGGTTAATCTTATAAAGATATTTGGTCATTACCTCCTTATATGGATTTTTTTATCCATAAATTCCTTTAAAATTTTCATCTATATATTCTTTAAGATATAAATACTAATCTCATCTTTTTCCACTCAATTTACGCTTTTTACTGTTCATGATACTGTTCATGATCACTGTTCATGGATTACTGTTCATGGGGTTACTGTTCACCCGAGGTTACTGTTCATGAGTTCCAAAAATAAAAAATACTGTGACATAGCTCTTAGTTAGTACATCATGAGAAAATTCATGAATCTTGAATTTATCATTATTAACTTGGCTAAATAAATCATTTTCTCCATATACTAAAAATCAACATAATTTCACTTAAGCATAATCCTTAATTTCAAAAATCATGAGATTAATATATCATCATTTAAACATCATAATTATCATAATCATTCATCCCAAATCATCATTTATCAATATCAGAGAATTATTTACACATATCATACATGATTTTCCCGAATGCTCTATCTTCGCTCCAAATTTTCGATGTTTTGGCATAATTCCACTTTGGCATTATAACCGACTTATTTTCTCATGCTTAGGCATTATCTACGTATGGTTTTACCCTACTTAACACCCAAAAGAAATTTGGATAGAATTCACTTACCAGAAGTGGAGATACCCTTCCTCCTTTCTCATTTTCTCTCTCTAACTTCCTTTTCTTCCTCTCTAAGGCTAAAATGTGGTGGGGTGGAAAATGCTCAAATGGAGCTGGGTTGGAATGCATTTGGACATCCCCAAGCCTCCCTATTTATAGTTTTTGATTTTCTACTTAATTGCAATTTACCCCCTCTTGCTTGAGGTATTAAATTCTAAATATTTTGCCACCTCATTTCCACCTCATTTCTGATTTTCCTAGGTGAAATTATGTGGTCCACACATTGCTAGATCTAATCCCTTCAATTAATTGCAAATTTTCATCAAAAGGTGTGTTAAATCTACACCCTTGATTTTCCATGATTGGATCCATCTTAGCCCTTGATTTTTCATCAAAATCCAAGCAATCATTTAGTCAAAATTCAGCCCCCTTGCTGCCTTGGACGTCCCCTCTTGCAGCCCCTTTATTTATTATTTTTTTATTAAAAATGCATATTTTAATCCAAATTCATCCAAGCCATTGATCACTTCATAAGATCAAATGTGAGCAATAGATTTTGGCTCCAAAAATCAGCTCCCCTTGCACGCCCAATCTGCCTTGGAGCTTGTGCAGATTTTGCATTTAATAATTTGCTTTTTAATTAATTAAAAATAATCAAAAGTCAAACCTATATTAATGTTAAAGTAAAAAGTGATTTTTGATCCCCAATTGACGTTTGATCCTGACCTTTGATTCATGATTTTTGTCAAATCTTAAACCATTTATCATGATTATCATAATATTTTGGCCATCCATAAAAATTTTCACTTTAATCCGACGTCTGGATTGCAATTTATGAATTTTTCTTTATTTTCTCCAAAATTTTCACTAAAATTCGAAATTCCATTAAAATATCAAAAAGTATTGCTATTTCGTCCTGTAGTGATTAAATCTCCCCTTTTTGTTATTTTGTGATTAGGTTAATCTACGTGATTAACTCTTAATCACTTCGGTTACTATTTACGTTACTATTCACGTGCACCATTCACATAGTTTAATCCCACAATTGTATTTCTTTAACCTCTAATACACATGTTTTCATACTCATGAATATATATTTCATTAATATATTACCTAGGGTTTACAACCCTAGTGTTTTATACACATCTCTAAGATTGGGGTTTCACACTAATCTTGTAAAAAGCATTAAACATCACATGCAAGGGTAAATCCAAAACGCACATTTATATAGAAATCAAATATTCATTCCTGAATCTTAAAGAACCAATACAATATAGTTAGATATCAATTCATCCTAACTATCCATTTAAAGGAAGTTTAGTTCAAAGACATGATCATAAAATCCTTTACATCCATATTGTAATATCCAGAAAAATAGAGAAAGAAAAAATAGAAGGATGAAGATAAAACTGGTTTTCCCGCAATTTCCACCAATGGGGTTGAATCTTCTCTTCAATCCGCACTTCGAACGAGTTCTTTTCCTTCTCTGGGTGTCTATTCCGTCCTGGCTCTCTCTCCTTGCACACGACTACCTAGGTTTCTATTTAAACAAGTTGGTTTGCGCAACACACATGCAGAAACCCGTACGTATGGATGCGTAGCGGCGCCTAAGCGCCTCTAGCCGGCACCTAGGCGCCAACTCCCTAGATGTTTTGTGACTTGAAAACTTTTTGAAATACATGTACGATCATGCCATGGCGCCAACTCCCTGGAAGCAATTCTATCTTGTGACCTCAAAACTCTCCTGGAACTTGTCTGCATATTAGTGAAGTGGCGCCTAGGCGCCATCTCTCTAGAAGCCTTCTGTTGTGTGAGGTGCTGGAGATTCTAGCTAAAGCATGTAGGTTGGTCCCTGGGCTCCAGCTCACATGCCTCTTGACTTGGCTCTGTTCTGCATTCGATTCACCCGCATGCTTGTAATTTGCCCATCCTTCCTGCAAAAATTGAATGAACTAAATAAAAGACTAAAATGCTTAATTTATACTAAAAATGCATAAAAACTGTATAATCTCCTAAAATGCAAAGCGAGTAAAAATTAAGCTAAATGGATGCAAACTAAGCCTAATCTCTTAGACTAACACGCAAAAACAGTCTAAAATGGGTCATTATAACTCGCATTTTCACAAGTTATCACCTAGGCACCGACCCCCACACAAGTGAGTTTAGCACTTGTATAGGTAATGAACCTGTATATGATGATTTAATGAATGATTATTATATGTTGAAATATTTACCCTAAATAAGGGTATTAAAAATGAAAGGAATGAATGCATAATGTGATGTATAAATTATGTTAATATGTATGAAGACCTGACTTGAAAGACAAGTAGGTTAAGCTAGTTTAATATGAATCCAAATGGATTCATGTAGGTTGGAAAACCTTTAGGGATGCAAGCATTTGAAGTTGATGCATATAAATGAAATGTCATTTTCATTTATCTATGCAAAGGCAAGGAAAAGAATGGAAGAAAGGGATTAAGGCTATCTCAGGTAAACAAGTGAACTTTTCAAATATTGATTTCCTCTTATGTGTTGAAATGGTTGAATATGTTTATACTGATGTTTTATGAATTTGTGAAACCCCGACGTACATAGGATTTATGTATGAGTTGATTTAATTATGAATGAATTATTTGCAATATTAATGATTTATGGTAATTAGGTTAGAAGTTATGAATGATGATTAAATCAATCATTATAAGTCGATATGGGTCAATATGATTAAAGTGACCTAATGAGGATTGAAAGGGGTTAGTGTGCCGTGAATATTAATTTAATTTCCATGATGTGATTAATGGAAATTAAGAGGTTAATTATAGAGATAAGTTAGAAAATGTTAAAAAATTCACAACTTGACGCCTATAAGGAGGATTAAGATGAAAATTGAAAGAGAAACACATAATTTCGTGCTTAATCTTATGGAAAAGTTAGATTATAAAAATTTGAATGAGATTAGTGTGAAAATCGATCATCACCATCCAAAATCCAATGATGACTTCAAATGATCATAACTTGAGCGGGAAAAGTTGGATTGAGACGAAATTTGAAATGAGCGGTTAAAATTATGAAATCAATGCAATGAGAGACTTGGATTAAGCTAAGTGATTTGGGGATTATGCTTGCACGAAAAAGGTGGAGCACCTTTGACTTTGTGCACCTTAAAGCAACTAGTATTTATGTTAAAGATGAATAAAATAATTAAATGATTAATGGTAAAAATGAGGTGGCAAAAGGAGGTAATTTGTGGCACCCCGAACCGCGGCGTCCACAGAGTCCTTACTCCAAGATCTTATCAATTGGTAAATGTGACTCAGGATTGTTGCCCTGATCACGCAGCGGGTACTTAATTGGATCTCATCCAAAAAAAAATTTTCTTTTCTTTCATCACATAACATATACTCATCATCATTCATAATGGACTCATTCATATCATCATAAATCATCAATTTCTTATATTATTCATAACTTCATAATTTCATACAACCTATGTCCTTTCTCATCATATCCCATTAGGGCATCTATTCATACAAAAATCTACTAACCTTTGTAAATTTCTCTTTTTCTTTAGCAACACATGCCCTTCATCTCTTGGCTTTCCCTACACTTGGCTAAGGTTGGAAAAATAAAACATGATTCAAAACTCAATAAGCAAGCATTTTTCATTCTCGTTTAAATGTATTTCTCTCCATTCGGTAGGAGACACTTAGTAAGTGATCAACTACCAATGGAATAGAAACTTTTTTATAAACCATTCATGTAAACCATTCGTAAATGTATTTCTCTCCATTCAATAGGAAACACTTAGCAAGTGATCAACTATCAATGGAATAGAAACCTTTTCATAAAACTTTTCATAAAATCTTTCATAAGCAAACATGTAAACCTCTTTTTCATGGACATAAAAAAAATTTTCATAAAACTTCGTTTCTCCAAGGACATTCTCATGTCCTTAAAATATTTTCCATAAAACCTTTTTAAAACAAGCATATGCATCATGCATGACGTTTCTGTCCGTCTGGTAGGTGACACTTACCAAGTGATCATCCTTCCTCCTTATGAGAGAAACAAAACATTTTCCATAAAACTTTTTTCAAAAAAACATATGCATCATGCATTACGTTTCTGTCCGTCTGGTAGGTGACACTTACCAAGTGATCACCCTTTCCTCCTTAGGAGAGAAACTCTTTCATTAAATAGCCCGCTAGCTGGGCGGCTATCCATTCCTTCTCCCATTTCAGAGAGGGCGCCGCCGGCATTTCGTATTTTCAAGCGACTTGGCCTATGTAGAGGGGGCCCATCTTGCAACCGCATCCGTCTGCATATCCTCTACAATAGACCTAGTACATAACTCATGTGCACATTCCTTTCTCCACATTCTTATGCTAGCATGCTTTTTATAAAACTCCACAGACCCTAGTCTGTGACTTTTCCTTTTCAAAACTTAATGCTAGCATGTCATTTCAAAATAGTACAGACCTTGGCCTATATTCCCTTTTCTAACTTGAAAACTTGGCACAACCCAAGTTAACAAGTTAATAAAAATATTTTGTAAGGATGACCAACCTTAAATAATTTTAATAACACATTTCTAAATCATTTGAAATATTTGAAGGAAATGTTTGGAAAATAATAAATTCGAAACATTGCTAAAATGTTTATAAATAATTTTTTATTGGTAAAATAATTTTGAAATTTTTTTTAATATTTGAAAACAAAAGACTTTGTAAACATTTTTCTTCCCATTTCTGGATTTTCCATGAACAGAAGATATACAAACACATAATTCATTTATCATACGATATCATATTCTTTGTCCACATGCCACATGGGTTACTTTTATATGAAGGTAAGCTTGTATGATCCTTTGGTCATTACTTTTTAAAAAAGTCGTCATTCAAATTGATTATTGGTTGGCCTTCCTTAAATCCCTTTCAAACCATTTTAATAAATCATTTCAAATTCGTTCGATAAAACCAAATATTATTTTGAAAATCAAAATTTTCCTTTTTCCTTCATAACGCAACCATTTCTACATTTCTCCTCATTTTCATAAAGCAATTCTGACATACTTCATGGTTGCAATATAAAAATATATAAAATCATTTTCAAAAAGTTTGCTTGCTTACCTTCTCAGTCCGTGTCCTCAACCTTCTCCTTTCCTCTTCCTATACAAGGAAATTGTATATTTTATCCATCTATTCCATGTCTTAGATTGCTTTCCATGCATGCTTTTTGATCGCATATTACCTCATTTTTATAGAGGTTATCCCTTTATAAATACTTGGTCATTACCTCCTTATATGGATTTTTATCCATATATCCTTATAAAAAATAAATCTCAATTTTTTCCAAAATCACGCTGTTCACTATTCATAGTTACTGTTCATGATTATTGTTCACTTTACTGTAGAAGGTTACTGTTCATCCGAGGTTACTATTCACAGCGTGTTGGTTACTATTCATGGGTTCCAAAAATTAACATTTTTTCTAAAAATAAAAAATACCATGACATAGCTCTCAGTTAGTATATCATGAAAAAATTCATGAATTTTTAATTTATCATCATTAACTTGGCTAATTAAATCATTTTCTCTATATACTAAAATTCAACATAATTTCACTCAAGCATAATCCTTAAATTCAAAAATCATGAGATTAATATATCATCATTCCAACATCATAATCATCATTATTATTCATCTCAAATCATCATGTAGCAATTTTGGAGCATTATTTACACATATCATATGTTATTTTCCCGAATGCTCTATCTTCGCTCCAAATTTTCAATGTTTAGGCATAATTCTAATTTGGCATAGTAATTACACTTATTTTCTCATACTTAGGAATTATCTAAGCATGGTTTTACCCTACTTAACACCCAAAATAAATTTGAAAAGAATTCTTTTACCTCAAGTGGAGAACTCCTCTCCTCCTTCTCTCTTTCTCTCTCTTTCCTCTTATCTTTCTTTCTCTCTTGCTGCAAAACGTGTTGGGGGTGGGAAAATGCCCAAATTTGGAGCTGGGTGGTGTGCTTTGGTCCTTCGCCCCATGCTCCCCTTTTATAGGGTGACATTTTTCACATATTTTCAATTTACCCCCTTAAATTTGGACTAAATTATAAATATTTTTGCCAAGGAAATTTCCAAGCAACCCCTGAGCAATGTGCAGCCCCCTATCTACTATTCATGCCACCCTAGCTAGCCCCTATTTATTTAATGATTTTTGATATATTAAAATTAATTTTTTAAGCTAATTCATCTCAACCGTTGATTTTATGATAAGATTGATTTTGGACCATTGGATTTTGGCCCAAAAGTCAAGCCTCAAGCAGCCATTGCAGCTTTTCATTAATTATTTGATTTTTTAATTAATTAAAATTAACAAAGTCAAACTTGAAATTAATGAAAACGCAAAATTACTTTTGATCTTCTAATGATGTTTCATCTTGACCTTTGATTCATGCTTTTTGTCAAATCTTAAACCATTCATCATGATCATCATAATATTTTGGTCATCCATAAAAAATTTCATCTTAATCCAATGTCCGGATTGCAAGATATGAATTTTTCTTCATTTTTTTCTTCAAAATCACCCTTAAATCAGAAAATTAATATTTTAATCCAAAAAGCACTTTTGTCCTTTAGTGGGAAGCTTCCTTTTTCATCTTTTATGATTAAGTTAATCCAAAGTGATTAACTTAACCTATTCCTTAATCCCATATTTACTATTCATGTTTCACTATTTATGTTTACTATTCATCCAAATTAACATTCCATAATTAGCTATTTAATCTTCCAATGTCATATATCATTAATATATATTTCATATCATTATATTACCCTGGGTTTATAACCCTAGGGTTTCATACACGTTCCTAAAATTGGGGTTTCACATAATTACAAGTGAATTTTGTAAATTACCTAAAATGACGAAATTCATGAAAAATCCCCCGCATTAATATGAGAATTAAGGAGCTAATGACTAGCTTAAGGGAGATGCATAAGAGGGGGCATAGAGTGGATAACTATGAGCTCTAAAAAGTGAATTTTTTGATTTTTTTAATTATAAAATCCACACCGAAGTCAGCTAGAGAATCAAGGTAAATAAATGAGCATTTAAATTGGGATGAAAATCGTGGCCAAAGATGACAAATCACGGCCATATGCATGTGATCATCAAGTGGACAGATTTGGAGGAAGGGGGAAGATGTGGACGTTCAAGGCAGGTTTTGGACGTTCAAGGCAGCTTTTGGATTTTTTTTGTGATTTTTTATTTATGCTAAATTGACCCCTAATTGAGCTAATTGCTAGGGTAATTAAATGGCCATTAAATAAAGCTGCATTTTGTGGAAAAAATGCAAAATGGCTGCTGAAAGTGGACATGATGTGTGGACAGATTTGATGACCATCAATGCTATGGATAATTGATGGATTTTATTTAAATAATTTATAATTTACTTGGAGCATATTTTGACATGTCATCAAAGGGGATAAACATGTATTAAATTACCCATAAAATAATGTAGCAATTGGGGTCAAAAAGTTGGAAAAATCCAGCTTATATCTAGGGGTGGATGACCATGTGTATGAGGTGTTATGAGAAAAAATTTCTAAGGAGCAAACCCCCTTAACTCCAGCAGTGGTTCATGTCCAAATTCCAGCAAGGGAAAAGGCCAAGAAAAAAGGAGAGAAAAAAAGAGAGAAAAAGAGAAAATAAGCAAAGGAAATAAGCTAGAGAAGTTGGGCTTAAGTGTGACTCAATTTAAGTAAGTGTATCTTTAAGTTTGAGTCATTTAAACTTAATTTTTCTAACTCAATTTATGATTCATGAATATGATAATGAACCCTTAAAGGATGATTCATGATGCCCTTGATTAGGGTATTGAATGAGGATTTAATGACAAGTATGTAATTAAGGGTTCAAGAGGAAGAAAATGGTGATTAGGGTTGATTATGAGTTCATAAACCTAGCTGAAACTTGCTTAAATTCATACATAATGTTGCTGTTTCAAATTATTATTATGATTACATGATGATTCATGATTAGATAAATTATATATGTTGATTTAAGTATAAGTTATGAATTTTAGAAATAGTATGAATTAGGGTTACATATATAACCCGATTTCCATGTTTCTATGTTAAAAATGATACATGAATTAGCCTAAATTATTTATGGATGTTATGGAGGGTAAAATACCCCATGTTTAAGGTACTTTGAGTGTCTAAAAGGGTTTGAAAACATTATCCCTAAATCTGATTTTATAGACATATGTTTGGACACATCAAAACGGGTCAAATGGATACCCAATATGTGTAGAAATATTGCTGTTATGCAAGAAAATGAATTTTGAATTTTAAATATGTGATAATACCCTAAATTTGGGTTAAGAAAAGCATAATTATTTTCTGGAATTAAGTGATTAAAAATCTGTTTAGAGATAAGTATCAAAAGGGACATTGAAAGTGTATAAAACAGGTCCCAAAGTTGCTGTTTTGGAACCCTATGATTAGTGGATTAAAATCCCATAAAAATACACTAAGTGAAGTGTTAATTAAGTTGTATAATCATTCTGGATTAGAAGCCAAGTTGCTGATTTGAAAAATTTTAAGAAACACATGAATTATGTGTTGTGAAATGGATATGTATGGAGAGATAGGCATGAGAAAATGATAAATGATTCATGTAAGATATTAAAATGCAAAAATGCATGAAAACATGATGAAAAACGTGGATTATGTTTCTGTTTTGATCAATAATGATAATCTCAAATTTTGAGATTAATATTTGAGGTTTAGGACATTAACTAAGTGCTTAAGAATGAGCACAATGTGTAAATTGTGAAAAATATGTGAAAAATGATAAGTGGGAGTAATAAACTTCGATATGGTGTCTAATGATGAATGATTAATGAATGTATTATGATGTATGTAAATATTACCCTAAATATGGATATTAAACATATGGTGAAATGAATGGTATGATGCATAAGTTATGATGTGCATGTACACCCGACTGTGAATTCAAGTGGGTTATGAATGTTAATGAAAATAGGTTGGAAAACTAAGTTTAATGCAAGCAAATGAAAAACTATATGAATGCTATGTCATTCTTATATGTATAGGTAGAGGCAAAGAGATAAGCGAGACGGAAAGCTAAGCAAGCAAATTTTCTAAATGATTTTGGTTTTCATTACAAGGTATTTAAGGATGGTCATTCCTTTATCTCAATGTATTTTGAAATATTATCTCAAATATGACAAGTGATTTTCTTACTGTTTCGCATTTATGTATGAAATATAAGGAAATATGGATTTATGTGATGTTTTATTGAAATGATGTTTAAAAGGGATGGTGCAAAGAATTCTCTATATGAGAATGACAAGATATCATATGTAAGAGGTATATAATGTCGGGGTGACTAAAAGTCATGCATGGAATGGAAATCAAGTAGGCTAGTCAAGGTAGAAAGCAGGACAAGGAGTCCGCCCTTGACGTTGCAAAGTCGGAAGGTCCGGTGCTAAGGACGGAAAGGATCGTGTCATGAAAGAATGTTCCCCATGCTAGCGTACCGTCACATGAAGGATAATGTCATGAATGGAAATGATGCATTTGCACATCCAATGTTTATGAAATGTTTATGAAAGTTTTATAAAAAGATTTCTGCTCCGCAGGTAGTTGATCACTTGCTAAGTATATCTACTGAATGGAGAGAAATGTTTTTAAACAAAGTTGCCTTCAAAATGAATTACCTACAAAAATATACAGCTTGCTTATTCAGTTTTCAACTCACGTTTTGTTTTCCAAATCCATAGACATGTGAAGGAATGAAGATGACCAAGGAACATGAATTGGACATGGAAGAATGAAAAACTTGATGATTTCTTATATATGTCGCTTATGGCGAATGGTTGTATAATGACTTGATACTTGTTATTTTGACGATCATATGTGATCTATTTTATAACTTGTGTTTTTTGAACAAGTATCAATGGTTGATGAGCATGATATGAAATTTCTACAATTTTATATGAATTATGTTATGGTTTTGTAACCATAGAGGGAGAAAAATTTTATGGGTAAATGTTAAGGCATGAAATATCATGATATGATTAAGTATGAAGATTATGAGATGATATGTATAATTCTCAAATGATATAATGGCGGCCTAAAAAGGCATTTGATGGAAATTGAATGTATAAATGGTATAAAATCCTAAGGAGTTAAGTTTTAAGTGGATAAATATCCAATAAGCCAGTCGTGTGACAGGACAACAATCCTGATCACGTTTACCAGTCGATAGATCCCGAGGTAAGGATGTGACGCTCGGGCTGGGGCGCCACAGAATTTCTTACGAATGGGCAAGCACAAGTTTTGAAAATGATGACTTTAATTAAAAGCCACAAGTTTTGAAAAAGGATAGCTTTAATGAAAAGACTTAAGGATTTCTTCATGAGAAGCAAGCAACACTTTGTAAGATAATTATTTTATCACAAGTGTTGCAAACATTATGAATAATTTATGATGATGATTTTAAGAATTTGCTAACAAGTAAGCAAGTTCTTCAGAATGCTGTTTCTAAAGGATTTCACGCTTTATGCTAATAGTTTTAAGAATTTGCTTACCAGCATGCGAGTTCTTTATAATGCTATTTTCAAACAGGTTTTATAAAGGAAAAGAGATTTCAGACCCTTTTTCACAAAGAAATACTTACAAACGAGTTTGAGTTTACTTCTACGAGATTTTATGAAAATCAAGTATGTTTATGAAAGAAAAAGAAAAAAAAAGGATTTAAATTATGGAAAAAGATTGGTTTTCCATGCTAGGACACTTAAACATAAACGATGATTTGGACATAATCCATATGTTTGAAATGGTGTTAGAAAAATTTTGATTTCTTTAAAGAGGAAAATATTTTGAAAAATGCTTCGAAAATGTTTACATAGATGTTTCTAAAGGTATTTAAGGATGACCAACCCGATAAGTTGATTTCGTAAAATGAATTAATTTCGGGTTGCTAAAATGACATACAAAAGGCTATGCAAGCCCCTTTTTATGTAAAAATAACAAGAAGGATGTGTGGACAAGGATATGATATCAAGATGAACAAAAAGGGAATGATGCAGTTGTATAACTTTTGTGGGTAAAAGGCCCCGAAAGGGAAACAAAGATAATGAACCACACGCTAGCTAGGCAGCTGTTCATTCATCCTGCTCCCATCTCAGGGAGGGCGCCACTGGCACTCCTGTCATCCTTTAGCGACTTGGCCTTATGTAGAGTGGGCCCCGGTCATCCCAACTATGCTCTACAACTAGCCTATTCCTTGTACTAGTGCACCATACACCATCCTGATGAACCACAGTCCATTTGGTTTAAAGAACCACATACCGCAGCCCATGTCCTTTTAAACCGGGATCACAGACCGCAGCCTGCATCCATACTTGCAAAACATCACAGACCAAAGTCTGTATCTTTAAAAATTATTTTTGAAAACGCATCACAGACCGCAGTCCATGTTAACTTGTAAAGCGAGCGCACCCATTTTAAACAAGTTGTCATTTGAAATCTAATTTTAGAATGACCTTCCTTAAATTCTTTTAGAAATATTTTGAGTAAAATATTTTGATAAACATTTGAAATGTTTGAGAAACAATACAACTTAAAAACCCTTATAATAAAAGAAATTCAAAACTTTTGGATTTCCAAAAATAAATCATATATTTCTCTAATATTTTCTTGGTTTCCATTTTAGGGCCTTTTGCTTACAAAAGTTATGCAATTATACCATCCCCTTCTCCACAACCTAAAAATTAGATTATTGTCCACATATCTATTATACTATTTTTACATAAAAAGGGAATTGCACAGTCTTTTGCATGTCATTTAGCAACCTGAAATTAAACCATTTTATGAAATCACTTATTAGGTTGGTCATCCTCAAATCTCATTCAATAACATTCGTATAAACATTTTTCAAGACATTTTTATCATAGATTTCCTTATCTAAAAGAAATCAAAACTTTTTCAAATATCATTTCAAAACATATGGACTATGTCCAAATTATTATTTATATTTAATTATCTTGACATAACAAAACCAATCTTTTTCATAAATCATATCTTCTTTTTCTTTTTCTTTCATAAACATAATTATTTATCATAAATTGTCGTAAAAATAATTCAAAACTTATTCACAAATGTCGTTTTGTGAAAAAGGGCAAAACTATCTTTTTTTATAAAATACTTTTGAAATAACATCATAAAGAACTTGCTTACTTAAAAGCAAATTTTTAAAACCATTGGCATAAAATATAAAATCCTGTAAAATTAACATCATGGAGAACTTGCTTACTCATAAGCAAATTTCTCAATCCTATTAACATAAAGCATTGTCAATCCATGGCAACACTTGTGATAAATTCTTTATTTTAAAACATTGCTTGCTTCTAATAAAGCAAACCTTGAGGCTCTTCCTTAAAGCCATCATTTTTCAAAACTTATGACTTTGCATTAAAGCCGTCATTTTCAAAACTTGTGTTTGCCCATTCGTCAAAACATAATCATAAAAGCATTGACATAATCATCATTTCAACATATAGAGGAAAAATCCATAATTTGAAAAGTTCGCTTGCTTACTTGAGATCGTCATAATCCCCTTCTTCCATTATTTTCCTTTGCCTTTGCCTAAATAAATGAAAATAATATTTCATTTATTCACATCAACTTCAAATACATAAATCCTGTCGGTTTTCCAATCTACATAAATTCATTTGGACTTAGCTTAACCCACTTGTCCTTCAAGTCGGGTATTCATACTTAGCACATAGCCTATACATATCAATCATCCATCCATTTATTTTAATACCCTTATGTAGGGTAATCTTACATAAATATAATAATCACTCATTAAATCATTATTTGGAGGTTCATTACCTCCATTTATCATTTTTAACATAGTTTTCATTTTTCACATATCGGTGCTCATTTTAAGCACTTAGTTGCTAACTTAGATATCATATAATAATCTCAAAATTTGAGATTATCACTATTTACTAAAATAGCAACCTAATCCATGTGTTCCAATCATATCTTTATGCATTTTTGCATTTTAACACTTCACATAATCCATTTATCATTTTCAACATCAAAACATGAAAATCAGGTCTTATATGTAACCCTAAGTTCCATCCTTTCTAAAACTCACCTCTAATAGGTTAAATCCTCATAATCACTTATGATACTTATTTATATCCCATTGTAATTTAAATTCCATCCCAAAAATATGAAATTTAACATTTACTTTGATTTATTTCTCAATCTGTCCATAATGCTGAAATCAGACGCACTGATCTCTCTAATTTTTGAATCATAATCAAATCGAGGAATTTAAATATGAAATTTATATCATACCTTAATTACTGCATGATTGAATTTATGTTGATTTTTAGTATATGGAGAAAGTGATTTTTTTCGCCAAGCAAATGATGATAAATTCAAAATATATGAAATTTTCCATGATATACTAAGCATAAGCTATGTCATGATATTTTTTATTTTTAGAAAAAATGTCAATTTTTGGAACTCATGAACAGTATCCTTAGATGAACAGTGAATTGCTACAGTAATTTGCTACAGTAACTATGAACAGTAAACAACTTGATTTTGGAAAATATGAGATTTATTTTTATATTTTATGATGATATATGGATGGAATTTTTAAAGGATTTATGGATAAAAATCCATATAAAAAGGTAATGACCAAGTGTATTTATAAGATTAACCTCTATAAAAATGAGGTAATAGATGATTATAAAGCATGCATGGAAGTAAACTAAGACATGAAATGATATAGATAAAATATCATTTTTTCTTGTATAGGAAAAGGAAAAGAAAAGGTGGAGGACACGGACTGCGAAGGTAAGCAAGTTCTATTTTGAAATTGTTTTTCAAATATTGCAAATGATTGCAAATATGATTATGAAATGTGTTTAAGGATGGTCACTCCTATAATGTTTGAAATGATAAATATTTGTTTGCTTCTCAAATGATTTTTATGAAGTTTATGATTCATGTCATGCTGGCATATATATGTATGAACATGGTGCACAAGGAAGAGGCTTTGGTGGAGGTAGTAAGCGGATCGGGGATCTCCCTTCACTATAGCCGAGTCGCAAGGGCTGTGTGCCGGCAGCGTCCTCCCAAGAGGGTGGAGGCAAAGGAAAGTCATGTGTGAATGAATGCATTGCATTTTTATGAAATGCATAAGTATGAAAAGGTTTACATGATGTTTTATCGAAACAATGTTTCAAAAAGGGATGGTGCAAATAATTCTCTACATGAGAATGACAAATCACCTGGTGTAAGAGGTATATAATGCCGGAAAAATCAAAAGTCATGCATGTAGGAGACCATATAGGCTAATTAAGGTAAAGGACACAAGGTCTCCCTTGGCGAGGCCAAGTCAGAGAGAGAGCCAGCGTATTGGACTATGCTATGTGAGATGTTTCCTGGGCTAGCGTACCCATACACGAAGGTCTATGTCAGGAATGGAAAGGAAGCATTTGCACATCCAATGTTTATGAAATGATTTTTACGAAAAGGTTTCTATTCCATTAATAGTCGATCACTTGGTAAGTGTCTCCTATCAAATGGTAAGAAATGCATTTGAATGAAAGGAAAATGTTTACTTGCCAAAGAAAAATGCTTGCTTACTGAGTATTATTACTCATATGTTTTTTCAAAATCACAAACAGGATATGGAGCTGACTCATAAAGGATGCCAGGTAGGAATGACCTGCAAATTTAATTGCAGTTCTATGTATGCGTCCAAAGGGACAAATGTATGATAATCATGTTGAAGAAATGTTTTATGGATATTACAAACATGATTGTACTTATATGAATTATTCAATAAAAAGAAGATATGAATGGTTTTATGATGATATGGATGAGTCTATTATGAATAAAGTGTATGCTTATATGATGAAAGAAAAAGAAAGAGAAAAAAAAATTGGACGAGATCCAAATAAGAACCCGCCGCATGATCAGGGTAACAATCTTGAATCACGTTTACCAATCGACAAGATCCCGGAGTAAGGACAAATGTGACGCCTCGGTTCGGGGCGCCACACATTTTTCCTTCTCATTTTCTTCTTTTTTCTCCTCTCATGCTGCTGGAATGGGGGACGTACTTGCTGCCCTTGTTTTGTGGATTTTTTTCCCTTTTACATATCTCTCTCTCCCTTAGCACATGTGGACGTGCACTTAGGATATGAGCTGGATTTTTCAGCTTTGTGGGACCCACTTTCCATATCACTTAGCAGCTAATTAAAGTATGCTTATCCCCCTTTGCTGACATGGCAAAATATGGGCCAAGTAAATTAGCAATTTATGTTAATAAAATCATTAAAAATCTATGTCATTAATGGACAAAATCTGCCCACATAATGCAATGTCCCCTTGCAGCAGCCTTTGCACGATTTTCCACCTAATTTTTACTTTAATTAATGGGTATTTAATCACCCTAGTTAATAGCCTAATTAGGGGTCCATTTAGCCTTTTTAAAAAAATTATTAAAAATTCCAAATGCGGCTTGTAAGTGCACCTCACTTGGCTTCCATATGGCTATCCACTTGGTCAGGTCCACTTATCATTGACTTTTTGGCATTTTCTTGCCACAAAAATCAACCCAAATCTCGTCCACTATTCACCCTAACTGCCTAGGTCATTAAAATGCACATTTTCTATTTTTTAAAATTCAAAAATCCCATGCAATAGCCCTTTGATCGTCCATGTGTGGGCCACCTTTTCATGCTCCTTTTGAGCTAATCCATTAACCATTAAATCATGCCATTAATCACCTCCATGTGCCTCCCTTGAACTAACCCATTAGCCATTAAATCATCACATTAAACACCTGATATTATCATGGATTTTGTCATTTTAGGAAATTCATAAAATTCACTTGTAATTACCTCCTTTTGACACCTCATTTTTGCCATTAATTATATAATTAATTATTTTAACTTTAACATAAATGCAAGCTACTTTAAGGTGCAAAAAGTCAAATGTGCTCACCTTTTTTCGTGTAAGCATAATCCCGCAATACTTAGCTTAATCCAATCCTTTCATAGCATTGATCTCATAATTTTAACCGTCCATTTCAAATTTCGTCTCAATCCGACTTTTCTATCTCAAGTTATGATCATTTGAAATCATCTTTGGACTTTGGTCAAAAAAGATCAATTATCACCTTAATCTCATCAAATTTTTCATAATCCAACCTTTCCATAAGACCGAGCACAAAATTATGTGCTTACCTTTCAAATTTCATCTTAATCCGCCTTACAAGCGTCAAGTTATGAATTTTCTAGCATTTGCCACCTTAAATCCATAATTATCAATATAATCTCCATTAATTAAACCATAATATATGAGGTAATTATCCTCAATATATTCACATTCCCTAATCCTCATGAGGCCTTTTTAATCATATTGACTTATATCGACTTATATTCATCATTCATAACCATTTGTCCAAATTGCAATAAATCATTCATAAATCAACTAGATCATACATGATTCATGCTTATATGCCAAATGCATATATATAAGCCTTACTTGGGTCTGGGTATCATAATAGGTCACAATGAAACTTCTCGTATGGCGCACGCGGTCGAAGTCTCAGTCAACCTTCATGCATAACGGGATGAGTAGCATAAACATGATTGTGCTTTATTTCGGCCTCCACTGGAGTTGATATCCATGCGTGAACTTTCTTGTCTCACAGGAAATCTTGGTATTTTTGTTCGTTGAACTTTAGGACGAGCTTTGTAGGAGAAGACACCATGTTCATAGAGCTTTCGACCGGAGATGAAGAGTACAGGGAGCCAAACATCATGTTTACCGTAGATAGTGCCAGAAATTTGTAGATAAAAAAATTTGATAAGACTTTTGATCCAACCCTTTCTAAATTTCTATAAAAAAAATTAGGAAGAAGAAAAGAAATTTTGGGGATCTCCCTTTTGTATTAAAATTTGAGAACTTATATAGACTCAAATTAAATTGCTTATAATAAAAATGCAACAATTTAATCTACGCCTTCTCTTTGATCCATGACTATTTCTTCAAAATGAAGGGAATTTTTGGGATTTCTCTCGCAGAGTATGGACTTAGCTTTAGCGTATATTTTTCGCCCGCTTTGTGCTTCGAATTATTACTTTTTATAATTGTCAACTTTAGAATAACCGCTGCAGTAGTGGCTTGAAACGTGGTAGGAGTTACCATAACTCCTAGCCACGTATAACACGTTAGATAGTGAAGGTAGCCATGCTACGTGATTTGACACTTGTAAAATCTTCAAACATGTGTCATATCGCGTATTAGATTTGGTCATTTATGAATTTTTATATGTGAATATAATAATTTTTTAACCCATATTAACAATCCTCAAGCGTAAAGTTCTAGCCCCATTTCAATTCATACAACACACATTCATCAAGCCCATCACAAATTTCATTCCAAATAATTCAACATCACATATGCCTCAAGCATTTGCAATACATTATTCACATTAGAAAGATATTACATACCCACTTGTACATCATTTTTTCACATTTAGTTTCACTTAGACATTTCATCAAATATATCATAGGCGTTATTTGAAATCAAGTCTAACTCACTCAAAATCCATGGGATTCCATCCAACACATCATGATATTATACAAAATCACTTCTAAACACTTCCATTTCATCCTTTACATGCATTTCCTTCAAAATTTCTAATTTCTAACCTCCCTGCAATCTCCACACTGTTGGAAACAATACTTCAAAACAAAGCAAAATTGACCAAAGGTTAAGTTTTGATGATTAACAACAACTAACTTGAGTATATTTAAAGGACTAATGAGTTTGCCATTTGTTTTAAGGAACTTAAGTTGCCAAGGCGATCCCCAAGTCGACTTGGACTTCGACTTAGGGTGAAGTCGATCCCAAAGTCGACTTAACTATCGACTTGAGAAAGAACCTCAAAGGCAAAATCAACTTGCAGGTGAAGTCGCATCCCAAGTCGACTCCACATGCGACTTGGGAAGTCAAGTCGCAAATGAAGTCGACCTCGCTATCGACTTCAAACATGAAAAACTGTCCAGAGCTGAATTGTGGGGCACGAACCTGCCCAAGTCGCAGGCCAAGTCGACTCCAGGTGCGACTTGGGTGAAGTCGCAGACAAAGTCGACTTCATCCGCGACTTGAGAAGTTCAGACTTCAAAGATGCAGATTCAAAGCCTATTCAAAGAATCTCTCACTCAAGTTCAAAGCAAAGATTCAAGATAGAGATCAAATCAAGTCTATCAAGTCTTAAAGACCAACTGAGTCAAATGCAAAGCAAGGCGCATGATTCAAAACTCAAGCTCTCCTAAGAATCATCAAGGAAACAAGCCAAGCAAGATAGAGGAAGATCAAATGAAGAACAAAGCATACTTTGACGAAGACCAAGTCAAGTCGCAACCCAAGTCGACTCCATGATCGACTTGAGTTGAAGTCGGAAGCCAAAGTCGACTCGAGACTCAGACTTGGAACCTGACAAGGTGAAGTCGCACCTGAAGTCGACTTCACCTACGACTTGGGTCAAGTTGATGCCCAAGTCGACCCTGACTGAAACTTGAAGTTGCGACGGTGAAGCGAGGTCG